>OX388152.1:12496500-13736000 GCA_947579745.1 Apocheima hispidaria | reverse complement strand
AGTTTGATGGACGCCATAAAAATTTTTGCTTTGCAGAAAAGAGACAAAGCATCGCATTACTATCCCCACCAGACATTATGTCGCTATTCACACATAGATGGTATGTAAAGACAGGAGGCGATTCTCACACTGCTAAGCGCCACGCGACGGGGCGCGGGATTCTCATTCAAATGCACCGCGCGGAGAAGCGTTCTCAGTGTACAGTGTAGAGGCGCGTGTTTTCTATACAAACGGAGACTTGTCAGTACAATGGAAAAACGCGCTCCCGCGCGTGCCTGTCCCTTCGCATAGTGCGGAGCAATGTGTAAATCACCATACAGCTTAATATGCGAAATTTACACTGCAAAACTAGTACAATAAATTCTTTCATAATTCCTCTCTAAATTACACAGTTAGTTCTAGAAGCTTCGCTAGCTTCGTTGTAAGTTTCGCTATAACAGGCCTCAGAGTTTCCCGCTCCGCTGGAGACATTTCTGGTGCATGAAATTCTAGCGCAACTGGGACGAGCGCAAGCTACAGCGTCCCACGAACGTTTTCATAAAAGGAATAATGTAACAGATATTTTGTTTTCTCTAGAACAGTTCACACGGAAAATGGACGTTGGAAATTTTGAAATAATTAGTAGAATAGAAGTTGCGCAAGCCAAAATTATATTACATTAAACAAAAAACAAAAACCTAAATTTTGAGTGTTTTAGTTTGTTAGTTCCAACTCATTTCACTGTAACTGTTGTTTTTTGCAACCATGTGACGAGACGTGTAAAGGTGGACATTCACATAGATTGCGCTCCGCTTTCCAGAATCCGCTTTCAAATTGATACGCAATGTATTAGAATAGAGTATACCGCCGTCTTGTCCATACAAAAAGCGAAGACAAAGACACCTAAATTTTTCGACCGTTTTTTTTGTTTGTTTTATCTACACCTTGAAAAACTATGCTTGAATGTTTTTTTTTATGTCGCAATATCTTTATTGTTATGGGCACTTAAAGTGACATTTTTTTTTTGCGTTGAAAATACTATGTATAAATGTTTTTGTTATTAGAATACCATAATCATTTTTTGAAAAAAGAAAACATACCGTATATGATACCATAGACACCATAGATTATAGTTTATACAAGCCATTGACATCAAAACTAAAAAATGTTGTTAAGATTTAAGAGGTGATAACAGACTATCCCGCTTATTTCATCAAAAAGTTAGGATAACTCACTAACTCTCTCTATCGCACGCACGAGAAACTGAGCGACAGCTATACAATTACAAATATCGAATGCGCTAAAACCTCGCGGCTGGGCTATCCTCTTAACTGGTGCAGTTGCAGATGCACGGAGCATATAGCGCGATCTGTGGATACCCACATAGCGTATGTGGTCAAGAATTGAACACATTTACCTGGAAAGTACCTGTAAACTCTAGATTTGAAGACACTACCCTTCAGGCAATAGACTCTGGTAAAGAGTTCACCAAATCAAAAATATTTCAAATCTAATTTATAACTGTCAGAATCATCTTACCTGTGAATCATCATTAGAGAATATAGCATCAAAGGCGAACATTTTTGGTGCGGCGACTCCCACCTTCCTGTCTTCAGGCGCGGCAGGAACTGCCGCGGTCTCGCACAGGCTGACTTGCTTCTTGCGCTTGTCCATTGAAAACGTCTGCGTGCCACTCGTAAACGGACCCTCGCCTGAAGCCCCAACACGAAGCATCACCTTCACCTGGAACAAGAAGAAGAAATATTTATTGTCGGTGTTAAGGACAGGGAAAGGCTGAAAAAATATAGATACAATTAAAGAAAGTCTCTTTTTTAGCACGACAAGGAAAGTAGATAAATCGTTGGGTCCGCTGGTCCAACCTGGTCCGCTGGGATGCACTCGGCCCATACGAACTTCACTAAAATAGTACCTATAATAAGCTCAGTACTTCCCATTCCGAACGAGCCTATCACAGCCGTTATGCCTATCTATTTTTGTCCGGCTGCGGTCGGAATCCGGATATAATTTGGCAATACCCTCGTCTGAGACAGAGGGAATGTTTAATAATAAGCCTCGTAGACATAAGCTTGTAAAGGGTTGTTCGACCGGATTCAGTCGACAATATCAGGGTATTGTTTTCGTATGGCGTAGGCGAAATTTACTACAAGTTGAAGGAGCGGAACTCGTACATAGAGTAGACAAATATTGATTCAAAATTATCCTTATCTTTGTAACGAAAAGTATTGATAGATAGATAATTAATTCTTTATTGTCCACGCCAGGATAGATTTAAATAAGATACAAATTATGTAAACGAATTAAAAACTAGTGTCAAAACCGGTGGTTTTATTCCTAATATCCTATATCTCTCTTCCAGGCAATCGCGAGTGAAACCAAATATCACAATAATTGAATCAAAAGGTTATGGTGTATGTCGTCGTAAAACGATAAGACGTTGCCTAGTTCTGAATATTAATAACAGAGCAGATGTTGTGTTATTCTGTCAATAGATTTAGAAATAATTTTACGAGACAACAAACCAAATATTCTCTATTTGAATAACAAACTCTCTTTCAAAGCATTTGTCCCCAAACTCAAGAATAACCAAAGTTTCCCAACCAGCAAACTATTTTGCAAAAGAACCTTGTTAAGAAACTGGCTGTTACGTAAAACGGCTACCAATCATACAGAACTCACGAGGGAGTCTCGAGTTTTCCAGAACTTTACAAAAGTGCATGGAAATTTCACACGTTGCACCGTAGGCGAGGTAAACGAACCGTGAGCCCAGTGGTCCTCGAGTAGAGTCTTGTAGAATCTTGTGAAGTCAGCAAGTGAAGTGGAAGGGCTGCCATTTGTTTTATTAACTTGGGATATCTTTGATCAACTTCAAACGACTATCTTGTCTGTAGATATCAACTTGTCCCGTGGCCAAAAGCTGCGAGTGTCGCTCGCAAGAGTGGCTTACTACGACGCTGACAACTACTTCTGCTCAGCTCAGTCTATTCACACATATTCGAAAAGGGTTAAACGAACAAACTATTTAACAAAATCAAGACAGAGATACAGAGATACAAAGTTATTTCCTATAGTTCGCTAGTTGGCGTTGATCCATTTTTGTGCATTTTTGACATTTTGTATGGACTGACAGTTGTAATATAGCGAGTTCTGAATCGCGCAAGCCAAGATACGACCGCGGTTATATTCCTTTGAATTATAATATTAGGATTAGATAGAAAGTTAGGATATTCTACTTTTCTACTTTTAACACCATTGTAATAAATTCATATTCGTTAACTTCTCTTACACAACTCGTGCTCTGAACCCCAAAATACAGGCATTCTTGCCTAGTTTGGGGATCGCTGGTAAAATATATATTGTATAATGTAAGTTTTCTGGTAATAAAAATTATTATTATTATTATTATTATTATTATTGTTCCACATCTCGAAATACTAAATACAGATCATTCTATTTTCACTATCTGTATAAAACTTCAATGCGTAATTAAATGGTTCGTATCGCAGTTGCAAGCAAGCTTGCAGTTCCCTCGAACTTGAACTAGATGCGTTTGTGTCGCGCCGGTTCAACTTCTGCATCGCGATGGCGAGATGTTTTCATACAATACTAGGCTATTGAGAGGTGGTTAATAAATCAATCTTAACACCCACTAGGGAACAAAAGGTATCTGTTTACTTAACACCTAGTAGACCTACCCTTAGGAGCCTTTGGACACCTAATGTGTTCACTATCTAATGTATCCAAACTTCACTTAGTTAAGACCTACTACGAGTTGTTCTACAAGTACTTACGCTCGTAGTTTGGGTAGACTTGCAAACCCACTCACCACTAATATAAGCCAGTTTCCCCGTTCGCCATAAGTTTGTCACCGGTTGCGTTTTATCACTTGTTCTATCCGCTGTGACGTTAAGTATAAAACGAGTCGTACCTATGTTGTATTAGTTAGCAATATGGTAAAGCGCTACTGAGAGCGAGCAGCGGATAAATATATGAATAACATTAAAGAAAATTAAATAATCCTTAGCAATTATAGCTTTTTTTTATTTTACTCGGTGACGAGACGAGCAAGTCGCTCACCTGATGTTAAGCGTCACGCTTGCCTTATAGTTCAGTGCCACCCAAAATTTTAAACTTCAACAGTTTAAAACTATGCGCGGTAATACACGGCGCTCGTCACCCTGAGATGTTAGATTTTAAAGCTCTATATGCCCAGTAATTACGCTGGAAACATTGCCCTTCAATCCGGAACACAGTAATGCTTGCACGCTACTGCTTGGCGGTTGAATAACTGGCAAAGGCGTGGTACTTCCCCAGGCGGACTCTGCAAAAGAGCCCTACCACAGCAACCTATTATGTGTCTCTTCGTCGGGAATACCATGACCCAAAGATCACCCAGATCCAGAGCAGTTATTTCAATTTATCATTCAAAGATCGAACCGAATCGCACCCGGGATCGTCCCATTAATCCAGGAAGGTCGTCTGACATTCTCGATTTAAGGCCACATGTGTTACTTCTATGTGAGTTGTGGTTAAAAAACAAGCGCCTAGTTTGACAAACAAAAAAGATTAAACATTTGAAAATTAAACATAAAATTCAATTATCATACTTATTATTAGTGCTTAAACGAACTTACCTAGGTAGGTGAAGTTCGATCACTATTATAGGTAGAACTTCATTCGACGCGATTTAACATAACGTGGGTCCTCCCATAATTAACCAAGATTCCCAAGAATAAATAAAATAAGAATGACACCATTCTTATATTATTTATTCATATCAGAAATTGTAAGTTTCAAGTAGACTGGAGTTGTTATTGCTTTAAACGTAATGAAGTGCTGCCGAGTGAGTGAGATGTATTTAAATAATAAAAGAAAGAATAATCGCGGTCGTGGTAGCTCAGTGGGAGAACGCTCGCCTCACATTCGTGACGTAGCGGGTTCGAACCCGGGCAGGCCCGTACCAATGAGTTCTTCGGAACTTACGTACGGATATACCACTGGCTTTACGGTGAAGGAAAACATCGTGAGGAAACCTGCATATTGCCGGAGAAGAAATTCGATGGCGTATGTGAATCCGCCAACCCGCACTGGGCCAGCGTGGTAGATATGGCCTAATCACCCTTCGAGGGTAGGCTGATATCCAAGCAGTGGGATGTTTAAAGGCTGATAAGTTTAAAGGCTATATAAGTAAAGCAAAATAAGTTACCTACTTAGCGAATGGCATGGTATAACTTTGCGTCTTGGATGAATATAGGTGTACTTTAGTAGAAGTTTTTGGCACCAGGCCAACGACGACTATAAACAGTACCTAATTCATTCAATAAACTTCCCATTCTATTCAACAAGTTGGCCAAGTTAGTAAGTTTGTACAGGATGAGTGGCCATTTAGTCATTCACTTAGTTTTGGGGCACTCGAAGACCTCCGCTATGAATATCAAAATCTCTCGTTAGAGAGTATTAAGTTCCTTGGCCAAAATAAACACAATATAGCGTTATATTCTCTTTGGAACACAGGCCTAGAACGGGCGTCGGGATGAAATGTTGTCAACCATATTTATCCCGTGAGAACGAGACGGATGTATCCATATTCTAGCTTTGTCACGTCGATGCGAAGACAAATCGGGTGGACATAACTTTATCCCGGCGCCCGCGCTAGGCCTTCTGCTGTTGTTATTTTTCCTCCAGATAGGTATTTGGCGTCATACGTCTTGTGGATTTAAGGTCTACTGTTCGCAGAACTACAATATAGTGTAAAGCCACGACGTGACCTTTTTTAACGTAAGAATTTTGGTTCAATATTGTTGAACCAAAAACCCATGTTGTTTTTAAACACTTTAACTGATATTGTTAGAAGTTTGTAAGTTCTAAGCACTGGCACCACACCCTTAGCTACATAACTAGTTACATAACTCGCGGAGTTTGTCCCGCGAATCACGATACGAGTAATTAGTTAGAATTAATTACAGCCTTGTCTTCTGAATGCAAAGTTACCGCGAAATTAACGCACGCCTTACCTGATATCTGTACGTGGATTGTTAACGGAATTCCGGTATTATGAGGTATTTATTGAGATTGTTTTGCGAGTGAACATAGCATACGTATTACAGTTGATAAGTGGAGACGGAAAGACTGGATGGGCTCTTTTTGTGAACGAAGGCAGCTCTTAGCCCAGTCAATTTACGGGACTGAGTATGGAGGACATAATTCATAACAAAAATATTAAATTGTGACTGGAATTGTGGTGGTTTGCTAACGTAGAATCAATATTAAATTAAATTAAACATTCTGGAGCAACGGACATAAAAAGCATTTATGCTTGAGCCAATTTTGACAAGCCAGGTGTCATTGGATTCCTGTTTAAGTCCGGAGTGTCATAGCTAAATTTTGCAGTCGGCGGTTATTTAGTTTTTCTTTTAACGATATGAATTGTTTGTATAGTAAATTAAAGCACAAGGCATGAATCACACTAATATTATAAATAAAGTTTGTGTGTAAGTATGTAATGGCATGTAACGCAAGGCTACAAATAATAAAAAAAAAAATAGGTAAGTAACTATGTAAGTATGTTTGTTCGTTCAACTCTGTAACAGCTGAACAGATTTTAATGAAATTTGGTATGAAGGTAGCTTTGTGTAAGCTGGATTAACACTTTTTATCCCATAAAAATATTCGGGTTCAATAAAATAGCGAGTGAAACAGCGGGGTGCAGCTAGTAAAAAATAAAATAAACAATGTTTTCATCATCATCCTTTTATATCTCTAGTAACATGTTACACATAACCTTTCCTAATCCTACCGAGTTGGTGAGATGATTATACTATGGCCTTTTGGGAAGCTTGAACTGTTCGTTGTTACAATTATATCCGCTAGAAATGATAGTTTGTTATATGCGTAGTTCGCGTAGGCGTCTACAAAAGCCTACGCTAAATGCTACGACGTAGAAGATTGACGTAGCAGATGCTACAAGAACAGGTTTATTATGCTTCTGAATAACAAGACGAGCAAGTCGTTCGCCTAATAGTAAGCATCACGCTTGTCCATCACAGTGCAGCGTCATCTAAATATTTTGAACTTACTAGTTGTTACCCGCGTTACCTTCGTGTCTTATGTCCGTCTTTGTGATATACAGTAACTCCTTATCAAATTTTATCAATATCTATTCAGCCATTTAGCTGTGATAACGCAACAAAGTGCAAAAACAGAGAGACAAAGTTTCTTGCTATAGTTCGCTAGATGGCATTGACCAATTTTTGTGAATTTTTTGACGTTTTGGCGCATATGAAGTTTTTTCCTCGAGACGAACGTATTCATTTTTAAACCTCGAAGCTTTATTGGTCTGATATGACTGCTGCTATATTCCTCTGAAGAGGTCTTAGTTAGGATAATTTTTTAAATATTTTTTTGTTTGAATTTGAACACCAAAGATCCTTCTAAAATATTAAATAATAAATATATCCGAAATTTGCAAGCAAAAATCTTTGCATTTATTTCAAGTTAATTTGAGCATGTGGTTCATTGAAACCCATCACAAACGCATTGCAATAATCAGATCTAAAGCGCGACCGTGCTGTGAATAATTCAACTGATGGAGCATACTGCTTGCTATAACTGAATTACATCATAGGGTTGTCATTATCTAACAATTAAAACAAAATATTACAAATAATTGTCTAAAAAAATTGAGACGAAACCCGAAAATATTTTTAAATTGCTAAATGGGTAACAAATATCCAATAATAATCTAACTTGAGACGAGACCCGACATCTTGTGAAAACTGCTAAATGGATAAAAAGTGCATAGTTAAAGGAGTAAAAAAAAAAGATGAGACGAAATGTCATTCTTCTGGCGTGTCATGAGCGCCAGACGATTTAAGGTGAATTCAACTGGACTGCAATAATATTAGAGAAATAACCAAGGTCCTAAACTGGATACTTTTTACATGATTAGGGTCATATAGTCTGGATCGTAAAAAGTCCGTTAAACGAAATAACTCAGTTGTAAAACAGCAGTCGTGTGCCGAACCAGGAAAAAAACGTGTAACGACACGTTTTTTTCTGTGAAACGTATTGTATAATATTCAAAAATATGTGTTTTTGCTTTTGTGTGATTGTCAATATTTTGTATTTTAAATTCTAGGCATTCGTCCACAAAATCACCACAGTGAAGATTTGGTCGAGTATGGAAAAAAACCTAGACTGGAATGAGAACTGCCTCTCAAGGGAAGTTGCCGGAACATAGCTTGAATGGCGACAGCTGTCGCTATTCATCTTGATTGTGGTAGCTAGGTTACCAATTGCTAGAAAATATCCTACCTCGCTATGGTTCCTTCGCGATGTTTTCTTTCAGCGGTAGCTCAAGGTCATTGTTGGGATTTGAACCCACGCATTGCGCCGTGCGAACCGAACGCGCTAATCTCTGATCTATTATCGCTGCAAATATCACTATTACCTATTGGTTAGTGTTTGATAACGTGCTTGAGAATAGAAAAATAAAACTATGAGCCGTTACTTTTCATTCTGTTCCTAGGATTCCAACTAGCAAGAGCCTTCTGGTTCTTCTGCATGAGCTTTCAAACATCCCACTGCTGAGATATCGGTACCTTCGACGGGTGGTGGGCCATTTCCACCACGCTGGCCCAAAGCGAGTTGGCGGATTCATACGCCATTAAATTTCTTCTTCGGAAATATGCAGGTTTCCTCACGACGTTTCCCTTATCACCGAAAAGCCAGTGATATATCCATAAGTTCCAAAGAGCTCATAGGTATGGGCTCCGGCCGCGTTCAAACCCACAATCGCACGAATGTGAGGCAAGAGTGCTCCCAGTGGGCTACCACGGCTTCGAAACCTTTATAAAATCAATATTTAACTGTCAACCCTGCCCAACCTACCTATTAGATATTCCTGTGTATTACTAAGACGTCGTTCCGCTAATTGTGTAAGTGCGCCGATCGTTAATTACAGAACGTATGCGAGGACGCGACAATACACTACTTGATAGCACCGCTCTGTATAGGTACTATTAGTTTCACATAACCAAGTACATGCAGTACAAAAAAAAGACAGCAGCTCTTAATCCCGCAAATTCCCCCCCCCCCAATTTTGTATCATTAATAGCTTCTGTATGTAACTACAAAATTACTCGGCGCTGGACTGAAATAATTGCGTACTGCGATCATCTAATTCAAGTCAAAAAATTAAGAATAGAGTATACCGCCGTCTCGTCCATACTAAAAGCGTAGTCTGATACTCATCCCTAAACGTTATCCGACTTCAATGATTTTTGATATGTTATCTACACCGTGAAAAACTATGCTTATATTATGTTTGTATTTTCTTTTTAATTTTGCAAAATCTTCGTTGTTATAGGCACTTAAAGTGACATTTTTTATGCGTAGAAAATATGACGCAGGAAAGTAGTTGTTGTTAGAATACCATAAACATTTTTTGAAAAAACAAAACATAGCGGCATAGATTATAGTTTATCCAAGCCATTGACACCAAAAACAAAAGATTGTGTTAACATTTAGGGGGTGATAACAGACTACCCTGAAACGCTAATTCATCAAGAAGTTAGGAAAATTCACTCTGTCGCACGCACGAGTAACCGAGTGACAGCTATAAAATTTCAAATATTGAATTCGCCAAAGCCTAGCGGAAGCACTATCCTCTTAAGCCAAATCGTGAAATACAACAATGCACCTCAAAATATACGCGCAGCCATGCAGACAGTGCATAAGCACTGTCCACGGCCAACCATAATAAAAATCAGACGAATTGATAACCTCCTCCTTTTTTTGGAAGTCGGTTAAAAATAGAAACCCCAATTTCATTTTATCACACTCAAACGAGCACACAGAGAACTGTCAAAAACGCTTTTAAATTTCAATTAGGGAAGGATTCGTAGCCAATGGTGCGTTTGATGCGACTTGCCAGCCGCGCTAAGCCTCTAAGCTGTTTGACTGACGGACCGGGCGTTATCGCTTGCCACTCGCCGGGGCTAGGCGGGTGGACGCGTCACTAAAGCAATATACATAGCCACTGGCTTGTTCAACTCTTGTGGACATGAAATTACGTATACCAGAAATTGAGGTACAAGTGAATTAATACCAATGAGTTCTTTGGAACTTACGTACGGATATACCACTGGCTTTTCGGTGAAGGAAAATATCGTGAGGAAACCTGTATATTTCCGGAGAAGAAATTAGATGGCGTAAGTGAATCCACGAACCTGCACTGGGCCAGCATGGTGGATATAGACCAATCACCCTTCGAGTGTAGGCTGATATCTCTGCAGTAGGATGTTTAAAGGCTGAAGAAATACAATATTTAAATGCAGTATTTACAATAATGCAGTTGATTGATTCAGGCGTAACTTTGCGGAAGTTCATTTTCAAACTGTCAAAAATAACCAATATGTAGTGTCTTTCCGCTGTAACGTCGCGTCCAGTACAATAGGAATAATGAACAATTGTTTGTTTTTTACCTAATATGTATTTAAATTTTTATTTAGTTTTAGAAAAAACATATATTACAAATTATTTATTCTAAATGTTAAACAATTTTTGAAAAGAAGAATATAACAATTTTGAAATCACACAATGAATCAATGATTTTCATTTTGAATTTTGGAAAGACACTACATATTGGTTATTTTTGACAGTTTACAATAATGCGTCAAAACTTTTCCATGAGATAGGTCGACCTATGCCAAGGTATATCATCACCTATCCTGATTCAATCAACCGTACATCGTTGACTGGTAAATCCATTGATCCTGAGTGACGTGCCACCGATAGAGATGCGTTTGTCGCTCGTGTGAATGAGCCTAAGTGTTGCTATTCTATCATCTTTGCGCGGGTTTGAGGGAAATTGATTTCTTGTTTTATGTTGATGCTATTTTTATCAAGGAGCACGATAGGTTTTTTTAAGTGACATTATTATTTTGTATTGATCATTTTTTTTGTAGTGGTAAGACTCTTGCAGAGTCTGCGGTAGTTCCACACCTTTATTATTATCAGTTATAAAACCGCCAAGCAGTAGTGTGCAAAACTTATTGAAGGGCAATGTTTCCAGCAACATTTAACTTCTTATTTATTCGGGTGTCGAGCGCAATGCATAGCCACGCATGCTTTTGAAATCGCGAAATTCGAAATTCTGGGTGGCACGGAACTGCTATGGGCAACCGTGAAGGCAAGTATGAGACGAGTGTCTTGCTTGCTTCACTAAGTTGCATAAAAATATCGCATTATGTACCGCATCATTGCATTATTGGTTTAACCAAATAGCACTAGGAACTAAAAGAATTTGTAATATTTTTAGGTACTTGATTATTATAACTTTACTAATCAAGGATAATTTAATAATTTACTAATCTGGTCAAAGCATCTCGTGACCAAAATGCTGGCCTCTACCTTGCCCAAAGAATCGCCATCGCTATTCAACGCGGCAATTCGGCCAGCATTTTGGGCACGATGCCTGCTGGTAGCGGTTTATTAGATTAGGGTTAGTTTTAAGTTGTATATATATTTATGATTTATTTTTACTTAGAGTTTATTCAAATTTATTTACTATTTAATGTTATTTAATAGTAAATAAAATAATAAAGGAAATAGAAAAAAAACTGTCGAATTGATAGCCTCCTCTTTTTTTTGGGAAGTCGTTTAAAAATTAATTTTAATATTTTTATATTCGTGAATACATACTGAACTTATCATAATAGGCATGATGACAGATAATATTTTTTATTGCTTGTAAAAAAAGCTGTCCACAAATAGAAGTTTTTTATTCCCATAAATAGTTAAGTTACGAGTATAATGCATTTTAATTTCATTCTAGACAGATAGCGCACTAATATTGAACTATACTAATATTAAAGTCACGTTCCGCACATGAACCTGACTTTAATATTAGTATAGTACCTACTACCTACAAATTCTATTCTAACACACCAAAAACTTTAAACGCTTTTAATATGTCAGAACTTTACTATCCGAATTAAATTATTTTACTTGTTTTTATTATTGTTCACGTGTTTAATTAATATTGTCAATTAGAAACTAAATCATAAATAACTCACTCCTAACTGCACCCGGAGCAAAGGTGCCCATTACGCTGGTCACATTGATATTTAAAAAAAAACTATCCTATCAATACATTCCAAAATATAAATATTTATAATCTTAGCTAACAAGAGCCGTATAATTTTTCATACTTTCTCTATTTCTTATTACTGTTACAGAGTTATCATTTATGGTAAAATAAATGATAACTCTGTAACAGTACCTTTCGTCAAGAAAAATGAAGGCTGTAAAACGTCAAAGAATAATGACTCAAAAGCCCTATTGTGATGTTAACACAAATGTACACTCCTTCCCAAGTAAATTCCATTACATAATAATATGCAAATATAATATTTCTCGGTGCGAAATGACAAACAGCCCGTGAAGACGAGGAAAAAACAAATCTTGATGTCAACAAGCGAAATGGGCTACGTCGGCCATCTTGTATATTTCTTTTTTTTTCACAGAGCAGGCAAAGAAAAACTCATTTTGCTGCGATAGGGATTTTGAATTATCATGTCTGAAGGCTCATACAAGTTGCTTTTTGTGAAAGTAAATTGGGCGAAGTAGAATAATGGTATAATTTTTCTTGTGGTTTAACTTAGTGAGGTGCCAAAATAAACATACACGGAAATCAGTTTATTATTTTTTCGAAGAGTGGGAATATACCGGCTCGTAGCTTTTCATGATTATTTTTAAACTTTCGCGATTTGAAAACACAATTTAATGTTTGTTTACAGGACTTAACTATGCTAAAGAAGATAATATTATTTATTTACCTCGACGTTTCGGCTGTTTCAATAGCCGTGGTCACGGGCCCGTGATCACGTTCATGCATGATTCAGCTAATCGTTTTACATATAATTTGGAGGGAAGAAAAATAGTAGCAAAGTATATAATTTTATTTACGTACCTGGCATGCTGTCTACGGTTTGGATTAAAAAAAAAATGTAAACCACATTAAGGTGGTACCTTAAGGTGATATACTGTAGGTAATAAATGGAATGACAGACAAGTCAAAGTTATGTACTACGTTTTCATACATCGGTGTTTTTTTTTTTCATTGCTATAATTATTTTTGCGTACCATGGTTCGTCAAGATTTTGTCACTGGTTATGTAATTACATAATAGTTTTACCGAAATTTAAAAAAAAAACGACCATTTCACATATTGCTTTATGTCAGTAAGAAAATCATTGACGCTTATTTTTGTAACAAACTTTTTTTTTCCAAAATTGAAACAGACGTCGATTCTGTACCATTCAGCAAACTAGCCCAATCTAACAGGACTAGTATAAAATTATCTGCACCCTTTTAATTTCAGTATGTGATAAAAGGATGGCAATAATTTTACAGAGAGCTGCCCAATTTAGTTTAGTTTAGAAAATGGTACAACAGCAAGCTTAAACAAAACAACACGACAGTTGAAATTATTCCCTAAACTAAAACTTGAAGTAAAACTTGAGGGGAATTAACTTTCCCGCAGATCACATAACGCTCAGCGCACCCCTCTGTCAAAACTCGAATTTAGAATCATGAGACCACCAAATTTCAAATTTAGAACTGCAGATGTACCGACGAAATTCGCGAGATTTAAATTTAGAATGCCGCGGGCGCCATCTTCGGGCGCAGCGATCGTGACGCGGGGGTGGCCATGCGTAAAATTAAACGTAGATAATGAAGCGTTCCAGAATTTCCCGCGCTCTGTAAAATGTGTTGAACTGAGAGTTTTGGAACGTTTTGATGTGTGAATTGTGTGAAGGATTCGCGGGTGAGTGACGAATTGAACCAATAATGAATAGGCAATTTAATATAATTTTACTATGGCTAAAATACACTAAGTGTTGAGCAAAACTCTAAGATAACAAATAACGTGAACAATGAAATTATTTGTTGAATACACATTTATGAACTTATAAGTTGAGTTTGACTTCATTTAATGGATAAATACATATTCAGAAGTCAGGCTTTGAAATACACACCAAATCACTTTATTGGTCCAATAAGGGCTTAGGACATTTTCCTTATGCAAGAGGCTTAGTTGTGAAAACTTCACTAATCGATGGATTGTAACTACGCGATAACTGATTGTTGTAGGATTAATCCTGTAACTGTTTCCGTTTTTGGGATACAAGAAAAAAAAAACCTTGTACCATAAAAACGGAAACAGAACATTCAGTCATCGCGTAGTTGAACTATATCGACTTGCAAAGTTTTAATATTCCGCAGCGAGTTGAAAAATATTTCAAACAAATTTGCAGTTTCTTGGATTGACCTCAGACTTGGTGCCACTTGTACTAAATGTCATAACCTCTTACAAGATTGGTCATACGAGTCGACCAAGTTAATACTTCTTGGAGTCAAACTTTATTTTTCGGAAAATCCCCAATAATATCTTTGACCGCAAAGAGCTTAGATGATAAAGAAAGTATATTTATACTAACATTTTCAAGTCTCTAATCTTAGATTTTGGATGCCTCTAAAGTAGCGATTGCTCTCAAATCTGAGCAGGCTAAATAAGGTGTGTACATGATATAAGGTATACCCAGAGATAGACCACGCGACGATCAACCTTCTTCGAGCCCCGAATCAATCAGGAAGTATCCAAGCTCGTAAACTGTAATCTATTTACTACAAACGACGATGAATCGACTCAGACTTTTGAAGGTAACTAGCTTGTTTTGTTGTGAAAAAAATCTACATTTTAAAACGGTAGACCTTTTCCGCGTTTTTTTTTACAGCAGTGTAAAGTTTTTTTATTGAAATGGTGACTAATACAAGCTGTGGTTCTTTGATTTTCTAGGAATGAGTTTATAGAGCACTTATGAAAAACTCAAATGCAGTTGTTTTTTTTGGCTCTACAAGTACACCGTGGCCAGAACGAGTAAGCACTTTCTGAGTACCCTCTTCAGGTGCTTGCTATAAGGCTGTTCACAATGATTGGTGAGTCAACATCCCACATTTTTCATTTATTTTATTTTACATTGTTAGGAAAACTTACAGCCTGACTTAATTAGTACCCTAATAAGTTAAAAAAAAAACTTGAGTCATTTATAAGTTTCCGCTAATAGAACATAATACAATTTAGTGTTATCTCGTGGCCCAAATATTTGTACCGAATTTCTCCTTCTCAGCCTTATCGAGGTTCATAAACACATTATTATTATTAGATAAGGAAAAGATGACATTGTGAGAATATTTTTAACCCTTCAGCTGAGAAAACTGGACACCGTTGATTAACTAGGTAGTTTTTCTCTTTCATTTAGACTCCAGACTCCTCCAGTCTGTCGAGTTTTATTACGTTTCAAGTTAAAAGTATAATTTCACAAATAACAACCGAAACACGTCTCAGTCAATTTCATTCACAACCAGTTCTAGTCATGCTTCAGTAAAGTGTTTGATGCTTTACTCGAAGCTTTTAAAGAGTTTTGGAAACAAACCAAACAGGCACGATTCATCACTTTATACAATTTGATGACATTCGTGCACGTTAACGAACACAAATAAATAGTAATTATACATGAACGCCAGGAAGAAAACAAGTGAGCGGCCCCAAAGCCAGTTGATAGTATACTATGGTCAACATAATAATATCTGGCGCGATTTAATACTGTTTGTTTACACCGGAACGTCGTGTAAATCCCGCGCGAAATATGCCGGAAGCCCAGGTCCGCGCGTAAAACTCGGGTTAACGCCGATGGGATGTATTAAAGTATGCCACCTACTTAAACAATGTGTTGTCACCCTGCGGGATCGCTCGTAAAATGCGTGAAATATTGTTGTCTTTTATGGTCGTCTATGATATCGAAACTCTTTTGTTCAAAAGAAAATAACGGGCGGATTTTATTTCTTTTTTTATTGTAAAAAAACCTTACCACAAAAGAGGTCAAAAATTTAACTGGCAACCCAAAAATAGCCAAAAAATAAATAATAAGCTTACAAATTGTTTCCAAAACTCCATAGAAGGTTCTAGTAAAGTTTCATCACTTTACTGGGGCATGACTTGGACTAGACCGTGACTTGCTTTGCTTGATTTAGACTATGACTGAGACTTATTTTAATTGTGAATTATTTAATATCACTTGAACTATTACAATACTTGACACTGGTTAAATACACAACGTGTGGAGCCAAAAATAATAGAAAAAAAAAAGCTTACAAATATTACTCGATAAACGATTAGCAAAATTTCCGCGCGGAGCCAACCAAATTTCAAAACAAAATTGAATATGGCCACAGGTCTAATTTACATTACATTTTTCCGAGCCGTGAAATACAAAATTTACTCCATCACTATTGTGGAGCAACGTCATTGACCTGGAAACAAAATTTTTCTTCATTTGGTTACGAATGTAAGCACACTAAATTCTTACTCCTAAGGCGTGTCGGGAAAACTAATCCAAACAACCTAGTACTAAACATAAATCAATAACACATCACAAACGAGTCACTAAAAGACAGCACATAAGCATTCCAATGGTGGTTCGCACACGGCGCAACATTCAAAATGCAACATGCTGACGCAGAGTGCGAGTCGCCATTTATATAAGATACTAATGCTGTAACTTTTTAGTGATTTACTGCCAATGTGATAGTAATTTGTATTTGGAACTAGTTTTTTAGAGTTCCCTCTTGGGAGACGCGCCTTATTGGCACAAAGAAGCACAGTATAAAACAAAAATAAGGTTAGAGCTGAATAATACATGACGTCACGATGTCACTTAGTGTCAAGTCAAAGACGGAGGGTCGCGTGGCTCAAAACTTAGTGTGACATCAAAGTTGCGATCTCCACTAATGTTTCTAGCAATATAAGATTTCCATAAAAAGCAGTGTCTTGTACTTGGTTTCTTTTGAGCTTATAATTTTCAGAAGTCATCATTCAGTATCCAAATACCGATGTTAATCACACTAATATTATAAATGCGAAAGTTTGTGTGTAAGTATGTAAGTGTGTTTGTTCCCGTTCAACTCTGTAACGGCTGAACGGTTTAGGATGATATTTGTTATTGAGGTAGCTTGTTCCAACGGAGGAACAACACATACTTTGTATCCTGAAAAAAAAATTACCGTTCCTGTAGAATAACGGGTGAAACCGTGGGGCGCAGCGATTAATTAATAAATATAAACCCGTTCAGTAGTAAGAGATTAAGCAAAGCAAGCAAAGCCTAGAAAATATCCTATCGACAAGTGCTGCGGCTCTTAAATGCTGAATGAATGAAGGTAACTTGGACTTTGTTGTGACATATATTTAGCTTGATTTTACTATGACTGGCTTACGGCTTACTCAAATTTTCTAAAACTTGAAAATATTAAAATACTTGACATTGGCAAATGGATAAGACATGCGACGCCAAAATTCTGTCTGTAGAATAAATAAATGTAGTATATTTTTTTTGGTTTGAATTATTACTCAAATACTTGATGGAGAATTTGTAATGTTGTTTTCGAGATATAAGCAGCTTCAATTTTACTTTTAGTTAAGTCATCGCAAACGCATAAATGCAATTTCAAATTTCGTAAGACCCTTGAATAGTGGTCTGAAAAAGTGATCTTTAAAAAGTCTGAGTTTTTGTGTACTATACTTACTTAGTGGTTTAATTCCTTAGATATATAATATTAAGGTGCGCAACTATGACATCAAACATTCCTATAACTTATGTCTGCTTATACGTAAGAACATACGTTAAAATCGGTTAACATCGGCGAAACGGGGGCACTGAGTTACGCTGATGAATTATGTAAATCGTCTCCAGTGGTTAACATCGTAATATTGTAAACGACACTCTCGACCCCCATGTTTTGGAGACCAGGATGTAAAACGCTGGAAAGGACAAGAAAACTCCTAGAGTTACGAGTACATTGGCCGCAATTCCACCGTGCACTCATTAAACGCAATAAGCTATCGTTGTCTTTTACTAAATAGAAACACAAGATAGAGATGGCATGAATTATAGTGCTGTCAAATTAGTCAGATTTTAGTTCTCCATACAAACTTATACGATACCGTAGCGGGCGCCGATTTAAAACAAGTTTTCAGTGTCGCTAGTGTACGTTTTTCTTCGCGGTTTTAATCGGTAAACTCGTTTTACAGAGCTAAAATGCATGCTATCTTTTTCATGTGTTTCTATTAGTAAAAGACAGCAATAGCATTAAGTTAGCGTTAAGGTTTAGCGGGAATCGACGCCAATGCGCTTTCATTTTGTTCCACTATTGTTTTTATGGCGTTTTATGTTTGTTTTTGTTCCGTTTAAGGGGAGGCCTTTGTTCAGCAGTGGACGTTTTCCGGCTGATGATGATGATGATTGTTTTTATATTCTTAGAAACGTGAATCTGTGCTTTTGTAGTAGTTAGGAGTCTTTTGCAGAATCCGCCTGGGGAAGTAAAACAGCTTTGCCAGTTATTCAACCGCCAAGCAGTAGTGTGCAAACATTCCTGTGTTCCGGATTGAAAGCCAATCTGTCTAGTGAAATTACTGAACATAAAAAGATTTAACATCTTATATGCCGAGCGCAACACATTGCTGCGCATAGTCTTGAGCTACCACCCAGAGTTTGAACTTCAATAAGTCAATACCATTTCCAGCAGTGCACTGCGCTAGTCAGACTGAGGTATTTGGTGTACTGAGGTATCTCTTTATTTTCCGTATTTTATTTGGAAATGCCTTTTTTATTTGGAAAAAAATTGCCTTTCAGTCCGGAAACTTGATATAAAAGAGATTTAAAAAAATAAATATGAAAGGCGTTTCCAGCCAGTCTATCATTTAATTTTAAACTGCGTCGAATTCTTCAGAGACGTGCGATGATATCTGAGCGCACATAAATTCGTGGGGCAGGGGCGCACGGGCGCAGGTGAAAATTGGCAAGGGGGCGCAGATTCTAACCAAACACGAGGCGATGGGAAAACTCTGGCAATCGTCTGCGATTCTATATCTACGTAGTACGTAGGTATTGTTTGCATACGGAGAGTGAATTGGAGAATGTTTTGATTTCATGTTTCATGTAGGTATATAATGTACGAATTTTTAAGGAACCTTAAAATGGACAATTCTATTTCATTTCTCATCTTTATTTAACCGACTTGTAAAAAAAGAAGAAGGTTCTCAAGTCGACAGATTTTAAGCCCTTCAAAGTTCTGCCTTGGAGTTTTGGCGGGAACGTGAAGAAATCATGTCGCGTCATTTTATTATTTTCCAAAACTTGTGTTATTTCGAGTGTTCATGTGTAAAAACAGTGAATTTTTACCCGTTAAGTGTTCGTGAACATGCACGAGTGTTGGTGAATGGTATAATGTCGTGAAACGTGAATTTTCGTGTTGTTTCCAAAACTCCATAGAAGGCTCTAGTAAAGTTTTCACCACTTTACTGGAGCATGACTTGGACTCGACCGTGACTTGCTTTGCTCGCCTTTGACTGTGACTATGACTTATTTGACAATATTCACCAAAACTTGAAAAAATATGAGTATACTTGACACTGGCAAATGCATAAGACGTGCGACACCATAATCCTCTTAGGAGGAAAGAGAAAAAAAAAAAAAAAACTGCCTTGTTCGTCTGCTTCTCCCCTGGTTTTTGATTTTTTTATGCTTGTTATAATCGTCCTCCTTGAATTATATGTAATGTTTAAATGGGGTTGTGTTGTCGAATGAATGAGAATGAGTATTCATTTAAGTCATATTTTTTTTAGGTAAAAGTAATATTATTTATATAAATAAGTGAATACATACATTATTATAAATACATTAGTTGGGAGTTAGGATTACCTAACTGCAAACTAATGTTATAATTCAGAAGAATATAGCCGTAGTTGTAAATAGTAAGTATGAAAATGAATGCGTTCGCCACGAGGAAAAAAGTTCGCTTGCACGATTCAGAACTCCCTACTTTACAACTGTCAGTCCATAAAAACGCCAAAAAGTTCACAAAAGTAGAGCAACGCTAACTCTGTCTCTCTGTCTGGATGTTTGTCTTGTTATTATGACTAAACGGCTGAACGGATCTCGATAAAATTTGATAAGGAGTTACTGTATATCACAAAGACGGACATAGGGTACTTTTTTATGTCCAAGCGAACGAATTCGAGGGTAACAACTAGTCCTCAATAATTTTATAGGACGAAGAATTACTTTACCCCGAATTTAAAGCAAAATATTTCTGTCTCATTAGTTATTACTACGTGCCTTATTTTCGCATGATAAGTAAAAACGCAATATTACTAACATAATTCAATCCTACATAAGCTACAGTTGTTTTAATATACCGCCATAAAGTGACACAGACAATGAAATGGGGTAGGCAGTAATATTTCATGCGCACTGGGTATATGCCTCTATACAGGTTGATTCTCGGATAACGTGGTCCGAAAAGTGGTTATTGCATCAAGGTTATTATACCTACGCCTGATTATGTACGTATTTTACTAACGGGCTAACTGGAACCGCGTGTCAAAAATACTGTTAAAAATTAAGGACACTATACAGTTTATTTATTTATTTATTGAGATACGCCAACAGTGAACATATTTTATATTTATTTACTATTTAATGTTATTTAAGTTACTATAATAAATAAATAAAATGACGCATAGATAAACATAATATTTAATGACTACGAATCGCAAAATAAACGGATTTTTACATTCTTATAATACATTTCTACTTGAGTACATGAAACTGATATCATCACAGTTATGTATGAAACGGTTTATTTAATTTCGCGGTTTCACGGCTGGTATTAAAGTGCCGACCAAAGATAGCTAATCCGAGCGTGATAATAATCATCATCATGAGCCAAAAGACGTCCACTGCTGAACATAGGCCTCCCGCTTACACCACCAATAAGCATAATAATTATAGCATAAATAATTCATCATCGCTCAGCAGACGTCCACTGCTGAACAAAGTCCTACTTAGAAAAAAGGGCCGTGCCATAAACTATGTATAACTAGCTGCGCCTCGCGGTTTCACCCGCTATTCTACAGAAACCGAATATTTTTCCGGGATAAAAAGTAGCCTATATGCTAAACCAGGGTAGAAGCTACATCCATACTAAGTTTCATTAAAATCCGTTTAGCCGTTACAGAATTGAACGGGAACAAACACACTTACATACTTACACACTTCAACACAAACCTTTGCATTTATATTATTAATGTGATAACGATCAATATGTTTAAGGGAAGCCTATGTATATCTGTTAATAACGTTTTAGTAAAATTTGTTCGTATCGATAATTGTCAAATTCATATGAATGAGTACAATGACCCCTGTTAGGTTTGCAGTTAACTAAGACTCACACTGTATAAGCTCGTATCTCGTGCCCTGAGGCGAGCCCTACGTTCAGTATTATACTGCGGTTAACTTTGCTTATTATATTTACAATGTTTGTTTGTTTACACGACTGTACAATGTAGAAGACGATTGTTATAAAAGTTGTAAACAATTTTGTCGCATTTTATAATATTAAAAGGTATTATTATTTAAACAAAAAATACCCGACTGCAAAATGTAGCAGATACTCCTGATATAAAGATGAATCTAACGACACATCATTCATCAAACTCGTTCAAGCCATTTAGACTACAGGAGGTAATATATAAACACACCTTAACCACTAATGGTTTGATAGCATCAAATTCATTTCTATCAAAAACCATCGAAATAAAAAAAAAAAATCAATCACCGTTAGTCGTTGATGGCTGTTATTACCACTGACTATTGACTTTGACTTTAAATATATATTGATATTGATATAAATATTGATTTAGCACTTATTCATATTTTTCGTTTGTAAGAAGAAATTCGTTCGTTCGTAATCGTTCGTTTGTTTTCGTTCTTCTGTAAGAAGAAATCAATCAACTCTGGCAGAAAATGACGAAAACCCGTAACGACGAACTTTGTGAATAAGACGCCCAGTTAAACAGATTATCGAAAAGACATTTTCGTAAAGCTTGCTACACAGAAATTCCAAGGTTAGTGGTAAACAACCCGCAATCATGCAAGGCCGTTGCTTCAATTCGCCATGAATTGTAAATTGGGAATAACAACCACGAAGCCAGACCCGGCCTCGTCTTGTACTATCGAACTTTGTAAAAGGTTTTCAACGGAACTGTACCTAACTGTATAATATTATAGATTTCACAGTTTCGTCTTGTAACTTGTAATTTAAGTTTGTTTTGTAATAAGTTTTTGTGGTTAAATATATTTTTCCAGTCAACCTTTTATAAAATTCGTTATTGGTACTGTAAGCTGATCAAATTGAGTCCAAACTCCATCAATCTACTGTTAGTTACTGAGGAGTTCCGTTTTCCACCTTCTAACTCCAACATCCGGAACGAAGTAATACGCCAGAGAACCAAAGTCACCGACATAGCGCAGCGCATTAGCAAGCTGCAGTGGCAGTGGGCCGGCCATATCTGTCGTAGAACCGATAACCGTTGGGGTACACGTGTTTTAAAGTGGCGACCGCGAGTCGGCAAACGTAGCGTAGGGCGCCCTGAAACTAGATGGAGTGACGATCTGCGTAGGACAGCTGGCGGTGGTTGGAAGAAAAATGCCGAAGATCGGGTTGGGGAGCTGGCTTATGTCCAGCAGTGGACTATTATAGGCTGATGATGATGAACTCCATCATCAGATCAGCTCTCATAATGTAACTTTAAACTTACGCGATTTGAACACATAATTTAATGTATCAGGACTTTTACTAGTTTTAGCGTGGTTAGGTCCTGATACATTAAATTATGAGCTCTCATAATATTGTATTGTCATCGGACCTAACAGGCATGTAGAATTTTAACTCAATTGAACAAGGGGAACCGGTCTAAAACTCAGTTGCAAGATTTGACCAACATTAGGGTGTCTATATATGGCCTGATCTGACATCGTGTGAGAGGGACAGCTAGATTTGAAGTTCACGGGAGCAAAAGAAACAAACTTAAGGTTATAGCTTCTCCCTTTCGCTCCCCCAGAAACTTATATATAGCCAACTCTTTCAAACGATGTCAGGTCAGGCCATGTAGCGAGGCCTTAACTCGTATATACAAACATTGCGAGTTGAATAAAAGCTTGTAATTCAATATTTTCATTTATTTTTATTTTATTTATTTTATTTGTGTCTGAAATTTAGATACACATATCTTAGGAAAATTACGTTTCTTTTTTTTTACTATGCAAAGTAATAAAAAAAAGTGAAGCAAAAACTCCTCTGAAATACTCGAATTCCTAAATTAGTTACAAATCTAAGAACGATAAGAACACTAAAACATATTGATTTTGAACGACTGTAACATAAATTTTAGAACAAATTTGTTTCAAAACCTATTTCAGTTCGCTTATAAAGTTCATTTTTACAACCGCTCAGGGAAAATATCGCCTTATCCAATTCAACTTGGAACAAAATCTTAAAACTCCTACTTAATGGGATTCCCGTAGTTAAAATAGCGTAATTGTAGTGAATCACAGTAAAGTGCAGGGAACCACAGTGAATTACAGTGAATCACAGTGATGTAGACTACCCGGTAGATGTCACGGGAGAACAGTTACTGTCTTGTGGAATTGATAGTACGAGGGTCTTGGTGAAGGGAGCTGTGTGATTTCTATGAAACCTCATTCTCTAGCTAGCTACGGGTAAATAAACGTCAGTTTAGAAAAAAAAAAGTTGCAAAATCTAATTGTTTGTGTGTGTCTTATAAATGTGTAAGTATTTAAAATGTGTTTGTTCCAGAGGTGAGACGTGCAAAAACAAAAACTGCCATTCAACAACCACCGATCAATACAATTAAACACCGTACAAATTCTCTGCGTTCGATGGTCTATCTAACCACATGACATTGGCAAAATTGTGAAATACTCTCGCAAAAGCCATAAAACAAGAATTGAATTGGACCAATATCTTGCCAATGGTCTGTCTCTTGGCCTCTGATAATAAAAGGTACAACTTTATTGATTTTACTCTTGTTAGTGTCAGAATAAATTTTGAGCTTTCCGGTTGATGGATCTCATCAATAAGATTTCCGGAAGGATAGAAAAGAACATTCATGAAAATCATTTGTTCAAAAGCTCGTGATTCAGAACTAAAGTTTTTTTATGTTGTCTAACTAAACTATAAAAACATGCCGAACTAGATCGCTTATACAGTTTAGTTTACTCGTAACCAAAAAACCACAGAACATATAATAATACTGCCAAAACGTATTAAGCGCCATGACATTCATGGCGCTTACGCGTTTCGTTCAACAACAAGGTATACGGTTCAGTAGTGCAGTACACCGAACAGAGTGAGTGTTCGGATCGCGAAATCTAGTGCGTAGTACATATATATCGATACCAGAAGCTTAATTTGATGCTTGCGTCCTTTCCAGGGCCGTGTTCAGTAAGGTCCGACGGTTAGTCCGACGACGCTCGATGACATTTGCAGCATACTTGTAATGTCATGGAGCGTCGTCGGACGATCTTATTGAACACGGCCCAGGTGTGGTCATGTCCATACTAGCGGAAGGACGCACATGATTACTTTTATGTGGATTAGTCACTGCTAAGTGGCTGAAATTCTGAAATGTCTACTAACTTTACGCCCAAAGCTTACACCATTTAACAGCCATTCGTTTCCAGCAAAATTTCAAAACGTAACTGGTCACATGCACAGTGAGAAACCCCACCCACAAAACTGTTATCGTACAGATTCGATAAGGCAATAGCGCTATGTTTTCTTAGAAACAAAACTTCAAAATTTCCCCTCTACAGCATAGCATTATTTTTTGTATGTGACCAATGAATGAATGAATGAATGAATGAATATTATTTATTGTAATACTGTCATATTGCATTCTTAACAATTACAAAATATAAAAAAGTTAAGAATGCTTCCATTATGGACTCGTCAACTTGCTACAATTTTTAACAATATTATTATTCTATTATTTATATTATTATATCACTGTATAATTATATTAGGCATTTGTGGTCTCTCTCAAAAACAACAATATTAGGAGGACTTATCAATTCTATTTTTGAGAAACGTCAAATTCAGTTCATGAGATTTTACGTCAGCTGTAGAGGCTTCGTCAAAAAGGCCAAAAAATAAAATAAAAAGGTAAACAATAAATTTTAATAACGACAGTAATCCATTTAGCAACTAAATAACCAATGAGTGGCACTAAATAGAAAAATCACATTTTATCAAAGTAGGCCGTTAAGTTTCGTTCATTCCGTTTCGTTCGACATTATTGATAACCATTGGTTAGGATTTTGCAATGCATATTTTGATCTCGCTGCCACGCCGTCGTGTATTCCCGTTCTAACAGTAACTGTACGACATTACTATCAATTCCGTAAGTCACTAAATTACAGGGGATGCGGAATCGCCGCGAACGATCTCGTAAACCGACTTGAAATAAAAACGGTTTCGCCAAATTATACTGAGATGCCATCAGTAAATGCCGCAGAGATATAAAAAGGCCGTAACATCTACCGTAATACTTAGTAGATTATTTGTGTAGCTAGCGTACCATGGTGTTGAATAAAAAGAGCCAGAAATAATTTTAAATTGTTTTTTAACGCTCACTATATTTTCTCGCAAACACAGTTTTTTAATGTCTACGACACTGTAGTTTTTTAATGTCTCAGCTGTGATCCGGCAACACTGTATAGTAATACTTAGTAGATTATCTGTGTAACTATCGCATTGTGGTTTTGAATAAATAGTAGCTGAAAGCATTTACAACATTTTTTAACCAAACAACAATATATATTTTTTACAGTCACTGTATTTTTCCGCTTTTTAATGTCTCCGACACTGTATTTTATGAGTTATAATCTGGCAACACTGTACAGTAATACTTAGTAGATTATCTGCGTAACTAGCGTATCGTGGTGTTGCATAAATAGTAGAAAAAACATTAAACAACATCTTTTAACAAAACAACAATATATATGTTTCTACGGTTACTGTATTTTTCTCGAAAACACAGCTAATGTCTACGACACTATTCTAAGGATTATGATCTGGCAACACTGTTCAATTTCAAGATATCCTCGCAAACCCAAATCTATTCCAGGCAGTTTTCAATATATTATAAATTGTTGAGAAAATTTAAAGAGATTTGAAATTGTATAATGAAACCAAAGAGAATATAAAATGAAACTAGAGAGATAAAATTTAGTATTCTGTGCTAATCTAGGATGCTGACATTCAAGTGACGGCCAAAAGTTAAAGTTAAAGGCCGGTTAATAAAATAATATATATATATATATATATATACTTACATAGTAGATTATCTGTGAAGTTAGCGTATCGTAGGGTTAAATAACATTAACAGAAAGCATACGACCACCTTCAACAAAATATTTGTACATTTAAGCAAAAAGAAAAAATATTACTTGTTTGTTTGTTTATTTTGGTTAAAACGTAATAATAATAAGAAAATTGAGAACTATTTTCGGCTTTAGCTTGGTTGTGTGTGGGGTGTGTGCGTATTGATTATCCAAAATTTGTAACTATGAATAAAGCTAGATAAATATAAACATTAACAGTAAAAGTCTTTTATTGTAGAGTTATGGCGGGAACGTGAAGAAGTCATGGCGCGTCATTATATTATTTTTCCTAAAACTTGTGGTGTTTTGAGTGTTTGAATAGTATAATATCGTGTAACGTGACTTTTCGTGTTGATTCCAAAACTCCATAGAAACCTCTAGTAAAGTCTCTACTACTTTACTCGGGCATGACGTGGAATTGACCGTGACTTACTTTGCTTGACTTAGACTATGACTGAGACTTATTTTAGTTGTAAAATATTTAAATTCGCTTGAAATATAACAATACTTGACATTGGCTAAATACACAACTTGTGGAGCCAAAACATAAGAGAGAAAAAATAATCTTTTACTGCTTTTTTTTGTCTACGCAATGCGAAGGTTTCAGAGTTATTGTATATAGTACTGTAGTACGTTTTTTCGCCGTTAACTTGTGTTGTAGGCAATTAGCTAAGCAAATAGCAAAATCGGTCCACAATTCGTGAGGTCAAAGTTTCGCGCAAGCAACTAGTTTAAGTTTAGACTCATTTCTATTTGTTTCGATTTAGTTTTATTTTTTGTGGGTCAAATGCACTAACCTCGCGGAGCCTAAACTAAAAAAAAAAGAAAAACAATACTTAAAACAAATGAAGCTCACGAGTTTTGGCGGGAACGTGAAGAAGTCATGTCGCATCTTAAGTTTTGGCGGGAACGTGAAGAAATCATGTCGCGTCATTATATTATTTTCCATTACTTGTGTTATTTCGAGTGTTAATGTGTAAAAACTGTGAATTTTTACCCGTTAAGTGTTCGTGAACATGCACGAGTGTTGGTGAATGGTATAATGTCGTGAAAAGTGAATTTTGGTGTTGTTTCCAAAACTCCGTAGAAGGCTCTAGTAAAGTTTTCATCACTTTACTGGGCATGACTTGGACTTGACCGTGACTTACTTTGCTCGCCTTTGACTGTGACAATGACTTGTTTGATATTATTAAACAAAACTTGATAATATATAAGTATACTTGACACTGGCAAATGCATAAGACGTGCGACGCCAAAATCCTCTCAGGAGGAAAGAGAAAAAAAAATGAAGCTCACCAAAATAATACTCGTAGATTTAGCAACTGTGTTGAGACATCTCTTTTAGCTATTTGTTAACCTCTTACGTTTTTACGGTCTATACTCGTAAAATTGAATTCCACTTCAGAGGTATCTTTTTATATGAAGTCCATTTTATTATGTTTAAGTAAATTGAATCAATTTATGTTCGCCGCTCGCGCTCGTTTTTAGTAGATATATTTTTGGGGCTTTCATAATATTTTTGTATAGTAGTTAGATTATACAAAATATTTATGAGAACCTTTGAGAACCTTCAAACGTTTTTAATGTGGCGGGGTAAGGAGAGGAAAGAAAGCACAAAACGCGATTGCCAAAATGAATTTTGAAGTGAACGTGAAGAAATCATGTCACGTTATAATATTATTTTCCAGTACATACTAGTGTTGTGTATTCCGAGTGGTAATATATGTAATAACGGTGGATTTTTATTCATTAAGTGTTCGTGAACGTGCACGAGTGTTGGTAAATAGTATAATGTTGTGAAACGTGACAAACCCCACAGAAACTTCTATCGCCATCTAAGGTGTCCATCGCTTTACTAATTAATTTTTTTGCTTTTTAATTTGCTTGACTTAGACTATGGATGAGACTTGTTTTTATTGTGAAATTATATGACTTCACTTGATATGATGATATAAACATATTCTAAAACTTATTTGCACTGGCTAAATCACACTATAATATCATGTGAAAGTTTGTGTGTAAATATGTAAGTGTGTTTGTTCCCGTTCAATTATGTAACGACTGAAAGAATTTGAATGAAATTTGGTATAGAGGTAGCTTAAACCATGGATTACCACATAGGCTACCTTTAATCCCGAAAAAATAATATTTTGGTTTCTGTAGAATAGCGGGTAAAACCGCGGGGCGTAGCTAGTGCATTATAAAAATCGTTTTGTGCTTCTTTTCTGCTTAGAGCAACTCGGTACCGGCTCGAAAGGAAGCTGGAGGCCGGCGTTGCTCTAAGGCTTTCTGTGACTATTACCAACATCGTAAAAGCGAGATTTGATTTAAAACTTCTTGGGTAGTGATCGTTAAAATTGCAAGTGTGCCGTCGTGGAGCAAGTTCTAAATTTAAATCACTAAGTCTGGCAAGTTGGCCAACTTGGCGAAACTTACTGCAAATTGGATTACCTTGGTAGGAACTGGCACCTGTATATTGGTTACATTGACACGTTTCCAAAAATTACCAAAGCTTCATATTGTCTACTTTCACTTTTGAGCTAAATTAATTACAATTATATAAGCATACTAAATAACTTTAATTTTTTGTAAAATACGACACTATACAGTTACATACATACATTCACATAAGTTGTTTGTCACGACTGTGGGGTAACGGCTGGTCCGATATTGATAAAATTTGGAGAAGTGTGTGTCATGGGGGCTAAATACAGGAAAACTGGGAAATATACGTCATCTAAGTTGCATTTTAAAAAAAATTGGGCTTAGTAGGTAGTTATGAACATTTCAATCCACTGGCTGGTATTAAAAAAAAAAAGAAAAAAATAGGACCATCGGAATTGTTATTCCAGAATTTGAATTTAAAAAGTTGTAAGGACAAACATTTAGACTGAGAAAGGGGTGGTCGAGTGGCTCATTACGCGTGAATGGTGCTCCGACGGTGTTCGGGAAAGTTCAGGTAGGGGGACTGTGGGACCCTAGTGGAGAGGATTCAAATGTCATTTCGATTTTTGAAAATGGACAGTCACGATTTTATGCCCGACTGAGATTTCATTTAGGATCATTCATAGGTGATTGAAAAAAAGAGTGGAATGTTAAAAACTATTTAAAAGTAATAATAAAATAATAAAATTGAAAAAAATATTCGCGCGAAAACTTTTTTCATGATTTATTGAATTTCGAACTTTCGACGCAAACTCACAATTTATAATTAATTTAAAATTAAAATTTTAACGTATACATTTTTACTCATAAATGCGAATGTAAAATCAAAAATAACACCGTATGATTTATCTAAACCAAAAACATATCTTGCAAGACGTATTTTTGGGTTGTTCCGTCATCGTCCCATTTCTTGACTCATCCCAAACACGTATTACCAGCTCAACCCCTACAAAAATTAATATATTTATCTTAAATCGCCCAAGTGCTATTCTTGGCTCATCCCATGGCAAAAGTGACTAAAAAGTAAGGATAGCTTAAAAATGCTAGTCATATTTTTTTTCACTACAAAATTTGACAAGAGATTTCTCTAATCATTACTCGGCTAAACCTCAGTAATGGCATCAAGCCGTCGAAAAACGCTTGTCACAGAACAACATTCAACTAATAACAAACTCGGAAAGTGGTTCCGAATTCGGAACTTGTTTAATTTGTGGCCCGAAGAAGTGTCGCGCGACGCCGCTTAGTCACGTACCTCCTACGGAACAACTCAAACTCACGTGAATTCATAATGATTTTAGAATAATAACTACATAATTATCAAATAAAATTTTTTCGTTTTGCAATTTAATAAAAATAAATACGACATGAGATGACAATTTAAAAATAATGAATTTTTCACCTCGGGACTATGCAATGTTTGTTAACTTTGACAACAGATTAATTGTAGTGCTGCCTTTGTCTGGCACTAAGCTAATGACAATGACAGCAATAGACTTAATCTGTTGTCAAAGTTAACAAACGTTTCAGAATCCCGAGGTGATTGTGGCAGAAAATTTTGAAGCAAAAGTGAAAAGTCACGTCATTATTTTACCAAAAACTCGTTTTCTTTCGAGTGTTAATCCTAATAAATAATATTATAAATGCGAAAGTAACTCTTGTCTCTCTGTTTGGGTGTTTGTCGCGTCATCACTGCTAAACAGCTGAACGGATCGATCTGATTTTTTTGTATAGATATAAGGCGAATGGAGTCGCGGGTAACAGCTAGTTTGTTATAAAGGTGGATTTTTATCGATTAAATCTTTGACAATGTATAATACCAAATCATATAAAGTGGTGAATCGTCTCTTCTTTTTTCCAGAACTGCGTATAAGCTTCCAGTAAAGCTTCCACCACTTTACTGAAGCATGACTTGGACTGGACAACAACTGAAAGTTTTTATTTACACTATATGACTGAGGATTCTCACAACATTTAAACAATTCTTTAATTGAAAAAATTACAAAATTTTACACTGGCTAAATATATTGTTGTGCTTAGCCAATATAATTATAAGATACTAAATAAATTGAGCGTGGAATGAGTTCCTTTTATTTCTTATCTAGGTATGACGACATTTACTCAAAATTATTATTTCTAAAGAAAATTATGTTACCGTCTAAAATATTATACTTTGTTATTAATCAAGACGAACTCAATACAAACTTATTCCTAACTACTGTAGTTCCGTTCAAAATAATATTTCAAAACATAAGTCACTACTAAAAATATATTTGAACACAGTATCGGAATACCTTACAACAGAAAAGTTCCCAAAAAAGCTTATACGACTCCAGATGCGAATAACTAAATTTCACATCATGAAAATACTCGACAAAACACACAAAAGAGAGAACTGAAAGCCTCCTTATAAAAATAAGTCTCACTTCCTTTTCAGGCGCAGAGTAAATTAACTCGCGCCAAAATAAATAAATAACAGAGGTGCGTCGAGTTTCATTTCGTGGAGTTATGCTTTGTTAGTAGTTTCGCACACTTTCGTCGAGTTTTGTGATAGTGATGGGTTTTTTGAGGTTTGCCGGTTGCCGGAGTGCTTCTTAATCAAAGCCGGAAGCTACCGTCTATGCTTTGGATACCTGTAGCAAAACGACTATCAAAAAAACTTTCACACATCGGTAACACAATGTAAAATGTAAATTAAAAAAATGTTCCATTTTTGTTTTGTTATCGAATGTGTACGAAAGTTACGCGCGCGACCTTGTCTTGCCATGTACCAAGCAAGACAAGCAAGGATTTGTGCAAGGTACAACTCTCCTTACTTGCGCACACCGTGTCGCGCTTATAGAATTCCTTGGTAAAGGTCATTGAATGTAATCGAAACTATAGTCGGAATAACCGACACAATTTGATGTGAGTTTTCCCGTTTTATTAAAACAAAATGAACGCTGAATCCTGGGGTTTTGGCGGGAACGTGAGGAAGCCATGTCGCGTCATTGTATTATTTTCCAAAACTTGGGTTATTTCGAGTTTTAATGTGTAAAAATGGTGGATTTTCATCCATTAGGTGTTCATGAACGTGCATGAGTGTTGGTGAATAATATACTGTTGTGAAACGTGACTCTTCGTGCTGTTTCCAAAACTCCATAGAACATATATAATATAATATACTTTAATGGGGCAAACTCCTTTCGAAAACCAAACTGTCCATTAAGAGCAGTCGAAGCGTCCGCAGTCACATTAGGCGCCCCGCACACGACACAGCGGTCTCATAAAGCTACGCTCACACTTGCGACCGAGATTTATTTCCACTGACGCGCTTTGCTAAGAATGCGAGATGGAACTTGTTTATGAGGCTCATGCCGCCTCACACCGCTGCGCCTCATGCGCTCACGTGTGAGCCTGAGTTACTGCGTTTGTGGTGGTAGACATGACATGCCTTGTATATTATAGTTGGGACAAAGAAGAATAAGCTGTATCCTCATAGACGTAGTGTACATGCTTAGCTTAATTATATGGGAGTGTTCCTAGTGAGTCCACCTGGGGAAGTACCACACGTTTGCCAGTTATTCTACCGTCAAGCAGTAGTGTGCAAGCATTACTGTGTTCCGGATTGAAGGGCAATGTTTCCAGCGTAATTACTGGGCACAGAGGTTTAACATCTAATATCTCAGAGTGACGAGCGCAGTGCATTGCCGCGCATGGTTTTGAACTGTTGAGGTTCAAAATTCTGGGTGGCACTGAACTGTTATGGGCAAGCGTGAAGCTTAACATCCGGTGAGCGACTTGCTCGTCTCGCCACCAAAATACATATAAAAAAAAAACCTAAGGCGTTTCAAACCGCGTTATTCGTGTGGCATACAATAAATTCTGAATCAATTTTTTTATTGGTTTGGTTAAACCACCGAAAACTTTTAAGATTCAAAATTAGTTATTTTTATGGTTTACTGCATTAGTGACTTTCTCCGGATCAGTTTTTACTTGACAACCCTGAACCGATTTGGTCATTTTCGAACCCAAATCTTTTATCGAAATGAACTAAAATTGCCCACAAAATTTCATGAAGATCAGATCAGCAAACTTACACCCGTAGAGTCCGACCCCTTCGGTCCTAGGTCAATAAATTGTTTATTGTTTGATTGATATAAAATGCAATTCGAAAACAAAAAAAAAACAGAGCTCATCGAAAAAAAAACAACTGAATACTGTTAAGTATGGTTACGATTAATTATATCTGTAGACATACAAACAAAGTGTGAAAAGAACGTTAATAAGGCGCGGTATAAGTTGCGGCGACAATGCGCCAGTAACGTTGACGCTCCTGTAAACGAGGGACGCGTAACTTGTAACGAGACAGGCACGATCAAAAGTGCATACACACCAAATACAACTGAAATATTGTGGTAGTGAAAGAGAAGCACACAAATAACTTCTATGTGTAACAGAAATAAAATAAGTATGTGCTGAGTGGCGGCTAAGCGGAAAAGTGTTTTAGGCCATCTAGAGGCCTCTATTTTTTTGACCCGACTACGAAAAAGGTGGGTTATGAGTTTGACAGTCTATGTATGTATATATGATATGTTCTCTCTAAGCTCCTAAGCCACTTATCACGTCTCACAGATTCTGCTGTAAATAATAAAAGTTATCTATCTATTGAATACGAGTACTAGATTGAAGTGTTGATGTTTTCCTACCAATTTTCCTAGCAACTGTCCCACCCAGTACAGCCATCAGTCCCAATAGTTTAAGTGCAGGGTTGACTTTAACTTCTGTTGTTCATAATTACAGTGTGACCAATGGGAGCTGACCGGGGGCTGCAACTTGTGAAGAGTCGTTAACATTGTGGTGGGCATAATATGTCACAGTTATCGAGCATTATTACCACGTAAGGTTTGTGATCTGAAGATAGCCGATGAGGCCTACATCTTGTTTAGTATCTTTCTTTACAATGCTAACTAATATTATAAATGCGAAAGTAACTCTATGTCTCTGTTTCTATGTTTGGGTTTTTGTCGCGTCACGGCTAAATGGTTGAACGGATCGACCTGAACTTGCATAGATATAGATGAAAATAGGCTCCTTTTTTTTGCAGGTCCACTCGAACGAATCCGCGGGTAGCAGCTAGTAACCTATATTTTATAATTATTTGTCTCTTTTTCGTGCCTAAGTAAACTTTGGTTAGTAATTTGGTTTGGTTGCTGAAATCGATAATTTATACTTATTACCCGACTGCCCAAAAAGGAAGGTAATATTTTTCCTTTTCTCTTGCCAGTTTAAGCAAAACTTACACACAAAAACCCATGCACCCAAATAGGTCAAATATAATAATATAATTCATGTTGCGATTACTTTTAACGTTAAAACAGTGCTCGCCACGAGAACCGCATAACTATCCTTTATTCAAATTTATTGTCGCACTTCATGAACTCAACCTCCCCACAGTTCTGGTGTACTTATAGAGGTCACACTAGGGTTGCTTCTGTTCAAAATAACAGATAGCACTAACCACACAAATTATTTATTCAGTAGTATGTAGTTCGCACCAAATTGAGATCTCGCGACTATAAACTACAATTTTACCTGGGGTTATTCGAGAAAAAGATAGCGCTATACACTTTCGCGTGCAGATGAAAGTAGATGGCTTTAGCGTGCGCATGTTGAAGGGCAGTTTTCGCAGCTATAGGTATTTATTGCGGGTACACTTACGTGTGCCTTCAAAAATTAAATGTTGCCTCAGAGCATGTTACCCGTACTTGTACTATTATTTATTCTTTGGTGTCAGCGAAAATAAATGTCACACCCCTGACTGTGCATTTTTGCAAAACTAATATCGCGAAGACCAACTGCAAACACAACATTTTGCTTCTTTTGTTCATAGTTTTCGTGGTTAGATGTGTAAATGTGCAATTTAGCTACGGTTTTAATTAATACTTTGGCGTTTTATTTATAGCTAGTGCACGCTGTAAATTTTGCGGTAGTGTGAAATAATGAGAAGGTTTTACACGTAATAATTCGTTCATGACGCTAATGGTTTTTTGTTTCATCGATGCGATATCTTACTTTGTTTTGTCGTTTAGAACCTGATATTTTAACGAGCTTTCGCCTCGAACTACCAACCCTGTAACTTCACAATCAACGACAACCGATTTTGTTCATATTCGAACTCAAAAATTGCAAAAATACAATTGTCAATTTATATTACACAATTTATATTTATATTACAATTGTATGTAGTCTAATATGAAAAAAAATTGCTTTACCTCTGGATTCTGAAACGTTTGTTAATTTTGACGACAGATTAATCCTGCCTTTGTCTGGCACTAAGCAAATGACAATGACTTAACTGTTGTCAAAGTTAACAAATGTTTCGGAATCCCGAGGTTAGTCTCTCATTAGTCAATATCTTCACTCACTCTAAAATACCTACAAAGTACTAGTAAAAAAAAACACTTACTGCACACAAATTTGTGTTTGTTGTATGGTGTCGCTAAAATACCTTAAAAACTACTCAAATCTCTACAATAGGGCCAGAAAATAATATTCATTTTAAATACAACCGCGGATGACTCTGTCAATAAGAAGAAAGGGCAGGCAATTACGGTGCGGAGTAATCGATAACAGCCTCCGAGCCATGTCTGTGCTGTCGGGCTACCGGGGCGGCGGGTTTTGACCCTGTGGTGACTGGGAAAATCTTCTAAAGATACCTGGCTGCATTGGGTTGCAGCTGGGTTTCATGCTAGCTTCGGTTGGACATGTTCAATCGAAGCGATACTAGCTTCAAGCGAGCACAGGGAAGTCAATGCCTCGGTGTGGTGGTGCCGCCTTAGAGTTAATACAGGGAAATGCTTCCAGCATTTTCTGGGTGTGTTCAGGGACAGGGGCAGGTCACGAAAGGGGTTTTAGTGGGTATAATCCCATATATACCCCTGAAACCCTTCTCGTGATCTGCCTAAAGTGACACGGGACACATCGCAACGTCGACTTCTCTATGCTCGTTTGAATTAGTGAAGTATTTCAGTGTTGAAAATGTGCATCATTTTCTAAAAGACCATAGAGCTCAGCGCAAGCGTGGTGATTCGCGAGCGCCCAACCATTGCTTAGGAGACGCTGACGCTACGTACGATGATTGGGTGTCGTGTGACTGATGGTTTCAACTGGCTTGTAGTTTATTAGCGCTAATTATTCTACGTCTTTTCATTTTATTTCGTGAGAAAAGGATAACAGTAATTTATGCTTATTTTTAAAAAGGTCTATAGATTTTGTATCGCTCAAAGCTGGTTTTTAAGACCGATTTTTTAATTCAATTTTGTAAATTTTTGGACGTCTTTGTCGTCTTTCTTTTATGAAAATACGAAATCAGTATTAAATTATATCAAAACTAAATATATTATCTCGTTTTCGTCATTGTCTAAAACATGACTAGTAACAATTCAATCGATAGAAATGTTTTTTTTTATTTTTTTTTATTGTTATTCCAATTCGTAAATGATATCAACGATGTAAATATTACAAGAAAGAGCTTTTAATTATAAAAAAAGTCGGAGAGATACTTTTGTTTTCCGGCTACTTTTCGAGCAATGTGATAAAAACGCCACAAATTCTGACTGCGGTTACAAACCTATCTTAAAAGTGGAATACCTCGCTTTAAATAGATGATCGATATTTTGGTAGTGACGGCGGATGAAAAAAAAAAGTTTATTAAAATTAATTTATAACATAATTATATGAATTATTGTTGTTACCCACTACTTCGTTCACGTGGACCAATAAAAAAGTAGCCTATTTTCGTCTCTTACCCATAAGCTATATCTATGCGAAAATTCAGGTCGATCCGTTCAGTCATGATAACGCGACAAACTTGCAGACAGAGAGACATAGAGACAGCTAGACAGAAAGACAGAGTTACATTCGAATTTATAATATTACTTTATATAATATAATATTAGGATTATGTTAGTAAATGTAACACGAGTAAATAACTACTGTTACCGCAGAGCTAGTTTAATTTTCATAGCTCTAACAATGTGCAGTGCCACAAAGAATTAAAAAAAAAAAATACTTGTTAAGAGCATGTCGGGCCATGCTTAGTAGGGTTCCCGTAGGTGCGTAGGATGTTTGAAGTTTTTATCCGTTATTACAGCATAACTCAAAAAGTAATTATCACATGCTGCCCGAAATAATTTTAAAAGAAAGTTTTTACTAAGATCTATCAACACGGAAGATGTAATTCTGAGTTGCATAGTTTAGAAATGGCGTGGGGGGGGGGACACATTGCAAGCAATTTTGTCGGCCCATATTTCGCCAGCAGTATATTTGATAAAAAAATGGAACAGGAAACCTTAACATCATTTTAAAACACCTATTCAATGATACCCCACATGTGGGGTACAGGCGAATTTTTTTTTAACCCCACTTTACATGTATGACAGCCACCCCATTAATATAAAATTATGTTTTTTTAATTCTGTCAAAATTGTCACCTTACAAAGACCTATTCAACGACACCCAACATGATGGAGTGCAGCGAATTTTTTTTTTTACCCTCTATTTACATTTATGGGAGCTACCCTTATTTTACAAAAAAAAAAATATTTTTATTTTTTGGAACTGTAGGTCTACACTTAGACTATCGTTGTGCAAAAATTCATGCATGTAAGTTTATAACTTTAAAAAAAGTTATAAGGCTGTAAAGGATTCAGACAGACAGACGGACGGACAGGCAGACGGACATGACGAACTTATAAGGGTTCCTTGTACCCTAAAAACTACCCTACGGACCCCTAAAAACCAGCATACTTGTAATTATCGTATAATAAACTTGAGTTAAAAGAACCTAACTGTTTTTTGTCTCGCGGTTTTAATGGCCACCGCCTGACACACACAGCCGCTGCAAAAGTGCATTTTGCGTAGAATATTCTATGTAAAATGTTCTGTGAATAATATTTTTAAACTCGCCTATGAGCGAGAAAGGTTTTATGGAACATTTACATATATATCCGAAATCCTTGTTCTGAAATGATAACTATTTCGAAATTTAAAAGGAGCCTTGTCTTCCTTATTTAAAGACACATAGTTGAAAATTGATTTTATGAGTATAGTAGATAAATCAATTACATTATCGGCCAGAAGACGTCCACTGCTGAATATAGACCTCCCCCTTAGAGCGCCACACCGACCGACAATGTGCCACTTGCATCCACCGGTTGCCCGCAATATCAATTTCACAATGTCGTCGGTCCACCTAGTGGGAGGCCTGCCTACGCTTCGTCGTCCAGTTCGTGGTCGCCACTCAAGAACCTTTCTTCCCCATCGGTTATCGGTTATAAATCAATGAGATAAAGTATTTCAGTAAAGCCCAGGTGGCATGAGGCTAGGTTTTCAGGCTAGGATAGCAAGCTATATAGTGCCATTAAGATAGCAGAATAATAAATCTAGCTTTGTCTATACACAAGTATTATTGTAAGCAAACCAAAAACACCCGAATCCAAAATATAGCCCTTTAGACTTCGGACGTGTAATTAAAAAATCACTCATCAAAATCGGTCAAGCCTTTTTGGCTAAGAGGTTATATAAGAATAATACAAATATACATACTAAACTTTACTTGAACTGATTACTACTATAAAAATAGTGGTAGGTGAAATATATATAAAAAAACAAAATCACTGATCGATTCAGAATGGCTATATAGTTGATCGGCTAGCCCATTGCGAAAACATGACAAGCAAACCGTTCTTTGGCACAAGAAAAGTACTGTTTAAGAATACCGTACGCCTACGGTTTAAGTCTTTACCTACCCGCAATATTTCAAGTGACAAAATGACCGCAACCACTGTCACCCCATTACCCACCCAAATGTACCCCAATTCCGACCAATAACCCTAATTTACCCTATTTTCTCGATACCCTGTTTACGTTTACCTCTATACTCTATTTATTTAAAACCGAAGGGCTTCGTGACTGCGCCCGATTAATTCAATTACCACATAAATATATAGAGAATAATCGTGAAAATAACCGTATTTAATGTGATATACAATATTTTTGAACGCGATGTCGCTGTTACTCAACGGGATATCATTATATCTGTAAGTGTCGCACGACACGGACGTTTTTGACTTATTAGCTGCGCCATGGCGTTTTGATCCTAATTTTCAGCAGTTTTCCTTGTAGTAACAATCATATTCTTTCGAAGTAGTACTCAATACTCAATACATTTATTGCAAACATTATGTAAGTTACATGCTGATCTTAATTAGCATATTTTAAATAAGTAATCATAATGGGTAATGGATAATAAGTAATCGTTTGGGTATGGCAATATTGTGCAGAGCGGATCAATCTATTCCATAATCTGTCAAAATTCGTCTTAGGTATAGTAGGATTTCGCGAGTAATACAACTTTTAGGGCTTTCGCAAATTTGAATTCATCTTCTATCTGTTTTATCTGTACTGGTAGTTTGTTATATATTTTAGCAGCCATTGGGTTTTGTCCGGAGCTATGCATTGCATCTATTGCATAGTCTTTTTACGGCTCACTATGAGTACCAATGACATTTAAAATAGATGACACAAACTGTAATAACATCTGAAAATATGTTCAATTATTTAGGTATTTTTAATAGGACTGGGGGTGGTCTGCTTGTAATTTAAAAGGCATTCGCTGGTAGATAATATTGTGGTGAAAGAGTGAAAAGTCGGGAATAACCAATGACTTTTTATGGTTGACACCCTGGCTTGTCCACAGCTCATCTGATGTTAAGTAACGGTATGGTCGAAGACTGTAACTGGGGTGGAAACTGGCTATTATTAGTTAGTAAGACAATATTATTTTCCCTAAAAACAGGAGAAGTTTGCTGCGGTACCATTTCCCGATTCAAAAAAAAAAACCATAAAAGAAAATAAGCGAAAAAACCTACTTATTTACGCATTATTTACTTATTTTCATATTATTTATCTAAAATATTATCATTATTAAGAAATATTTATTAATATTAACTTTGGATTTGACTTGTGAACCGCGATCTAACTGGCCGAATTGATTTAAAAAAAATAATAGAAAACTGCGTAAGTCCTTTCGCCGTGCCCCGAAAAAAAAACTGTGTTAAAGACAATTAAATGGGACATCGTAATGTAATGCGGTGTCATTTCTATTACTTACGTAGTACATGATAGCTCATTGTTTTCGTACAAACAATGTTAGAATCACTATCGTGCGTCAAAATTTCCCACGCTTGCATGCACAAACATATTAAACCTCGATAGTTTATGTCGCGATAAACTTAAATAACGTTATATGAGCCTAAAAGCCTAAAAGTCAACTAAACTCAGACTGGCGCACCATTGTGGCACAGCAGTGAGAATGGACGCCATTTTTGTGAACGCGTAGCAAGTACGATGTGAAGCAGTAAGTTATCAAGAGACATTGTTAAGAATAATTATGACCGTCAATTTGTTGGGGCTTAGAAGTTTTGTTTTTTGTATAAATATGAAAGTTAAGTTAACTTCGTCAACTTCGGAGCCATTTTGTAATTTTTTTTGAAAGAGCGAAACGAAGATCGCAGTGTCTACGAAAGCAAATCGGCTGTTGTATGTTCTACGATAACCTGAGAACCGTTGATCCGATTTTGATGAAGTTTTGTAGTCTAGTAGTTTGATTTAATAAAAAAAATAAGTTCGAATAAGAGCATAATGGATTAAGGGGTTGTGACGTTAGAGGGGCCACGAGGTTTTAGTTCGGCGCGAACTAATAGTTTTAAAAGCCAACATTGACTGCTGTTCCAGTTGAAGTTAAGTTTAAGTTTGTGAATAATTTTATTGTGTGATGTAAAAGCCAACATTGACTGCTGACTCAGTGGAAGTTTATTTTAAGTTTGTGAATACATCATTTTATTGTGTGACTTAAAAGCCAACATTGACTGCTGACTCAGTGGAAGTTTATTTTAAGTTTGTGAATACATCATTTTATTGTGTGACTTAAAAGCCAACATTGTCTGCTGTCTCAGTTGAAGTTAAGTTTAAGTTTGTGAATAATTTTATTGTGTGATTTAAAAGCCAACATTGACTGCTGTCTCAGTTGAAGTTAAGTGAGTAATTTTATAGTGTGATTTAAAAGCCAACATTGTCTGCTGTCTCAGTTGAAGTTAAGTTTAAGTTTGTGAATAATTTTATTGTGTGATTTAAAAGCCAACATTGACTGCTGTCTCAGTTGAAGTTAAGTGAGTAATTTTATAGTGTGATTTAAAAGCCAACATTGACTGCTGTCTCAGTTGAAGTTAAGTTTAACTTTGTGAATAATTTTAGTGTGTGCTAAACAAAACGTCAACATTGACTGATGTCAAGTTTATTCAGTGACCAAAAACCATAGAAATACAGGCAGCGGGCTGCACTTTTTGTAAAATTTTAATGTTGTGCCATAAACCACAGTTAATGAAAAACCGTTGAATAATAAAGTTTACAGCTTTCGTAATGAACGCGCGTCGCTACGGCTAAATTACAAGCACAAAATTAAAGTTGCCAAGTAATATTGTTGCCTTTGTTGCAATTTAATTACGGAAGTAGTTTTTTCAGTTGTGATTGTGTTTTCTAATAAGATAAGTCTGTGGAGAACCGTTGATAAAGTTTTTTAAGTTAGTTGTTTTTCTTTCGAGATAAATATTTAGTTATTACTAAAATTAAAATTGCGAGGGAATTGTTCTTATATTATTTTCCTTATATCTAGTTTTTTTTTATATGACTAATAAAAACGTTGATATTTATAAAGCACCAAAACCCAGAACGCTGGCGGCAGCGGGGCAAGGCCTAAGCTGCCGGTGGTTAGGGCTGCTTAGTAAAGAACCTCTGGACAAGTCGCATAGTGTCAAGGATGACTGCCTTCTGCATTTGGCCGCACACTCATCTAGCGAGAGCCTCTTGAGATTTTGGTCGAGGCTCTTCAGCATAAAGCCATTCGCCGATACGACTATCGGGACTATAATCGTCGAGTCCACATCCCACAAGGCGGTTGATACTTGCTTTGTTCCTCCTTCTCGGCGAAGGAATTATTATTAATACGCATCATCTTGAGAGTTATATAAAACAGGCTGTTACCCACCACTTCGTTCGAGAGGACATAAAAAATATATAACAAAGATGGACATATCTTTGTGATATACAGTAAGTTATTTCTTATCAAATTTTTTCAAGATCCGTTCAGCCGTAACTTCTGAAAAGGATGACGCAGAACATGATCGATAGCTAAAAATGAGTAACTTCTGCAGTAATTGTGTACCTTAAAAAAAGTTCAGTAAATAAAACGGCAAGCGGGCCCCCTGATGGTAAGTGCATGGTCACCGTCACCTAGGAAAAGCTGCAACATTGCTGGTGCGCTGCATACTCTTCAGCATAATTATAAAGATTCTCTTTACATACATATTAATTGCAGCAACAATTGTATGAATATTTTAATGCCGTTGTCATGCTACTTTTTATTTGCTTTAGTGGTATACAAATAAATCCACGGTACAGTTCAATAACTTATCAGAAAACGATGTAAAAAAACGCTCATGTTAATAATGCCATGCCATGCTCATGCCATCATAACGCCACCACCCGTGCATTTCCTGAATTAACCAGCCCATGTAGTTTCAAGAATAATCGTATCTTTGAGTGAAGGATAACATTAAGTTAGAGTAACGAACAACAGTAAAGCTTGGGGCACATCGTAGGTGGCATGCTTAGAAATTGGATAAGGTACAATTCACATCGTAGCGCAAAGTTTGATATTATGCTACGTAATACTACGTATTATGCTCTTCATTGAAAGAGTTTTTGACGTATTATCATAACACAAATTTTGAGAACCGTTGCTTGGCCTAACTATTTTCTGTATGAGTAGTGCTCAAGTCGAGGCTAGTATATAATAAGCATGCATAGTACTAAGCGATTGCTGTAGCCGCGTTATTCTGCTTGCCTACAGTGTGGCCCTGGCTTAAACAATAACAATAAGTACACATTGGACTTGTCATGAGCATATATTATTTCCTTGCGTTCGTGCTCGCCGCTCGTAAGCTGACATGGCCTTTTTATCAACAATACATTGATTTGAAAACGACGCACTGGTCCGTTTGATGCAGTTTTTTGGTGGAGTAAAATGGGAGTTCATGCGATCCATAACATAGTTTCCAGAAAAACACTTTTACAGAATCATTATTTCTCTCTCTCTCTCTTACGACTTTCTCATGTTTTTTTCTAAACTTTGCCTTGCCTTTGATTTCTCTGTACCTCGCCTCGTTGAAAAGTAGGCGATGAACAGAAAATCGATTTTTATTTTCTCTTACTCGTGCATTTAATATTTTTAATGATAATAAAATGACTATGAAAAATATTTTCAACATTTTCTTTATTACAAGGTATAATATGTCTCAAACTAGTTTTCATAATGCGTGATATATACACGTATTCATTTATTTAAATGCACCACAATGAGTTTTATTTAGCTTTTATGCAATTCTTATATTAAATTAAAAATGTAACTGCCACATGTTAAGTTTTGTAATAAAGAAATGAGAGAATATTTTTGAATATCACTTTCATTAACTTTGTATAAATTAATAAAATTAAAATGTTGATGGTGCAAGCGAGAGAGCGCCTATAGCGTCAAAGCGGTCTTTATAATCAATATCGCTACACGTTCTATTCTCATACCGTGTTAACCCTCAAACACTCGCGCGGTCGTTCCGACCCCGACCAATTAATACAGTGGACATAATAAGCTTATCAAAGGTAGATTCGGTCCGCGGTCGATTTAATGTTTATGAAGCAATTTCGGCTGAACGGCGACGGCGCAGCTAATTGACCGCTAATTGTGTTTTGATTTTCGACGCGATAGGGCGTAGGAATGTGTGGTCAGGAGGGTGAAGATCATAAAACGTAATGATATCACAAAAGTATGGTTATAATAAAGTATGTTTTTTAAAAATAACGCATCCCTCTTTCATAGCTCCCAACTAAAATTCCCTGGTGTATTCCGGTCTGATACCAAAAAATTGATCCCACAATATTTATATTAAAAATATTTTTTCGGTGTGATCCGACTGTCTATTCCCTTTCGGCGTGATCCCTGTTATAGTTCTAGGGTCTTGATTAAAAAATAGTTACCAGCCAAATAAGTTAAGCAAAATTTTTTTTTTTGTAATTTTTCTAATTTTTGCACCTCATTAATTATGTAGATTAAAGATCAAATGTCAGATATATATATGATTTTTGGTTCTATCGTCTAGTAAAGCTAAGAGAGAAAACATGATTTTATGACATTATTACGATAAAATAAAATCATTAAAAAGATCTCGATTTATACACATATGCTTGCATATGCTAGATAAGATTATTAAGAGAAGGGTGGGTAGCTCCGGACACTTAAATAAAATGCGTTTTTAGGGTACTATCAACAATGTTTTTTTTACTCATTTTTAGACTTAAAAGTTAACAGGCAACTATAAACAATAGATATTAGACAAATATAGCTATATTATAAATAAATAAAAATTAAAATCTTTCAATTTTCGCATTCAACAAAAACGTCGGGTAGCTCCTAGGACATTAGTTTTCACGGGCACTAACAAGCCCAAATCGCTTTTACCAACAGCCACCAAACAATAGTCATTATTAAGTTATGACTTAAAAAAATAAATTTCATAACTTAAAAAAGATTAATAAAAGTCATAACTTAAAAATAATAAATGATTAAATCGAACTAACCTGATAAATAAGCCATTGGTAATAATTAAGCCAAATTCTAATACTTCCGTTTAGTGTCCTGGCTTCAAACTTGCAAAGCCACGACGAAAAATAACGACACCGGAGAAAATCACTTGTCAGGTGCGAACTGTTTCCTGACGGCGCCACCACTAAATTGCATATTTGTTTACATACCAAGCGCCACGTTTTGACGTGTTTTGTGGTTTTCTAAGCGTGTGTAAAAACCTTGTAAGTAAACATAGTGTCCGAGGCTACCCACTGTCCGGGGCTACCCAACTCTCCCCTAAACAAATAGTAAGACAATTATAATTTCTAGGATATAAAAACAGGATTTGAATTTGAGTTTGGTTGTAATTAGGAATCATCTGATTTTTATATGAGCGCGCGCTAAAACCTCACCTACATGCGAAAGTGTATAGCGATAACTTTTTCTCAAATTAACCCCTTAACGTGTATTAGTATGTGAGTATATAAGGGTGAATGTTTGTGTATTCCTTATTGCTTGACTGAGTTTAAAGAGTGTGGTGTTGGATTCAATTTATGTCCGCAGTGTCATAGGGTAACGAAGTCGAGTTTATGTACTTATTTTAATAATTTTTTCAGTATTCATTATAATTGTATTTATTTTAATATTATTACTTTTTTCAGTTTTAAACAAAAAATTAAACAGCCAAAAAAAAAAAAAAAACAGCCGTCTTGTTGCCTACTCCCTTCTTTTTTGAGGAAGTCGGTTACGAATACGGAAAATTTTGGTTTAGCAATTATATTTGAAATACAAAACATTCAGCTTGTTCCGTTTCGAAAATCAGAAAACGAATAACGTCAGTGGTTGGGTCACTGACGTTTTTTCCACCACATTTTCCGAGCGAAAGTTCAATAAGCAAAAAGTCATTCGGCCCACAAATCAATCAGCCAAGTAATTAAAGGGAAAACGAAAGTGTTGAGCAATCGAGGGTTACGGTGCAGAACGTCGGGGCTAGCCTTATACGGCCATAGAGTTGGCGATACCCGAAATATAAAAATAAGTTTCCGTACTATGGCTTAAACGACCAACTATGGCTTAATACAAGGAGATGTATTAGGATTTTCAATTACTAGTAGTTCGCGCCGAAGTGAGACCTCGCGACCCCTATATCTTCACAACCCCTGAACCGATTCAGCTCACATTCGATCTTAAAAATTCTATTGAAATGAACTACTTGCCTACAAAATTTTATGAAGATCGGATCAACGGTTCGCAAGTTATCATCGGACAAATATACACACAAACATACATACAAATGCCGATTTGTCCCAGTTAACTCTGAGACCTTCGCTTCGCTCGGTCAATTATTTCGAGCTCCCATTTAGATTGGTAACTAAGATTATAGAGTTATCTTCTACGAAAAAAATGACTGCTTTAATGCTATGACCACCAAAATTTCGATATTTTCAAGCACTATTTTATTTGATTTATCATAGAATTGTATGGTTCAGATTAGTACTTACGTATAAACGATGATAATATTTTTTATCGCCATAAAAAACATCTAAAGATTTTACCAATCCATACACCTTAAGAAAAAAAAAAAACTTGTCAGACAAGCTGCGGGCTATTTACAAAATCTGGACCACTCCAAAGCGGTTCTATCTTCGTCACTCTCATGGTAATGTAAAGACCAGTGATAGAAATAATGTCTTCTTCCTGCGATAAGCTTGCTGGCCTCCAACTAAAAAAGTCCACAGCTCTCCTGATAATTTGAATGAAAGCAGGCGCGTAATTGATGAGAGTGCGGTGTCGACCGCGTATCTTTATTAATTCAACCGTTCGCCAACTCGAATCGCCGGTTTGTTTGACGCTTTTAATTAACTAACTAGTAGTTCGCGGCGAACTGAGACCTCGCGATCCCTATATCTTCACAACCGCTGGACCGATTCAGCTCATATTCGAACTTAAAAATTGTATTGAAATGAACTACTTGCCTTCAAAATTTCGTGAAGATCGGATCAACGGTTCGCAAGTTATCATCGGACAAATATACACACAAACATACAAACATACATACAAATGCCGATTTGTCCCAGTAAACTCTGAGAACCTCGCTTCGCTCGGTCAATTAATAACGGAGAATGAAAGATTTTCATAATTCTGGGATACTGTTTATAACCTTGGTGTACGCTGCATTTTAAAGGTCTAAGGAATAAATGGAAAATCAGAACCTTCAACCACACGAAGCACGAAAGAAGGACGGGGGAGACCACTGTAAAAAGATTTTTAGTTTATAATTTGTAATAAGCATGGACTTACTTGCTTTTCGCAAGTCTTCGGTGTTTTGTTCTAGACGTAGGTACTTGGTCGTGAAGAACAAGGCAGGAGGCTGCTTAAGACAAGAAGAAGTAAGGTTTCTTATAATCGAAGAGCAGGACTCACTTTTGGTCGCTGACCCCCGAATACTGAAACGCTTGTTAACTTTGACAACAGATTAATTCTAATGCTGCCTTTCTCTGGCACTAATCAAATGACAAAGGCAGCAACAGAATCTGTCGTCAAAGTTAACAAACGTTTCAGTATTCGGGGGTGAGTCAACTTATTAAGAAATAAGTAAACAGTACCTAGTTTTAAAAGTTTACCCCCGAATACTTAAACGTTAATTAACTTTGACGACATATTAAGTCTATTGCTGCCTTTGTCAGTTGCTTAGTGCCAGATAAAGGCAGTATTAGAATGAATCTGTCGTCAAAGTTAACAAACGTTTCAGTATTCGGGGGTTAGCGAATTATTTGTCTATTTTACTGCGCTTTCTTTTACTGCTATAAAAGAAGCAAAGCATCTTCAACTTGCCCCTACAAACTTTGTTTACAAAGAAAACTAGTTGTTCTCGTAAATAAAAGTCAGTGTGCCCGTTTAAATGAGTGCTCAGTTAGCTAAAGCGGCCATATTGCTGCAATATCTCGTTAAATTACAATGAATACACAAAAAAGCGCATTGTCTGCAGCGTTCATAGGCAATGCTCGCTTAAACTGCACCCGCTGGCAGGGCGCCAGTCTGCCGGATAATTTGATAAAAATACTCTGCAGCCGCACGTAGAAACGGTAGACTTTACTTGCCAATATTTGGGGAACAATAATGGCAACACTCGTCTAAATATTACAGGTCAAAGGGTCAAAGGATGTACGTGAAATGTAAGTAAGGGGTAATATAGGAATAAACACACTTACATAACTAGTAGTTCGCGCCAAACTGAGACCTCGCAATCCCTATATCTTCACAACCCCTGGACCGATTCAGCTCATATTCGAACTTAAAAATTTATGGAAATGGACTACTAGCCTACAAAATTTCATGGAGATCGGATCAACGGTTCGCAAGTTATCATCGGACAAATATACACACAAACATACAAAATACAAACATACATACAAATGCCGATTTGTCCCAGTAAACTCTGAGACCTTCGCTTCGCTCGGTCAATTACATACTAACATATACCCCAAATAAATTACCCTCCTACTTCGGCAGTCGGGTAAAAATGTCTTCCTGACATCTACCAAAAAGACAATTCTATCACTCCTACCACACTAGTTGACTCTATTAGCTGTTTGTCTTGTTTGCTTGCCGATTTAAAAGGCTTACTGTTATAAGAATGTTATCAGTGTTCTGTAGCTTTATATTGCAAACTTTTCTGGAGTAAACGTTAACATTTTGGTTCTCTTCTATTACTCGGTGATTTTTCTAATTCTAGGCTGGCTGGCTGGCTAGCTACCACAATCTGTCGCCAAGAACCTCGCAGTGTGTTCAGTCAGCCTCGCGTAATCGCGCGTAACTGCTGGGATATCAGCCTACCCTCGAAGGGTGATAGGCCATATCCACCACGCTGGCCCAGTGCGGGTTGGCGGATTACAAAACATACCACATACCGTCAAACATACCGTCTCTGAATAACTGGTGAGTTGTGGTCAAACACCTAGCCTGCGAAACATAAAAAAGTAGTACAGAAAAATAATTATTATAATTACTGCTAAAAGAAGAGTGTAATGCCCTTAGACGCGTCCTCAGTTATCTCGCTCGCGCATTTTAGTTATAAAAAGTTTTAAAAAATGCGTATGAAAATATTTCATATCCTTTTTATATCTTATAATTCAAAGGACGAAATAAAAAATAACAAATGAAAAGATTATGTTTTCCAGTGTAAAATTATTAATTAAAAGAAAAGCGATTTTTTTAGATTATTTCTGATTTTTGTAAATGCTCAATCTCTTCTTCAACTTTACTTAACTTCGCGCATTTACAAAAACTTGCAAATGTGTGAGCAAATAGCAGCAATTTAAAACATTGACATTGGTATTATAAAAAAAATGAGTATTTTTTAAAATTTTCCACTCATTTTTTAAATTAACAAATATTGAAAAAGTGCCAACGAGATAGCTGAATCAGGGAAGCGGGCTCTTAAGTATAGAAAGTGTGTGAGTGTGCAACGGAATCGATGCTGCGAACTTTAGATATGATATGTTATAACTAACTATAATGCCACTCAATCATTAATTGGCATTGCTCAAAGTTTTGTTGCCAATACGAGTTCTTAGATACTTAAAAGTGTTATAATCTAGTTTTAGTGTAGAATGCGCTAATCACGTTTTCGCATTTCAGTAAATTACCCCGCTTTGAAAATAAAATCTATTACCCGTAGTTCGTTTTTGAAACAAAAACGGCGAAAACTGTTTAGCAGTTAAACATGCACTTAACCCTGTGCTAGTCGCTTACTAATACGGCCTATTGCACAGAAGTTCGGGTCTTTTCGGCCCGACGGCGACGGCCGTAAACAATGACTGTTGTCGGCCCCAAGGTAGTTTGTCACTCGTTCTGCCATTCGTTGTTTTACGTCTGCGCGGTACGTTTTACAATGCTTTTTGCTATGTTTTTGCTGTTAACATTCGATATTTGTTACCGGTCCGTTTTTGTAAACGGGGTTGCTTTTTGCGCAATGTTATCGAGAAAGGGTTGCGGGCTGTGGATATAATCCTGTTAGTGGTTAGAACAGTGCGGCCTAAACGTGCTCTTTTAGTCATGCTCCAAAACCAAATGCTGTTTTTGGAAAGTAAAAATCACACGAGTATTATAAAAGTATACAAAAGTAGCTCAGCTCTAATGCCTAGTTCGGAATGTGTTAGTAAGTACAATCGTTATTAAAGTATTGCTTTTTAATTTACTTGATATTTTATCTTTTATCGATACAGTTAGCTGGTACGCGCCAATCGATTAGATTATCTGGTCACGGATTTTTTTGTTTATTTTTGGTAAATAAATGGTTGAATTCATAATGCGCTATATGGCTTTATCATCATATTTTATAATTATCATGGACTCAATCAATAAAGCCACTGTTTTTCCTTTAAAATTTATCTTTATTTCTGTTTAATCGCCTTCATATTGTTTGTTTTTTTATTTTGTAAAGTTTAGTTTTGCACACTAGCACCGTGTTTGTTTTATAAACGATAGCCTCCGTTGGCCTAGGTGTTCTTATTATCCTAGTGTTTAAATTTATTTGTATGAAGGCTGGTTGGTTATCCAACTAAAATAAAATAAAAATATATTTTCATTTCTAATTTAAAAACCTAACTACCCACGTATTGAATTTTAATAAAATAAACTCCGATAAAGTTTCATATTTTGTTTACAACGTGTTTTGTTCTGTTCAAATAATTGTATGAAAATTAAATTTACTTACTTGCGTTCATGTCAGCTTTGTTAGTGGATAAACATGTTAAAATAATTTTATTTATTTGTTGAATCGTATTGTTGGACGAGCGAATTGTGGATTGTCGGTTGGTTTTAAAATTAAATAGTGATTAATGAATGTTAACTAAATGTAGGCCATCCCAACCTTTTGCAAACACAATTAAAAATTGTATTTCATTATGGAACTTTTTATTTATATAATTGTGGAGTAAAAAGGCAAACTAAACTTGCAACATCTACAGATTAAATTCATTTATTCTACCAATCCTGATACAAACTAATCCAAAACATGTAATATAAATAAAATACAAATACGTAAAGTTTAAAAAGGATTAGTTAAAGTGTAAAATGTTTAAGTTTGAAATATATAATGTAATTAAAATGTAAACGTATCAGGAAATAAATAGGCTTAAATAAATAAATAAAATAAAAATTCTACAAAAATATAATAATTAAGCAAAAGATTCCGTATTTAATCCTATAATCTCTAAACCCAATGTCTAATAATAAAGACATCACTTTCCTCAAATAAATATTGGTAGAACAGATTGCAAGCACGTTTGGCGTTCCCAAAGGGCAAGGAAAAACAATGTTCACTAACATTTTTATATAAAAAAGCTCGAGTAACCGCTACAGGACTATAAATTGATATGTTTGCTTCGGTCGACGTGCACATCAAAGAAAAAGAGTAGGTTTGTAGTTCGTATCAATAAAGGCCCCTTTCGTTGTATAAATCTATACATGAAGGATGATCCAAGGCTTAATAAGCTACGAGCGAGAGCAGGCAAGCTATAAAAAAATGACAATGTATTAGGGGGCGTTTTTTATAAATAAGTGGCAGTAACTATAGACCGTGATGGTATGTGATTACCGCCGCCTATAGAAACCTCCAATAACAACCGGCCTGGTTAATTTAAGGATAGTTTTATAGGCTTCAGAGCTTCATTTTTTTAAACTTCTGTTTGAGTTTATCTTGTATCTTATAGGCGTCATTATTATTACTTAAAAGTGTAATGTATAGAGAAGAAAATAATAATAATAATAATATAATAAATATAATAATATATATTTTTTTTTATTAATTTTATATCTGCCCACGATAAAGTAAAACGCTTTTGCCGGTCTCTCAGACCACGCAGTACAAAAAGGGTCCAATAATCAATAAGGAGTTTAATCCCACGGGCAGCGGCCGACTATCTCATTGGAGGGCAGAAATTGACGGACATTGCCTAACTACACAACTACATAGAGGTCCCGTGTAGTGTAAAGCAGGTAGTAGACAATTGAAAGGGTATGGATACATTCAGCGAAGTAGTGTCTAATGACCGTTTGCTTTTGATATACAAGTTGACCCAAACGGTGAAGTCAATCGGAAAAAAAATATAGTATGTGTTTGTAGGTTCCTCATACCAAGGGCTTCACGAACATTATCCCATTTATGACTACAATTTTTCGTGATTTAGGAGTTATTTTTTTTTTAAAAGTATTTTCCATACCGAACGAAAAATCAAACTTTTGTTGAGTAGTTTTTTGTGATTGTGTTTTTCGGGTTCTCCTTCGTTCCTTATCGAAAATTCCGCTCAACAAGAAAGGAAGAAGAACCTAAATTTTCAGAATAACGACACCATTTTGACCAACCTGTAGTTAGGTAGGAAAAAAAAATTCTATTTGCGCGTTTTGAATTATCCGATGTCTAAGGTTTGATAAATTTAAATCAGAATTTGAGGGGCAAGGTTTCATATATCGGGTTAAATTCTTTACCAATAAGGAAATTTCATGTTGCGACAGGTTTTTTAAATTAAGTTTTATTTAAATCTTTTGAATGGAAGCCATATCTAATTATCTATCTCGGGGATCTCCCTATGTATCTGTGCAGTCCTAAATTTTCTTTTTCGGGAATAAAAAGTCACCCGCCAAAAACTACACCATATGTGTAATTTATAGCCAATTGTTGATTAAGTAGGCAGTATAATATCGTTTATTCCTAAACTATATAACCAACAGGTTCTTTAAACCATGTGTCAAGAACTCCAAAAATTACCTAACATGTCTGTCCAGTCTTTTTCAGCCCAATAACACCGTATCAGCCGTCCCCAGCGGTTTGACCAATAACATTAAAGACTAATATCACGCGAGATTGTTTTGACACAAGACAGCGGATTCCGTGGCACGTTTCGTTTTACGCGTCGTTTGCTGGCCACTTTGAGGATATTGAAGTTGAAGTTGCTGGCATAATAATTCCAGTCAGTCAATTTAAGGTTAAATAATGAAGAATAATATTTATCGTATCGTAAAAATATTTCACTTAGCTATCAGAATTTCGAACTTCGTATACTTTTTTATAACTCATAAAAAGTCCGCCGTACTAATCGACAATATTGTTTTGTAATTTTTCATAGTAAAATATTTAACTTAATAAAACCAACTTTTTTTTGTGATAGCTATGCAGAAACTTCTGTTTGCTGCTGCAATAAATTCCAGCGTGATAATTAAAAGCTCAAGCTTTGAAAATAGCAACACGTCTCCGCAACGGTTTTTTAATTACACCAGTTTTACGACTTCATCCCGGTTAATCAAGCGTAAATGAAACTTTTCTAATTCCGGTCTCATTAACAATTTTTATTTTAGTTTTTAAACTGTAAAATTTTATAAGACCATACGAAAGTTCATGTTAAATTACTATGCTCGAATCTATTAAGGCATAATAAATACACTTGTAAATCTAATTGGTACGAAAGTCTATTAGCGTACCGCGTAGACTTCAAATATACACGGTCTCACAGACCCTGTTGCTTTTGTCAAATCACCCACTTTCATATTAGTCAAAGTCGCCGTCTGCGTGCATCTTGTTAGCGCGTCACTTATCACATTTAACCCTACCCCGGGCGGTAATTGGCGGCGTAAATAACTAAATAAACAGTCGAGACGCTGTAACAAGCGCCAGGGCATTACCTGTTACAGCTTGTTAATTGACGTTAGCTTAAAAAATGAACAAGACGCGTACGGAGCTGTGAGGGTTAAAATTATGATTCGTAGTTAGAAGCTGATTTTGTTTATACAGCGAGATGGCGAATACAGTAATGCTTGCATATTTTACGAAGATTACTGATCGAACATCAACTAACAAAAAAAAATTACACCTATTTATTACACTGCAAAAAAAAAAACCACATTAAATATAGAAAAAAAAAACATAGGAATTTGGAAATGTATCCAATAATAATATTTAATATTAAAAAAAAAAACGAAAAAAAAAAATTTTCTTTGCTTAAGTTACTTATTACCGTCATGCAAAAAAACCTGAAGACACAGAAGAGTGTGGACAGGCTCGACAATACTCTACAGATCACTTTTAATTTACAGACTTCGTCCTAAACTGCGAATAATAAAAGATACCTACCGTGCTACGTATTTCGCCGATTCTCGTACCTATTGGATTGTATTCCCGCCGCGCACCTCGTTAGCCGTCAGTCTTATGACATTAGCGGTCTGTCAGACGGCACGTCCGAGCGGGTCTCTCAGATCGCGCTCCTGTTGCAGGGTTAACTGAAGGTAGAATTCAATTTAATAGTTTTTTTTAGTTAGGGAAGGAAAACTCGACCAAACGATTAATCAATATAAGGTATTATTGTGTACTTTTATGGCCACCCAAATGTCTCCTGCTTTTGAGCAGCCAAAAAAAGCTGATACAGTATGGAACTATGGCTTTCCAAACGTAAAGTGATTATGTAGTATTCTGAAGGAGATCCCTACATTAACAAGTGGATCATCAACATTATTAAGTGGATACATTTTACAAAACCTGCAAATTGTAAAGTAAAATTGTAATTTTTGGTAAGTACTCGTACACTTTTATAAATATGTTTTACGTTTTCTGTCGATGTTTTTGTTTATTTATTTTTTTATGTTCCTCGTTGACGTGACGAGCAAGTCGCTCACCTGACGTTAAGCGTCACGCTCGCAAATAACAGTTCAGTGCCAACCAGAATTTTGAACGTCAACAGGCGGCAATATGCGCGGCAATGTACTGAGCTCGTCACCCTGAGATGTTAGATGTTTAATATCTGTATGCCCAGTAATGACGCTGGAAGCATTGCCCTTCAATCCGGAACAAAGTAATGCTTGCACACTACTGCTTGGCTATTGAATGACTGGCAAAGGTGTGGTACTTCCCCAGGCGGATTCTGCAAGAGAGCCCTACCGCTACAAAAATAGTTATAATACTTTCTACTCTACATAGTACATAATCGTAGCTCGTAGTCAAATCTTGCAATTGAATTTTAGACCAGTTCCTCTTGTTCAATTGAGTTGAAATTTTGCGTGCCTGTCAAGTTCCGACCACAACACAATATTATGAAAAATATATTTTCCACAAAAACGAATTATTTTATCAAACTTGAACACTGGGAGGTTTTTTTAAAATCAGACAATCCAGGATAAAGAGCAGTACACAGGTAATTCCCCGTAAGTTCATCCAGTCAAATTCGAGGTTGTGTTAGCGATGTCAAAGTAGATAACTATTATGGCTTAATATATTGATATTTTGATAAGCAAGTTTTGGGAATGAAAACTTTATATGCCAACAAAAAAAAAGTTAAGTGAACTCCCAAAAACTCGACAGAAACGTTAAACTTTTATCGAGTCATTATTATGGACAGATCAAAAAGAAAATATATTTTAAATCAATCCATAAAAGTGAGAGCGGTAAAATATTGTTATTGACATGGACAAATCCCTCCAAAAATATATAAACAGGAAACAGGAAAACTCATTGAAAAGGTCGTTTAACAAACTCATAAAGTTGAATGTGTATAATATTGTTGTAGACAACATGAAATATTACATTACCTACATATTAGTATGTCTACCTGTGACATGGTCTGTGACCAGCCACATAATATTGGTCATAATGTAAGCTAAAATGTATAGAAATAATGTAATGAAATAATATAATGTTTAGAAGAAGAATATGTACAAATATGCAATAAAGAAAGAATAAAGAATATTGTATCAGAAATATGGACACATGAAATAGCATAAGAGTTTAGAAGATGTTTTTTAACTAATTCATAAAGTTGGAAGTGTAAATATTGTTGTAGAAAAACAACATATTCCCGACGTGGCAGATTGTATAAATCATCAAAATCAAGAACAGAAAACTTCTGTTTCGTTCAAAAGAAACCTTTTTTAAATTTAGACTTTCCTCCATACAAATTGGTACCCACACTCGTACGCTCAGCTTTATTACTTTAAGCATCCCAGGCTCATTAGCGAAAGATCATCAGTTGTCTCATTAGACGGCCAGCGCCAATTAGCCGAGTCCGGCTGTGCGCCCTTAAATCATTGCAGACAACTCCCCTTAAGCGCACTCGAACTCCGAGCTTTTAATGAAATGACGATTGTTTAAGCATTAGGATAAAGATTTTTATCTTATAGATGCTATATTTTATAAGACTGACAAGTGAGACACGTTTGCGATGTTTGTTATGTCACGTATTATCACCACTGGTGGAGATTTTGTTGAGAAAGCTGTGAAAAAAGAATAGTGTATCTCTATTTTCAAGCGCGCCTCCACTTGTTCAGATCCGTTATGATCGAGTTGCCCAAAAAGCAAGATGCATAGAGGAAATTTAAAATGCACCGTGACTGACAAGCATGTTACCTTAAATTCACTATGACTAACAAGCAGTATGTCTAAAATTCACTGTGACTTACAATCAAGGTGCATAAAATAAGCCGTGACTAAAAAACAAAACTGCGGCCTCTCGTGAGTGCCTAGTGTGAGTTTTTCCAAATGCTTACTTACTCGATGACGTTTACGTTAACTATAATTTATATGAAGTATAATTCGTTGTAATGGTAGGGCTCTCTTGCAGAGTCCGCCTGGGGTGGTACCACACCTTTGCCAGTTATTCAACCGCCAAGCATTAGTGTGCAAGCATTACTGTGTTCCGGAATGAAGGGCAATGTTTCCAGCGTAATTACTGGGCATACAGAGATTTAACATCTAACATATCAGGGTGACGAGCGCAGTGCATTGCTGCGCATAGTTTTAAACTGTTGAAGAAGTTCAAAATAATTCTGGGTGGCACTGAACTGTTATGGGCAATCTTTACACTTAACATCAGGTGAGCGACTAGCTCGTCTAGTCACGGATTAAAAAAATAAAATAAAAATTGTATGAGCAGTGTCATCTTGATGACGCTAGACAGCGCTGATGTTATTTCGTACAAATTAAAGTTAACGTTAACGTCATCAAGTAAGTAAACGCGTTAGAAAACCACCATTCGGCATAGATACAATTTCTTCAGCGCAAGCAATATTTTATGGGCTGTTCCAGAGTTTCGTGTAAGGGCACTTTAACTACAGTATAAAATAATAAATACAATACAATTTCGATATAATAATAATAACATTCAAATATAATTTCGGACAGTCTTTTTCATTACGATGCTTGCTGATAGCGGCTTATTAGATTAGTTATATTTTTTTTTAGTTATGAATAGTCACTACACCTGAGTTAATAAAACCATTTTTACATAAACAAGCTATACTAATTAAGACGGGTCCATTAAGGTTCCCGTTACTGTCTAAGAGTCTAAGAACTTTGGGAAACTTTTTAAACTTTTAAAAGAAATAACCTAGTGCAAAGCGGCTGCAGTTGTGTTATTAAAAACCTACCACCAATTAGCGGAGACTTGGAAGCACCTTGAGACAAGACAGGGCGCCATTACGCGCGTTATCGCACTCGAGACTTTTTATTGGAAATACTTGAATTATTGAGAAAATTGGTCGTAAATTAAAGCTTTGCGCTTTTTACTTTGATAGCTGTAAAATATAACGGGGAATAGACTCACGGATAGCATTCGAAATCCTGATATAGGAAACAGTCAGTTTTGTAAGTTCGGAATTTATAAAAAAATATGTGAAAATCTGATCGCATTTTCCAAACTTTTGAAGATAAAAATCAACAAGGAAAAAAAACGGTCATCTTTAGAATATCATTGCCAATGTTTTATATAGCATTTTCGTGCCAATTATTTTCTGTCACAGTGAAAAATTATAAATTTTTCATATTGGCAAAGAATAAAACAAAAAAGCTTTTTCCCTTGTTCTACGGCAAATATGAAATGTTAACATAAACAATGACATTATTGTTCTTATTCTTAACTGACCGTTTATTTGATTATTTCACGTACATGCAAAAAGGAATGCGGGAGAAACGGTAGCACGAGCGGCGGTGATAAGTGTCGTTGCTTCGCCGCGCTATAGAAAGAATTCTGTGGCCGCGCTGTAACCGTTCAATGATGCGTTGTTGTCGCGTCGCCACCATTCCCGCGGTTAGCAACAAGCTACAAATTGACGTGAATCCTACCTTCCCCACTCCGGTAGGTTCCTTGACGCCAAGACGGCGAAGAAGCGCGGGCGGCGGCGCCGGCGCGTGTCTGTGCAGCGCCGCGCTGAAACCACTCGACGCAGCGTCCTCGTCGCGTCGCCGTCGCTCGCGATGCGGGGAACCACCCGCGCATTTTGTATTCGTCCTGCAACAAAGGATAGTCACTTAGTTACAAGTTTTTTTTTCTTATACTTTGGCTCCACACGTTGTGCATTTAGCCAGTATCAAGTATGTCAATATTCACTCGAAATAACACAAGTTTTGGAAAATGATGCAATGACGCGACATGACTTCTTCACGTTCCCGCCAAACCTCTAGTTATAAGTTCTTTGGCCCTTTTTGTTGCTGGCAGACTAATTCTAATTGGGGGTGATAAGATACTGACGCCCCGCTTGGGGTGTTTTGTGCATGGCATGACTGACAAACTAGATTGTAGTCAGTTTGATAGGAGGCAAGTGACAGCGTACTAGAAGGTGCCTGGTTTTGGAATTGCGGTTGGATTTCTAAACAGGCGAGGCGAGAACCTACATCTTACTTAGTAACTGTTTACTAAAAATTGTGTGATAAATCATTTATTTCTCCACGTTTTTCTTAACCTAAAACTTAATCTTGTCATAGTGGCTTGAGGCTTCAACTAGCAAGGTACTATAGAGTTAACTCCGAACTGAGACTTCGCGACCTTATAGTATTTTTTTTTTTTTTTTTTTTATTTACAATATTGCTCCACGGACTCCGGGGTCCGTGCCATTTATCAAGTTTTACAAATATTTTATCAACTAAAACGGAATATAAATACTAAAGACTTTACAAAAGGAATATACCAACGAATATGCTAATAAAGAGCTAAGTGCTATTATAGATTTGCGTATATACTCCGAGCAGTCCAGCTCCCGCAAGCAGCACCCGTTCACGAGTTGACGCATGTGCCAGCCATCGCTCTCCTCAACCATATTGAAGGGAAGAGGGCGACCCGCCACACGACGCCGCCGCAAGAAGAAGCTTTTTAGTGAGCGTGATTGCTCTGGGGTATACACACAAACTTACAACAAAGGAAACAAAAATAAATAACTAATATAAATGTTACTTTTACAATATACACGCTATCTTTTACAATTCAATCGCCTACTCCTGGCCCAGGGCCTCCATCACCGCCGCGTTCCGATCTTTGATGGCCATCTGCAGGTTGTACTCTTTAATGGTCTTCGGTGACGCAGCCGACGCTCGACGCACGAATCGACTGATGGCATCGTCTTCAATGTCGTCGGCGTAGTAGACGAAGGTCCCGGTGTGCCGCGATACTGCAACAACCGCATGTGACACGCTCTCGTGCAGCTTCATTTTTGGCTTGGTCTTAATGGCGATTACCGACTCGTATGTTAGCCCCTGAGCTTCATGGATGGTAAGAGTGCGCGACCCTGTGCCTCCCCCATAACCCTGGATGGTGAGGTTTTCCTTTTCTTCCTGCGTGTGCACTAAGAAAAGGGTGTTGGGGAGGGTGCTGGGTATTTGCGCCCCCTTGTACCGTCTCTGCTCAAGAGACCTAATACGGGGAGCTGAGGAATATATACCGGAGTATATTTCCCTCAGCGCATACGCGACGTCCATTGGGTTCCTGTGTGTGCAAAGCAACTCCTGACTGATATTTGTCCTTATAATTTCAGAACCCTTAGACCGATTTTGCTCATATTCGAAATTAAAACGTATTGAATGAAATTAACTGAACTAACCAGTCTGTAAAATTTCATGATCAACGAGTCGCAAGTCCATCGGGTCTATATGTACACTAAGATACATGTAGACATAGGTAAAAACACCGAGTGTTTCCTGTAGACTCAGATTTTCGGTTATGTAATTTAATAATCCTAACTAATATTATAAATTTTACTATGAAAACTAACGTGGTTTTGACACATTTTGTTTTAATAAAACGGGAATATTCACGTTAAATTTGAGTCGGTTATTCCGACTAATATTATAAATGCGAATGTAACTCTGTCTCTCCGTCTATGTGTCTCTGAGTCTGGGTGTTTGTCGCGTTATGACGGCTAAGCGACTAGGGTAGGAGAAAGATATGAGCTACTATAAATTTTTTTGGTCGACGAAGTTGCAGGTAACAACTGGTCTGAAATAAACTAAACAACCCTAACAAACTCTCGCCACTCAAGACTTTAGGCCCGGCCCAGACGTCGTCGTGTAATTGAAACTGAAATCATTATTTACTCTGACCCGCCCTTCCGGACAGCGAGTGAAAGAAGTCGATCCGGATATAAATGAACTGTACGTGCAGTTACAGAGTATATAATAGTTACTTTGGTGCCGTCTCGAGTGACCTTTTACATTTTTCAAAAATTCGCCGCGCGTCAATACCGCGACGTACTCGGGCTGGCAGACGGGCGATTTCATGGTGTTTTTGTGGTGATTCTGGTTTAGTTTTTGTTGATATTTTAATGTTCTTTGAAGGTTTTTACTTTGTTATAATATAATAATAATAAATATCTGGGACATTTTTGCACACACGGTCATCTGACCCCAAACTAAGCAAAGCTTGTATTATGGCTGCCAGAGACTGATATACGTACTTATATATTTTTTTAAATACATACTTATATAGATATTAACACCCAGACATAGAACAAACACAAATATTCATCACATGAATGTTTGTCCTAGATGGGAATCGAACCCACGCCCCCAAACACAGAGGGTAGGTTCACTACCAACTGAGCCACCGGGGCAGTCAAGATATGATACAAGATGTGAAGCGGTCGTTACAATTATGAACGGATATTTATCATTGTTCTTTGTTACGGGATCTATGGCGTTCTTTGGTGTTAGCGTGGAGACATGTTTTTTTTATTCGACGTAGTGACAATGCGAGCGTATCGCTTGCCTGATGGTGAGCATCAAGCCAGCCTGTAACAGTTTAACTATCTCAGAATTTGGAACTTCAATAGTTCAAACACTACGCGGAATTGCCCCGTGCTTGTCACTCTGGGATGTTAGATGTGATGTTGGATCACAGTACTTCTGCTTGGCGGTTTAATAATTAGCAAAGGTAGCTTTTACATCGCCAGTTCGACTCTGCAAAAGAATCCCAGATGATATCTTTGGTCACTTTGCCAACAAAGTAAATGGTTCATTGTTTCTTTACCTTCAATCAAAGTTGACCGATAGCAACTTCTAATTAGTTCAGCCCTTATCAATGTACTGCTAGGTATTTGTTCTTTATAGCACACTAATTATTATTTTTTTGATTATTCCTGTTCTGCGTTATCTTCTGTTCTTATATATGAATTTTTGTATGTTCCTATATTATTACCAGCTATAAGTACGGCTTGACCAATTTTGAATATTGAGGTGTCGTCGTATTTCTTTTTATGCCTTGAGTGACATATTGTAGGCTACATATTGCAGTCGGTTTAAAAAAAAAAATGCTTGTAAATTTGTAATTATAGTCATTATCATCCTCGTGCAGTTTGTTAAATTCAAACACATTTTACTATGGAAACTGACGTGGTTTTGACACATTTTATTTAAATAAAACGAGAACACTCACGCTAAACACATTTATTCGAGTTTTTAAATTTGGCAGTGGAAGTTCATATTTTGCACAAGTTGCAGTCAAATCGCCCGTGTGCACTGCAATGCAAAGGGGGTTGCACACGGGCGAGTGATGGATGGCGTTTACGTGTCGGCCGACGACACCGCTCCCATTTTATTTTAATGCCGCGGGCGTAACTCGCGAGAGGCTTAAAATTGAAAATTCTCTCACTTTCCCCCGGATATCGGAAAAATGACGACGTACTTTAGTTCTGGAATATTCCGGATATATTTTACCGTTTTTGTATTCGGGAATCGTCTGTTCCGGGCTTGTCTGCGCCTACTACGACGGAATTCGAGAACTTTCTTTACTCATAGATATAGATATAGATAAATTTTTATTTAAAAACTACACAAAGTATATAAAAACAGACACAGTAAGTAGTACTATCACCACCTAGACCTTTATATGACTGTCTTATCACTTAAATCTCTGAATGAGGTCAACAACGACATCGTAACTAATATTATAAATGCAAATGTAACGCTGTCTCTCTGTCTATCTGTCTCTCTGTCTATCAGTCACTCTGTCTATCTGTCTCTCTGTCTGGGTGTTTGTCGCGTTATCACGGCTAAACGGCTGAACGGATCGACCTGAATTTTTGCATAGATCGGTATAACTTACCTAATAGTAGGAGACGGACATAGGCTACTTTTTTTATTGGTCCATGCGAACGAAGTCACGGGTATCAGCTAGTTTATGATATAGAGACAATAGTAAGAGGTGAAGATTAATAATACTAGTAGTTCGCGCCGAACTAAGACCTCGCGAATCCTATATCATCACAACGACTGGACCAATTCAGCTCATATTCGAACTTACATTTATTATTGGAATGAACTACTTGCCTACAAAATTTTATGAAAATCGGATTAAGGGTTCTCAAGTTATCGTAGGACATATATACATACAAACATACATACAACTGCCGATTTGCTCTCGTAGACTCTGAGACCTTCGCTTCGCTGGGTCAAAAATAATGAAATGTAATAATAATAATTAATTTACTAATCAAATGCTTTCCGAATGAAATGATACTTAAGTATACCAAAGAAACAAAGGAAAGGAAGAAAACTACGAAGTACATATAACTGATGATAATGATAATAAGTTCAAACCTATTTTCGGCGACCACATACTGTCTTGATTAGTGTAGCGAAAAGTCGAGACTAGCGCCCCAGACCATTCGGTACCCTACGCTGCCGATTCAAGAAGATCACTCTATTCTTATGCAGAGCTCGAAGCGCGTGTTGTTTAAAGTCGGTTTGGTTTTAATCTTATTAATCAACGCTTAGTGGCGCACCCTTAAATAGTTTCGTTACTTTGATACACTTACCTCGGGATTCTGAAACGTTTGTTAACTTTGACAACAAATTAAGTCTCTTGCTGTCTTTGTGCTTTGTGCCAGACAAAGGCAGCATTAGAATTAAGGTGTTGTCAAAGTTAACTAACGTTTCAGAATCCCGAGGTCAGAACTACATGTAGGTATATATTATACATAAACTTTATTTCAAAATCATTCAAGATGTATTTATTTTCTTCAGATAAACTAGTCTTAACACATTGAGCTATTATGTAATATGTACTACATACTAGTAGAGATGACACCGCATTAGGTACATTGCGATTCCCCTTTTAAATGTGGTCACTTTGCTTAACTTCACTCACTCGCTTCGTGATCACGCGTTGTCGTAATAATCGTCCGTCAGTAATAATAATCCTTACTTGATTTTGATCTTGGTTAGTAGAAACTAGTGCCCTAATCCGCTGAAAAAAAAACCATCAACGGATTTAAATACTTATGTCCATACTGTTTTACCGCAGCATGGAGTGGCTAAGTTGTTCTTGGTTAAACTATAGACAAACAAAACATCACGTAAAAAAAGGTAGCACAAAACATATTGAGTACGGCAGATAAGGTTTTTTCTTTTTGGCAAGGTAACCACTTGACCAGTATTAAATGGGGCATTGCAATGTACTTCGGTGTCGCCTCTAGGACGTAGTAAATTGTAGCTCAATGCCTAAACAGAAATCTATGGAGCCGCAGAACATATCGAAAACAAACATTACACCTACCCGCATTCCCGCGTGGCGTGCGCCGGTCGCGTGCCGTCCTTACTTTATTGTGCTAAGAACTATTAACATTCCTCTAAGGGGAATGTTTAGATAGCTCCTGAGTTTGCCTCCTGCGAGTTATGGCGCCCTGGTACTCCAGATAAACATATCAGCAGGATACATTGCTTTTAGATACGGTATTGACGGGGGAAGGGATAATGTGGATTGATAGAGTCGTTACAATAATATGCTTTTAACATTTTAAAGACTTTGATGATTAATCAATTCATAATTTATACAAACTAGGTCTCGCTTGTCTATCAGACGTTTTGTAGTGTAAAGGATTTCCAAAAAGCCTATGAGACTCCGGATATAAAGAGTAATCTAATGATACCTAATTATTCGTCAAGCCGTTTAGGCTACCAGGAGATTATAGATATGAAGACATCAACGTTAATTTTTTACGTAATTATATCCTAAAAACATTATGCTCCTTTTTGGGCACTCTGGTAAAAACTTAGTGAAACGTAAATCAAATAATTTGATACTGTTGATTCTCCCATTACTCGTATGTTTGGGAAATTAATACCCAAAAAACATTTTTAATTTATAGTTTTGAAACCTAAGCTAACAAGCATTGGCCTCTTCAACATCTCAAAGTGTTGATTAGCTATTTTCCGTTTAGAGCTACTGGGCAAGTAAAAGCCTGAAGTAACTATTGTTAAGTTTATGTGACGGTTAGCTCTACTCCGAGATTAGAACTAGTAAATACTACAATTACTTGCACCTTTAACCGGCTGCTTACTTGGGACATTACTTTGAGATTATGAAAAGGCCCTTAAACAAAGTCGTCTATTCCACAGATTTTCAACGTCTGTTTGAACTGAAAATATGCCTTATTATAAAAGACAATATTTTTCAAGTTCAAATCATTGCGAATTGAAAGACTAAACTTTCTAATACAATATAAAAAAAAGAGAGAAGTATAGGCATGCGCCGCTAGGCTTCCCGGTATCGTTCACGGTCCAAGGGGCATTCTATCAAATGTCAGACGACCTTTTCGGGCCCAAGTCTACTCGAATCTATTATTAACTCGTAGGCCCTTCGTACACTATGCTACGCAAGCTCAAGTACCCGACTGTGTCGCATAGATTCTATAGACGTCGGGTGCCGTAGATTTGCGTAGCGAAGTGTACGAAGGGCCTTATGTATCGGGACACTAGATGAAATTGCATTGTGCTTTTCACGCTCTACGCAAGTTTGAAAAGGTTTATATCAGACTCTTTTTTTTTTTTATTCACTTTCATAAGCAGCGTTATGAAAAACGCTTACACTTTAACCTTAGACGTTTTTAAAATATGTGAAAAAATACTATTATATAGGTATATATATAGGGTTATAAGGAAAGAGTATGCTAAGAACTCATCATTATGAACAACTTTTACTATGGACCAACCCTGAAATCAAGAAAAAAAAACAGCTGTTACAGAGAACGATTTCAATGACACTAAAAATATATATGTATGTATAGGTGCTATCGTCTTTAACAAATCTTTTTAAACATGCTAAGTTAAGTGCAAAAGTCATTGACGTAGGTGTTCTATTGCAGGTGTTTGAAAAGACGACGGACATATTTTAGGACATTGTAATCATAAAAAAAGCTGGTTTTTTTTCGCTTTTCAGTGTTTGCCCTATAGTAGAAGTAGCGATTGAAGATGTTCATCTTGCCACTCAATTGTTTTTAAAATCAAAATGCTTTGATTGTATAATTTCATAAATTATTTATTATTAATTAATTGTTTTCATTGTATAATTACGTAACTACTCGAAACGTTTTTTTATGATACACCCCCGAATACTGAAACGTTTGTTAACTTTGACGACAGATTAAGTCTGTTGCTGCCTTTCATTTGCTTAGTGCCAGACAAAGGCAGCATTAGAATTAATCTGTTGTCAAAGTTAACAAGCGTTTCAGTATTCGGGGGTCACTTCCAGAATGTGGGAGATAGTGATAAAAATAATCAACGAGGTATGTAAGGGAAATGAAAAGAAAACAATATCGGTATCATTTCAGGATCACAAGTGCGTCGGACATTGCCAAATATCCCTCGCTGCTTTTCTACTGATGCCGTCCGACCTTCCGTGAAATTGATGTAACGTAATCTTTCCAAACCGAAATCGCTTCAAAACATCAGATAATATTCGTAGCCAGCAGGGCTCTGCTGATTTGATTTCTACGTTTTGGAAATTTTCGTCGATTTGGAAATCACAAATCGGTTGTTTTGTCCTACTTTGCCAATCTGTATTGTATATCGGTCTAAGGGGGAGGGCTATGTTTAAACAGTGGACGTCTTCCAGCTGATTATGATGATGATGATCACTAGCCTAACCACTAGACTTGACTAGCGTTGTGGCTTAGTGGGTAGATTTCCGGCTTCTGAGCGTGATTTCTGTAGGTTGTAGGGTTTGATTCCCACCCAAGACAAACATTTGTGTGTTGAACATGTATGTTTGTTCTTTGTCTGTCGTATATCGTATAACCAGATAGGATGTATTTTGCTCGAACATATAAAATCCTGAAAATAGGCAGAAATAAAGTCTTTAACGAATTCCTTATTAATAACATTTATTAAATTGCACATAATTTTTATATGGAAATATTTCTCTTTGAGTACTGCAGAGAAGCTACTAAATTTTGGTTTTCAACTGAAATTCTATATTTTTCAAATTCAAATTTAGGCGGCGGCGTCGCGTCGTGCGGCGGGTCGTCCTTTTCCCTCCAAAATGGATGAGGAGAGCGATGGCTGGCACATGCGTCCACTCGTGAATGGGTGCTGCTTGCGGGAGCTAGACTGCTCGGAGTATATACGCAAACCTATAATAGTACTTAGCTCTTTATTAGTATATTCGTTGGTATATTTCTTTTGTAAAGTCTTTAGTTTTTATATTCAGTTTTAGTAAATAAAATATTTGTACAATTTGATAAATGGCACGGACCGAGTCCGTGGAGCAATATTGAAAAAAAAAAGTATGTATAGGTATAGAAAAATAATCTCAGAGAGGACTTAACAATAAGCAATTAGAAGCGTAGTCGAAACATCACAAATTCTCTGCATTTATAGCGCGAAGTCCTAAAATTGAAATACTTCTGGCTCTAGAATGTCCGCTCCAGATGTTTCATGAAAATGCTTTTATTTCAGTACATAAATTGGCTCCGGAGAGAAAGAGCAGCGACGGAGCTGAAGCTGTAATACAATTGTATAACAGTTCCGTTATCATTAAGAAACGTCGACGTCGCTATCTTCGAGGGCCTCCAAGGATGTTTGAAAGCCTTCCTCGGCTTGGGTATTTTGTATTTCAACGGGATTCTTATCTGTAGGTCTGTAATAATGTTAAACATTGCCGGAAGTGACGTCTTTACGCTTACAAGATCGCGACTTTCAGAGAGAAGAAATTAATTGAATGAGCTTTCAGGTTTTTCGCTGGCTCTGTCTAGAGGCTTTTGACAGATCACTGAACATCTAATAAATTACTGGAAGCTATTGATCGAGCCGAGCGAAGTTCTTAGTCTACAGAAACAAGCCGGTTTTTGTATGTATGATTGTAAATATTCGTATGTATGTGTAAGGTATATTTGTCCAATCATAACCTGCGAAGCGTTGATCTGATGCTAATCTGATGCTAATTTGTAGGCAAGCTGTTCAGTTCTATTTCAAAGTTCGAATATTATCAAAACTGATCTAGGGGTTGGGAACTTTTAGGGGTCCAGAGGTCTTCTTAGGTCGACGCGAAGTAATAAGACTAATGCCCGTCTGCACTAAAGTCAACAAAGACGAAACTAAGCATCACCTAAACTAAGATGGACTTAGGCATAAACTTCCTCTGCATCAACCAGTTTACTTTAAGTGACTTGTACAACCATTGAGCAACTCGGCACCGACCCGACTCGACCGGAGGCCTGTGTTGCTCTAAGCTTACAATGACGTTTGAATGAAATAATGATACATTTCTATGGTTCCTGTGACAGACAGTTTTATTTGACACTCACACTTATTAAGCACTTGCTTAGTGTTATGGCATGAAAAATCAGTATCTTAAAGTTTCGACATGTTTTACGCATTTCCTAAGTTTGGTGCTAAAAATTTTTCACTGTTAGGTACGTCCTAGAGAGCTAAGCATAAACTAAGGAGCTTTTAAAGTTTAGTGCAGACGGGCATGAACAATATTTAACCACCGAAACCTACCTATTTAAAGGTCACCGAATGTGATCGAAACTATAGGCGGAATAATCGACTCAATTTAACGTGAGTATTCCCGTTTTATTAAAACAAAATGTATCAAAACCACGTCAGTTTTCATAGTAAAATATTTAACCATTTACTAAAATTACAACTATATACTTAAATGTGTACGTAAGTGACATTACATTTCATGTCAAACTCTACCACTAATCGCGTGACGCATCCACTTGGGAGCCACAATTAATACTCATAAAGCATTAAAGGTTGCATTACGGCATTTTTTAAAATTCATTAAACATTATAATGGCGCTAACTGGCCGCATGAAACGTTTATAGCATTTGTGATTTGAATGATGGAGCTTGGTATTAGAACAGACTCCAGGACAAACATTTGTGTCATGAACATGGATGTTGTTCTTTGTCTGGGTTTATCTATTTATTCTGTGTATCTATATATTTACAAAAAAAAAAGTACTTTTGTATTTTATCAGTTATCTGGTTCCTATAAAACAAGCTTGTTTAGTTTGGGGCTAGATGACGCTGTGTGTAGAATAGTCGAATTATCTAAAAATAAAAATATATACTCGTTTCGTGCCGTGTTCCTAATATGAATTTAAGTGATATTTTCTTGACCTGTAAATTTTATAATTTATTAATGAATAATCTGTATCTGTATCTGAATTTTTAGTTTTAGGAAGTCAGTGATAGCGAAAATAAAATGGGCATGAAAAAAATCTTGAAATAAGCCTAACTATAAGTCTTTTCATTACCGGGTATTTGCAGACATCTGAAGTTAATAAGTGAATGGAAATTCTGTTTTCATTTGCCTCATTCGTTTTTATAACGTAAAGTTATAAGTTGCACAATATGTTTAAGTGCAAAAAAGAGAATGAACATTATTAAAAATGGTTTCGTTCTTTTTGTAATTTACAGCAGCTGTCAGCAATCATCTGTTAGTAAACAGACTATGGTTAACTTAGTTTAAAACTTTGTAATAAGTTGAAAATCTTTAAACAAGTTACCAAAACACGCTTCCTCAGTCAACAACTCTCTAGTGTTATCTGGTTCAATATTGCGTCTAGTATAATAGAAATGAACACGTATCCCTAGAGCTCTTTATCGACACGTGTTAACCTCAACACGAGGCATCAACATCATTAGGACGTGTTGACTTTTCGAGCTAACGGCTAGGAATGACTTAGTACTATTTATGAAATAGCGTTTGAGTAAAAGACGCGTTTCAGTAAGTCGTTCCTACTTTTAGCTTATCTCAGGGGTGCCGTTTTAAATAAAATTAAGTACGCGGTCCAAGCAGGGCTGCGCATATTTTAAACCGATAAAATCACGATGTATGGTCTCGAGCGACACTAACTGGGACTTTTTTTAAATTCACTTTGAACTTTTACTTCTGTTTTGTATTATATTAGGTGACTAATGAACTAGCCCACCTTTACGTACTAACTTTAACTATTTTATGATGGTGTACATTTTCAATTACTTTTCGATCGAGTGATTTTTATCTAATATGGCGACGCTACCACTCTGACGTTCAAAATCTGTCGCTAAGCACTTAGTGATGTGTTCCGGACACATCACTTGAGAGCCGGTTCTATTCCAGGTTATGACTATGTACCATCCTCGACCACACCGTCACTTACCATTAGGTGAGTTTGTGGTCAAATGCCTTGTGTGCATAATAGTTTATCTAAACAAAATTATTAGACATGTTTAAAGCTACTACTGTGAATATAGTAAAAAAAATCGTTATAAATAATTATCTCTCACAAAAATAAAAGAAATTGGTCAAATTTTGAATCGCTAAAGCAAAACTTTCAATTTGTAAGCGCGATTAAATATCTCGGCCTATGCCCTGTGCTTTATATATTTTATAGTATATAATTTTACGTTTTTTTAAAATAAATGCGCGATCAAGTGCTTTATTAACAAAGGTTATAGCCCTATTTAAAAGTCGTATCAACACCATTACGCTTTCTAAACTTCAGACGTGCCACGTCAAAGTTACTAAACGCAAATATTTCGGTTTTACACCTTTTATGCGGCCGAATTTTTTTACTACCAAAACTGTGGCACCCGTCCAAAATATACAACAACCTAGCGCTGCAGTTTTTCCTCGAGTTTCTAATGTTTTGTGCTATACTGAGCTTTATTCGCTTCTGAATACGTTTTGTAAATAGTTTATGAGTTTTATACTTATTTTTGTAGTGACAATATTGTTTGGGAAAATGATGGCAATAAAATATAGAGGAGGCCTTTAGAACTATCCTGTCGAGCGCTTTCAGCCGTGGAACGTAGAAGTAACTTGATTTCTCCCCTTTTGATGCGCAGAGAAGCGTGATGAGTGTTATTGGAGCTTAAATTATTTGGCTTGTGTTTACACTTGATATTATTTAGAAGCTCAAAATTTGTTTTATTTTTAATATTTTTAGGGGAAAAAAGTATTATGTTATAGTATCTATTATAGGATGTAAGCTACCTCCATACCAAATTTTATTCAAATCTGTTAAACCATTACACAGTTGAACGGCTAGAAACACACTTACATATTTACCTACTTTCACACTTACACATTTACAAACATTCGCATTTATAATATTAGTGTGATAATAATACTTTTAATTTGATTCTGAGTTAAATTCTCATTTAAAAAATTAAAACCTCAATTTATGTTAAGTACCATTTTCCTAACAAAAATCCCTTCCTTGTCCATGGAGCTACACACGAGGTATTAATAAAGAGTTGAACCGTCGTCCCTTTGTGTACAAAACTCTTCATTAGAGAGATCATAGCATTGTTGTGGGGCGATCCTTTTGTGGACGAATCGAGGCTTTTTTCAGGATTTTCGGTTTGAGTAACGAGCTGACAGAGGTTAGTAGAGAAAGTGCAAATTTTTTCCTGCTCTTAATTATAACTACTAGAGCCTTTTTATAATGATTAAAAGAAAAAACAAAACGACTCCAAAATGTAGCCTGTGTCACTCCGGACGTAAAGGGGAATCTAACGCCATTTCACTCGTCAAAATCGGTCAAGCTGTGTAGACTACAGGAGGTAATAATATATGAACACACAAACATACTTATATTCTTACATACACCCCAAAAACAGTACCCGCGTTCTTGGGCAGGTGGATAAAAAAGTGACGTCATCTACGCAACATTAGCGGAGCGATTTTGAGCGATTCTAGAATCCCATGACTTAAATCCATACAATAACGTACAGAGTCTAACATTATAGGTATAATGTTTGTATTGTCTCCCTGATGGAAAAGTTTAGGGCGGCTGTAACTGCCATATTTCTGTCTTGGCGATTATTAGGCGTATACTTTACTAATTTTGGTACAGTCTGTCTGTCTTGTCTTTCATAATAGCGATTTAAACACTTTTACGATTGATGTTTGCTAAATGATCAGTTTTTACCCTACTGCCTAAGATGGAGAGTATGTTTTTGGGGTATATGTTTGTAAGTAAGCATGTATGTATGCCTATTAATGTTTGTGTGTCCATGTTCTTATATTACCTGATGTAGCCGAAACGGCTTGACCGATTTTGAAAAGCAAGTCCTCTTTATGCCTGCAGTGACATACACTACATTATAATTAACAATATCTACATCAGTTTGATATCCAGTTTTTTTTAGTATATCGGGAAAGTTACTCAACATCATTTATTTTGTTAATTTAAAATTTTGTAGAAAATTATTTAAGATATTTTCAAGTTGTAATAACTTGATTTTGCACAGTTTACGAATGATTTAGAATGATGACGTGGTAAGTTTTAACTAAGTATTTAAACCATTCAGCTTACTGACATACAAAATAAAATTACAGTTTTATATTCCAAGACAAGACAAGAAAAAGTGAGGTGTAAATCAAGCATACACAATGTTGACTTGAGCCATCTCGAATAAGACGAAAAAAAAGAGTATAAGAATAACCCAAAATAAAAACGGGGATAAAAAATCTCGTAAGTCAGAACTTACCGTAAATATGTAGGGAATGCTTCTTTATTGTGTCGCAAGGCCGTGTGGGTAAATCGGGGTAAAGCAGATAATATTATATAAATGTCAAAGTCGGAAGAGAAAAGTTGTGGGTATAAATTATCACGGAGGTAGAGGAGGATCCTGTGAATTGCAGATGCATTTTTTTTAACTTTTTGATATTCATTTCATAAAAATATGCCTATATTATGTAATTCATTTTTCATCAAGTAAATATAATTGAATTTTATTTCAAGATTTGATGGCTTAAAGTTTTTTTTAAGCTACAAAATATCATTGACTTAATTATATAATTTTTTTAAACAACTGAGTAATGGCGCAAGTTTCGCGATCTGATGCATTAGATTCAAAATTCAAGGTGCACTGCAACTATATAGGCAACGAAAAACAGAAAAGTTTTTTTTATTTCAGCTTCATATTGAGATATATAAGTATGTATTGGTACAGGTAGAAATTAACTTTTATAATTAAGAAATTGACTTAATTGAAATTAAGCAGAAATTAAATAAAAACTGCTATTGAATAAACCATGGGTTCTTTTGTTTAGTATGTACAAATTAGTTGCAAGGACTTTGACTCATTTGGAATTCTGTGCCTGGCAACAATTTTATACCCAAAAAAACGTATCAATTTTAACCATGACAGCTGCGGCTTTTTAAAATTTCACAAAGGCCCATTACAACAGGTCCCAAATAAAACATGCGGGCCCCACGGATACGGGGAATAGAAACGTCGCTAAAAAATATGGCGTTACAGGAAAGGAATACAAATACGAATAAAAATGAACGCACAAGAGGCATTCCCGGGCGAGAAGACGAGGAAAACCATATTCTTGTATCCCCTATGCCGAGGTAGGGTTGATGTATGCTGGTTACTACAGAAGGCCTTCGTAGATTCGGAGTCAAGATGTTGGCTTGTGATCTTGTGAGTTCCAAGGCTCTTGCTTTCACATAGAGTAGTGCTAACAATTGAAACGTTATCATTGGCATTGTTTGTTCTTACCCCTATGTTCATCATCATCATCATCAGCCACAAGACATCCACTGCTGAACATAGGCCTCCTCCTTAGAGCGCAACACCGACCGACAACGAGCCACTTGCATCTACAGGTTGCCCGCGACTTTTACAATGTCGTCGGTCCACCGAGCGGGAGGCCTGCCTATGCTGCGTCTTCCGGTTCGTGGTCGCCACTAAAGAACCTTTCTTACCCATATTATTTTATCTTTCTTTCTGTTTTGTCTTATACGATGGATGAGAGAAAATATATATAAAATATATTGTCTGGGTCTATGTACTCTATGAATGAATTTAAAAAAAAAAAGTTTATGTATTCTAACGGCTATTTCGTTCCCAATAGCTTAGCTTAGTTTGGGACTGGATGTGACTGTGTGTGACAAATGTCCACCAATATTTATATCAGATAATAATGAATTCCGTAGGCACAGGTATGTTCAGAACTCAAATGTTAACATACTTTTCTCAAACTGTGTCTAAAATAACCAATCTGTAGTGTCTTTCCGCTGCAACGTCGCGTCCTGTACAATTGGAATAAGGATCAATTGTGTGTTTTTGACTTATTTAAATTAATATTTTGAATAGAAAAGTATTATTAAGATATAACCTGAGTATATAGATAAGAAAAATATTACAATTTTGAAGTGATTAAAATAGAGCAACACCGCTCTTTTTTTAAACTTTATATTTTAATTAAATTAATGTTTTGAAAAAAGTAGAATTAACAATATTTTTCTCGCCAATAAACTCAATTTATTATATCCAAAATCATTCTGAAAACAAACACACAACACTTTCTTTAACCTAAATAAGCTTTCAATCAGTTTGAAATAACACAGATTCAATTACTTCCGCCTTCGAATCTCCGAGACGTATGAGCAAAGGGTGAGAAGGCCTGCATTTCGTTATATTCGCAACAGATTAACAAGGTCTGCTGTATGTAAGATTTGCCATGTGTAACGTAATTAAGCGATTTTGTTTCTTATTTGGACGTACGTAACATGAAATTTGTGTAATCGCATAGTCGATAAAACAGATCGTCTTGCTTGTCACGTGGCTTGTGGGCACAAAAGTTTAGTTGATTTAGACAGAAGTAAATGATACCCACCTAAACCTTAACATATGTAAAGGGGTAAAATGACTGTTTTTTTTTTTTATATTCAGCATATAATGATTTGGATGGAGCAAGCTTACCTAGAACATACCCGCTTACTCTAGATTTGAATATATCCATATTGTACATTTCGGAAAAAGCAGACCCCGGAAGAAAATTCAACATCCTCGCTGGGCCTAGAAAAACAAGTGGTATCAAAGCGCTTTGTGCTTTGAATCGGGATAACTAAAATACTGCATATTTATTTATTTTTTCTCAGAAAGCTCTTAGAGATAAGTACATAAAATACAAACCATTAAAATTGAGAATCGTAATAACACTTACTTATTTCAAGAAAAAAATACCAACTCATTTCTTGTACACGGTAAAAAGTTTCATCATATTTTTAAAAAGAAGAAAAAGGACCAAACATTATGGCAAACACGTAATCCCTTCAAAACGGAGCCACTTAGAGCGGCCATTCTACCCGTGATTTAAACAATGGCATAAAAGCTTACAGCGTGTTCAGCCTGTCACGCTGTCATGTTCCTACCCTGACTGCTGCATCTTACCGGGCCAACTCCGAAACGTGGAGAAATTAGTTACTATTAATAATATGTTATTTTGTTCAAATTTATAGAAATAGAATCTAACTGTGGCACAAGCTATGATGGTCTATTAAATACTTTTGTAGCAAAGGAACTTGGGATTTTAGGAAGATACATACAGCTGAACACGTGGAATTTCCTAAAAGTGAGACTGGTAACACCGGATGACAGCAGCAGCCGCCTCTTAGTAAACGGTGAGCGTTCTGAGTTCGCAAAGCAAACTGCCAAGCGTAGGGATTATGGCAACCCCCACTGCTTTCTAAACAGGCTTTTCTTCAGCAATGGAAGTCTTCCGGCTGGTGATGATGATGATGACATGACAGCTGATGTTATATAGCCAAGAAGGGACGAAAGTGACATTTATTTGTATCGGTTTACTTGTATCGAACTCGGTGTTTTGCGAGGACTTTAGCGAAGCAGCAGAGACTGTTTATCAGCACCAGAACATGATGACGTGACGAAGAGGACCTAGTAAAACAGACGTGAGTGGAGTGTTGGCCATAGTAAAAATAATAAAAATAGAATAGCGTAGGGGTAGTGTTTTTGCACGTGTTCTGTGTCGTCCTCCGGAATGAACAGAAGCTTTGGTTTCTTTGTTGGGGTAACGGGATATAGTGATTGAGTAGAATTGTTATAGGCTTCTCTTGCTTTACCTTTTTTTTTTCTCTTTTTAACTAAGTAGTTGGGCTTAGTACATGTGCTGGTGTGATTTATTGATGAAACCAAATTAATGTTATGATCCCGTTTTACTCCTGGCCCGGAGATACAAAAACAACTTCTAACTTTTCTTGTAATAAACAGGAGGGAGGCGAGTTCCTAGAAACTCGAGTCGAAAGCGCGCGTTACTGACAAGAGTTACTGGAACTGTAACTTGAATGCCACTTCAACTGTCTTGGCTTGATCGTTACTGTTTCGTGTAATTTCGTTTGTTTTAGTCTGTGGAGGGTCTTGTTATGATTTTATAAGTATTGTTGAAAGGATTTTGAAATTGGAAGGGTCGAGAGTGCTTGTAAGTAAATGCTTTCTACAAAATTGTAGCTAGTTTGCGTAGTTTATTTTATATCAAAACAAAATCAAATATTCAAGCTGGTATTCAGGTGGACCCAGAAACGTCATAAAACTGCAACCACCAGAGCATGAGCAGCAGCGTCCTCTTAATAAACGGTGAGCGTTCTTCGATCACTACGCCGCCTGCCAAGCGTGGAGATCTTAGCAACCGAAGTATTAGATGTTAAAAGGTGATTCAGGTAGTACAGTAGTACAGCTAGTACCGTAGACATATATTTTTTGTTGACAGCATATATTTAGTTGACAGGGTAGCCGATTAAAGAGGCATTACCAAAGTTGCCAAAGACGTCTGGTCAGTATTGAAGTCAGCTCGGCTTCTGCTAAATCAAATTGTTATAGGGTGCATTGACAATATTTAAGCTGGAACCGGGATCGAAGATTACGGCTTATATAGGCATGACCTGACTATGAGGGGACATTCGGACTGGTGAGTTATTAGATTTGGAGATCCGTTTTTCAAGCGAGCCCAGGGAAGATAACGCCGCGGTGTGGCAAGTGCCGTTCGAGAATTGAGGGAGTGTTGCCTGAGGCGACGTCCAAGGGAGGCGCGTTCCTACAGAGATTCCGGTACCCTTCATTAGGCACAGAGGCAGATAACCGAGGGGTTTTAGTTGGCACATAGCCCGTCTTCACCTTGTACTATTATCTATTCTATCCCTCCACTCCAATGTAGCTGGTTATATTTCAAAGATATAAATGTGTTACAAGCTTATTTTTATATTATACCCTAAAATATATTATTCGTGTTTTTTTTTTTCAAAGATTACCCCCATGTCACAAAAGGTGCTTGCCAATATATTTTCACCTCTTGTTCGCTGTTTGAAAGATTCGAATTCGGACAAATTCTAAATTCGACAGATTTTTTTGAATAGTGGTTGGGTTTTCTTGATACTTTTCAACCCTCAAATACAAACACTCAAAAACCTTCTATAAAACGCGCCACCGGTCTCAGTGGCCCCGCTCCGCGTACGTTTTTACTTCGTCGTGAATTTACATAATGATATTTTTGTCGCGCAACTTGCGGTCGAGATTTACTGGAACCTCGCGAGATACTGCAGGGAACTCACACACACACACGCACCCACACACAGAGAACAATAGTAATAAGAAATAAGAACGATGGAGCTTTGGCGCGAACGTGAATTAATGTCGCGTCATTGTATTATTTTCCAAAACTTGTGTTATTTTGAGTGTCAATGTGTAAAAACGGTTGATTTTTATTCATTAAGTGTTCGTGAACTTGCACGAGTGTTGGTGAATTAGTGTCGTGAAACGTGACTTTTCGTGTTGTTGCCAAAACTCGATAGAAACCTCTAGTAAAGTATCCACCACTTTGCTGGAGCTTGACTTGAACATGAATTACTTTGATTGACTTAGACTATGACTGAGAATTATTTAATTGTGAAACGTTTGACTTAACTTAAAATATTATAATACTTGTCACTTGCTAAATACACAAAGTGTAAGAGGAAAAAATAAAATAAAAGAACGCTTCTTTGTTGCATTCACTTATTAGGTAATTTTATCAAAAACCTATACATATAAAAGTTTGGCTAAAATATCTAAGATTTGACTCTAAAACACTGAAAACTATGAAAATATTATGTAATGTTTATTTATTTTTCATCACCCGTTTTTTAAAATAATCTTATACGTGATCCATATGAGATTGTTATGAAGAAAAAAAACCTAAACTAAATATACTAAATACTTTTACTAAATTTTTTTTTTTTTTAACTAAATATGATTAGATTTTGACTTATTGTCTGAAAATTATGAGAATATTATGCATAAAAAACTCTATTTATTTTTAATTACCCATTACGTATTGTTAATATCTTCTTTATTTTACTGCTTTCTTTAAGTTAAGCTAGTCACTCGCTTGATGGTAACTCGCATATATACCTATAAGAATTTTAAGACCATCCAGTATTTCAACTTTATTTATAGCTTTATTAGATGTAAAGTCTCTTTATGCACAGTAATCACTGGAAAACATTGTCTTTCAATTCGAAAAATAGTGAAGTTGGCATACTACCCGTTCGACATTATTACCAACCATATTAACTCCAAAAAAATAATTTAATATATATTTATATAATTATATAGAAACGTGTATCTATGTCAGTAAGTAGCTTTCGTTTGATTGCAGTCTCTATAAGTTAAGTACATGAGTTTTATCGAGAGACGCGAGTATAAAGACATTGAATAAGTATTGAACGAGAATCACATCTGTTGCCCCGGGCCCGGGGCGCACACGAGGCGGCAAATCGCCGACGATGCGTTTGCGGCAAGATGCCTCATGTAAGAATATTGCTTTCTGTATTTTTAACACTACTGCATTTATGAGAGGAACGCAGTTTCAATTTATACACTACATACCTACTTTTAGACTTATGAAGTCGTATATTCGAGTATGTGAAAGTAATATTACATATTTTTCTTAATGTAAATAATATTTATTAGTCTTGCTTTAGCAAGCACATTTGCAAATCTTCAATCAGAGAGAGAGAGAGAGAGAGAGAAATATTTGATGTCAAATTAAAATATATAAAAAAAATACATTTCTTTAGAATATTTCTGATATAATAATATCTGATACACTGTTATACTTATAGAATATGACACAGAAGAGCACTCTTACACTCTAAATAAATATTCTTAATCATATGTAGGCTACCCTTAAGTAATCCCTTGTAAAGATACGACTGCCTATTTCAGTACTGAATCTCTGATGTATTATTATTTCGGCCTTTATATTATCGATAAAGTGTAATTGTACTGCAATAATACCTGTAACTTTCAGTGAGCATTTAACTGTTGAAACGCGGTTAGTTCGACAATATTAATAAAGCATTTAATGAGTCGCGATATACCGGACTGTAAATATTGGGACGGGCGGGTATATTCGACCGCAATTGGTTTCGCAGTGTTGAACGTAAAATGCGCCATTGTTTGTAATGCACGGTTAGGGATGAACTGATGGACAGTTTTGGGCGCGATGCCGTAATTTAATTGTATTCGGGTGGGGATTATGGTGTATATTAGTTGTGTTATAAATTCCAATTTAATTCTTAGGGTGTCTACACATGGCCCGACCTGACATCGTGTGAAAGGGACAGCTAGATTTGAATTTCACGGGAGCAAAAGAAACAAACTATTAAGGTTATAGCTTCTCCCTTTCGCTACCCCAGAAACTTATATAAAGCCATCTCTTTCAAGCGATGGCGGGTCGGGCCATGTAGCGAGGCCTTAAGTTTGCTTAGGGGATAACATAGATCTTAAATTAAGTTTGTATAGGTAATAACTGCTTAGTCTCAACGTCCTTACTAACGACCCAATCAGTGGGGACGTTGGGAATATACATTCCGTACGGCCTCACTAATAGAAGTGGTGGAGACGTTGAAAATTAAATTCTAAACGTCCTTACGTACTTAAAAATAGGTGGGGTCGTTAGAAATCTAAATTCCCAGCGTCTCCGCTGATGGAGTAAGTGGGAACGATGGGACTTTAAATTCCAACGTCATAGGCGTGGAAATTAAATAATTAAAATTTATTTTGAATAACCATGTGAAAAGTTTTTTTTTTAGTAACCTTATAAAAAAGCTGCCCTAGCCAAAGCTACCTATGTATATACGTATATCTACCTTCTTAAGAGCTTTACATGCCTGATCAGCATTAATAATCATTAATAATGAACGTGGATTATTCCTAAAGTTTTGCGTGTAGTTCCCAGACCGATAAAGTCTAGTATGTACGTACTTACGTGTTAGTAATTTAATCAAGTCTCGAGTGATTTCGTAACTAAAGTATCGCTTACTTAGCTGTTTGACAAAGGCCCTTATAAAGCTTTAGTAGCTTGTAGGAGAGTATTTCTTGTATTTCTTCTGAAGATACCGTTCAATATCAGAACCATCCCTACTGTCCCCCACCTGAGCCTAACAGTCTCCAGCTTACGTGCCCGGACGCGGTCGGACTAACTCATCGTATTTGGGATGTGCTTATGTCCTTACATTTAGTCTCCGAGTTGTAAATACGAACTAAGTGCCTACAAATTAAGATACCTTTGGCAATGTATCTTCGTCAAACTTTACGGTGTCTCTGAACGTAGTTACCGAACCCATCGCGACGCAGTGAGTTGTATTATAACGAGAACTTTTTGATTGCGTTATCAAGTTATTTTGTTATCTTTGGTCCACATTAACATATCCAACAACATCCCTTATCAGCGAGCAAATAGCAACGTTCGGCGAGTACGTTTTCAGCAAACACTGCATGCGTAATGTGCATGCAAATGCAGTGTTAAATCCGAGTTGCGATAATGTAAAGCCAGCTTTAGTGTTGGTGCTTGGGGGTTGTTTAGTTCGTGATTATTTAGATTTTAGTTGAAGAAATTAGGAGTATCGAAACAAGATAGAACTTACTTTAACAAGCAATTCGGAAGCTGTATTTATTGAATATTTTAATGTGTGGTTTAACCACTCACGTCTATATTACCTACTTGATGTCAGTGGTTCGCTTTTGATGAAACTATTCTTGTTTTAATAAAACGGGAATATTTACGTTAAATTGAGTCGGTTATTCCGACTATAGTTTCGATCACATTCGGTGACCTTTATCTAGGAATGCTAAGCGTGACACGCGCGCGATCTCAACACAAGACAAACAAACCAAGAAGCAAGGCAAAACGAGGTTTTTTTTCCTGTCAATTAATTAAGTAGAAAATTAAATGTTACAAAACAACACAATTTTGTACAATGCTATGTACAAAACTAAATGAATCAAAATGTCCTTTTAAAACGTTCAATATAGCCTTCTTTTACTAATTTTCTCGGGCACGATATACATTTATCACAGCGCGGTATCGTAGCGCGTAATCTTGATAAAGCAGTTGGATAATCACGACAAATCGACCTTTAAATTGTTACAATTGGAAACCTGCTTTGTTTGCGTACAATTTACAATACTAAGAGTTCCGCTGTACGCCCTTTGTTTCGATATTAAGTTATGATTGGTATAGAAAATTAGGAACGTAAATTCAGATTCATCAAATGTCTAAACAAGATCCAATACTACATCATTATTCTTAATATTTCAATTCATACTTTATTTCTGGGGTTCCGTACACAAATAGTGAGTTCTCTGTCTGCTTACCTGTATGTCACACCGAGTTTTCTCAGCATTTACAAAAGCTATCGACTTGAAATTTGACAACAAGCAACAAGCATTTCTCAAGCAACGCATTTCAATATATTATTTTATGTAGATATCTACGGCACCGACCGTATTGTTTTTCATTCATAATTTTGTCCATCTCAAGATTTTCTGGAAAAAAATCGCTTTAGGCGATAAAGCCACCCATTATACTATCGGTTTCTCTATTATTGTTTATATTAAGTACATATTTTTTTTGGTGTATAATAAAGTTAATAAAACTATTTATTAACTTTATTAATATTGTATCAATTCCATGAAGTGTTCTGTAAAAGTTCCTAGTTATCGTGTTAGCGGTTCACATTCTAAGCCGACGAAACAGAACATATCATGATAAGTACGTACACGTTCCGGTTGCCAAACTACGTATTTGCGTATTATTATTCCGTACACGATTAGGGCGCGTACAGACTTCGCAACTCATCTTGCGCCGACTGTTTGTCATCATTGCAACGGGCGAGGTTGCCACGGGCGACATTGGGCACTAATGGGAATGCAAATGTGTTGTCTTTGTTGCACGACTGTCGTGTGACAGCTAGGGATTGTGACTGTTATATAAATAACCGAGTGTGTTAAGGTTTATTTAATTGACCAAGTGAGAGAAGCGAGCGAAAGGTCCCAGTTTTAAATATCAAAATTGGCTCTCATCTGTCCGAATGTTGATACTCTATCCCCCGAATACTGAAACGTTTGTTAACTTTGACAACAGATTAAGTCTGTTGCTGCTTTTGTCATTTGCTTAGTGCCAGACAAAGACAGCATTAGAATTATCTGTTGTCAAAGTTAACAAGCGTTTCAGTATTCGGGGGTATGTCAGCCAATCTCAACGAAACTCGGTATACAAGTAGTAGGATTTTTAGTCGTCTGAGATTTTTGATTGATGTGGTATTTCTTCCAAAAAGCAAACAATGATAAAATTATTGATTCGTAATTAATATAACAATTATAATATTAAAGTTTTGGTTCGGTAAAACATCACAAAATGTATATTTTTCGCAGACTTATCGACACAATCTTTTTTATGCTTAATTCAATGAAAACACTGTTTTTGTACTTCTAACTAACATTATAAATGCGAATATAACTCTGTCTCTCTGTCTGTCTATCTGTCTATCTGTATCTCTGACATTCTGTCAGGGTGTTTGTCGCGTTATCACGGCTAAACGACTGAACGGATCGACCTGAATTTCTGCGTCTTATTCTTTTTTTATTGGTACACGCGAACTTAGTCGGGGGTAACAGCTAATGAAAAATAAAGAATGAGTGCCTCATCAGGATTTTACGAAAATCAATCAAAAGAGTTGATATGTGGTCTTGAAATTAGTGTAGCTTATGCGAGCAAGCTAGTGCTGCATAAAGGTAGTTTTTTTGGTTCAATAGAGGACATGGACAGGGATATTTCGGTAAATTAATTTACCCCTTGTACCAACACCAACATATGCGAGTATGTTTGCTGAAGCCATCACAACACACTTCTCTTTTTAATCACTACAGCGAAAAAACTGTTTTCACAGTCGGTTTCAACGGCATTGCTTTTTTTGTATATGTGTATTATAATTTGGTTTGCAAAAAGAGTCTACGTTTGAGCGCATTTTTAAAGGAACTTTTTGTTTCTGATTTTGAAGTGTACTTAAGAGTGTGTGTTTGTGTTCTTATTACCTCTTCTGGCCTAAACAGCTTGACCGATTTTGACGAGTAAAGTGTAGTTGGATTTCTCTTTATATCCGAAGTGTCATCCTAACTAATATTATAAAAGTAACTCTCCTATCTCTCTGTCTCTCTGTCTTCGCGTTATCACGGCTAAATGGCTAAAAGGATCGACCTAAAATTTAGTAATATGTTTTTTGTGCTTAGTTTTGTGTATTTTTGCTTTTTTTTCGCTTATTGGGTCGGAGACGGACAATGGACATAGGCTATTTTTTTTGTAGGCCCATGTAAATGAAGTCACGGGTAACAGCTAGTAGGCTATATTTTGCAATGTTGCTTATAATTTTTTTTTTTAGTGTAAATGTTTGTAGCTTTTCGAATTTCCATACAAACTTTCATCCCATATGTTATTTTATTCCCTTTATGACAAATAAAAAAAAAAACGTTAAATATTTCGATTCTTTATTAAATTTCAAGTTTGAAGACCCATCAGTTCAGGTTGTCCGTTGTATGTCTGTCATTCTATTTGTTAAATTAATCTATTTATTGATGCAAAAATATACGTTCAAATAGACATTAAGAAAAATATTATTGTTTTTGAAATTTAATGGATGTTTCTGGAACATTTCGTATTTAAACTTTTACCGCCCAGCTCCGAAAAAAGTTCCGAGTTGAAAGTAAAAGTTTAAAAATAAACGCCCCGAGCGCACTGAGCGCCTCATTACGCCGTAATGACTCAGATGAGAGATAAAACTCACGGTGGAGATAGCGGTTAGGGCAGGGCTACATCACAGTTGGCAAGCTTGGTAAGAAGTTCCCAAAACAGTAACGCATGTCACAAATCCAGCCACACCGGGCGCTTGGTGACACAGTGCCTGAATAGCACTATTGCCCAATTTAGCGTCCTTTTTATGGCCAACGTAAATGCCAGACCATTCGTTCATCCAATAAAAGATTCAGGATTCAACAAGAGTCGATAAGCGCTATGTGTCCAGAGACATGAGAGTCGTCAGCTATTGCACAGCGCAAAACTTTAGCCGTAAGGACTTGCGCACGTTAAAGAGAGCTCGGGCGCAGGCCTGTTTTTCCACGATTCAAAGATTTTTTTTTTGTGTACGTGTTACTTTTGTTACATTTAAAATATCTGATATATTTATTGTAAATGTCGATGTAAAATTAAATGTAATACTAATGTACCTACTTTCTTAATTGTAAATGTATAAAATTTTCTATTTTACATTAAGATTAGCTAGGGAGTTTTGGCGGAAACGTCAAAAATTCATGTCGCGTCATTTTATTATTTTCCAAAACTTGTGTTATTTCGAGTGTTAAAGTGTAAAAACGGTGAATTTTTACTCGTTTAGTGTTTGTGAACATTCACAAGTGTTGGTGAATGGTATAATGTCGTGAAATGTGAATTTTCATGTATTTTCCAAAACTCCTTGAAAGCTCTAGTACAGTTTTCACCACTTTACTCGGGCATGACTTGGACTTGGCCGTGACTTGCTTTGCTCGCCTTTGACTGTGACTATGACTTGTTTGATAATATATAACAAAACTTGAAAATATATATATATACTTGACACTGGCAAATGCATAAGACGTGCGACGCCAAAATTCTCTTAGGAGGAAAAAAATATGAAAAGATTAGCTAGTACCTAAATATATTTTCTTTTTTGACTTTGGCCGCCAGACGTTTGCGTGAGTGTGACGTGTGACTTATCTGAAACCGCAAGAGAAACAAACGACTCCACACGTTCGATATTTCCGCGAGTTTGTCCGCTACTTCAACCCGCACCTGCGTTTTGTGCGTGAGCATTTACATAGTACGTCATATGTTTAAAATTTTGCGTCCGCGCCCTCTAGTTAGCGAGGGTAAGCACTAAGCGCTTTCTTAAAGTCATTTTATATTGACGCACAAAAGGTTACGGAGACTCGTCCATGAATTATCAGTAACACCCCCGAATACTGAAACGCTTGTCAACATTGACAACAGATAAATTCTAATGCTGCCTTTGTCTGGCACTAAGCAAATGACAAAGGCAGCAACAGACTTAATTTGTCGTCAAAGTTAACTTACGTTTCAGTATTCGGTGGTAAGTGTGTTAGTTTTTCTAAAACTTATAAGCGTGCTTACTGTGGTGGAGCTCCAGCCTAATGTTAGGGGCTACAGCATAGAGAGTTACAGCGAGGTAGAGAATAGACGTACAGCTGTAGAGGTATGGTAGACTTTCCACGGAGAAAGCATTTTGTTTTATGGGTTGTGTAAATGAGGCGTGCACACGCGTTGTACTGATTTCCGGGATAAAACTCGTCATAGAACAGTTGTTTGCTTTCATGTTCATGTTCGTGTTGTATGTGATCAACTAAAGATTTTATTTGGGCGATAAGTTTGAAAATAATAATATATGTAATTTCAATTGGTGAGTTATCTTACGATGAACAAGTGTTAAAAAAACGTTTTTTTTTTGACATATATGTGGAGTTATTGTAAGTAATTTTTTTACATTTGTAAAATATGAACAAAGTAACGATTTCTATGTAAATTATTATTGCACGTCAGAAATGACCGAATGTAACGAAACAGTTCAAACGTCAACACCCTGCTTATCGAATGTTACATGTAAACATATTACATGGAAAATAATTATTTCATATACCAAGGTATAATAAAATGTAATTGCGATAAATTTAATAAAACACACACATTTTATTGTGTAATAAAAGTGTGTCTTACAATACATACATTTAAGGAGTTGTTTAGTCGATTTGCATTAATAAAGACAAATACGTACATTCGCTCTCACTCTCTCTCTCTCGATATTATGGTGTCAAATGACACCCTTATGACGACCGTAAACATACAATGAAGACAAATAATAGCATTAAATCACCCAATATACTTAACTACGCACTTATCCCCCTCAATTATATTTACCAAACAAAGTTTATCCCTATTAGCGTCAGTCGACCTAATTCCGTAAAGGGTGATCACACTAGTACGCCCAAACACACGGGCCAAAATGAAACGCGGGCACGATGAACATTACAAAGGGCCAAGCAGAACAATACGATACAGAATAATAAGTTGAAGAAAAGATTCTCTCTGTGGTCAAATGCCTAGTCAGTCAATAATTATTTAAAGAATACATAACTAATATTATAATTCAGAGGAATCTAACCGCAGTCGTATCAGGACGAATAAAGCTTCGAGGTATAAAAATGAGTACGTTCGTCTCGAGGAAAAAACTTCGTTTGCGTGATTCTAAATATTTCTACATTCAACATTCTGACAGTTGTAATGTAGGGAACGTTACAACTGTCAGTCCATACAAAACGTCAAAAAATGCACAAAAATGGATCAGCGCCATCTAGCGAACTGTATGTAGGAAGTAAATGTCTCTGTCTGGTTTTTCGCATTATCACGGCTAAGGCTGAACGGATCTTGATAAAATTTAATAAGGAGTTAGTGTATATCACAAAGACGGACATAATATATTTATTTCTGTCCACGCAAACGAACAATTAGTACGTAATATATTTATAATATTCATGTGATATAGCTAGTAAAAATATTGGCATTTTGTTGTTATATTGTTGGTATATCCTCATCGTATTGTGAAAGGACCTTTACCGACTTACGAACCCCAATGTCGTGTTACCGAATAATTAATATTGCGCTAGACTACTCGTATTTTACTTTCTTGTTGCGCGACTCGTCTTATACCTAAGTTGGAAGTTTGTTGGACTTAGTTGTCGAGATGAGTTTGAGTCGAAGTGCTACGAAAATAGGAACGTCGAAAGGTTTAGAAGCTAGAAATACGATACTTAAGAACTAGTAATATGTCTAGTTTTCCTTATGTAGCTTATAAATTCGTTTTAAACACGTTAGTGTGTAAAACCAGTGAGCATTGGGCTTATCCCGTAACTCTGAAACCGATAGCGAGAGTTGCGCAAGCGGGACCACGCATAGTGCGGCTAACTTGGTACGAGCGAGATGGCATGCTCTCGCAATCAGAATCACGAACGTTTCAAAATTAGAGGACCTCTGAACTCTATTTTGCTCATTAGTGTGTAAAAGTTTTGAATTTGGAACGCTGCGAATTAATGGCATTTCGATGAGAAACCTCCATAGCATTGCTTCAAATCGAGGGACTAGGATACTTGTAGTATTTTCCCGCCATTGAGGAGAACATGTATTGTGTATGTATCACGCAAGAGTAGTTTTTTTTTTTTTTTTGTTTTGTTTTAATTTATTTGTTTTATTGTAATATACAGGATTATAACGAAAGGTATGCTAAGCCGCTAAGCCTTCTTGTGCCTATGTGCCTAGCCCTAGCCCTCGCTACGCTCAGTATAATCCTAACTAATAATATAATGCGAATGTTATTCTGTCTCTGTCTGGGTGTTTATCGCGTTATAACGACTAAGCGGCTGAAAAGATCGAGTTGAATTTTGGCATAGATATAGCTTAAGGGTAGGAGACCGACATGGTCTACTTTTTTTTATTAGTTCACGCGAACGAAGGCTGAAGAACAATGGCAATAGACAATGGTTTATTTGCCACAAAAACAAAACAAAATACAAACAAAACTTAAAAGATAAATAAAAACTACGATAAAACAAAATACAAACACCTATTTTGTTATTTTTTGTCTTGCTATATCTATGCAAAAATTCAGATCGTTCCGTTCACTCGTTCAGCCGTGACAACATGACAAACAGACGGCGAAAGGCAGACAGAGAGACAGAGAGACTTAAAAGATAACGATAAAACAAAATACAAACACTTATTTTGTTTTTTTTTTGTCTTGCTATATCTATGCAAAAATTCACATCGTTCCGTTCACTCGTTCAGCCGTGACAACATGACAAACAGACGGAGAAAGGCAGACACCTATTTTGTTTTTTTTTGTCTTGCTATATCTATGCAAAAATTCACATCGTTCCGTTCACTCGTTCAGCCGTGACAACATGACAAACAGACAGAGAAAGGCAGACAGAGAGACAGAGAGAGTTACCCTCGCATTTATAATATTAGTTATGAAGTATTAGTTAGGAAGTTAGGATTACACCTTGTATTAAATACATCTAGCTTTTCAATAGTGTTTTAACAAAGTGCTGTTATACATATTCAACCTCATTAAAACATTACCTCCAAACTTTTGGCAACAACTGTACAGCGTGAGCATGTACCGAAGTGACAATAGAGGCAAAAATTAAGTACATAAATTTACTTGCTGTGATTTATGTGTGTTTGTTGTTGTATTTGATAATTTTCAATGTACGCCTGAGGGGTAAATAAATTGTCGAACGAACACAAATATTGGGTAAAATTAACTTCAGGCTTTAATATATCTAGTGGCAGCGCTGTTATACCCGACTGCCCAAGAAGGAGGGTAATTTTTTGTATTTTTTTTATTTATGAGCGCCGTGTATTGCCGTTCAGGTTTTTTAACCGTTGAAGTACAACATTCTGAGTGGCACTGAATTCACAAGGCACCACGCAGTTGCATAAAAGAAAAAGGCTTGTCCAAGTTTCAAATTATATTTTTCAGATTTATGGCAAGTTTCATGTTTCACAAGCAGATAATCGGATAAAAGAATCGAATATTTTTCTTCATCCTGAAATGAAACTATTAAGGGCAGGCCTAAAAGTATACGACACAAAAGTGCTGACACAATAACTTTAACGACGCAAAAGGCACAAAGTTTTGTCTGCGCTAAACAAACGACAGTCCAGATAAAAATTGGGCAACTTAATGAAGCAAAGAAGGGGGAAGAGAATAACAATAATTAAAATTTTCATCAAGCGAGAAGGCTTAGCGTTTTCGAGTGAACGTTTCGCCCATAGTCGTGCTTTTCAAAGATTAATAACGGTGGACACAAAGATGGAGACATTAAAAACCTTTCCAGCAAAAACTCAAAGTACAAGAGATAAAAACGAGGAAAGGAGTTATGTGCCGGCGCGAAATTAACGAGTTCTAACTTTTCTTAAAGGTTTTTCAAGCTGCCTTAGATTGTTGCGATTAAACGATACAAACGCTGCTTATTTCAATGAAATATTTTAATAACGTCTAGGAATGGAAATGTTTTCATTGGAATTATTATAACTAGTAATTCGCGCCGAAACCCCAATAAATTCACAACCGAGTGGCGAAAACCACATAGATCTGGCGTCTATATTGTAAATTTTTATTCTCTAACTTTTATAATGTGGATTTTTATTTCATTTTATTGTAAATAATTATTAGGTTAGATTGTAACGTTTTCGTCCGAACTGTAAAGCTACCTCTGTAGAATAAATAATCTGAATCTGGCACGGGTGTGGCGCGGGCGTCTTGGCGTTCCATTCAAATTTCATACCTGTCATATGGTAATAAGGAGTCGAATACTGCCGTGCTAAGACGAAAAGGCACATCAAATTTTTTATTCAAAATTGATTTAAATACATATTCTGAATCACGACGACTTCGTGATTCAGAATATGTATTTAATACAATTTTGAATAAAAAATTTGATGTGCCTTTTCGTCTTAGCACGGCAGAATAGTAGCCGCAGCAAAAAGCAGACGCGTTACCATTATGTCAAACAGGCCGAAGTGATAAAAGAGAGGAAAACACACACTAATTTATACACACCTGCGATATCTTCCTGTTATCCCATGAATACAAAGCGACGCCAATATCTGATGGAGGATTTACATCAGTTTACGCGAGAGAGACATTTTTAAATGTAGAACACGTGATTGTAAATCGATTCCAATTTCTCAACTGTCCTGAAGATGTATGAACAAAACGCTTTGAGAAGTCAATCAGTTTTGTTATGCGAGTATGTAACGGAATTTGTCGGGAGACGGGATTCTGCTATTAATTTTGTTTAGTTAAATGAAGCAGAAAAACGAATAGTTGCCTTTCATGCGCAATAAAGAATAATGTAGGCCCAGCCTAGAGCAATCGATATTGTTTCTATCTCTATAAATGTTACTATTTAAAGTTTAATTGTCTTTTCGATGTATAATAAAGTTATATTTATATTGTATATTATAAGCTAAACTTAAATGTACAAACTAAAACTAGAATTTTATAAAAATTAAACCTACAAATAAAAAAACCGCATTTAGGTCGCAGTCTACGGGTAAGGTGCCCAAAAAGCTGGCGACATTACCCCGTTGAATTGCCAAGCTCATCCTTTGACCGAGGTAAGCGCCAGCTCTTTGGTCACCTGTAATGTCGACTAGGCGCCTGGACAGCTCCTTTACTAAGCAACAGGCGGTCGGACCCCATGGTCCCATGGTCTCAACCCCAAACGGAAGGAATATGTATCCCTCGCTGAGCGATTCATATTTCCTCCGTTTGAGGTTTTCCTCCATTTATTGCATTGTATTTTATTTACGCAAAAAATATATTTTATTGTGTGACAATAAAATCCCGGCCTTACATTACATTACATTATCAGCCAGAAAACGTCCACTGCTGAACATAGGCCTCCCCCTTAGACCGCCACACGGACCGACAATGTGCCACTTGCATCCACCGGTTGCCCGCGACTTTCACAAGGTCCACCTAGTGGGAGGCCTGCCTACGCTTCGTCTTCCGGTTCATGGTCGCCACTCAAGAACCTTTCTCCCCACCGGTTATCGGTTCTTCGAGTGCTGTGGCCTGCCCATTGCTACTTCAGCTTGCAAGCTCTGAGAGCTATATCGGTGACTTTGGTTCTTCGGCGAATATCCTCGTTTCGGATCTTATCGCGCAAAGAAACTCCGAGCATAGCTCTCTCCATTGCCCGCTGTGCGACTCTGAGTTTCTCCAAGACTTAATAAAAAATCGCTTTACAAATTTTTTACAAAACATTAGAGAGGCCTCAAGAGATATATCGTAAAATTTTATAAATAATAATTTAGTTAGGAAGGCATAGGTATCCATAGGCGACGGCGATTGCTTACCATCAGGCGGCTCGTCTGCTTGTTTGCCACCTATGGCATAAAAAAATTATACAAAATGAAGACCTAAAATTAAAATACCACCTTGCACAACTTTTTTTTCAATACCAAGCTCCTATTATTATTCCATTCTGCGTCTGGTGACCCATTTAAAGTACATCTCGTGATATAGATGACAAGCGAGGGGAAGACGGTCATTTGCATAATGTAATCAAGCGGGCCAAACCGATGATTTGAGACGCACTTTGCCCACTTGCCCCGCGCGGGGGTAATACACAGTTGTTAGAAACAGTATGGACGTGTGATGAATTGCTGTCATCTTTTTCTCCCATATTGAAATGAAAAGAGACGTAGATAATTTTAGTTCTGGCAGATTGGTTAAGTTCAGTGAGTAGTACAACAGAATCGACCAGAATGTATCATACAAAATGACCTCGACGAAAAGTGTCACGCGTGAAAAGCGAGGTGTTTTTTTTTTGCTAAACCAATTTATTTGTCGTGCTTTTAAATTAAGTACTATGTGCATATTATATAATTTAGGGCTAGTGTTTATATGTATATTTTAGAAATTAGTAATCTTGCTGGCAGTTACAGCATTTCAGGTCTTGTGGTGACATTTCTTTTCAAATAATATTAATATTACATAATTATTATGTCTGGCCGCCAACTCGCCTGATAGAAAGCGGATGATGATGACGCATGACGACCAATAATGGATTTGTTTTTTCTTATATTTTCGTCTGGAATTAACTATACAATCTTATTAAAAAAAATATTACATTTATTATAAACAATAATAGGATATACATTTAGTTCAATTTCAAATGCCCTTACTTTTATAGTACAGTATTCGATTCGGATCTTCAAATTCTAATTTAGTTAAAAAGTTCTACTTCTGCCAGAAATCGATCCTTCCTTGATGGGATGATTATGGGAAACTTTGACGAATAATCGTAGAACGTGGTAGAAAAATAATTCGAAACGAACACGGGCACATACAAGTTCTAATAACGTTTGATAGACTTTTGATCGGTGCTGGGAGAGAGAAATTTACTTATTTACTTCTTATTTAAAGCACTTTATAATTCACTCTATTAAGTTTTCTATCCGAGGTTAAAAGTATTTAATTCGTGGTAAGAGATCCAGGGTAAAAATTCAACTCAAGGGTTAACTATTTCTCGTTCGTTCGTTCGTACAGGGCTAGGCTGCTTTTCGACATAGATGTGCTACGTTGCTAAGTTATGCATATATGTCAAACCCACCAACAGGGTCGCTTGATTTTCATATCTTCTCGCAATTCTGGTGGAAACCAAGCGATACTATTGGTGGGTTGGGACACATACGTAGCTTAGCAACGTAGCGCACTTCTAGTGGTAAGGCACCCTGAAGATATAAGAAAGACTGATTGACGCATCCGCTGTTTATTGGTCCAAGGAATAAATACTGATTGGGGGTAAGATATTCAACATTTACCCCAACAACGGTTGTGATTTGACTATGAAAAGGAAACTCGCCGTTCTTATTTCCTGCAAATTTAAATTTACCGTTTGGTAGGTATTTTTAGGATGATTTGTTAACGATTTTCCACTCGTTTTGATATTTCCCTTCATTAAACTGCCTGAGCATAAACATAATTACAATTAGTAGACGTTCAATTTATTGAACAAGATTCGTTAGAATTTGTTTCATCATAAATGTACTTATCTGTAAAAATACTTACGAATATACGAATAAATAAATAAAACTGTGTGAAATACCGAATACGAACTAAATAAATTACTAAATATTAAGTACTAGTTGTTACCCGCGACTTCGTTCGCGTGGACATAGAAAAGTATACTATGTCTGTCTTTGCAATATACAGTAACTCCTTATCAAATTTTACTAAGATCCGTTCAGCCGTTTAGGCGTGATAAAGCGACAAACATCCAGACAGAGAGAAAAAGTTACTTCGATAGCAAGCGTTGATCAATTTTCGTGCATTTTGTGACGTTTTGTATGTAAAATGTAAAATTGTAAAATGAAAGTAGTTCGAAATCGCGCAAGCAAAATTTTTCCCTCGAGACGAACGTATTCATTTTTATACCTCGAAGCTTTATTGGCCCTGATACGACTGCGGCTATATTCCTCTGAATTATAATATTAGTTAGGATTAGGATAGACGTCCGAACAGTGAATACCAGGAAAATCACGGAAAAAAAAACAGCTGCAAAATGTCATTCGCTTTCAACGAAATGTACGGAATACCTGATTGTTATTTCTTTTTTTCTGGTTTGGTCCCATATTAAAAGTTGTTCGTTATGATGTGTACCTACAATGAAATAATGATATTTTCGTCATCTAATCGAATAGCCTGTATAAACTAAGCACTTCAAATAATGTTTATCACCAGCATATAGTACAAAAATACATACTTGAAGTACCTTCGTCTAGTGGTAGGGCTCTTCTGCAGAGTTCGTCTGGGGCAGTACTCTTGCCAGTTATTCAACTGCCAAGCAGTAGTACGCAAACAGTATTGTGTTCCGGATTGAAGGGCAATATTTGCAGCATAATAACTGGGCATGAAAAGATTTATCATGAAATATCTAATGGTGACGAGCGCAGCGCATTGCCGATCATGGTTTTGAACTATTGAAGTTCAAAATTCTGGGTGGCACTGAATTTTTATGGTCAGGCGTGAAGCTTAACATCAGGTGAGCGACATGCTCGATCTCAAAAATCCTTCTAGGTAAGCTTGCTCCATCATAGACCATCCATTGCGTTGATGCTAAGCAAAAAAAAAGTCAAAAGCTAGATAAGTTGTATGTATGTATGTTTGTATGTATTTTGCTTAGTTAAGAAAGGCACTTGCCCGATAAAAAAAAAGATAAAAAAAAGGATTAAGCACATTTGCACAAGTTAACTGACTTTTTTTGTCTCCCTAAAAAAAATACTGTCTCCACGTGTAACGGCTTCTCCAACAATTTTATATCCTCAACACCTACTTTTCCCTAAAAGCTATCAGTAAAGTCGTTTCCTCTCCCTTGTATCGAAACATTGCGAGATTAGCGTGAAGAACCATGTTTCTGTTTAAAATTCTCATTTTCCTTCGTCGATTCTCTCAGGCACAGCTGCGTTCGACAACTGATAGCGTAGACATACGTATAGGCAAGTATAGATATTTATATCATCTGTATCCTTGCACAAAACCCTTGCAAAAGCTTCTTATAGAATTTGTTCTGGAATATTAATCACACTAATATCATAAATGCGAAAGTTTGTGTGTAAGTATGTAAGTGTATTTCTTCCCGTTCAACTCTGTAACGGCCATACAGATTTGAAAGAAATTTGGTGTGGACCCTGGATACCCTGGATTAACGCATAGGCTACATATATTCCGGAACAATATTCGGTTTCTGTAGAATAACGGGTGGAACCGTGGGGCGCAGTTAGTTTTGGAAGAAATACATTTTATTTATTTATACGCTTTTATCAAAATCATTATTGGAAAGTCATTAGAGGGCATGAGCCGCCTTCGCCAATCTTCCTTGTTTAGCGCCAATCTCATCCATGTGTTTTTAATTAATGAAAGAATTGAACCTTGATCTATAGTTAACTACCTGTTACCCGCGACTTCGTTCGCATGGACCTAAAAAAAAGCCTATGTCCGTCTCTGACCTATAAGCTTTATCTATGCAAAACGTAACCTAAATGCGTTAAGCCGTTTAGCCGTGATAAAGCAACAAACATCCAGACAGAGAGTTACATTCGAATTAATAATATTCAATCGAGATTTTGTAAAAAAGCCAAACCAATACGATATATCTTTCAAATTATTGAGAAAAATTTGGAAATTAGCAATCTGATACAGTTCATTCGATTTCTGCAAAAGATCTTCAAGATTCTAAGCCTAAGAGTAAGTTTCTTTTCGCTAACTTTGTTCCGAGACTTTGCTGAAAAAAGTGGCTGAAACTGCCGAATAACTCGGCTGGGAACGCTCGGGGCGCATTTTAACGAACCGTCGTTGTTAGGCTGTGGATGTACTGGGAGCGTCTTTTCTTTCATCTAGTGGATAGAGTCAGATAGGATTCAGCTAGATATAGTTCAAAGGCATGGGAAATGATTGATGTTTAAAAAGTAGATTAAGTTTTTTTTTATAAAATGTAGTGTTGATTGTCGATAAAGGTATCATTTCGATGTCAGCTTCCAACTATTTACAACAGTTCAATTATGATATTGTTCTAACCCCCGAGTAGCCTAACGATTCGAGCAGAAATTACACATGACAACGAACCTCGAAAAGGCAATTTCCTATAATGCCTAGTTCTCAGAAATCACTAATGCAATGCATACACAAACATCAGTTTTAAGCCAACTACTTATTCTAATCCTCGACGAAAGTTGTCGCAGTGTGCCGCCGCCTTACATCAGACGTGACGACGGCGTACTATTGGTGGTATTCATGAATGCTAATACTCAGTGCGTGGCGGAGTAGTGGCTTCATTCTACCAAACGGAGTTGAGTGACGTCATAGATGTTGGAATAACTATTTCTTATTTTAGACGAAACGTCGTCGGACTAAGCAGTCGCAGTATCTACAAGTAATTTTTTTTCTCTTCTGTGGTCGCAGTCAACAGAAAGCGACTACCGAGCATATCTATCTATACCTATAAAAGGCTTTGTCCTGACTGACTGACCCATAGACAACGTACAGCCTAAGCCGCTGGACGTAGAGACTTGAAAGTTGGATGATATATTTATTGAGGTGTATAAAAGCACAGTAAGAAAGGATTTTTTGAAAATCAATCCCTAAAGGGGTAAAATGGGGTGTTAAAACTTTTTATTCTCTGGTTCGATTGATACTAAACTCAGTATGGATACTCTACAAGAAAAATAAAAAAATACGGGTATCACAGTTTTTTCAAAATCAGCTCCCGTAAGCATAAAAAAAAATTACAACTTTGGTAATAGTATCTTTGTTTCTCCCTAACTTTGTAACGGCTATACATATTTTGATGAAATTTGGTTTGAGGTAGCTTATAGCATGTATGACATAAGCTATTTTTATCCCGGTAAAATATATATTTTTTGTGTGATAAGTAAGTAAGTAAGTAATTATTCATAGTAACTCAATGGATTATTGTTTCCCAGAAAAACGCGGCAGGCGGACAGGAGCTAGTCACTCGTAAAACTGAGCGACAGGAAAGCAGTAGACGACACTGGCTGAGGAAAAAAGACGAAACATACTTAGCAGTTGGTGACTGCATTTACTTACTAAAATGTAATTGAAATTTGTGTAGTCGTTGCTTTAGTCTGATTTCCAACCTTAGATGCTCAAATGTCTGCTTAAATAATAAAGCACGTGGAGGTTATATGCCATTCCTTCTCGTTACGCCAATATCAAAGTGCCTAAGCTAGGACGACACTCAAACAACATTTCCTTTGACCACCTTTGACTTGAAAGCTTTGAATTTCAATGCCATCTCTGTCTGATTGAAAGCGAAAATATGTTAGTTATGTATAAGAGGTTCTAGGTTTTTTTCTGTTAATAAAATAAACTAATAAATAAAATTTTATTGAAAGACCAGACTGCAACCTCCTATTACATTTCAGACACTAAGACGAATCTCGATATATAACACTTCAAAACCTGTCAAGCTTTTTAAGAGGTTACATAAATAGGCAGACTTACTATAAAATTATACACACGTAAAATGATACCCTTCTTCTGACAGGTGGGTGAAGGGTTTATAATAATAAATCATTTGAATTTTTAATAAATTACCAGACTTAGGTCTAGAGTTAGGTAAATCAAGTAATCAAAAAACAGTTTTTTTTTGTTCAAAACTACCACAGATACCTACTGAAGTTCTGAAGTAAATCAGGGTTTATCAATAAATCCCCAAGCCAAAAGATAATTTATTCATCCCTTCCAAAAATATGACAAAACACGACATCATCATTTTCAAATCAGAAAAGATATCGTCCGTCCCATCGCATCAAGTTACGAAGTCCTGGCGAGGGTCATACGTGAACGTGATTCAATCTCTTCATGATTGATATGTCGCACTCCAGCTTTCCCGAGAGTTGGTTGCAATTTTTTACCTTCCTCTTTTGACGGGCGGCCGCTTTTCCCTGCGACATCTGATTTATTATGTTTCGGAAATGTTGAGAGAAAACAAGAATATTCTCTTATTGATAGTAGCTATTTCTATCGGATATTTCAACGGCACGGTAGGGTGATTAATTTAGCAGAATGTGGCATGGATTTAAAAAATATATATTCAGCTTTGATATTATTGAAAAACTCTGTTGGAAATTTCAACTGCATTTTACTGGATCAGTATTATGATATGAACAAAATTTAATTTTAAGCTTTTTGTTTTGACTTTGCGATTGGATACTTATGCTTATGAAATACTTACTGCAATAAAATAAAATAAAATGCATTTTTAATATGAAATCTGACGTGGTTTTGACATATTTGTTTTAATAAAACGGGTATACTCACGTTAAATTGAGTCGGTTATTCCGACTATAGTTTCGATCACATTCGGTGACCTTTATCTAAGAATGGAAAGCGTGACACGCGCGACCTCATCTCCTACTCTTCGATTCTCCTAGTTTTAATTAACAGTGAATGAGCTTGATGAAATTAATCCAGCTGCCTTTAACAAAATTTCATAGTAGGACAGTCGCGAACGGATAAATAGTGATACCATCAGATCCCATTGCTTTGAGCGGTCCCAGTTCATTGATAGTTTAGCTACAAAAGCAGGTGCATTTGGCAGGTACCGACCAATCGTCCGGGCAATTTTTCCCAAATCCAATATACCAAATCGGATAGCCCCGAGCTAATGGCTCATCCAAACGATCAGGTGTTACTCGCATCTCGTCCAATACATCGGAACAAATGGACGGACGTGAGCAGACTCCAAACATTGACCTAAATATACCCAACTTTGGACCTTTTAAGCCTACAAGCCCCGTAAAAAGGGAGCGTAAGTTTCGTAAACAGTAGTAAGAAAGTTGGGTAATTTTTTGTTATTTCATTTGGGAAGGACGTGGAATTACGAAGTTTTTTGTATGAGAACTGGGAAGGAATAAAACTGCAGTCGTAAAGGTGTTTCTGGAAAATATTAAAGCTAAAGTTTAGTTCTAATTTTTTTTTACAAATATTTCTTTTAAAGGTTTCTTCTCCGAAAAATGTCAGCGGGATCCTTTTGCTAAGCCTTTGCGATCAGTCTGTCAGTCCGTCCATCCTCCATCCTTTGACCCGTAATAGATAGCCGCTAGAAATTGTGAGTTATAGCAGATTTCCCGCTAAATAAATAGTTAAAAAAATAACAATATTTTCACTGAAACGTCACTCGGCAACAAAACAGGTGCTTTTATTCGCAATTTTAATTTTTACCCATACAAACAGTTTTTCATAATGACGAGTAAAATGATAGGATATCATATGAAATGTTTCCAGTGTCTAACTAGTCATCCAGTATAGTTTTCCCCACAGAAGAGGAAATTTTTTTATACTTCTCTCTCTTCTGTGGTTTTCCCCGTTGTCATGGAGCGTTGGGTATTTATCTAGTTCAGAAATTCATTGAATAAATACTTGTAAGTCCGATGTCAATTTTAGTACTGAGGCAAACTAGGTAAATACTCCGTTCTCGACTCGATTGCATTAGTGATGTACTAAAGACAATGTTTATAATGACTTTGGCGACGGAACCAGTATCGATTGCAATTCCGCAGCTCCGGATCGGTTCCGGATACGAATACGAAATGCGGATATTGCGGTACCATGCTTAGGGTTGCCAGTTTGACAAATTTTCTGAACCGAGATTTATACTGAATAAATAATTTTATTATGAAATTTGATGTCGAAGCGGACACGAAATCGAAAACTGCGAATTTAGTAGTTTTTTTTTTGCTAAGCAAAAATTTTGATTTAATTCAACAAATAGTTGTGTATATTACGTCTGTTACTATTTATATATATAACAAAACATGAGCTGCGACCCGCAGTTTCACCCGCGTTCAAAATTCCATACATTTTCCAAAAAAAAAAGTAGCCTATTTCCCTCTCAGGCTTCTTTTTTTGCCGTTTTTTTTAAATCGAAGTTTAATTTTAATCAATCTTTTTTAACCTCTATAGATCCGAATGGATCTTAGCACTGGATTTAACGAGAATGACCGTTGATAACGTGGAAAATATCAAGACACAAGGAGACGCTTTTGGACGTGCTATCTTTATTTTTCTTGATTTGTACAGAAACCAAGTTTCATTGGCTTAGATTTTTTTTTTAAATCCATACCAACTTTGGGGGGCATTTTACCCATTTAAAGGTGGAATTTCGTAAAACCCTTTCGTATTGTTAAGCTAGACCATTTGAGGAGTATTGGGTTCAAATTTCACGTCTTTATGATAAGCGCGTCATTTTTCATCGCGTTCGTCTCATTTTTTTACTTTTCTGTATACACATATTTTGGACTAAAATCCAATTCAGATTTTTAATTATAATTCTGTATACTTATTAAGAAATTGATTGATATCTGTTTTGTGTATCATAAATAAATAAATAAGCGGTTTGGTCTGTGTTTTAGATTCCTAGAAAGGGCTTGTATAAAGATAGATTACACTTGTGGAAATACAATTTTGAATTTCCAACATACAATACGAAAAAATTAAAAATACGTTTATTAACATAAACATAAGCATAAGGTACAACAAACAGCAAGATATTAAAAAATAAATATGATATATAATAATTATATATTTTAAAATTGGAATCTGTAAGGGCTCTCCAATCCGGGAGCCCTATTCTACGGCCCAGCGGAGCGCGCGCGCCGCCCTGACCAAATCTCGTCTTATTCGGACCGCGCTTATTACAAACAATCGGAAATGATAATATATTGTTTGTAAGTATTATAAAATCGAATTTTCGATTTTCTCTAAAATAACTTGTAACTTAGCGCCTTTGCTATCAATGAAAAGGCAGGTATCCAGAAGCCTCTCATTTTTTCACCCAAAATGTTATTTTTTTTATTCTTCATACCGGTGGACGCTCAAAAATATTTATTTTAGTCCTTATGCTGCAAATTTCAACATATTTATATGCTTTACAAGGATGTTGGGACCACAGAAGAGAGAGAGGTAAAAATTTTTCCTCTTCTGTGGTTGGAACTGAGCCATAATTTTGACCAAACCGTCAAATCATGAAAAGTAGTTTTTTGGCGATTTCAGCTTTGGTGCCATAGTAAAAAGTGTTCAAAATAAATAAAGAAGCTATAAACATTTTGATTTCCTACTAGATAGAGAGAGAGAGCGCTATATTGAACTAATAACGTCAAGGTTCATGAGCGCTCTAAAACTCGCTTTGCAGGAGAGAGGCTCCACTCTCCATCCTCACCAAAAACTTAAAAAACTTATATCTCAGTTTTTTTTAGCGTTATTATATTATATAATTTATATATATAATTACAATATTTATGTGACTGGTATACAAAAAATAATAATTAGTTACCTACCCTATTATCTGTGTGACTGGATCGCGTCTTCGTAGACTATACATTAATAGATGTCATGGTAATTAAAAACATACAAGGGTTAAAACATGTCTATGTCCCAAATAGTCTCCCCAATATACGAACAAAATAATTATAACGACGTGAGAGCAATAGCCTATTTTGGGCACATTTAGACAGTTAATTTTAACATTACACGATAGCTATATGCTATTTTGGGCAGTTAATTTTAAAATTACACGATAGCTATATGCTATTTTGGGCAGTTAAGGCATTACGTGCATGAATGGTGACATAAAAGATAATAAAACTGATATTTTGGGCGTGAACGCACGTGGATTTCATTTTGTGGTAATATTCGGTGGGTGGTTAATTAATAGAACGTAATTTATTATGAATATTTAGTTCTTAATTACCATATTTTAAAAACATAGATGCGTGGTGAAGGGAAATGATTCAACTATGATTATTTGATTAACTGTATGTTATTTGCAGTTAATATAAGGATGATTACAAATTAAATTTTGATTTCTTGCATCCTTTTAAAACAGGCTTAAAATATTATAAGCTTAATATTAAAAATGTCGTTTAGTGTTTTTTACTGACCAAGTGAGCGAAACGAACGAAGTCTTTACAAGAACTGGCAAAATTTTCATCGTTTTCTTTTATCTGTCCGTACGTTATTGCCTCGCATAAATTATATATTTAAAATTATAAAAAGTCCCGTACTTTTAATAATTTTAAATATATAATATATTTTAATTAGTACACAGTAATTTGAATTATAAAAATTAAAAATAAAAATCTCATTATTCATTTGATCTAAATATGACTTTTCGGATACTAAAATTCATATTTTTCTTATGAAACTACATACTGGGTACGATTTCGGGGTGGTAGTCCAAATAGTTAGACTTTCAGAAAGAACGAGGTGAAGTTGTTACTTTCGCTGGACCATGACATGATCATGTTCTCACGCAACATTAGCATTAGATAGTAAGTTCTAATCTTAATTTATCTTTCTAGGATCTAAAGAAAGAGCATATAAAAATATATGTTTTGTATTAAACAGATTATTTCATAAGCAAACTAGCTGCGCCCATTGTTTCAATTCAATTCAATAATTTATTTATCAATTTGATAAAGTCTGTACACTTTTTAATAATAATATTAAATCGCGATTTCGCTTTTTCAAATTTATAATATTAATCAAAATAGGGATATACTCATTACAAAAACAATGTTTATTATTCAAGCCACACATCTCGATCCATCCATCACCATGTACTATACCTACCTGATGCAAATGTCGGCGTTTTTCCTCAAAACTCCAATTTCGGAGACGCATACAAGACACGCCTCCTGGTCAACTCGTGTCACGAATACGAATGAGGTAAGTTTTGCGCTTGTTTGCTGGTAAACCACAGAGACACAACAAGGTAGAGTTATTATTATTATTATTATTATTATAATATCAATATCAAATCTTTAGACGATTTTAGACAGATAATTATTTTTAAGGCCTTATAAATAAACATCAGTTTCCATTGTCAATCCCATCTCACTCGCACTGTTAAAGGAGGGAATTAAACAGCATGAGGTCACGAGCCACCTCCGTGTTCACTTTAATAAGACAACAGTATGTCTGTCTGTCTGTTTTGACATGAAATTGCTTTTATGTGAACCTTCGAATCCGAACAATGTGAGATGCGTGCCGTAACCTTTGAGCTAAATCACATAGGCTAAGTGCACGGTGGAGATAGAATAAGTTTTTGTGTTTGATTTCTTCAATTAATTCAGTCAGTATAACTGACAATCACGCTGATAATATATTCATCATCATTGTCTTTGTGTCCATTCGAAATGAATGCTAGTTACCTAGTTACTCAATGATTAAATGAATGATAAAGATATTGACACTTGGGGGGGTCTATTCATTCATTCAATTGTGAACAAGAAGAGCGAACATTATTTTTCGGGGCCTAACTTTTTATAGATAAGGTAATGAAAGATTCTAAAAGTCTCGAAGTTCTAACTACTTGTTACTTGCTTTTTAGTACAGAGAATTTCTGTGCACAGTCAATTAGTGTAGCATCGTCCAAAAATAAAGTTGACCCTTCTCTTTTTTTAGGGAGTAAGTATGTAGGTACTTCAGTGACTCGATTTCCCGAGACGATGCCATCCAAACCATGAATTTTATTTAACTCTTTTACATTAAATTAACTCTTAAAATGCCAAATCTAAACATCTGCGATAAGGAAAGTCAAAAAAAAACTCTTTCGCAGTTCAATTCATTTCAGAAATTCGCGCTCCACATGCTTTAACCGTGTGTCAGGTGAACCGACGACATTGTGAAAGTCGCGGGCAACCGGAGGAAGCAAGTGGCACGTTGTCGGTCGATGTAGCGCTCTAAGGGGGAGGCCTATGTTCAGCAGTTGACGTCTTCATGCTGATGATATGTTCAGCAGTTGACGTCTTCAGGCTGATGATGATGCTGTTTAAATTGATGTAATCATGGCCACATAGGTACCTTTTAAGTATGGCCATTTTGTTCAACTTTACCTATTCACGTAACTTGCTTTTTGAACACGCGTTTTGGCCTATTATTCGCATAAATATGCCGAGGGTGTGCTACGACAGCCCGGGCATATTTACGCGAATAAAGTTCTTTTTTCTAGCTTAATTAATGTTAAGAGTTAATGATTAAAGTTTGGAATAGTGAGCAATATTAAATAAGACATTGGAATGTACTGCGGTGTCAGTTAGTACACAGTATACTTACCAATTATTACCTTACTTCATCAAAAACTAACGAACTATTATTAATATTGATTTATTGTTAGTTCTCCAGACCTTTTCAACTTGCATCATAATCATTACACACAAAAGTTACTAAAGTGCACTTTAAATCAAACAATCCCCTCCCTCCACCCCTGGCACCCCATTATTCATCCCTTTCGATAATCGCGCCATAACTCACACTAGTGCACTTTCAGGCTAATAACACAGTGCGACCAACTTATCCATAAAACTGGCAAAATGTAGGAACTAAACATTTTCAACGGGCTTTGTTTAGTTAAACGACGGTGGCTCCCCCGCTTGACTTTGCAGAAAAGTAGTTGCTCAGTAATATTAAACCGGTGATCAGTTTTAAAATGTTTTATGGCGTACCGACGCCATTCGATGAGACGAGGCGCCATTTTATGCAAATTTATTTAAGTTATGAGCACGTGAGTGACATTAGTGGAAAGGCGGATTGTATAAGTATTTTTTTTTCTCTTAAATTAAACGAAAAAACGCAAACATAGCGTTGAATTTTGCATTTTGCGAAAATACAACGCAATGTTTGCTTTTTTTCGTTAACAGAATTCTTTACGAATCGTGTTGTTAAATTGTGTTCGTTGTCGAATTTTTACGTCATAGCGACCGAATTCGGTCGCAAAGTGCTGTAGCGAAAAGTCGAGACTAGCGCCCCAGGCATGTTAACATTATATCAATTACATTATCGACAAGAGTCATTATCAACTCCATATTACAAATTCCACCAAAAACCCTCTGCCATCCCTGCGTGAAATAACTCATTACAAAAAATTACAATTTGCAGCGGGCCTCGCATCGAAGGGAATTTAATAATTTACCCATTGAAACCTGACCAGCGTGAAAACTATAATAAATTCTGAAAATATTTTCAATTAGTACGGCATTTTAATAGGACCGGGGGAAGACTGCTTGAAATTCGAAATCTCAAATTTGAATTTCATATTTTTTCTCTTGTGTTTTGGCTCCACACTTAAGTATTTGTAATATTCAAGTAAAGTCAAACATTTCGCAACTAAATAGGTTTTGTGTTACATGTTAAATAGCTGTTACTATGGTGGTAAAAAATTGCGTAAAAAAAAAAATGGGAAAACTAATGAAGTTTTAAAAAGCAGACGTGTGGCGTTCTAATATTCAGTTATAAAACATTGGTCATTGGTATCCTAACTAATATTATTAGTTCCATAGTAACTATGTCTTTGTGTCTATCTGTTTTTCTGTCTATCTCTCTATCTGGTGTTTGTGTGTTTGTCGCGTTATCACGGGTAAGCGGCTGAACGAATCGAGCTGAGTTTTTGCATGGATATAGCTTAAGGGTCGAAAACGGATATATGCTACTTTTTTCTTTTTATTTTTAAATATTCCGCGAACGATGTCGAAGGTAACAAAACAAAATAGTAAAATCATTACATCGCAGCGTTACTATAAAACATAGATCACACTAGATACCGCATTACGAGATTCGTTGTCCCAACAAAAAGTCACCAAAGTTTAGGGAGGCGCAGGTCGCGGGGTCGCGGAGGTGCGACCAAGCGTTGTCATTGGCTATCTAAAGGTTACGACAACTCGCGCCTAACAATCAACCAATCAGAGTAACTACTTATAAGTGTATTTAGACCGATGACTGCGTGGTGCGCTTCGAGCGTCCTGAATGCAGAATCTAGGGTGTGATCTGTGCTATAAGACCAACAAAAATACAAACGGAATATTTCGTGTAAGGAGATAACGGAACGCCTCGCGTGAAAGAAGAAATAAATGTTCAGCAAAGGATCAAATGTGTGTGATCTTTCGTTACAGCCATTGTATCGATTTAACACCCGGGCGCGGACGAAAATGGATCACCTCTACTAATTGTTCTCGAACATGTCGAACTTATCTCATAGATGGAAGCTCGAGGTACGTCGAATTGAGATTGATGTGTGTTATTACAATACTTAAAAGTAAAAGTCGTGGTAGCTCAGTGGGAGAAACGCTCGCCTCACGTTCGTGAGATAGCGGTTTCGAACCCGGGCGGGCCCGTACCAATGAGTTCTTTGGAACTTACGTACGGATATATACCACTGGCTTTACGGTGAAGGAAAACATCGTGAGGAAACCTGCATATTTCCGGAGAAGAAATTCGATGGCGTATGTGAATCCGCCAACCCGCACTGGGCCAGCGTGGTGGATATGGCCTAAGCACTCTTCGAGGGTAGGCTGATATCCCAGCAGTGGGATGTTTAAAGGCTGATATAGTAGTAGTAGTAGTATTATAATACTAAAAGTAAAGCTCGTGAAGTTCGTTTGTTAATTTAGATCTTAGAAAAACTAGACCCATTGAAGACCTATTGATAAATTATGATCTTTGTTTTAATTTAATGTTCTTAATTTTTTTATTTGTTTTTGAAACTTATTTCTAAGAATAATAGAAGTCAAACATACTCGTCCTTTAAACAGCTTTAATTAAACTGTATAAAAGTAAATTAAAAAAAAAAAGAGATTTTGTACTATTTAACATAGTATGAAGGTTTTTTTTTTTGGCGGGAACGTAAAGAAGTCACGTCGCGTTATTTTTCAAAATTTGTGCTATTTTGAGTGTTCATGTCTAAAAATTATGGGTTTTTAACCATTAAGTGTTCGTGAACGTGCACGAGTGTTGGTGAATAGTATAATGTTGTGAAACGTGACTCTTCACGTTGTTTCCAAAAGTCCAAACAAACCTCTACTAAAGTCTCCACCACTTTATTGGGGCATGACGTGGACAGTGTACTTGACTGTGACTTACTTTTATTGACTTAGACAATGAATGAGAACTTAATTGTTAAATATTTGCCTTCAATTGAAATATTACAATACTTGACACTGGCTAAATACACAACGTGTGGAGCCAAACATAATAAAAAAATAAATAGTATGAAATAAAGAAACGATTAAAACGGTACGGCAGATATCCAATGTCCAATAACGTGGGCAGCGGATATAAATAATCTAACAAGGGTCAAAAGATAAAACGTTTACTAAAATTACCTGCCTGCCTTTTGACAATATTTTTATCTGAAAAATATAAAAATAACCGTTCTTAATTTATTAAACGACGAGGAAATATGATTAAGACTCAACAAACAAGCAATTAAAATTAGAAACGCCTACTTACAAAATAATTAAGGCTAATAATAATTTCTTTTTTAATTTTTTTTTAATGACCTCCGAATTTCTCAGATAGAAGATGAAGATAGTTAATAATTGTGTTGAATGAAATACAGTTAATTTTTTATGAGCACACTGATACAGTACAGTACTGATACAGTATTATAGTTGTATGGAGACATAACAAGGAGTTTTTCAGAGTGTCTATAAATAAATAAATATTAGTGGACGTTTTTCACACAGCGCCATCTAGTCCCAAACTAAGCAAGCTTGTACTATGGGAACTAGATTACTGATAGAATACATAAATACTTTTTTTTTAAATACATAAATAGATACAAAGAAACACCCAGACATAGAACAAACATCCATGCTCATCAAACAAATGTTTGTCCTGGGTGGAATCGAATCCACAACCTAAAGCTCAGAAGTCGGAAATCCTCCCACTGAGCCACAAGGCTAGTCAAAATACGTAAGCATCACAAAACATTTAAGAAATACTAGAGTTGCAGGCTTCCATAGATGGCGGCGTTGACTGCTTACCATCAAGCGGATCGAAAACATGTTTTTTGCCTCTTCCTATAAAAATAAAATAAAATAATATCTAAGGTAAAATACTGCCTTTTTTAATTTTAGGTATGCGTGTAACTTATTTAGCTACCTAGACAAAGTCATGTCTATTTTTAAAACCTACATGAAGTAGTTATAAAATAAATATTTAAGTTTACTTCCGAAACTACAACAAAGATTTAATAATTATAAAATAATAAATACCACTACGAACTCATAATTCCAAACTAGGTTTCCTGGGGATGCCATGGAATACGGACAACTAACACTCAGATTCAAAACAGATATTTAAAATCGTCATTACATCCCTTTGGAAATTAAACCCAGAACTATCTCGTAAAGCATTAATACTTGGTGCAATAAAATACTGAATACCGAATGAAAGGCAATCGCACCCGATAAACTTATTTCTTCACTTATCTTTACTCTAATATAAAAAAGCTTCAAATCGTTATTTAAAAGCAACAGATAACATACAGGCTTGACAGTGTCAATCAACATCAAACTGTCGAATAATGAACACATTGTGCATTTTATCGCGTTGATAAACCCCAATAGACTGGCATATGTCCAAACGTAGATAACAGTAGGTACCGTATAAATTTGTAGCCATAACATACGGTTCAACACCGTAACTTAAACGTAGTGACGTATGTAATAATTATGAATATTACCATAAATAATACTAGTAGTTCGCGGCGAACTGAGACCTCGCATCCCTATATCTTCACAACCCTGGTCACAAGCTCATATTCGAACTTAAAAATTGTATTGAAATGAACTACTTGCCTACAAAATTTCATGAAGATCGGATCAACGGTTCGCAAGTTATCATCGGACAAATATACACACAAACATACAAACATAGATACAAATGCCGATTTGTCCCCGTAAACTCTGAGACCTTCGCTTCGCTCGGTCAATTAACACGTATGGATTTAGTTTTTGGTATAAAAAATAGTGTCACTATTTTGTTGCAGATCAGTTACAAGTAAAAGAGGCTTTAGTTATTTTGGAAACCAAAAGTTTGATTGGTTCTGAAAACAATCTTCGTCATCAAGAAACCATAAGTTTGATTGGGTTTGAAAACAGATTCCGTCATCATTATGCAAGACCGTCGCTTGCACAGCTAAACACCTACAAAACAGATGATGTACGGCAAAAGTCAAAATGACACCTCAGCGCAATGATAACTCAGAACAAAAACTTCAGAATTTCATCTAGATTCTGATAAAATTTATTTGAATAAAACAGCAAATTACATGAGCTGGAGATGGAGCCCAAATGTTTGCGCGACACCATGGATGAGCCAGTTTTTTTGCTAGAATATACACTAGTGGTTTATGTATTTATTTTTATATTATTATCATTTTTATGTATCTACACCACCGACCGTAGTTTATAAGTCATAATTCATATTTCTGTCCATCCAAAAGTTGTCTAGAAGAAATCGCTTTAAGCGATAAGGCCGCCCATTATACTACCGTTTTTTAAATATTGTTGTTCATTTTTTTAAAGTTTGTTTTTTAAGTTATATGGTATTGTAGTGGTTAGTGCAGGGATACAAGTAATTGCGTAAGTTTAGGTGATGGCGCAATTAAGACTGGCGACTTTAGAGTCTACAGTTGTCCTATAGCCGGGCTAGTGTGCACCCGCTCTCAAAATGTAGTTGTAATAATATTTGTTGAGTTATTAATACATCAAATCCCGGTAGTCAGGAGAACACGCAGATAGATTGGCGGTTCACGATAGATGACGATTATTTTTGTTACACGTTAATTATTTTTTGTGAAATTCAGGGGCTTTATCTAGAAATAGATATCAACTAAGTACCGTCACTTCACCGGTAAGCTTATTACTGAAGCTATAAAATCTGCAGCAGGCAGGACAAAATGGAGGAGCATACTCCAGGGCGTGATCAAGGATCAAACCACTCTTAACACGACCTTCAGCAACGAAGAAAATGACTAAGAAGAAGAAAGTACAGACAAATCGTCAGAAAAAGATCTACATCATACATACACTGCCACGTCTAATTGTTATATGCCTGTGATCAGTTTTCATCAGACGTATCTTGCCCGTCCCATCTCTTCTCTTTCTATGAAATACCTAAATCTCATAAATCAAAATTGAATCGTGGTAAAATGCCTCAAAAACTATTTAAAAGAATTTATTCAAGACTTTACTATTAGTACTCACGGGATATTTACCACGGTTATTGTTTTTGTTGAGTTCCCGATATTTCGGCACAGTTGCATGCGCCTTGTTCACGGGTAGACTGAAGATGCGGGTGGATGATAAAAAAGTTACGAAATTTAGGAGCAGACAAACCGATCTACCACCTTTCTCAGTCTTTTGCTACGGGTACCACTGGTACTAGAACTCGATTGCAACTCTCGACAATACACATTCACAGTATCACTACGCATTGTATTTAGGTCACATTGTGGACGCGTACCTTTACTTATCAGGGCACCTAACACTGGATTCCACGCACTGGCAAGTTGAAATCCATCACCTCGATTGAAATTTACCGTGAGTACTAACAGTAATGTTGTAAACAACCACGAAAGTCTAAAACAGTGTTTTTTCAAGACTAGTTGTTACCCGCGACTTCGTTCGCTTGGACATAAAAAAAGTATCTTTTTGATATACAGTAACTCTTCATCCATTTTTATCAAGATCCGTTAAGTCGTGATAACGCGACAAACATCAGACTGAGAGACAAAGTTACTTCCTATAGTTCGCTAGATGGCGTTGATCCATTTTTGTGCATTTTTTGACGTTTCGTATGGACTGACAGTTGTAATGTAGGAAGTTATGAATCGCGCAAGCGAAGTTTTTTTCTCGAGACGAATGTATTAATTTTTATGCCTCGAAGCTTTATTGGTCCTAATACCACTGTGGCTATATTCCTCTCAGTTATAATATTAGTTAGGATGAAATAAAATTATATGAGTTGTCAAGGGGCTGGATGATCAATTGAATGTTGTATATGCCTATGAAGGGTGATCATATCAGTTTCATGGACTCACGTAGAAATGTATTATAAGAATGTAAAATATGTTCACTGTTGGCGTATCTCAATAAACAAATAAATAAATCAATATGGGAATAAATAAAAAAAATAAGAAAATCTTGGCGAGTGGCAAAAGTACGGTTATGAATGGTACCTATATTATAAAATGTCTGATATGAAACACCACTTACCTGGGAACTTCTTTCGCCGGACTGGACTGCGTTTCCTGATGACTGTATGAAGCCATCGCGATTCACTCAGTCTCTGAACTCATGGTCAATCTGTTTTAAAAGCTTAAGTCCACTATCACTTTGCAGTTTACTTTGTCACTGTTGAGTTATTAGCAACATTTCTGGCGCACGGGTATAGGATCTAAAAATTAAGTAAGTTTGAATAAAGCAACATTTGTAGACATGTGGACATTTGAGTTTAAAATATTAGAGAATTGAATTACTTTAATATACTCTTTTTACCTGTGTAACTTTTTATTCAAATATAGTTCTAAAAACACTGAAAATACAAATTGAAACTTATTAAAAACCAAAAGAAAACAAAATTGAAATTATTTACACATAATAAAACAGTGCTCAGGTCCCTATCCGCAGGCATATCAAAAAAACTGGCTGGTGACGTTACCTCGTTGAATAGCAATGCTAATTCTCTGGCCGAGGTAAGCACCAGCCCTTTGGTCGTTTATTCTTACTATCAGCCGCTTAGAAAGATCTTTAAAGAGTATCTTTAATATTTATATAAGTAAGGAATCCCGAATAGTGTGAACACAGCTTTATTTTAGATTCGAGTAGTTATGAAAAGTTCAAGATAAAAATAGGTGGTCGTTAAACTTTTATAGGAAAGTTTTAAACAACTGTGGTACGAGGTTTTATTTTAAGATATCGATAGTTTTAGTTCATTTCCTTTTTCAGGATTCAACTTCAAGTAATTTGAATATAGTTTAAGAGTTTTATAGACGTTGTAGGCATAACTTTTTGGAGTTATTCAGCTTAGTAGCGTTTGAAAAAACAACGAATGGACTGGTGTTTGTAGAGCAATTTCTACTTGTATTTCGTTAATTTTAGTTTTTTTTTAAATAGGTTTCCATATGTTCCCTATATGGAACTTAGACGTGGTCTTTTGAAACTCGGAGTCACACAGCGGGCAATGGCGAGAGCTATGCTCGAAGTTTCTATGCGCGATAAAATCCGGAACGAGGATATTCGCCGAAGAGCTAAAGTTCCCGACGTAGCTTTCAGGGTTTGCAAGCTGAAGTGGCAATGGGCAGGTCACATCGTTCGAAGAATTGATAGCCGATGGGGACGAACCACAGAAGAGAGAGTAAATTTTTCCTCTTCTGTGGGACGAACGGTTCTTGAGTATGGCGACCACGAACTGGAAGACGCAGCGTAGGTAGGCCAAATAGATGGCCTGATAACATTTTGAAAGTCGTGGGCAACCAATGCAAATTGCAACTTCATTCAACGTGGCGCCCTAAGGGGGAGGCCTTTGTTCAGTAGTGGACGTCTTCAGGCTGTTGATGATGATGATGATGGTGAAAATAGGTTTGGCGGATACAATAAGGCGTTTTAGAACAAAGCATGCTAACTTAGAAGGACACTGATTAAAGTAGTTTTGGAGACACACATTGTGTACTTTTCGGGAAACACATCCTCACTGTACGTATCAAAAATGTGAAAACGAAGCGCTTTGCGCGTATATACGTGAAACATGGGGAATGTCCACTATGCACAGGTGGCGCTAGAGTCAAATGACACCGACTGTCGTTTATACGAGAGAGAAAGAGAGAGAAATATTTCAATTCCTCTTATTTTCTTTCGTTGGTCTGCGGTCCGTGATTGTCAGGTATATTAGCTAACTTACATCAGCAGGAATATTCTGGTATAATAGACCAAGTATTTCTGTCATCAGTCACTTTCATTGGGATGTATATGAGAGTGGCAGGAACGATGCAGACACCGGAACTGCCAGCTTGAAAAGCAACATGCAACATAATAATTTAATTATTTTTACTCTCCGTAAAAGCTGTAGGTATTCAATTAAACTAATTACATCATAAAATATTTAACGACTCCATAGGATTTTCAATATGCACGCGTAACAACATTACAGAGTCATAAAACAAACACCTATCCATTAATATTAAAGCCGTCTACACACGGCCCGACTTTACCGCCGCGATTTGACGACCAGCGAAGTTTACATCGAAGTCGTTAAACAGTACCGATTGCTGTGGATTTATTTGACAGGTTATAGCGAATAGGAGCCGGATCGTGCAATCAAAGCTGAAGATTTGAGGATTTAGTTTTAACGAGCGACGTGTGTAGATGCCCTAAAATGTTATTGTTTTTGTTTACTTTGTTGAATCGTGTGTGTTTTTATTTTGTAGTAGAAAAATAAATAACATGAGCAAGATTATAAGTGTTGCGTTATTCTTCCGTTGACTAGAAGACTACAAGGTTCCTTGGGTTTGTGAGCCAATTTTTTATTCTATGTCTTTTTATTTCTCCAAAATGATATTTATAATAATAATAATAATAAGTGTTTATTTTCAGGCACGAAACCCATAACTTAAAAGAAAGAACACAAAATACTAAATACAAAAAAAAAAACACCGTACTATTGTAAAGTGTTACTATTGTTGTAATTTAGGGTTTAAAACTTTGTTTTTGTAGCTTGTAACCATGTGTTACTGTATGTACGTACATATACATAGATGAAGCACAGGTAGAGTATTGGCGGGAACGTGAAGAAATCATGTCATATCATTTTATTATTTTCCATAACTTGTGTTATTTCGAGTGTTAATGTGTAAAAACCACAGAAGAGAATTTTTTTTTACCTCTAGACCCTTCTGTGGTAAAAACGGTGACTTTTTACCCGTTAAGTGTTCGTGTACATGCACGATTGTTGGTGAATGGTATAATGTCGTGAAACGTGAATTTTCGTGTTGTTTCCAAAACTCCATAGAAGGCTCTTGTAAAGTTTTCACCACTTTACTGGGGCATGACTTGGATTTGACCGTGACTTGCTTTGCTCGACTTTGACTGTGACTATGACTTGTTTGATATTATGTAACAAAACTTGAAAATATATAAGTATACTTGACACTGGCAAATGCATAAGACGTGCGACGCCAAAATCCTCTCAGGAGGAAAGAGAAAAAAAAAAAAAGCACAGGTAATGATGATTTTTCTGATTGACCAGTTTTATTAATACTTAGTTATTACAATTTATTTAAATATTACAAATGCGATAGTAACTCTTTAACTCTGTCTCTCTGTCTCTCATAGATATAGGTCGAAGACGGGCATACGCTAGTTTTTTAGAACCACGTGAACGTAGTCTTGCGTAACAGTCAGTAAGTAATACGAGTATAATCAGTGGGCTTATCCCGTAACTCGCGATAGCGAGAGTTGCGCGAGCGGGACCGCGCATAGTGCGACTAAGTTGGTACGAGCGAGATGGCATGCTCTTGCAATCAGAATCACGAACGTTTCAAAGTTAGAGGATAAGCCCCAGGTCTTTGATTGGCTGTAGTACATGTTAAGTTTTGTTCAGTTTTAAAAAAAATTAAAAAAAAATTATCTTGAATCACGATGGAAATGTAACTTTTAATCTTGACGATTTGAACACAAAATTTAATGTTTCTTATCAGGACTTAATTAATTATATTATATTTCATTTTATTTATATACGAACTATTTCATTTATTTAAAAAAAACCCTAAAAAAAAAAAGAATTTGTTGCAATAACCGTGCTTTTTTTAAAAATGAAATACTCCTACGTTCAAATAAATTACCTATTTCTATGAAACACAGGGTGAAATTGATACTTTTACAATGTAGTTTTAAGTACTTTCAAACAATGACGTCACTATGTTATAAACTACGATACACTGAGTTAGTTCCTCTATGTAGCCACATTGGCTCTTCACTTTAACGCTCTCACTTCAATATTCACAAAGACTACAATGTAGTTTTTAGTATCAGTCAAATCAGTATCGCTGCTTTAGTAGGGCGGCTTTCCACCAGAAACGTGCGAGGATGCTTTCTTTAAGGGACTTGTCCGACCACCGACGATGAACGAGCAGTAAATAGGGCTCGAAACTAGAAATGAGAAAGCGAACAGCGAGAAGCGAGTGTATAGTTCCGATAGCTTTGTCGCTGGGCTGTAACGAGTGTACGAGTGATGGAGATGGAGTCTCTCGGCGAGTGTGCTGACCGCCAAGCGAGCATCGTTCAGCGAGTATTATCTTTAATAGAGAGTTTCCCCCAAATACTGAAACGTTTGTTAACGTTGACAACATATTAATTCTAATACTGCCTCTGTCTAGCACTAAGCAAATGACAAAAGCAGCAATAGACTTAATCTCCCGTCAAAGTTAACACATGTTTCAGCATTCGTGGGTAAGAGAGTTCTCGCCAGCAGTGTGAACAGTCGGCGATCACTTATTAATATATGTGTCTTTAAGTGTGTGTGACAAAATAGTCAATAGTTCGTCGCTATCTCGCCGGCGGTGAGACAAGTGTCTAAACGGTATTTTTTGGGTATAAGCTTACATAAACACTTACATACACTTATGTGTAAGTGTATAAGTATTTATGTAAGTATGTATTTTTGCGAGTCCCTGTATTACTGTAGTATAAACGGCTTGATCGGTTTCGATTCTTCTTTAAATCTGGAGTGATTTAGACATTTTGCAGTCGGGTATTTTGTTTTTCTTTTAATAATATTATATATTTGTGTGTTTTTTAATAAAGAGTTTCTAAGTATAACTCGCACCTCTTTGGTGGGAAGTCATCCCTGAGCTAAGAAATGAAGTTACACAACGCCACGGTACACCCTTCCGGCGTTTCAAAGTACGCCAGTACGAATAGCCCGCGACGAAATTTAGTCACAAAGGACTAAATGAACGCTATTTTGTGAAGACATTAAAAATTTACGGCCCCGCTTCGCTTTGTGCTTTTACTGTCTTACAGAATAGATGATAGCATGTATTGAGCTGTCGCCGTAGTAATTAACGTAACTTTTACAACTGAAAATAGATGTTTTGTTTTAATAAAACGGGAATACTCACGTTAAAATGAGTCGGTTATTCCGACTATAGTTTCGATCACATTCGGTGACCTTTATCAAGGAAACGAAAACTTTAACTCAAGGAAGTTTTATTAAAGCAAAATGTATCAAAACCACGTCAGTTTTCATAGTGAAAATATAGATGGTTAATCTCACAACAGTGGTAGGTATATTTAGGAAATATTATTTGTGTCAAGGTTTGTCGACAATTATGGTATGATAAACTGGACGCGCACTTGATAGTTAGCGCAACATATCTAACTTTAATTTAATTATTTTGTGTGCAATGATATTATATTACATTATCAGCCAGAAGACGTCCACTGCTGAACATAGGCCTCCCTCTCATAGCCCCACACCGCCCACAACGCGTCACTTGCATCCACCGCTTGCCCGGGACATTCACAATATCGTCGGTCCACCTGGTGGAATGCCTGCCTACGCTTCGTCTTTCAGTTCGTGGTCGCCACTCAAGAACCTTTCTTCCCAATCGATTATCGGTTCTTCGAGTGATGTGGCCTGCCATTGATGATACCTATTATTTGTTCTTTACTCTTTTGTCGTGTAAAAATAGAACACGGCTACGTTATGTACTAAGTTTATCTCATGTTCATACAACATAGGATTAAAGAAGATTTTGTCGCGATGCGCATGCGCATGCAAATCTTGACAAACCTTGACAGAGAGCAGAGCAGACTAGATTCTTCGATGAAAATGTATAACGCTGACGTATTACTAAACTTGAGCCTATTCTATATTGTTGTTATTTATGCCCTAATTTGAGTTTTTTTAGTGTAATGAGTAAAATTCCCAAGTAACCTAAAAAACTGTGATACTCGTACAATCTTATCTCATCTCACATTTACGGTTCTCATTACTTATTAAAGTTAATTAACATAAGCGATATTGCGTGAGTATAAGGTACTTACCGCATTTTGTAACGTTTTTCACTTATCCTGAGGCCTTTTTGTTTCAGTGCTAATTATCAGAGTGAGCAATAAATATTTGAATATGTCTAATTAACGTTCATGTAATATGGCCTTTTTGAATTAAGCTTACGATGAGAGTTAAGATGAAACAGCCGTTTCGAATAATTAAAAAAAGGTAGAAATTTAACTCGAAAAAAATAATTGTTTAACATTATTAACAACCCTAACCAAATACGTAAGAACTCAAACATTTTACATTACATTATCAGCCAGAAGACGTCCACTGCTGAACATAGACCTCCCCCTTAGAGCGCCACACCGACCGAAAATGTGCCACTTGCATCCACCGGTTGCCCGCGACTTTCACAATGTCGTCGGTCCATCTAGTATGAGGCCTGCCTGCGCTTCGTCTTCCAGTTCGAAAACAAACTACCTACACTAATGAGCCTACTACAGAAAACGAAAAGTCTGATTACCCAGATACCTGATTTAAGGTATATCGTTTCGCACAGCGCGCAAAATTCAAATTTTCTTGCGTTTTTTGTCAATTACAGCTTAATTACTCATCGTAGGTTCATGAAAACTAATTTTGCGATAATAAATATATTGTTTCAAGAAATTACACCAACCAAAAACTCAACTTGAAAGCTAGTATAAGTACATTTCCCACTAAACCAAAAACCAAGATGAAAATCAGCTTATTGAAATTTGTAGCTAAACCAATGTTATCTAGGTAATCATTTTACTATAATATCTTAAAACAACTTATTTATTGGCGCAAAATTGGTTTCAATAAATCCACGATGAGCTGTATTTGACAAAAAACGATGAGTGAAACGATGCACCTCAAGGCCTAAAATAACCCAAAATGCTCAAACCACCATTCTGTAGCGTTATTGAAGTATTCAAAACTTTAAATTATTGAACAAGAGTGCACAAAAAGCGAAAAATCATTCTTCAACAAATCCATACTTGGGTTATGACTTTATGTTTCAGTCCTTTCCGAATGTATTTCCAATATTGATGATGCTTAATGGGAAGTTCGTGCGACTGACCCTTCCGCATCAACCTTCGTAATTATCAAATCCTGGGTATTAAGTAGACAAATCTGCATTGACCCTCCTGGGCCTGAATCCTAATGACCCTGCTTATCATGCTGACGGGACCCTGAGGGGACTTTAATTAATTTATGAATTAAAGACGGCCGTCTTCGTTTTACTGGTTACGAAATTCGGTCACTGCAAGTTTTAATGGAATTAATGAATATTTGTAATTTATCACCCTCAAATTTAGGGTTTTGAGCAATCAGTGATTGGGATAAGATTTGGTGTTTCAAGTAAAATACAACTTCCAAATGCAGCATTTCAATTCCATTAATCAAGCCAGCGTTACAAAAAATGTAGTTACTTGATTTAAACGTGGTTGATTTATGTACGTAATAAAATAGATAAAAAAAAACAAATACACGTTTAGGTTTATAAAAAGCAAAATCAATATTATTGAAATCTAAAAATATCCCTCTTACGACTTTAATCGGCCTCATAGGTGAGACGAGTGGTTTAATACAGCAGAGCTCTATGGCAACACTCGACAACACTACTGGGACTTCAAGTGGACGGACACTATTACTATACTGCTCTACAACATAGTATTTTTATTTACTTTCAATGGTGATGCAGCTATTTCATTCGTACATATCCCATTGTATCTGTCTGTAACATCAGAAATATTAAAAAAATAAAATAAATTTAATTTCTTGTTTTGACGGTCCGAAAAAATCTTACATTTTCATTACTATAGATTTCCTTCATCTAATAAAATATAAATAGCTAAAGTTTTTTTGTAATCGTATCATAAATAGACACAATATTTTTGGAAATTTTATAAAAATAAATAAATATCTGGGACATTTTTGCACACACGGTCATCTGACCCCAAACTAAGCAAAGCTTGTAATATGGCTGCCAGAGACTGATATACATACATAGATATTTTTAAATACATACTTATATAGATATTAACACTCAGACATAGAACAAACACAAATATTCATCACATAAATGTTTGTCCTAGATGGGAATCGAACCCACGCCCCCAAGCACAGAACGTAGGTTCAATACCAACTGAGCCACCGGGGCAGTCAAATTCGGAAGTCACCACGTGAATTATTATCAGTCATATTTTCAATAATGCGATAATGCGCGAGTGATACTACTATGAACGCGAGAAAACGCCCTAATGTACGACCGGATCATAGGTCAAAAATTTCAAGAAAAATCTCTCCTCTTCATACAAAACCAACACTTTCGATCTCATAATTAGACGAGCATGTACGGCAGCACTGACAACACCGCAGGGACAACATACGGACGGACATGGTCTTATAACAATGCCTTATAACGCGGCTTTATTATTATTACACTTTATAAAAGCTGGCGAGCTCCCCGTTTTATGGATTATAAATTTCATTAGCGTGTGCTGTCGGGCCATCGCGTTTATTGCCCGTGCGACATAAGGAGGGGACGGTTGGCAAGCAATTTTTTTCGGCAAACACGCAGGAGCACTCGTTCTTATATACATCAGGTGAACTGTATCTTCAACAAAATCAACAAACGTCCCATTCCCGGAATTCGAAGAGTCAACACGTGAAACACGTATCGACACAGTACTCTGGGGATACGGGTTCATGCCTATTATACTAGACGCGATGTTGCAGTAGGAAAACACTAGAGATTTCTTGAAAATGCAGTTTGAAGTTGCACTTTCCGCAAAGTAACGCCTAAGTCAATCATCTACATCGGGTAAAATTTAAATTTGATTAGTCCACGGAGTATCGTCAAATTGGCTGGAACTGATGATGAACTCAAAGTGATCATAGGTGTGATTACATTAAGCCCATATGTGAAATTCTTAGTTTATAAATCCCAACTAGAATTATGAGTTAATTAATAGAGAATAGTGCCAAAATAAACTTACGAGCAATTCGAGTTTTACTTAATATTATTATAATTTTCGTTACCAATACACTTAGTAGATATAATTGTAATTGTTATGATGCCTTTATTATTTTACTCAATTCTTGAAGCGAAAAAGTTGACACAAATGCTCGCAGCTCTCAAGTTCGTTTAACATGCTCGCCAAATCAAACGTAAATGTGTATCCCGGCGTTAACTTCTAATACGGCCCGGGTGGTTTATTACCTCTATTTACATAGTAAGTCAATGGTATAATAATTAATTAGTTTACTTCCACCATGCTATTGTTTTACTACTACTGTAGAAACCACAACAATCAGTAAAAGGAAGATATAAAAAACAGCTGATACTATTTCCGGTTTAATTGATTGAGTTGATTTTATTTAATGATTTTAACGCGTAGGAGGTCCTGCGACCGATTCCTTGTCGGGTATTTCTGAATAAAACTGTTCTGTATTTGGATATCATCTGCCCGTGTTTTTGTGTGTTCCTTGGCTTTCCCGATATAGAATTCCCTAGTGGGAAGTTGATGCTATTTTGGTAATACTTAGTATTTTTTTTTACTATTTTGTTTTCACGGACAGGCCAAGTATTTGACCATAGCGGATCTAAAGTCGTATAAAATTATAGCACACCAAGCCTAGATAGATGGCTTTTTTTTTTTATATCAGTATTATTTTGACTACTCGTTATCTTTTCTTAGTCTGTGGCAGGAAAAGTAAAGCAAAGATTGTAAAATATGTCTGTTTGGGCAAAGCACAAGTTAAACAGTTGAAAACAGACAAAAGAACCTCTTTTACCCACAAAAAGTTCTTAAAATATATCCTTTTAGCACTAAAATAATCCTAATTAATTTTAATTACCTGCTACTGTGTAAAACAGCACTAAATCAACATTTTAGTATAATTTATTAAAATTTTCCTCCAACAGAACGTTATAGAACTATGTTGAATGGGAATTTAAAACTGTTATGAGAATATTAACAAGGATTTTAAGTGGTTTGTGGAAAATTAAATACTAATGTGATAAAGTCAGGCAATGGGAGAAAAAGAAATGTTAAGCTAACGTATAGCTTACACAATTTATATTATGAAAAACTTCAGGGAAACAAAACTTGTTTTTTTTTTGTTTTTTTTTTACCACCACTTTGGAAGTGGATTTTATTTTTGTTCATTAAATCAACAAAAGAATGATCTCGAATGCCGAAGCCGATGTTTCTAAAAAGATGATATTTTTCTGGAAATTTTCGAATTATGTTTGTTACAATACTAGATGAGGTTATATAATTTTCTTCAGTATTTTTGCTTCTGATTTGTAGGTACTTAAATCATATATTTAATCGATAGCAATCCGTGATAAAATAGATCAAGGCAGATTATTAGCATTATTAAGAGTATTAAGATTTTCTGTAAGCCTTCAATAAATTAATGATCTTTGGATAATCCTACGGTTTGTTTTGTGTAACTTGTAGGTAGTACTAGTAGTAGTTGTAGTAACTAAATAGTTTAAGTTGTTTGTTCTAGTTAGTACGCCTTTTTAGTTTGTTTGAAGCTCTGCGGATCGATATGGCTGATGATGAAGTACGCCTTTATTTCATCATCATCATCATTTGAGCAAAGGCCTCTCTTCTTGTACGCCACTCATCCCAGTCCTGTGCTAATCTTGTCCAGGTTCAACCCGCGGGTTGAACGCCTAAACTGTTTAAAATATGCACTTGCCATAAAATTTTAAAAAAAAGGTACGGTCCGGTAAAATTATAAACGCAAATGTAAAGACCAGTAAGTTTCAAGTTTAAATTAAACTTCAATCACCGCAAAAACTTCAAGCCACGAAAAAAAAACTACAATGCAAAATAAGCTTTCTCATTTATTCAAAGCCGCGAACCCTGGAGTACGGATTTTTCATTCGCCAGTACATTCAATGGACTTCCCTGGGGTTTAGTAAGAAGTTCTGCACTTACTATAATTATTGTTGTGCCTTCTTGGAGTAAAATGCGCTTCAGCGGATGAAATTGGCTCGTGAAACGGAAGTAGTGATGTGATAAAGTTAGTATCGATTAGAGTCTTGTTTTTTTTATTTTCACAGCAATTTACGAAGACTCAAAATATTAGATTGAGATTTACAGACAATCCTAACTCTTTATTAATGTGAATGCGAATGTTTATGTGTATTTCTCTTCTGTAGCCTAATAGACTTCATCGATTTTGACGAGTGTGCTCCCGTTGGATTCAATACTCAATAATTTATTGCGACATATGTGGAATAAGGGCAGGTCTTAAATAACATGTTTTGGGTTTAGTGATACATGTGACCCTATTAGGGTATGGCAACAGTTGGTGCGGAGCGGTCCATTTGTAGATTGTCAAAATTATCTTTAAAAAATTCGCCAAGAGTGTAATATTAATAATATTACACTCTTAATTATAATAACATAACATAACATAATTTATATATAATTTAATATAATAAATTTAATTTTAATTCATATATTCTTAACATAATTGGATTCGAGGATACAATTTAGATTTTTAATAAAACAATCGTCAATTTCTAAATCTTTCAGTTTGTTCGTCAATTTATTACATATCTTTACAGCCATTGAGTTAGGTCCAGAGCTGTGCATTTCTAGATTTGACTTCGGTTCAATGAGTTTATCCCTATATTGGCTATTTATCCCAAAAAACGAAGATTCCTGTAAAACAAGCTCCTACAATACACTCTTTTGCACCTCACTATTTTACACGAGTTACATGTAAGTGTTATGAGGGCACTTCTAATTCAAGTGATTGATCTCGCGCTTTACATGTTTGTTTGTTTCGTATATTCGATCGTTTGATGCTTTTTAGTTTGATTAAATGCTTGTTGATGCGATGCTGATAGAGTGAGTGTATTTACAGCAGACAAAGAAACTTTAAAAGCTTATTGTGCGATGAATAGCAGTGTAAGAGGAAGCCGAGGAGCTAATTCGAATACAGAGGCAAAATCCTCATCATCAGCCAGACGACATCCACCACGAATAAAGACCACCGCGTTAAAAAAAGCGAGGTGCCATAATTCCCATGCTTGGCAGGCTGTTTGTGATTCGCAGAAAGATCACTGTTTTATAAGTTGGCCGTTAGTAGGCCGCTTATGAAGGCTATTTATTACAAGTTATTTGTAGTAATAATTCTTTATTTTGGGTTATTGATCATCCTCTTTTAGATGTTCCAGACAGCTAAAGAGCTATTGGATTCTTTAGAAAATTTTATGACACGATTTGTTTAACTAACAAACGTTTTTGAATTTTATTAAAAACTTTCTTCAAAAAACAACATTTAAAGTATCAGAACCAGAATCAGAAATATTGATTGCCCATAAATGGCATTGAATATCACAGGAAAGTAACGAATACAAAAATAAATCAATTATAGAGTTTAATTGATTATTAAAACAATTTCATAATTTATTATGATAGGTAGGTATTCATTATGCTTAATTCGTTCGTTATTTTCGCAAAAATGAGGATTCTGAGAATTTCATAGCCTTGCATTTGAAAATACATGAGCTTTAGGCCGACAGAAGAGGACTATTTTTACTAGTTTCTCTTTTCTGTGCTTAGGCCCGATAACATTTCAGCCACATGACATGTTATCTAACATGAATCAGGCCCTTGACTATACAAGTATACACGCGACAAAACATTCAGCATTTGGACAGAGCCAAAAACGTCACGTAGGTCACGGGATATAATTCATCACTAGACCATACCATAACAGTCTTTAGTTTAAGTTGGAGGCTTTTATGTGTTCTCTATGATATGGGTCTTTCTAGAGAAAGTAGCCGCTAAGGGTTATTAAATCGAATGTCAAAACTCACGGGACATTTATCACGATTTTTACTTTTGTTGAGTTTCCAACATTTCGGCACAGTTGCATGCTCCATGTTCACGGGTAGACTGAAGATGCGGTGAACTAACAGTAATGTAGTAAACAGCCACGAAAGTCTAAGACAGCATTTAAATATTCAAACTATGTAAATTTACAAAAATGTCAGAGAATTTCAGACGCAATCAGAGACAGAAAATCAGAGTCAATATTGAGTCATACTTACAGTCGTGACAGTCGTTGAATTACTTCGTGAAATAAAAGGAATATTTTTATCGAAGCATCCAAAAGAAGAAGCCTGCAGTGCTACAAGACAAGGATCTCAAACTAATGTGTTGCCATATAAAACTGAAATGTGGTCCTTAGCGGCGGGCAATGGAGAGAGCTATGCTTGGGGTTTCTTTGGGCAACAAAAATTCTTTGGCCGAAAAACCAAAGTCACTGACATATCTTTCAGGGTTTGTAAGCTGAAGTTGCAATGAGCAGACCACATCGCGTGAAATAGAAAGGTTCTCGAGTGGCAACCACAAACTGGAAGACGCAGCGTAGGTAGGCATCCTACTAAGTGTACTTACGACATTGTGAAAGTCGCAAGCAACCGGTGGATGCAAATGGTAAATTGGCGTTTTAAGGCCTATGTTGAGCAGTGGACGTCTTCCGGCTGATAATGATGATAATGATACAAAAAAACCGTGTAAATCTGAATAAATTAACGCTTGGCATGGAACACACCCAAAGAGACACTAGACTATTTTTTAAATATTTGCCAAACCAGGGATCGAACCCGGCGGCCTCCTGCTCATAAAACCGAAGAGCTAGCAACTAAGACAAAGGGGGACAGAATCCTAATAAGTAAATCGAATAAAAAAATATTTGTCCTTGACTGTATCCAAATTCTCATGAGCACGCTAATATTATAATTCCGTAAATTTTTGAGTGTATATATTTGTTCACTCCACTCCGTAACGCCTGAACCGATTTTGATGAAATTTGGTATTAAAGTAACAAGGTAGTTAGCAAAACTGGAACCAGCACGTAAATGTGCGATGTAACACATAATCTAATTTTTTTGCCAGAAAATGGTAGTAGTTAAATGTACATAACAGTATCGAAATAATAATAATGTGATCGAAACTATAGTTGGAATAACCGACTCAATTTAACGTGAGTATTCCCGTTTTATTAAAACAAAAATACATAACAGTAGTTAAGTGTAAATTCCAATCAGTAATTTTGTGTAGCGCCCATAGCGTTGCTCAATTACTTAGGTGTTCTCATACGATCACACATATTAAGCAAGGGATTACATGGTCGTTCTTGGGATGGGTGACCGCTAGTGGCATTTAGAACTGAGCGCTACCGAGGGTCGGATGACACGGTCCTGGCTTATCATAAAACAACAACCGCTAAGCCATGTCCGATTGTCCGAGTCTGAAGACTCACTCGGCCTATATGCGCATCTACATTAGTAATTTAGTAAAAGGTTTTATCTACGAGCCAAAACATTTACCACTCTAGTGTTATCTTAATCTGTGCCATACACATTATTATAAAGGCTTAAAGGCAGTTAGCACTTACTTATTCCTGCAATATCCTGGCGCTAGAGCTGTTTGCGGCGCTCATTAGCTTTGTAGAATTCTCGCTAGTGTATTATGGGGCTAAGTCGTGTTTATTTAGAAAATGTTTTTGTGTTTTAGGTTATTATAAGTATCTATGTGACTGTGTAGGATAAGGTACATGAATCATTAATTAAATACTAGGGTATCGTACTCGTAATTTTAATATCTGAATCAGCCTTTAAACATCCCTCTGCTGGGATATCGGCCTGCCCTCGAATGGTGACTGGGCCACATCCACCACGCTGGCCCGCTGCGGGCTGGCGGATTCACATATGCCATCGAATTTCTTCTCCGGCAATATGCAAGTTTTCTCACGATGTTTTCCTTCACCGAAAAGCCACCGTACGTAAGTTCCAAAGAACTCATTGGTATGGGCCCGCCCGGGTTCGAACCCGCGACTAAGACCACGATCTACTAATTTTTCGATTTTTTTTTGTAGATGAACTAGAAACTTTCTGTAACTCATATCATATTGATTTGTGATGCCATAATACTTTTGGGTACAGCACATGACTAAACAAATAATACCTAATGTTTAGGAATAGAATCAAACAAAAATAAAGAGACCGTTGAAAAATACGAAAATGTCGAAATGTAAAGTCGAATGTCTTGATTTAAACTTAAAGATGCAGCAGCAGAGCTACTGGATATTAAAATGCATATCATCCTGGATATTATACTTATAGGATATTACACTCGTATCGTATATATGTAATACGATACGAATATCGTAAGATACGATATCATTTCTTTATACGTATTCATAGATATATTTTTAAATAAATTAAAATGTTTTTTTTTTAAATGCTCACTATTGCTAATGCTAATTGTATCTGTTCGTTTGCCACTTTATTTTATATTTAGAATAAATGTATAAAAATAAATTTAATTCTTGATTTCTTAAATTATTAATTGTTTTGTATATAACTTAATTCTTAATTCTAATTCTTTTTATGTCAGTAAAAATAAGGATAATTTTACTTTAGCATGTTAATTGTTAACATTCCGAAATAGATAGATTTTCACTAAGTGCATAGAACAGTAGGTACAATATACCGACCTCTATAAAGGTACGACTACACAGGCAGGTCGTATCAAAGTCGAACCACGTGCGCCGGCTATCGGCGAATGCAGCCTGAATTTCAGCCAGATTACTGTAAAACTTTCAACGAGGCCTAGTTACATACAGTCTCATGAAATACCTATCAGTTTTTAATAAAAAGTCCGAACAATTTTCCTAAAAAAAGAAATGTACGTTTGTGTTTTGTTTTTATTATTTTTATGTATTGTTAAGTAACCATGGCCTAAGCTGAGTATTTTCGAGCTTATTTATTGCCTTTATAAATATTCTTATTATTTTATCGTCAATTCAAGAAATGCATGAAAAATTGAAAACGCGTAATTGTTATTTTATTTTAAAACAATCACTAACCTCACGATATTCATCTACTTGCGGATTTATTCAGAAATTATTTAATTGATCACTCAAAACGGATATTATGTATCTCATAAAATATTGACTGCACTACATACACAACACGACGATGTACGACCACGTGTGGAGCAAAGCAGCGAGTCACGTGCGTCCGCCAGCGTGGCTACCGCGCTACTGATCAACTGAACTGAACTTCAGTACTACGAACGTACTGTGCATCTCGCCCTACAAGCCCCCACGCTTTTCTGGGCGCCTGGTACTGCGTATCTGTTTTTGGGGGAAAATACGAGATTTCAGGGAAATTGTGACGTGACCAAGAAAAGTAAAATCGTATAATTTTATATTTAGATAAGTCGTCTATTTAATAAGAAAAGAAAGCAAAAAAAAACAATTTGGATGATTAAGGTGAATCAATGTAATCATTGTTGTAACTTAAAATGGAATAATTAACTGTTTAAGGTGCTTAAATAGTGGTTTTCATATTTGTATATTAGGCAAATTATACATTTGCTGTCGATAAAATGGTTCTTTTTTTCCGACAAGAAAAGTCAAATTTGACAATCAAATTATTTGTTTTCAAAAATCATTAAGTATAACCACTAAATCATATCTAACCACTAAATATTATTATGCTTTTGCTGACCTGACAGAGGTTCCCTCAATACGGGCCTAAAGCCTAGTCCAGGATTGCTATCTATCGATAAAATGCCCTACTTACCCCCGAATACTGAAACGTTTGTTAACTTTGACGACAGATTAAGTTTATTGCTGTCTTTGTCATTTGCTTAGGGCCAGACAAAGGGCAGTATTAGAATTAATCTCTTGTCAAAGTTAACAAACGTTGCAGTATTCGGGGGTTACAGCGTAACTGCTCAGAGTGAAGTAACGACCTTTAACATTTATCATTTCATCTCATCATTACCAGACATTAATGTCCCCATAGCTGGGAGAAGCTTCTCTCTCAGCTTCTCTCTCTGTGAGAAGTCCTGTGCCTTAATCCACCATGCTAGCCTAGTGCATGTTGGTGAAAGGCATTTAGATTTGAACTTTTTCAGGTTCTTGGATATACCGTTTTCCATACGATGTTTTCTTCACCGTTTTTAAGCGACGGCATCGAAAAGTGTTTATTACCTATTGAAGTAGTTCGGTCGAGGATCGAACCAGGTACTGTTAGATTAAGGAGCGCACATACTACCAGTCGGTCAGCATGGGCTTAGAATTTCATCTGTAATCTGATAAAATCGAGGACGGTCGGATAGCTGAAATTAAAGCGTTCTTTGCTCCAAAAAAACTAATTGTAATTACACCAGATTTGAGTTTTTAGTCCCAGTAATTAGAGGGCAAAATGCCCGGAATTCGGACAAACAATTTCCCTATAATTAAAAGGGAGAAGGAGCGCCTCATTTGCAATCCTTTATTCTGCTTTATAAACTCCTTTTCGATGTGAAATTCACATCTTATGAAATAGACTTAGTTGTAGATTAGTGGAATGTGGTTGGACTGAATTTTAGCATATAATTGAATGCCTAAAAATAAACCCAAGAATAGTAGCGCGTTTTATAAACCGTGTTTATGATTTTTTGTTGGCGTTTGTGATTTTTGTTCAATTGAACCATTGTTGTTGCAACATATTAGGTAGGATCAGATTAATAATTATAATTTTATTGGTTAGTTTAGTTGGTTACATTATTATTATTAGAATCATCATCACAAGACGTCCACTGCAGAGCATAGGATAGAGCGCCAAACCGACCGATAACGCGTCACTTGCATCCACAGATTGCCTGCGACTTTAAATGTCTTCGGTCCACCTAGTGGGAAGCCTGCCTAAGCTGCGTCTTCCTGTTCTTGTTGCCACTCAAGAACCTCAGCCACAAGACGTCCCCTGCTGAGCATTGGTCTCCACTAAGAGCACCACGTCTTTTTCAATCGAGTTGTAATTTCAAAAGAGCTAAAAGAACTAAATACTTGGTAACTATTCCTTTGTACGAGGGAAAGAGAGCAATGGCAAGGCGAAGAACACATGAGGAGAGGCGCGAGTAAAGTGTGTTATTTATAGCCTGTAAATATTTTCGATTTCTGAAGCGACGCGAGAAGCAGCGCGAGGATCATAGTGTGATTGCGGTTAAGGAGAGGCCTGATCGTGATTTGAAATGAGTATTGTTCCCGCTCAAAGTTCTAAGGTTTAAAGTTGAAAATCGCATATCATACTTGATGAAAAAAAACGGGAAATTGTAGTTTTTCATTGCTTTCAGAAATATACAAATCAAATAAAAAAACTACCTGATTCGCCGTATAAACTACTAGCCTGGATATTTAATTTGGAAAAGAAAATTTGTAGTTACCGCTGAAAATTCAGAGCATTTCATTTCAGAAGGGTTTTTCAAATCCGCGGAGCCAAAACAGAAATAAAAAAAGTAACAAAGTAATTTCGCTATTCAAATCACAAGGCCGCCAAAATAAACCATTAGTAGAACACCATTATTCCTTCAGAATGTATATTAGAAATTCCATTGCGATAACGGAGGTGGCAGGTAAATGACGCACAAAGCCTAACGGCTTATATTCCGAGGCTTTAGAATAGTTGGAGAGCTGGAGGCTATAAATTTTGACTAACCTTCTCTGATAGAGAAGTCTCTTTGATAGATTGGTAGTCTATTTAGGTAGTCATGAAAAGTGGATTATTTTCAGACCCCAAAAATGAACTAAGATCAGCTTCCATTGTTTGACAGATATTCGGATTTAGTTTTTTTTTTCTTCTTTCTCTTGAAAAGGAATACGTTCGTCTCGAGAAAAAAACTTTGCTTGCGCGATTCAGGACTCCCTAGATTACAAGTATTACATCTGACAGTCCAAAACGTCAAAAAATGCACAAAATGGTGTAGGAAAATCGCTACTTTAAATTTTCCTACATGGTTTATTTATTTTTAGGTTAATGTATAAAAATACTAACAGATTATTTATTTTGCTTTTCAGACAATTTTCCTTGTTTTGTCTGCTATTTGTTTTGTTTCCTTTTAATATTTCTGAATAATTCTTTATTATTTTCTAAAGAAAACCTGAAAATAAAAAGTTGTTTGTTTACTTTTCGTTTGAAGCATTGTCAAAAGTAGATGTGTCAATTCTTTATTTTTTATACGTCTATGTCGTAAGATTCTAAGTTTGGGTTAAGGTTATATCTAAAATCTCATATAAATTCTCTTTATACAGGATTTCTTGGCCGAATTTTATATTACAATCTCTGTGATGATCTAAATTTTAATTTAGAATACTTAAAAAAATAACCCTGGCTTATTGTATTATTCAAATTTTGACGTAAGGAACACTATGAAAGGTATAAAAGGCAAAAATTCTGGAAAAAGCTTTTGAATTCTGATTTTACCATCTGAAGCTCAAAATCTTTAAGGCCATTTCCCGGGCCAGGCAGGCCCGGGAAACTCAAGACTGGGTCAAAGCTTGAAGGTCATAATTTGAAGCAGTTTAAAGGCCATAAAACTTCAAGAGGAAGAAAACTTTTCTCCGACAAAATGAAAACAAGCCGGATCTGATGCAACGAATGGATTTCAATTTGAATTGACTACTACTGGTCTAATATCTCAGATTTGTTCCTAAATCCAAAGGGACTACAAATTCGTAAGAAAAATACTGTGAAGTGTTTATTGACACGATTTACGAAAAGAGGACATTTCCAGCGCAAGAAAACATAAAAGTGAACCAGAAAAACATACCCGAAGTCATCTAGGAAGGAGTCCATCATTTTTCCAAGGTTATCGACAACAGTTTTAACTATAAAACCTTACTTACGTCAAAATTTACAAATTGGTCTACAAAATTGTATTTTTTTTTAAACAGTGTAAATCATTGGTTGTTATTAAATTCTGTCTAAATTTCTCTTTGGTTTTTCCTCAATTTTAGGGTCCTCCCATAGGTAGGTTCCTAGGTCCTAGATAAACTGACATTACGTCCCCCCTCTAGAGGGCGTAACGTTACAATGGATCAACGCCATCTAGCGAACTGTAGGAAGTAATTTTGTGTCTCTGTCTGATTGTTTGTAGCGTTATCACGACTAAACGGCTGAATGGACCTTGATGAAATTTGATAAGGAGTTACTGTATAATACAAAGACGGGCATAAGATACTTATTTTAAGTCCACGCGAACGAAGTTGCGAATAACTACTAGTTATAGATAATTGAGAATGTTGATTGTCCAAGCGAGAGAGCGCGTATTACCTAAAAGATTCCATCAGCTCTATTTTCAATCAGACTGGTTCACATCTCATATTGAGCTATTTGTTGGCTCGAAGTTGGTACCTAGTGGCTCTAATTGGCTGCACAATACGTTGCGTATCTTGTCACGAAGGTATTCGATGGCGTATGGCATACTATATAGCATACTGGCGTTCTAAACTCATATCGAATATGATAATGTGCATTGTTCGACCGGTTGTTATTCACTAAAACTATAAAAATTTTTTTTATCAAAGTCAAAGTCAAATGCCGAAGAAAGCAATGAATAGGCCAAAGAGTAAAAGACAAAAATATTGCCACTATAAACAAGTGTAATTATTAAAAAATAAATTAAAAACCGACTGCAAGCTTATGTATGTATGTCACTGAGCTGAGAATAAAGAATCCAAAAATATATTTTACTCGTCAAACTATTGCATAATAAAATTGCCTCTTTTTACAGGTGGTATTACAGGAAGCAAGGCACTGACATACATACTTATATACTTACTAGTTGTTATCCGCGACTTCGTTCGCGTGGACCTACAAAAAAAAGGTGGCCTATGGCCGTCTCAGACCCTTAAGCTGATAGACAGAGAGACAGATATACCGATAGACAGAGAGAGAGAGTTACATTCGAATTTATAATATTAGGATTAGGATTAGGATATACACACTAACTCCCATACTTATATACTTAAATACACACCAAAAACATAACCCCCCTTCCCGACTGCCCAAGGGCAGTCGGGTAAAAAACAGAATAGGGAAGGACTCATCTATCTGAACGTAGCAAAAAAGCTGCCATTTCACGGTGACGTTCCAACAGAAGAATATAATACAATTATTATATTTTGTTTTATTACAGTTGTTTGTTGTGTTTTATTTGACATTTCTATATATTTTACAATGTGACAGCTATAATATAATATATTGGTTGAAAATGTAATAAAACAAAATAATTAATGCAAAAAATAACAAGCCCCGAATGGATTCAACTCGCGCATAATCCAGTATCTACTCTTATTATGATTATTGAATAAAAATTTTGCTTTATCTGAAACACTGTTCTCCCAAAAAAAACTCTATCTGAATTCTGAACCCTCTGAAAACCCCCTAAAGCACAAATAAAAATATCAATGATGAATTAAAGTCCGTAAAATTTGTTTGTGTTATATTATTTACCTGATCACTGACCTGTTTAATGCTGGCTTTAGGGGAAGTGACCCTCTTTTATAATGCAGTTACTCTGTAAAGTAGAGTCAGTGACATAGATCTGGGCCCTGGGGATCTGGGATCTGTATTTACTTCTAGATTAGATGAGCTGTCAAGGCATTATTGTATAGAAATCACACAGAAGAGAAAAGAAAAAAAAAACTTTCTTTTTTCTGTGGCCCGTACCGGGGCGTTTATTAAAGAGGGACTCCCTCGAGACTGATTCCCAACCTCTCCGACCCTGTGACGAGGAAGAACCCGGATTTCGAAAAAAAAAAAGTACAGCCGCGCGATAAGGTTCACGGTCGCGAAGCGTCGCCGACTGAACCTAACAATCATAGCAATAATAACATCATGGTACGCGTTCAGGCAAAGCATGGAAAATACCACTAGTTTGCAGATATCTGTCATACCGTCAGGTAGCCCGTAAGCCTATTTGCCGCTCTTGGCATGAAAAAAAAAACGATATCATCGTCATTATTTCTAATTATGATATGATATCAATGTAATGTGTAAGTATGTATGTGTATAAATGCGACATCCCAACTAATATTATAAATGCCAAGGTAGCTCTGTCTCTCTGTCTAACTATCTGTCTGTCTGTGTGTCTGTCTGTATGTCTGTCTGTCTGTCTGTCGGTCTATCTGTCTGTCTCTTTGTCTGGGTGTTTGTCGCGGTGTCACGGCTAAAGGGCTGAACGGATCGACCTGAAATTTTGCATATAGTACAGCGTAAGGATCGAAGGCATAGGCAACTTCTTTTTTGTTGGTTTACGCGAACGAAGTCGCGTGTAACAACTAGTAATTCATAAAGTTACATGTCACAGGATTTATAATCGCAAAACACAGCACTTTAGCTACTGTTATCGCCCGACCTACGGCCATCATAGCAATGGCTCGTCATTTCTAACATTCTTGAACAGATTTTTATACCTATCAAACTCTTACAAGCACCCTTCCCCTAACACCATGGTTATACGGTCCAATATGACTCAACATTTTGAAACGCGGAGGGGAAAGTACGGTAGACCCAGATTGCAATGCTAGGGGGTAATGTGATACTGTTTAACTCGTGGGAATGAAAGATTTATAGAACGTATGCGTAATGAATAATGGGGATAAGATCTGGGATGGGACGGGCGTTATCTACAATGCGTTATTGTTGTGGTATTTATTTAGGATTTGGTTGATTAAAGTAGTGGATAGAATTTGACTGAATATATAATATAGTTTGAAATGACAACAGAAAATTTATTTGATTTTGTTTTCCTGTGAAGAAGAAAAACATCGTGAAGAAACCATAGCTTGTTGCTAGCTGCCACCTTCAAGTTGTAAATCTGTCGTAAAGCACATCGGTCTATTCTGACAGCCTCACTTGAGAGCCAGTTTTCCATTCTTGGTTAGGTGTGTTTACCACCTTCGAGCACAAGCTCTCTCGAACATAGAAGAAGCAAAAATAACTTAGTTAAACTGTATCTCCTTCTAACGGATCTTTAGTGTTATTCCATTGCAATATCCCGCCTAGCAAAATGAATCAATCTATAACCAATCTGTTACACACACACACAATACAGATTAGTTAAAGTACGATAGATTGAGTTTGAAGATGAACATCTGCAAAGTAACGACCAATAAATAGAAAAAAAAGCGCCCGATTCAATAAAATATTTTAATTAATAGCAGAATATTAGCTTGTTGTAACAGGCAAGTCTCCACAAAATTTTGCCAAAATTATGTACCTAACGGCCTAATTTGAAAAAAAAAAGTGATTTCTTTAATTAGTAGATATATTTTTTTGGAGAATATATTTTTTTATTCATCATCTGGTACTTTATAGACGGAATATAAGATTACATGATTTTTTTTTGATAAAAAAATCATTTGAAAGAACCTCGGATTACACAAACTTTTTGATGGCGCGCAGAACCCCTAATGAGCATGCAAGTCATTAAACTAATTGTGAGGTAATAATAATATCTAGTATAGCATCGAACATAATTGATTGATTTCCTAATTATATGTTAGCAATTATCTGTTTTAACTAGCGCGCGTTAAAGCCATCTCTATTCATGTGCACGCGAAAGTGTATAACGCTATGTTTTTCCCGAACAGCTTTACCTTTGTCCGTGACCGACTAACCTTCACACTGCTCTGTCACACTGGTGTGATCTTGTCCCAAGAAGGTAAGTCGCCAACTTACCTGTAACAAGTAGAAGAGAAAGATTAATTTTAATGTTTTGGTCGTGTGCAGGTACTTTTTTTTTTTAAATAAGCGTGCTACGTGTCTAGCGTGTCATTCGCCTGATATTGGTCGTGACGCTTGCCCATAACAGTTCTTTTTATCAGCTCTTATTTAAGATGTCCATTACTGAACAAAGACCATCCTTTACCTTAGAACGTTACACTGAACGACAATTTGGCATTTACATCCACCGGTTGCTTGCGACTTTCACAATTTCGTAAGTTCACTTAGTAGGAGGCCTACCTGCACTGCGTCTTCTGGTTTGTAGTTTTCACTCGAGAACCTTTTTATTACGCGTGATGTGGCCTGCCCATTGCTACTTCAGCTTTCAAACCCTGAAAGCTATGTCGATTACTTTCGACATACTTTCGACATTTCGATGCGAAAATCCTCTTTCCGTATTTTATTGCGCAAAAAAAAACTCCGAGCACAGCTCTCTCCATTGCCCGCTGTAAGACTCTGAGTTTCTTAAAAAGGCCATCTTTCGGCTGATGATGATGATACAAGCCGACTTCCTTACATACTTTTAGTAGGTTCTCAATGTAATATTACGTGACACGTAATCTTAATAGACTCAATATATTCACCATTGCCGTTCTATAGCAAAAATAAGAAAAATGGCGCACCAAGACGCCATAATGGCGGTAATGCTTCGTGTCATGAGGTCGTAGAGTGAACTAGACAGGAAGAAAGTGACCAGAATTATTACGAGTGATTAAGCCTATCTCACTTCGAAGCCGTGAAAGCCTTGAAAGCCGCCGACTGTGCGCCCCTTTTATATCTAACCAAACCAGTGCGAAAGTGGTGTTAGTGTATGTATTATTTATCCTGAAATCCTGAACTAAAGAGGTATTTTATAAAGCATTTAGGTGTGACAAATTGGATTTCATAACACGATCATTTTATATCTGTATTTTGCCCGGCTGCCCAAGAAGGAGGGTAATGTTTTGTAGTGTATGTAAGAATGAATGTACTTATGTTTGACATATTTGTATGTTTTTGTGTTACTTTATTACCTCCTGTAGCCTAAACGGCTTTGTTGGATTCCTCTTTATGTAGCTATTATAGTTGTTCATATAACCAATATCGCTTCGGATCGACTAAAGCTACATAAATTTTGGTGTCGGGTATTTTGTTTTTCTTATAATAATTTTAACTACTCGGTAGCTCCTCACCTACGAGCCCAACCGAATGTAATTCGAAATTACCTCGTGCATTACTGAGTGACGTGGAGTCAAGTCGCGTCTCTGGTGAAATTGCGAGCGATGAGACAAGCAGAGCCGAGTGCGGATGATAGGTTTATTGGGGGATTGTTCATTGACAAGCGCTTGAGACGAAAAAGTCTATATAGGTTAACTATTTCTGATGGACTTTATTCCACATGTTTTTAGCTTTTGTTTCGCTACAATAAGACAAGAAGTATCCGATGTGCGTTCGTTTAGACGACGGACACATTCTAGAATATCATTATAAATAAGTTTTACAATGAGACTAACAATGAAATTTCGGGAAAAAAACATGTTTTTTTTACATTCAAGTGAAATACAGTCAATAGTGAGTCATATAGTATGACCCGGGTATGCCCTAATTACGACCATCGGAAGACGTGCAGCAGCGTCTTCTTAGTAAACAGTGAACTATATGCGATATCCAAGCCGCCTGCCAAGCGTGGGAATTATGTCAACCATCCCCAATAGAAGGGAGGTTTCGTCCAGTAATGGAGTAGCAAATAATATACGTATCATTTATAAGGTAACTTAGCACAGAATTTTCGGGTCGGAGAAGGACATAGGCTTCTTTTTTTTGCTGACCACGCGAACGATGTCACGGGTAACAGCTAGTCTGAAATAAGCTCCCTCTATTTAAGGGCGGGATTTTGAAATTAGAACGCTAGGCTATTTGCACTTGAGAGAGGACAAAAGGACAGCCTTCGTGCGTGCTTTATTGAGCCTGCGGGCTAGTGATGCGAACATCATCATAAGCCTTCGAGCAACACAGAGCGGCCGGCACTCACTAAATTAAACCAATCTGATAGAACTAAAAAATATCGGCGTCTCTTTTTATTTCGATATGTTACAAAAGGGTGGCAACAATTTTAAAGCTATCGATGTCAGTTTAGAAAATGGCCAAACAAAATCGGAGTAAAGCAATCGCTTTTGTTAATTCTGTTATCATTTCAATACCTCGTGGATTCATTCCAATCTAATGCCCTGCTTATTTAGTTTTCCTCCATCTTCACCCATACAAAACAATAACAGAAGTTCAGTCATGCTTTATGTTAATGTTTTTATGCGAGGGACAGCGATTTCGCTACGACACCGTACAAACTATAGTGATTATTATAATATTCTCTTATCAAGAGAATGGAGAAGCTTTGGCGAGTTTTTTGATCAACAAATCATCGATTTGAAGCTGTAACAAATCTATTTACTTATCGATTCAAAAATTTCTCTCTTCAGCATCCTTGTTTACGCAACAGTGAGTTCGAATCGAGTTTTGTTTGTAATCGTGTTGCAATCGTAATGACCATCGAACGCAACATCTTCTGTCAGTAACGTCTTGTCTTCAGCATAACATAGCTGAGTGATTTATCTGTGCCAGTAATCCGTCAAACTCTTCCTAGTTCTACTTTTAGCTAAAACTGATCCCTTATCAGCTTCACGAATTATTGAGCTGCATTGCTAGTTCCAACTTTTAGATTCTTTTTTAAATTTTAGATACTACTTTAATATGGAGGCTCATGCTACAGCTAAATTTTGCCAGACGGAGATCATACAGAATAAATTTGCCAATGTTATATCAAACGGAGAATTTAAAAGGCTGGCAGATGACAGGCAAGCCTCGAAGCTACGTCACCGACAAAAGCCACGCCCGCAATTTTGCTCGTGATGATGATAAATCAAAAATCAAATCAAAAGTCATAATTTCGACCATTAGGATCACAGAAAAACACATTCGTTACATTGAAAAAAAAATACAATTAAACATTCATACACTCAAACATTTTACCATAAGGTTAAATAAATAAATAATAAAAAAAGTAATTTTCAACAAAAGATTTGAGTATTTTTTGTCTTACCCACAAGGAACCCTTATATTAAGATCACGTCGTTGTCCTGTCTGTCTTTTTTAAATTAAAGTAACTTTAACTCTGCCGTACGCATTTTGCAAGTGCCCACTGCCCATGCCTAGCGTTCACGCCTCGGGCGTCCATTCAGCTGCGGGTAGCGCAAACCTGTAAGCCTTAGGCAAATACGCCTTTTAGGAGTTGATACTTCCACTACGCTGAATTTTCAGCGAGAACTTTTTGAGTGGAAAGTATTTTAGTTATAGTGATTATTAGTGGCAGTGAAATAAATATTTATATATTAAGAATATACAGATGCGCCGATTTGCCTCATGGTAAGCGTCACCGTCACTCAGAATGTTGTACTGATGAAATCCCTGCGACGCAATGATAATAATAATAATAATAATAAGACGTATGGAAGGGCAAGGAGCTGAACGGGCGGTTCTATCGGGCCTTAACAGGGCCTGATGTGGACTTGCTCGCGTCGGTGAACTGGTTACGCTTCGGTGACCTCTTTGGGGAAACCGAAGGTTTTGCCTGTGCAATTGCGGACGAAGTTATCAAGACGAACAACTATCGGAAATATATCCTGAAGGACGGTACGGTCGACATTTGTCGGGCATGCCACCGTCCCGGAGAGTCACTCAGGCATATAATTTCCGGTTGTTCGCATCTTGCTAACGGCGAGTACTTACACAGGCACAACCAGGTGGCCAGGATCATCCATCAGCAACTTGCCCTTCAATACGGCCTTGTCGAATCTGAGGTGCCGTACTATAAGTACGCACCAGCGCCAGTGCTCGAGAATGGTCATGCATTGCTCTATTGGGACCGCTCTATTATCACGGACAGGACTATTGTCGCCAATAAGCCTGATATCGTGATAGTCGACCGGTCCCAACGCCGGGCAGTGCTCGTCGACATCACCATCCCTCATGACGAGAACCTCGTGAAAGCCGAGAAGGACAAACTCAGCAAGTACCTTGACTTAGCTCACGAGGTTACCGCCATGTGGGATGTTGACTCGACGATCATTGTCCCGATAGTTGTTTCGGCGAACGGCCTTATAGCGAAGAGCCTCGACCAACATCTCAAGAGGCTCTCGCTAGACGGTTGGGTGAAGGGCCAGATACAGAGGGCAGCCATCCTTGACACGGCGCGCATTGTCAGGAGGTTCCTCACTCTGCAGCCCTAACCGCCGGTAGCTTGGGCCCTGCCTCGCTGTCGGCGGGACTCTAGATTTAGGTTTTTTATAGCATTATTTATTTTTTATATTTATTTTATAAAAAACCTAAATTTAAGAATTAAAATAAATAAATGGAATAATAATAATAATAATTCTTTATTGAACATAAGCCACTTATACATAATTATATAACTTTACTCAGAATAAAAACTACAAGAATATTCGGCTTGCGGTAGCAAATAGTTGGTCACAGAACCTACGCTAAGCAAAGCTTGTGTTGTAGGTTACTGTATACCTTCAGGGTACATTATAGCGCAGTAAAGAATTGAAATTGAATGAAATACAATAGTAATAATATTATAGCTAGTGATTTTATGTGTATGTGTATTTATTTGTGTATGAAGATGCTTTAGGAGAGTGGAGATTTTCGCGTATGTACTGCACTTGTATGATCTTATATCTAATCTATAAATAGGATCTATTTATCTATCTATCATCTATATCTAATATCTATCAATTTTAACAAAATCTCTTACCCAGAAATTGCACTGAAAACTTTGTCATTCGGAACACAAACACACTATATATTACACATCATATAGGAAAATAAATTATTTAACATTGTTATTTTCAGAACTATTAGCGTAAATAAAAGAAAGAGTGTATTTTCCATACATTTTTATTGTATTTTATCAGGTTGTTTTTACCTGGTTTTGTATTTTTTGTGACATTTTGTTTAAAAACAAGGGTTTTGGCGTGTGATTGAAATGAAATCCGTAAAATTCCATTCACGATTTTACAAAGGTATGTTTTCTACAAAAACACTGACACATCGGCCTCTACACATTGTGTGTAGGAAACCAACCGATAAACTATATGCCCTACTGCCCTTGCAAACGCTGGCGTGGAGTTCGCGCCAAACTGAATAGCCAAAGCTTGTGAGAGGTACGTACTGACTAAAAATACAAAAATCTATACATGGCAAATCGGAAACAATTCAGTTTAAAACTCATATTTTCATTGTATTTTATATGGAAGTACTGCGGTATATCGAGTGGGTAATTCCGACTATAGACTAACTTATCATTGTATTTCATAGCAGAATTTAAAAAAAAAATGCTAATTAACCGTTTCGTAATTAAATAAGTGTGACTTTCTAGAAATAGAAATGATGTTATTCTAAAAAAAAAAATTTGGGAACTTTTACAAAAAAAAAAAAAACTAGATATTAAGGTGACCCGAACTTATCGTCTTACTAAGTCTCGTACTTGTAAACTAAAACTGTAACTGCGTAAAATTGCAGCGTGCCTTTGCTTTTTTCTCCATCCTTATATTGCTTGAAAGAGATCACTCTCAGCGATAAGGCCGCCAGTCGTTACACTAGTTTTAATATTTTTTTCTGTCCTAGCTATGTACAATCTGGTGTGAACAATAAAGACTTTCTATCTATCTACATGAGAAATACGCGACGCGTGACGTCCGCTCGCTAGTGCGGATCGCCTTCGCTTGTCTTACAATGGTATTTTGTATAATACGCACCATTGAGTCGGTACCATTTGAAATGTTCAATCGCCCGTTTTTTACGAAGAATAAAACGGCAACGCAAAAAATTGGCGTAATGTGAAAGTAAAGGTGTTTTTGTGCAATACTCGTACTATTTATGTTTTCCTCTCTGCTCCACTTCGTGGCTTATTACAGTTCAGAGCGACCATAAATTTTGGCACGGACTCTACAAGTAGGTACAGTTTGCTAATGTGAGTGTAACTCAGTACTTGTTTGGCCACTATGCGACGTGACCGTGTGTAAAAAATTCCATAAACTCCCAACTATGTAAGTAATCTCTATTTATAGTATATAGTATTTATAGTATATTTTTTTTATGTTTATATATTCTAATATTATTTATGTCATTTATGACATAATGTTATTTATAAATTAGAACAAATTAGAACACGAGGTAGAAATTGTTATTTATAATAATAAATTATATTAGTGTGTTTTATACTTATTAAAATTAATTTATTGTTTATTTAAGTCTGCATGCTGCGCTTAGCAGCACTAAGAATATAAAGTTTTTTAGTGTGTAATCTCAGTAAGTGAATAACTGTTATTCTTACGTGATTACATTATTCCGAAACCGTAAAATAACTTCAATGATTATAAATCGTACAATCTCTTTTATAATAGCTGGTTATTTTATTCACAAAAAATATTGAAATCGTCTTCAACCGCATTATAACCCTAAATATAAGTTTTTTCACTATGCCTGTGTCTTTATTAAATAAACAAAGTACATAGAAAAGAAAACAAACTAACACAATTAATTAGACTACTATATAAAATCATCTGTTTTATTAGATTGTTGATCAACGTTAGGCGACATAATAATATTTAATCCACAGTGGTTTACAAAAATTTGTACCATCCTACCGACAATAATGTATTTGTCGATGACTTCGATTCTGTTGTATAATTCTCTAAAATGTTAGGAATAAGCCGTGTACGTGAAAAAAGGATAGAACACAATTTTAGAGCTGACAAATAATGTTTAGTAAATGTTGCAAGGAGTTTTCAGTAAAGCTTCCACCACTTTACTGACGCATAACTTGGACTGGACAGTGACTGAAATTGTTAACGTAGACTACGTTTTTATTGTGAAATACTATACTTACTTTAATTGAAAAGTTATAATATTTGACACTGAAAAATAACAATGGAGCCAAAGCATTAGATTTTTAAAAAAAAATGCGACGATCGACAGCAGTATGACTAACGTGACAACATACTTGAGTAAGACATGTCAAAAACATAATGCAATAGAAGTAGTTAAAGTTGTTTAAGTAAAAATAATAATTGAATAAAACACCCAAATAGAGTAGCAAGATAAGAAAGTCATTCGTCTGATGATAATAGGGAGAAATCTGTCGTGTGATGATAAGCTTTTAGTAGCAGCTCCCCATCGGTCAATGTAATAGTTAATCAAAAGAGAAGGTCAAGGCTTCTTCATAGATTATTTAAGCCTAGGACAGCTTATCACAAATTGTTTACTCGTATTTCTTTATTTTGCTTGTTACATTACTTTATATGGCAGTTGTAGTAAATAATGAGTTATATACGTTTTTATGGCAGAAAAATTAAACAACACTATTTTAATTACATTTCAGAACTCAATACAAGTATGAAGATTCTACTGCTCACTCTTTTCATCGCTGCAGCATCTGCTAACAACTACTGCAAAGGTGTTTACATCAATCAAAACTACTACAACGTCGAGATCATTAAGGAAGGCATCAACAGAATCCAAGAACTAGTATTTAACAGAAATGATAACACGGTTTATTTCACATTTATACAAATGGCTAAGGTACCAACTCGTGCGCTAGGCTATCTTAAATTAGGAGACAAAAGCGCCGGACTCATCGAAGGTATAAGAAACGCTACAGGCTTAGCAATGGATCAGAATTTGAATAGGCTGTACGTCGGAGGCTCTGACGGGCTTTTCATGATAAACATGAACCAGAAGGACAAGGTACCCGAAAAGCTACCAGTCAATGATGATATTAGAAGTCTATTTGTTAAGAATAACGTTGTTTATTTTGTAAATAGACTGAGAGAAGGATATAGATTCGAATTTGGCGTAGTCAATCCTGTATTTGAACTGCAAGGATATAGCATTGACAAATTTGTGCTAGACGATGATAATAACGTCATGTTTTTACAAAACAACAAGCCTTTTAGAGTTAAAATTGGTACAAGGATCATCAACTCGCATGAAAAAGTGTTCGCAACTGATATAGCAGTTGATTTAAATTTTAAGCCTTACGTTTGTGCTAAGGACGGTTTGTATGTTTATAATAAGTATAAATATGTTTTGGACAAGGTTGGCGATCTAAAGGATATAAGAAAATTAGCATTTGTGAGTAAAGATGAACCGATCTATGTTGTGGTCGATACTTTGGTAAGGCTTATTAGAAACCCTGTGCCATGTTTTGGAGACTAAGCATCTAGAAGTAGTTCATGCATGTTAGCTAATTTTATTTAGTTCAATATATATTGTTTCTGTTGTGTGTTACTATTGACATGTAGGACAATATATATATATTATTATGGACCTTTGTAGTCTGAATTAAATGATTTGAATTTGAATATATAATATTATTAGCCATAGATGTCAATAGGTTTATATTGTTGATTTGTTTCTTATTTTAAAAGTTAATTTAAGGATACCCCAAACCTTCCTGCTAATGTACTAAACATTAAAATAAACATTTTACTTCTATTAATTAATTTATTTTTGTTTGTTTTTGTCAAACCTAGTTTTTTTTTACCACCTAGTGTTTTAAGCTGCGACATAATCGTCACAATTTCTGCTTGACTTGAAATAGAAACACAAGCTAACTAATTCGTAATGGTACGGAGAAAAAAACGCGACTTGTTATAAATAATTTTGCATTAATAATTTAAGTAAAATGATTAATTTTTATATTTTAATTGTATAACTCGCTAGGTTTTTAAAAGATGGCGTTGAAAAAAATATTTTTAGAACCATATTTTTTATCTCGTCTATATGCAATCTAATTTGAACTAATCCTTAAGTAGCGGACATATACAAACAGTCGCTAATACTATGTTTCTATATTATTCATATTTTCATCAGTTTATATAGCGATTTGGATATTAGCTGACTAAATACATGAGCGCCATCTAGTTTTAAGCAGATTTTTCGGGGGTACACTTTTTTGTTCTTCTCGTGTAGTTTTTTTTTGTTTAAGGCAAAAGTGTATTTTCATTGTAGACATACTTATAGATGTTGTAGGTATACTTGTGTTGTACAGTTTTATCGCACGGCCCCCTTGTCGCAAATCCGGGCGCATTTGTAACAGGCACCCGGATTATCGGCGCGCCCCGGGCAAAAACCGGGTGTCGGTTGCTCACAGTATTCAGTCTCCACGTAAATATCACAATCATGTAATATAATTTTTGTTATGCATCTTCATTACCTTTACTGTACCATCTTAGGCACAGACCACAGATCCCACCCTAGATTCTGCATTCAGACCGCTCGAAGCGCACCACGCATCAGTCTAAATACATTTATAAGAAATTACTCTGATTGGTTGATAGTTAGGCGCGAGTAAGTCGCACTCCCCGCGACACGCGCCTGATTCAATTTTTGGTGACTTTTTGAAGGAACAACGAATCTCGTAATGCGGTATCTAGTGTGATCTGTGGCACAGACTAAATCTTGAAGTACGTAGGCACGTACATACTTCCTAGTCCGTACTGAGACGATTATCTAGCTGGACCTGGCAAATTAATAACATGGCACAGACCAAGATAAAAAGCACGTCAGTTTTGAAAGTAGACTGGTATTGATTTTATCATGGAAGGTTGGTTTGAACTGGGTTAATTTTAACTTCGTTATAAGTTTTACGATATTAACGCGGGAATAAACTCAAGATTCGAAATGTGATATTATGTCCGACATCTATCGCTCTCATTTAGTGTCATGAGAAAGGCAAGGGCAGAAATACTGTTCATTGTTTTAAGAATAAGGGCTAATGTTTCGAGTTCGTCCTCTGCTCTGGCTCGTTAAATACGCACATCGACCCGGACGGGCCTGCGACATTCAGCACATAAATTCGCTGCAATGATTCATGATTGCGGACTTCGGCGAAAGTTACGAACGATTAATCGTTGAGTTTCGGTAATCGATGCACCGAACTTGTTAGGGCGGATGTACTTGTCGTGCCTTGATCGTAAAATTAGTCATTTCATGATGTGCCTAGTAATTTTGCGAAAAATTTGCATTTCCAAGTAACAATTGTCCATTGGTCACATCACGGTGTGCCTTGGCCTGATTATTACCAAGCTGCTTATAAGTGACACCTCCAGAAGGAAAGTAATGTTTTTCAGGTCATCATCAGTCATAAGACGTCCACTGCTGAACATAGGCTTCCTCTAGGTTTTTCGAGTGTGTTCGAGTGTTTTATGGGTGTGAAATATTGAATACTATTGACTTAAACAAAGTACGAAGTGTTGTCAACTAAGCCTAATTCATTTCTAATAGATGAATTTTTTTTTTGTACTTTGGGAACGTTGGTGAGACATCTGAAATGAAAAAAAATAGTTCCTTATTTAAATTCCTAATGAATTATAATTACACAAGTATGGAACCCTATATACCATGATACACCTTTAACGCTGCCAGTTAAATTAAAAATAAAATTAAAACTTTTGACGATAAATAGCCTGAACGATTATTGGCCAATTTTGACGATTGGTCTACGACATAATCGTGCGTCGTTTATCGCGAATAAGCACAGAGAGATCTTTAACGTAGCTAATATGAATAAAAGTGGTCGTAATTATAGGGACCTGTGAGGGCACCCATAAATTTGGATTTTAAAAGGGCCGCCTTGGACATGGCTGTTAAGCGTAAAAATTTACATAATCTGTCTGTCTTGTACAATGACATCAAGTTGACGTGACTCGTGTTATGTGTGCCTCGGTACTCCTCCTCTTTTCCTGCTGCGAAAATAATGTAGTTCCTATAGAAATAAGACATTCAGACGTGACAACTCTATCCAACGCTCAGCGAAACAATCAGGCTAATACTCGGTAAAATAAGCTCATAAATCTCCCACTCTTATACCTCTACCATAAGATCTAAACTCGTTTAACAAAGTATAATGATAATGGGTTGATACTAATGCTTTCTGTCGTAACTGATTGACATATTATTATAAGTCTGTGATTGACACTTTTTTTTTCTCTTAAATTTTGGCTTCCCACGTTGTGTATTAAGCCAGTGTCAAGTTTTGTAATATTTGAAATGAAGTAAAGTATTTCACAATTAAAACAAGTCTTAGTCATAGTCAAGTAAAGTAAGTCACGGTCAAGTCCAAGTCACACCCCAGTAAAGTGTTGGAGACTTTACTAAAGGTTTCTATGGAGTTTTGGAAACAACACGAAAAGTCACGTTTCACGACATTATACTATTCACCAACACTCATGCACGGTCACGAACACTTAACGAATAAAAATTCCACAATTTTTACACATGAACACTCGAAATAATACAAGTTTTGGAAAATAATATAATGACGCGACATGACTTCTTCACGTTCCCGCCAAAACTCCCGATTGACACGTTAATACTCTAGGATATCTACGAAGGTACCTTCATAATGTACCCACAAGCACTAAGTAGGTATATACCAATCATGATACATTAGGAATTATGATAACGGATATTTCGTTTTAGTGTTGGAGTTAGGTTGATGCTGATTCGGTAGCCCGCCGTCCGCTTTGTAAGTTTTATAAATACAATGATAATTTCCAAAAACTGTACATTGCATCATAAACTGTATATTGTGCATTGTAATAGGAGAAATATTTTAAAGAATTTTTAGTCTCGATATCTTTTAATTTGACGGACGATACCGAAAATACTAATATTTTAATTCTTCTTTTTTGATCAAATAATAAATGCCTGTTTATGAAAATTAAAAGATTACAAATGTTTTCAAAGGAAATTTAATTTTTATATCTTTTCATTTAAGGTGCATCGTTTCACTCATCGCGCGAAATTCAAATTTCCTTGCGTTTTTTGTCAATTACAGCTTAATTACTCATCGTGGATTTATCGAAAACAATTTTGCGCCAATAAATAAGTTGTTTTAAGAAACAACGGGTAAAATGATCACCTGGATAACATTGGTTTAGCTACAAATTTCAATAAGCTGATTTTCATCTTGGTTTTTGGTTTAGTGGGAAATGTACTTATACTAGCTTTCAACTTGAATTTTTGGTTGGTGTGATTTCTGGAAATAATCTATTTATTATCGCAAAATTAGTTTTCATGAACCTACGATGAGTAGTTTAACTGTAATTGACATAAAACGCAAGAAAATTTGAATTTCTCGCGCCGAGCTAAACGTTGCACCTTAACGGAGGAGATCAAAAAACAAAAAATAGTTTTTCAATCTCGTCTAACACAATAGAAGATATCAAAACGAATATCAAAGTACTAAAACTACTTACTACCCTAGATTCATTTAAATTTTAATTACGTGCATTTTGCGAAAGCTTACCAAATCGAATAACAAAACGTAAATTGAGACAAAGACAAGCGAAGAGGCGGGCAGGAAAAAATATTGCCGTGTCCCCCATTTTACGATGGAGATATAAATTTTTTCGTCAATTAACAGAAGGAATAATCTTCGCAGTACAAAGCAATCCCGTTAATCGAAGCAGCCCGTTTGTTCGGAGCAGTAAATGGACAAATCAGATTATTTCACCCACTATGAGTGCGTCGATAGCGGTGAGTGTGGATGCAAGACAGGAGTGGAAAGCTTCTATACAAAGTTTTTCATAACGGTTGCAGCATAATTACCTTGTTTACTAATCCAGGATATAAGCTATCTCCATACAAAATTTCAACTAAATCCGTTCAATCGTTACGGAGTTGGCTGGCAACAAATACATACGCACAAACCTTCGCATTTATGATATTAGTCTGACACTCTTTTTTTCTTATTTTCAAATTTAATAACCTTAAAATACTATAACATGGCAACATGGTAACATTATTACCATTGACATGCAAGATTAACATAAGAAAAAATGTCATTGCTGCATGACGGTTTGAGAAGAACTACTAGTTAATGATTATTTTGTTTTAGGTTTTAGATTGGTACTAACTATAAAGTACGTTTAATCTAACTAATTCAATAACATATCACAGAAAAGAAAAGAAACATAATTTAAATAAAATAAACTAATCTAAAAGACCGCTACCAATGGGAATTCAAATCAAATCAAATTTATTTGGGCATTACAAAAATTACAACTAAATTGTTGATCCCAGAGTCTCCCAAACTAGTCATAGACTGTGTGTCGGGAGCCAATGGCCTCTCTATTTACTACATAAGTTTGCCAAAACAAAATAAAGTCAAATTCAAGGTAAGTAAACATTAATTTAGAATTTACATTATTACTATGCCAATAAATAGCCAAAGAAGCAAAATATATATATATATATATATAATTATATATATATATATATATATATATATGTCGGAGAACCATTATTCCCATCAACATCGTCATTAGTGGTTGCGGGCCTAGTGGGCGTCATCAGGGTAAAATGCGAGCACAAAACACAGGTCACAGTTTAACACTATTTTAATGTAGATGTAGATAATTTTACACTTTTAATTTTACAATAATCACGAAAGAAAGTTTTAAGACCGAGCAGCGGGTTCAGGGCACCGATCTTACTTAAAGCAACGATACTCTAATATTTCTTTAGGGTTTCAACGATCCAACTCGATCAGTTGCTACCACTCAAATGCGTCGCAAAAAGTGCCGGGCTCTCTAAAGTCAAGATGGCGCCTCGACCCCACTCGAGGCACGTGCTCTGCTCTGATTGGTCGATATTTGAACAACAATATTTATAACTTTTAATACATTGGTAAGGTTTTTAAGTTTTTAGAAAATGTAACAAATCAAATTAAATTAAATTAAGAATTTTAAAAGTAATTTAAATGTAAACAAATAACATTCCGAATAAGCAAGACAATCACCGACTAACACAAAGATAACAACAATCAACCCGACTCATTGCTTCCTCCGACACGGCCGTCCTGACGTATCACACGTCCTCGTGTGATGTTGAAGGCCGCGCATCACAGTTATCTGCAGAAAAGAAAGATTTACAGTTCGGCCACTCCTGACCAGGGAGATCGTGTGCATTATTACATTTTATCTTCAGCGCAACAACTTCATTTAAGACATTTTCATAAAATAGGTGCCCCATGACAATAATAAGCATGTCGTCATCGAATCTGATTCCTAATAGATTCCACGCTAAATACTAATTTAAGTCTGTGGTATCAGTAACTCAATGGCCACCTCGCCTATCAGTGGCCACCTCGCCCTTCCGTGGCCTCCTCGCCCTTTCGTGGCCACCTCGCCTCTCACATAGCTTAACAAAACCTTAACAACCACGACGCTACTAGGATATCCGTCACACACACTCCAAAGAAATTTAGTACAGATCTCACCATCATCGTCATCCGACAGACACGGATCCAGCTCCGTTGGGACATATGACTGAGGGAGTGGACGTAAGCGGTCTCTCGCATACTTGTACACGCGATTACAGTTCAAACTCTTGAGATGATACCTGTCACCGTCTAGTATTTCAATGACCACATAAGGTCCTTTATATTTAGGATCCAATTTTGTTTGATTCCGTCCGTGATTTTCGATTAAAACGTAATCCCCTACAGAAAACGAAGTGACTTCTGCCTTATTTTTATCGAACCGTGCTTTATCAAGAGATGCGTTATTTTTAATTAAATTATCAGCTTGTTCTCTAATCTCTTCTATATCTACCTCAACCTCGTGATCGTCTACGGTTAATAAACTTAAGGGTCGAGCTACTCTACCTATTAACAATTCTAAGGGACTTGCTTTGGTCACTCTATGAATTGTGCTGTTGATGGAGAGTTGGACATCATCTAATGCATCTTGCCAGGACCTACTTGGGCTTGTTTCTACGACAGTTAATATGTTAACGAGTGTACTCATTATACGCTCTACTTGACCATTAGCACGACAAGAGCCGGTTGCTATTAAATGCAACTGGATATTGTGACTGGCGCAAAAATCTTTAAAATCTTTGTTCGCAAAACATCTACCCTGATCTGCGATAACACGCACAGGAGTCCCGAAAAGAGATATGGACGCTCTAAGAGCACTGATAGCGCTATCAGTATTAATTCTTGTGGAATGCCTGAGTAACACATATTTTGTAAAAGCGTCTACAAGAACAAAAACATATTCTTTTTGATCATTTTTGCCGCTGAGCTTACCTGTGGCATCGATGTGGATTGTATGCCAAGGAATATTAGTTTTCGGTATAGGGTGTAACTCTATCTGTTGTTTACCACTTTGCGACTTAGCTACTCTACACGTTATGCAATTTTCTACGAACTTTCTGACGTATTTTGACATATTAGGAAACCAATAATGTTGATATGCCTTCTCTAAAGTTTTATCCCATCCCAAATGGAGAATTGACTCATGAATATGATTTATAATCGACCAACGAAAAGCTCTAGGCACGATTGGTAGCCAAATGTTGCGATTGTTTCTTTGTAATTTTCTGTAGAGCACATTAGATCGCAATTCATAGATTTTACAACTCTCCAAGTCCAAATCATCATTTTCAAGCTTAGTAATAATTTCATTGTATTCGGAGTCTAGTCGTTGTTCCGCTTGTAACCAATTCGAAGATAACTCGGCTATATTAACGCGTTTTTCTTCTACATGGCTTTCTCTATCTAAACTGTTAGTTACGCTGACGGTAGTACTGTTCATCACCTCAGGTAAGTGATTTCTGGAGAAAAAGTCAACGTGGGCCATTCTTTTACCCTCTCTGTACTGTATGTCAAAATCAAAGGCCTGGAGGAAAGCCCACCACCGGTGCACTCTAGGGGTTAAATCTACTTTAGTTCTTGAGGCTTTCAGAGAGTTGCAGTCAGTAACGACTGTGAAAGTTCTGCCATACAGATAATGGCGGAAATGCTTAACCGAGTTAACTACCGCTAGTGTCTCTAACTCATAAGAGTGGTATCGAGACTCCGCATTTGTAGTGCGTTTACTGTAGTACTCTACCGGATGTAATTTTGTACCAGCTCTTTGGAAGAGGATCGCGCCGTAACCTTCACTACTAGCATCCGTATGTAATTCTATAGGTAACTCGGGGTCGAAGAGCATCAAAACCGGGGATGATGTCAATACCGATATTATGTCTTGTCTGATTTTTTCGTACTCTGAGGTCCAAATTATTTTAGAATTATTGTTAGCTAGGAGACGGTAGAGCGGTGCCATTTTAAGTGAAAAGTTATTGACAAACTGCCTAAAGTAGGACGCTAAACCCAAAAATTGTCTGAGCTGAGTGATAGTCTGTGGTGGTAGAGAACTGGCCAACGCGGCTATTTTACGGGGGTTAGGCCTGATTTCACCCTCTGATATTTGATACCCTAAAAACTGGATCTGCTTCTTTAGAAAGGCACATTTTTTCATATTGAAGGAAAATCCGGCATCACTAAGAGTTTTTAGTACTACGCGTAACCGTTCCAGCCCTTGCTCTACATTATCCGCAGGTATAACTAGATCATCCATGTAGACGATTGCGTAAGAGTGTGCTAGGTCACCTAGAGCTGTATTAATAGCTCTTTGGTACACAGAGGGAGCATTTCTTAGACCAAACGGCATGGTGGTAAACTCGTAATGAGCGTCCGGGGTAATAAATGCGGTTTTCTCTATCGAATTTGACTCTACATTTACAGGAACTTGATAAAACCCACTAGCCATATCAAGACACGTATAAAATCGCGAGCCCGATAATCTTTGAACTTGATCACTGATTAGAGGTAAGGGATACCGGTCGGGAACTGTATTAGCGTTTAATTCTCGGTAATCTACGCACATTCGGTCTGTGCCATCGCGCTTCTTCACTAAGAGTATTGGGCTAGAGAAGGGCGATTTGCTTGGTCTAATAACTCCAGCAGATAATAGTTCACTACACTTATTACGTACTATCACTCGCTCTTCAGGGCTCAAATGATAGGGCCGCCGTTGGACGACTTTGGTAGGATCAACTAAATTAATTTCTAATTCACCCGTGTTTACTCTATTAGTAGGCGTGCCGTCAACAAATGAGCTTTTAAAGCAGGTAAGAAGTTCTATTAGTTGTGGTTTAAGGTCATCAGGTATATCGGTATCTACGTCATGTAAGTCAGCCACCGCGTTGCTAACGTTGCAACTATTAATTAGAGAAGGCTTCTCAGCTATAGTAAGTTTATCACTCGATATGTGTACTGACAACCCTAAAGCCAACAAATCGCGTCCAATCAAAATATCATTTTTAAGGTAATCATCAGGTATAATGTGAAATAAAATTTGTACGTCATGACCACAAAGCTCGACTTTAGATAAAATTTGCGAGTCACATAATACATTAGATTTTCCTACACCCGTCAAGGTAACAATTGCACGCTGCAACGTACCAATAAGCTTACGAGAGACACTCTCTTTAATTAAGGAACAATCAGCACCGGAATCAAAACAAAATGGGAACTGCTCACCAAATTGCGTAATTATCCCAGTGACAGGTCTCATATCACACACGTCCACTCGCTTCACGACGCTGGGTGCGGCGGGCTGTGCGCTGCTGCTCGCCACTGGCCATGTTTTTGAACACCGCGTTGCCACGTGACCTTCAACACCACATTTATAGCAAACCACAGGGGCCCGCGTAGCAACGGCCGTGTTGGGGCGGTCAAAGGTCGGAGTTGTTTGCTGCTTGTCATGCGATCGGCTGAAACATTCAAAAGATTTATGACCAAATTTCCCACAGGCGTAACATTTTGTCGAGACAGGAGTTAGCCTAGGACGTTTATTATCTTGCATTGTGTTTGTAACGGTCTTTGTCATCTCCTGGTAACTTCGCTTACGATAAGAAAACGCCATTAGTTCACGTTGCATTTTACAGCGGGTAGTTATTTCTTCAGAAAAAATATTACGTTGTAACCGTGGCTCGATTTGCCCCATGTGGGCAAGTATCAAGGAAACCATCATTTCTTCCTTGCCCAAGTTACTCCATCGTGACATGAGTAAAGTAAACAGACGGCTTGCATATGCAGCAAGGCATTCACCTTCTTGCGGTTTACCAGCAAGCATCTTTAATATAGTCGCTGCACGTGTTTCTAACGTATCGAAACGAGAAAGAAAAATTTCTTTAAATTCTACCCAATTCATATTGGGAAAAGCTATCTGCGATAACCATGTTGCGGCCGAACCTTTCATGGCCTTACTAAGTATGAGAATTAATTTACTTCCCTGTATACCGCGTTCCGATAAGCAGATGTCCGCCGTTGCCAGCCAGGCCCGGGCATCAGTGTCTGCATCTTCTGGTTGAAATTTAGGCAGTGAGATTCTTTTATCCTCGAAATTCGACGAGTTGGTTAGCGCCTCCACGAGTAGCCTCATGTTAGATTGTTGCGCGTCGAGTAACGCGCGCCATCCGTCATTTCCTGTGCTCACGTTTTGTGCCGGCACGAATCCCACTTCTGATGTCGGGGAACCATTATTCCCATCAACATCGTCATTAGTGGTTGCGGGCCTAGTGGGCGTCATCAGGGTAAAATGCGAGCACAAAACACAGGTCACAGTTTAACACTATTTTAATGTAGATGTAGATAATTTTACACTTTTAATTTTACAATAATCACGAAAGAAAGTTTTAAGACCGAGCAGCGGGTTCAGGGCACCGATCTTACTTAAAGCAACGATACTCTAATATTTCTTTAGGGTTTCAACGATCCAACTCGATCAGTTGCTACCACTCAAATGCGTCGCAAAAAGTGCCGGGCTCTCTAAAGTCAAGATGGCGCCTCGACCCCACTCGAGGCACGTGCTCTGCTCTGATTGGTCGATATTTGAACAACAATATTTATAACTTTTAATACATTGGTAAGGTTTTTAAGTTTTTAGAAAATGTAACAAATCAAATTAAATTAAATTAAGAATTTTAAAAGTAATTTAAATGTAAACAAATAACATTCCGAATAAGCAAGACAATCACCGACTAACACAAAGATAACAACAATCAACCCGACTCATTGCTTCCTCCGACATATATATATATATATATATATATATATATAATTTTATATAAATAATATAAAATAATAATAATATAATTATATAATAATAATAATATAATTATTCTAAAAAAGTGGGTGTGTGTGCGCGCGTGTGTACATTAGTACTTTTTATTACGGAAAAGGGGGAATCGCGATAGAAACCGCGGAACAAACCTAATGCGTTTTACTATGAAAACTGACGTGGTTTTGATACATTTTGTTTTAATAAAACGGGAATACTCACGTTAAATTGAGTCGGTTATTCCGACTATAGTTTCGATCACATTCGGTGAGCTTTATCAAGGAATGCTCAGCGAGACACGCGCGCGACCTCGTCTTGCCTTGCACTAATACAACCTAACAATACGACCTATTGCAACCTAATAGGTATTTACGAAAACATCTCTACTCGCTCCCACCTGTCCCCTACTGCTTTTATCAGACGCAATAAATTAAAAGATCCAGCTAAGTCCCGTCAGTGCCCCGCGGCGACGTCGACTCGAGGAAGACATTGCTTGTTTCACCGGAAACTACGCGGATTATCCTTATACGAGTATTATTTTGTTGGTTTTCTACCTACTGTTTTGTTATATGAAATAATTAGAAATTAAAAGACTAGCCTTGCGGCTCAGTGGGTGAATGTCCGCCTTCCAAGCTGTAGGTTGTGGGTTCGATTCCCACCCAGGACAAACATTTGTGTGATGTATGTTTGTTTCTATGTATTCTATGTATGTATTTACAAAAAAAAGTATTTATGTATTCTAGATAAGTTATCTGGTTCCTATAGTACAAGTTTGTTTAGTTTGGGGCTAGATGACGCTGGTGTGAAAAACGTCCACCCATATTTAATTGATAAGTGTGTTTGTTCCCAGTCAACTCCGTAACGGCTGAACGGATTTGGATGACAAATGGTACCGAGGTATCTTATACACTGAACTATTTATATAGTATATATAACTACACTTATACACAACACATAGGCTATTTTTTATCCCGAAAAATTATGCTATCCTATGGTATAGCGGGTGAAACCCCAGAGTGCTGCTACTTACATTCATCATAATATTATACGTACCCAATCAAGATATATCCGTACGTTTAAAATCATTGTTTAATCGTAAGGTATAAGCTCAGCTGCTGACCGTACCTGCATATTTAACGGCATAAAACCTATTTGGGCAATACAATGGGGATATCTTCATTGTCTGAAAGTGAACTCGACGCGCTGCCAGCAGACGGCTGTGGTCCAAGTGCTGGAATTCACATGAAAAAACAAAGGCTGTTACGACGGCGATCAAAGTAGCGGTTACTTAGCAGTTTTCATACGGACCTTTGTTTAGGAATCAAAGAATTGTCGGCAATGTTAGTAATATGCGATCGCTATTCGAATCGCCGATTTCAATCACAACTTTTAAGACCGGCCTGTCCTAAGAGCTTATGAACCGCAATCAGCAGGCATGCATCAATAATCAGCTAGATAAATCTGTAAAGGTTTTACTCACAAAAACAACAGCACCAAGAAAGAAGTGGCTGAACTGGCTGGTTTAGGTATTATTGTGTTTACGTATTTATTAAGTGTACGCAAAACTACTAAAAGTTCTTATTTGTAATCAAAGAAATAGTTGTGAATAATATATATGAAAGAATAATTATTTTCTCCAACTATTTGTATTATTAATAAATTTAATTTAACTAGTAGTTCGCGGCGAATTGAGACCTCGCGACCCCTATATCTTCACAACCCCTGGACCGATTCAGCTCATATTCGAACTTAAAAATTGTATTGAAATGGTACAAAATTTCATGAAGATCAGATCGATGGTTCGCAAGTTATCATCGGACAAATATACACACAAACATACAAACATACATACAAATGCCGATTTGTCCCAGTAAACTCTGAGACCTTCGCTCCGCTCGGTCAATTAAAATTAGAACTTTTAATAGTTTTGTGTAAATAATTACGTACATAAAACTATTTCTATAAAAGTTCTTATTTTAATTATTATTCTCGAGATACATTTCTGAGCATATTGTTGATTAAGGAAGTAAGAGAAAACGTTTAACCTGAACTTAATCATGCTTTCTGATTATTGATTCATACCGATTAACGATTTTTTCGATAAGACCACAGTGGTAAATCTTCCCGATTTACCACTGTGGTCCTAGCCCATCTTAGTTGCAGCATGTAATGAGTTGGATTTTTCTGTAAGTTATGTGTTTAATTTGAAATAAAGCTTACAGCGCCACACCGACCGACAACGTGCCACTTGTATTAACCGGTTGCCTTTTACTTTCACAATGTCGTCGGTCCACTTAGTGAGAGGCCTGCCTACGCTGCGTCTTCCGGTTCGTAGTCGCCACTCAAGAACCTTTCTTCCCCATCGGTTATCGGTTCTTCGAGTGATGTGGCCTGCCCATTGCCACTTCAGCTTTAATTTGGTTCTTCCATTGTTTCTCCAAAAGTTTCTCCAACAGGCCAGTAGTCAAGGACCACGTTTCAGTTTCATATATATGTCATGTATGCATTATTTCGATAACTGAGTAAAACGGAATACGGACTTGCTACGGCGCAATATCTTCCAAGGATATTTCTAACAAAGTCTTGCACTCCAAATTGCTAGTCTAATAATAAAGCCAGCTTCAGTCTAACAATGTTCCCCGCCCTTTCCTTGTAGCTTGCTGCTAAAATCCTGCGTTATCAAGGTCTAAATTGCAAATTGAATATAGCCATTTGCATCTGAAAGGAGCTATGCAAAATCTTCTTATACGCAGTGATTTGTACCGTTTATCTGAACTCTTTATCTAAATACGGGATACTCGGAACGCCGTTATTTCGTATTTAGCAAATGTTTCTCTTGTCTAGATGCTGGAGCTCGCTTTTATGCCTTTTAAAATGTTTTAGCTTGTTTACTGGGTCGTTATTTATGTTGTAGACTAATATGAATCAGAATAAGTGGTGTTTATGTAAATTTGTGTTTCGCTGTTTGCACGCGGATTTATGTACTCCTTTAAAAAGGAATTTGCTGCTGAAGTAAATAGTCTTGAACGTATTAAAAATGTTGGAATGAATACTTTTTGTTAAAATAATTTTTATTTTATTTTATTTATTTTACAAAATCCACAGCTCTCAAAACAAATACATTAAACTTGAAGCGAGACTGACAGCCAATAATGGATTTACATTTTACGAATGTAACTTATATAAAATAACGACATATAATTTAATTTAACATTTAATTTAATTTTGTAGTACTCACTGATTCCAGCAACGTCGTACTCTGCTCTTGCTCCCGCTTTGTAAATAAAAAGCAAAAATTACAAACTTTCATCCCTTATTTCACCCTATTAGGGGATGCATTTTTAAATATCCTTTCCGAGTACATACATTAAACAAAAAACTCCCATGAAAAATTGATTGATTCCTGACCCACTGGTTTAGATTTGTCTGTCAGTCAGTCATTAGATTTGTATTAAATAAGTCTAGCAGGGAAATGTACTCAAACGTTCACGTATTTTTTTTAATATTCCGTTATTATTTCTTGCCCATTTTTGCAAAATATGTATTACTTTGCAGATTAGATTAGAACAATACATTTTTTTGAGCAGGATTGTTTTAATGCTGTACTTCAAACGTAGCTTTTAAGGTAGGTATATAATTTAAAACTAATGTCTAGATAATAATGACATACCCATAAAATGTAATTTTAATACATATAAAATGTAATTTAAATTTGTTTTGATTGAACTCAGTCAATCGAAACATTTACCGGTCGTGAGGATCATCATTACCGTGAAATAATTAACTTTAACATTGTAACGACTTAATAATGTGCACTCAACTTTCAATTATTACTTCAGAGAAAAACGATAATGCATAAATAAATATAAAAGGCGGTGTATGGACTCCAAACGCAGCATCCTGTGAAGTTTGGTACCCGTGAAAATCCGGGGTGGGTTGCTAGTAAGAATAATTGACGAATCAATAAAAATTGGGTGCCAGCTTAATCTTTAGCAACACTTAATAATTATTAATAAACATTTATAATTAATTCTTTGTATGTTTATTTCGAAAACATCTCATAATGTCGAGTTACATTTTGGTGAAGAACCTCAGAACCTCAGAACCTAGTGAGAACAAAACTATAAATTTTACACTAACTGTATTTTTTAACTTCATGTTTTACATGAAGCAGTCGGGTAAAAAAAAGAATACTAACTTTTTTAAATCAGGCGAGGGCGATATTTTAAACAAAATACGTACAAACTATCCAGAATATACAAATTTGGAATATCTTTGGATCTTCAATAATATTAAATATTATGATGCTAGAAAAATCATCCGAACGCGACCACGAAAGAGCGTCAGTAGCGTCAGCGTAGCTCAGCTACAATAGGTACAACCCGCTCGTAGTTATAACGAAGCTGTAGCACAGCTACGATACAACTGGTTGCTTTACTAGCTTTACTAGCTTTACCAAGTATCTACGTAGCCAAAAATAGTAACAAAATGCAATCGCAGTCTTGCAACGTCGCGGTCGCCGCGCGCGACTCAAGTCCACCACCAGTTGGAAAATAAAAAACGAAGTGTTACAAAAAATTGGTGATAATGCCGCCAGCTACTAGACAAGCTCCTAACTGGTACTCACAACTTTAAATATATTCTCTACTGTAGAGAGATATTTAATTTTTATGAATTATGTACTCACCTATCTAAATTAGAGTAAATTAACCAATACCAGTAGTCCAATTTTTGTCAGTCTGTCTGTCTGTGTAACTTCCTAAGTTATAGACGTACGTTTTGGTGATGATGATAATAATGCATGAAATTTCGCACAATGATAGCGTAGTATTGTTATATGTTCTGTCACGATAGTCTAAGTATAAATGTCAAGTCTCATATTATAATATAATTTTTTTTATAATAAGCGTAGCTCCCATACATGTCAAGAGGGGATGAAAAAAATAATTAAGCGGTACTCCATCATGTGGGGTCTTGTAAATAAACAATTTTGAAAGAATAAAGCCCTTAATATTAATGGGATGGCTCTCTCAGAAAGATGCATCTCAGAAACTTATCATCCTCTACGTAGATAGATCTTAGTATACAATTTCTTTTCAGATTATTTCGGATAACAGGTGATAATAACTTTTTAAGTTAAGCAGATAAAATTGTTAAATACTTCAAACGTCCTACGCGTCTACGGAATCCTAAGCATGGCCCGACATGCTCTCGACAAGTTTTCTTTAGCACCGAGCCGTACTCATAATTTCATTAAAACGCTAGTATAGTCCACGCAAGACTTGATATTTTTGTCGACCATATGTCGACCCGCTCCCACTACATTAGACAGACAAAAAATAGAGGTGTTATCGTAAATCGAAAAGCAATGAAGATGTCACGGCATGTGTCATTTTCGGAGGCATCGGTCCGTGACCGTTTCGGTAGCTTCCCTCCCTTGGCGATGTGAACTTTGGACGCTTTGTGTTGGTATTACTCATGTGAGAGACTTTAATGTTTTCTTTTTAATTTATACGTTGTAGAAGCTTAATTTTTACTTTGATAAATAGCGAAATATTAAATCGCTTTTTCGTTTCTTCGACAGTGGTTTAAAGCTCGGACGAGACGTAGCCTTCATAAACATAAACAAAGTAAGAATGACGTACTTTCTACAAACAATACGAGCTTTTGTAAAGCTATGTAAATTTTGGGTGCATTGAACAGCTAAGGGCAACCGTGACGCTTAACATCAGGTAACTTTCACAATGTCGTCGGTCCAGCTAGTGGAGCATACACCGTAACAATAGCATCCATCAGCAATATTAATAGTTTACTTACATGAACTGTACTCTACTGTACTTTAATATTTTCCCTAGAACAACGCGGGCGAAGCCCCGGGAAGAAGGTACTAATCAAATATTTTTGAAATCGAACAAATTCATTTCATCTGTGAACTGAAAACATTTTCCTATCTTGCGAGATACAAGCAAACAGAATATTTTCAGAGCTTTTGAACTTGTAAGCGTTCCGTTCATAAAATGTAAATCAGAACAGCTGTTCTCTGTTTGTTTGGTATCGAGTTCACGCCTCTCAGTTTATGTTGGAATTTTCAGTTTGTATTTCTGTATCCTTACATACCTCGTATCTTTCAAGATATATATATACTCGATCTTTCCATTAAACGAATTAATTTTGCGAAAATTAGGGTTGTTCCGTCTTCGCCCAAGGTGTCTCATCCCATTTCTTGAGTCATCCCAAACACGCACTACCAGCTCAAACCACCACAAAAATGTATATATTTTTCTTAAATCGCCCCAAGTGCTATTGACAACAGTCAATAGCGCTTGGGGCGCTTAACAGAAAACAGTCTGCGTCTTACCAGGGCAAGGCAAGACGAGGTCGCGCGCGTGTCTCGCTGAGCATTCCTTGATAAAGGTCACCGAATGTGATCGAAACTATAGTCGGAATAACCGACTCAATTTAACGTATTTCCGTTTTATTAAAACAAAAATTTACCTATTTATGTTTTTGATTTTCTCTTTTGCGCAATACAGAGATTCAGTCTGTCTAACTGAGATCTACACGCACAAAATACTCTTTATAAATCGACTCCAGGATTATGGCTGAAGACGCTGACTGCTCGTGATGCAACCAGTTGAACCAGTCTTACCTAACACAGAATACTACAAAACACACACAACACACACTGAATACTACACAGAATATTATAGGTGGAGTTTTGGCAGGAACAGGAAAGAGCTGGATCGTATCGCGTCATTGTATTATTTTCCATAACTTGAATTATTTCGAGTGTAAGAGGTTAGTCCTTCCGCGAGGTTTTGGCGCATTTGATATTTGAAATTGTATAGCTGTGGCTCTATTTCTCGTCTTTGCGATAGGGAGTTTGAATTTTCCTAACTTTTTGATGAATTTAGCGTTTCGGGGGTAGTCTGTTATCACCCCCTAAATTTTACCAAAATGTTTTGTTTTTGGTTTCAATGGCTAAATAAACTGTTGTTTAAGGTATTCTAACAACAACTACTTTTCTTCGTTGTGTTTTCGACGCGAAAAATGTGTCACTTTAACAACGAAGATATTGAGAAATTAAAAAAAAAATACTTTCACGGTGTAGATAATATAACATATTAAAAAAACATCGAAATCGGATAACGTTTAGGGGTGGGTATCAAACTACTTACTTTAATTGTGAAATATTTTACTTTACTTGATATATTACAAAACTTTACACTAGCTAAATACGCCGTGTGGAGGCAGAATATTAGATAGAAAAAAAATATAGGTGTAGGGATGACAGGTGTCATTTCAGATTTAGATAGTAAAAATGTGGAATACAAACCAGTGTAACTGAAACTGAAAACAATATAAAAACCGAAACGAGTAAACGGTAAACTTACTTCACAGTGGCGTTGAGGACCACGCCACTGTACGACGTTCTCATTCTTGATACCAACGCCAAAACTTGCACTGTAAACCATTGTAGGTAAAATGTTTTGCACAATAACCTGGAGATTAAAACGGTAATAATAAATTTTAAGCAGTATCCTGAGGATTTCATGATAGACATTTTCATCTTCTACAATATTATCAACGTTTAAGAACGTTTGAAATGCTCGTAAATGATTTAATAGTCGTCCAAACATTTACCGCATTCTGCAAACAAACTCGTAAAGGTATACTTTGGGTGTACAGTTTATGAATGCTAAAACGCGATCATTAACAGCTTTTACAGCTGTCAAGACATCGTAAAACTTTTCATATTTTTTAAACCTCTATTTACGTTATATCATCAAAACGGTTTTAATTTCCTTTTTTTCTTTTATGTATATTTGGGCTCCACACTTTATTTATTATATTTTATTTAGCCAGTATCAAGTTGTGTAATATTACAAGCTTATTGTAGTAAAGTTCTTCTAGTCTAACTCAAGCAAGTAAGTAAAGTCAGTCAATTCGAAATCATGCCCCAGTAAAGTGATGGAGAGTTTACTAGAGGTTTTCGTGGACTTTTGGCTACAAGTTAGCGGTTACAATATTTAGTCATGTAATGTTCTAACCGCTAGAAAAGCCAATAAAAATATGGTTAATAATTATAGAAACATAGTATTCGTATAACATGTCCGCAATTTAAGATATAGTTCAAATTAGATTGCAATATAAGACGTAAAATAAATGTTTCCAAAAATAATGTTTTCAATTCGAAATTTCTAGAATCTAGCGAGTTTTGCAAATAACATATAAAATTTATAATTTACTGTTGTTACTAAATAATAAAAAAATATTGATAATAAGTAGTGTTTTCTATATCAAGTCAAGCAGAAATTGTGACGATCATGTCTGAGTTTAAAGCAGCTAGCGAAATCTTACGACCTGTTTTAACTTATCAGTAAAAAAATCAGGCTATGCATATTTCTATGGACATTGGCATTCTTTTTTATATAATTTATCTATGCCACTATCAACAATTTCATTATCAACTAGCAACTTTGACCCAGCGTAATTGCCTCGAGAACTGTCCCACCGAGTTTGACCGCTTCCCATCCCCTAATCGTGGTATAGCGTGATTACGAGGTTACAGCTCGTTATGTTGTTTCCATAGTTTTTAAATGCAGAGTTACTAATCTGATAGCTTTGTTTAATCACTTCATTTGCATTTCCACGCTACGTCTCTGGAGAGTTTGTTGTTGAAAATTTCGGTGCAGTTAAGTATTTGTTCGTTGTTTTTATTGGTCTACGGTATTATATTTTTAATATAGCTACTACACAGAATAAACCTACGCCCGCGACTTTGTAGTCAATAGACAAATTTTTATTTATGGAAAAAGACAAATTGTACACAAAATCAAACACAAAAAGGTAGATAAAAAATAAATAAAAGACCTAATACACATTGTTTTTAACCACAAACCGGTTCCAGCTCAGCATAATACTGGTTGCGAACAACCAGCGCTGTCACTCAGCAACAACCAGTCTTCCGCTGGAACCGTTGGTGACGTCAGACACTATTACCGCACGGAACGGTAAAAAAATAAAATAAAATAATGAAAACATATGCATAAGTATATACGTGGTGCTGCTCTGTATTCTGTTCCGCATGTTTGCTCAGAATCGAGACTCAGCCTCGACCTGGCAAACACAAAGTAATTCATACAAGCTTTAATCCCATATTGCTAGCGATAACTTCTAAAAATCAATTTAAAAAAAAAAACTTAATTCAACTACTCCATCCTTATCTATGTTTTGTAAAAACTTCTGTGCAAAATTGTATCTAGTCAATGTATCTGTGCTTCTAGACACGTGTTGTATGTTGTCAGTCGTTGAGCCTTTTAGAGTGCTATTTTGAAGCACATACTGTTTTCTCTCCTCACAAAAACTATCGCTACTTTTTCGTTTAACTGAAGTTGTATATCTGAACTAGATATATTACCCACGTTTCAATCAGATGACACGTGCGAGTCACAGTAAATGTACAAAAAACTCCGTCCTAATAAAGACTAATGCAGCAGTGATAGCAACAGGCGAAGAAATTGCCCGCATTTCGATAGGGGACGATGGACGATCAATTTTCTATGGCCCAATTACTATAGACGATTCGGTGTGACACACGGACATACAGATAAAATCAAGATGTAAGATTTAGTTATTTTATGCTGTATATTCAACCAAAAACTCATACTTCAGATTTTTGATAATTACACCTACTTGTGAATTTGCTTCCTAAATGTTTTTAACGATGGGTTAAAATCGCAAGAAACTCCTAAAAAAAACTATTAGAAAATAAGTCTACAATTTGACGAAAATACTTCTAAGTACAACTTTGTAAAATGTATTAACCGTAATAAAATTTTATTTCGAAAATGAATATAACAACGCCGCAATTTACAATTTAATATTTATATATATTTTAATTTTGACGGTGCTTGGAAAAAAATAAAGGACTGCCGCGTCAGTATCAGGGTGGGTAGTATCGCTACACTACCGTATTTTTTTGGCATGAAAACGTTGGAGACTGTACAAAGCGGCCTACGAGCTCGACCCCCTTTTTTTTTTAGCCTGTCACATGGTACAACTTTTCACTTGTTGTGTTGATTTATTTATTTTTATGTTTAGCTCACCTTTCAGAGCATCTCAATACCCACATGACGATAAACAAATAACTTGTGTAACCCTTCTTGTTGCGGAGTTATGACTAATTCTCTGGTCACGTAGAGTGGATTTCGAGGCTCGTTTTAACTCTCATCCCTGCTCAATGAAGCAGGCGCACGATAGCGTAAGTACACTAACCTCGAAATTCTGAAACGTTTGTTAACTTTGACAACAGATTAAGTCTATTGCTGTCATTGTCACTTGCTTAGTGCCAGACAAAGGCAGCATTAGAATTAAACTGTCAAAGTTAACAAACATTTCAGAATCCCGAGGTAATTTATACAACACTTGATAATACAACCCTTTAGGTACGAGATATATTACAATTTTTGGCAACAGCAAAGGCGTTTCATCGCTTTAAATGGCGGGACCTTAGTAAGCCTTATTTAAAATCTTTTAAAAAAAACAATAAATTTACGTATTTATTTATTTATATATAAATAAAATCGCGTATTAAAACTCGTGGTTCATTTATTTTTGGTGTTTTGTTTTTAAGCAACAAAAAGAAGAGACGAGCAAATTGCTGTCCTCGTCTCTCAGTTCGTCGGTTCATAACAGCGATATCCAAACTTTCAAACTTGAATTGTTCATAACCTGTTTGGTAAGATAGTGACGCTGCCAAGTAGCAACAAAAGGCCAATAATTTTTATGAGCAGTTGCTACATCAGCGGTTTTAACGAAAAAGAAAAGCTGAGGTAAGTAAATTCGAAATCCTCCAAAATTAAAATAATCCTGCTGTTGTCCATCCTCCGATAGGAGCGAAACTTGCAGATGAAGATGAAGGCAAGTAAGTAAAACATCTGAATCGCTCAGGGAGGGATACATGTTTCTTCCATTTGGGGTTGAGGCCATGGGACCTTGGGGTCCGGCCGCCCGTAGTTTAATAAAGGAGCTGTCCAGGCGCCTCGTCAAAATTACAGGTGACCAAAGAGCTGGCGCTTACCTCGGTGAAAGGGTGAGTTTGGCAATTCAACGGGGTAATGTTGCCAGCTTTTTGGGCGCCTTACCCGTAGACAGCGACCTAAATGCGGTTTTTTATTTGTAGATATTTTAGATTTAATTTATTTAAGTGTTTATTTTAATTTTGCTTGCAGTTTTAGATTTAGTTTGTTTATTTAAGTTTAGATTATAACATAGTTTACTATTATTAACTTTCATAATATTTTCATATAAATAATTTTGTATAGTAAAACATTTATTTTCTTCCAAAACGTCATGTCTATGTGTCTCATAATATTCTCGTTACGAGAGCTGATAGGTAATAAATTAGAGGGTGACCAAAGTGCGGCTTCGTCACTCGTAAGACGTCTTATTTTATCTTTGGGTGATGGCAATTTTTATATTTACCTAAGTATGGTCTGCGTATTGATCGTGGCGGTTCGGTAAAATAAAATTGATAATAGGGACAATTATACTGAACCACCCTCAGGATATTCGAATTTGAATTAGAATTAGAATTTGTATTATCATAAGCTTACAACATTTCAGTGCTGGATAGGCCACTCGCAAAGCAAATCACTCAGTCCAATTTTTTGCCTTCAAATAGTAGTTGTTGTGAAGAGGCAGACAAATGACACGCGAGATAGATAGAGATAGAGCGATGGCAATAGCGCGAGTGGCCAATTTGCGAAATTCGAGGAGCTGCGCGAGGAGCATTAGTGGGGCTTTCTAAGCATATCGGAGGCATATTTTCCAAAACTGCCCAAAAAAGGAATTGTTTTGCTTTGGGATACGTGTATGTTTGTTGGTTTCTGAATTCATCTCAATTTAGTCTGCATCAGTCTATAGATATCCCACTGGATATGCGAAGTAATTATTATAAGGAAGTTAATTAGTTTAAAATAAAATGTGATATATTTTATAGAAGTCTTTTTTAATCAGTTTTATCAAATAAAACAATGAATCAACAATAAAAGGATATATTTAAAAAAAAAAAAAAATATCGGCCTACCCTCGGAGGGGTATTATAGACAATAGACAATGGTTTATTTGCCACAAAAATAAAACAAAATATAAACAAAACTTAAAAGATAAATAAAAATTACAATTAAAAAACAACAAACACTTATTTTGTTTTATTTAATCCTGCTGTTGTCCAACCTCCGATAGAAGCGAAACTTGTAGATGAAGATGAAGGCAACTATTTTATTTTGTTTTTGTTTTTCAGCCATATCTACCACGCTGGCTCAGCGCGGGTTGGCGGATTCACATACGCCATCGAATTTCTTCTTCGAAACTTTCTTCTTGCACGTTTCCTCACGATGTTTTCCTTCACCTTAAAGCCAATAGTATATCCATACGTTATTTCCAAAGAACTCATTCGTACGGGCCTGCCCGGGTTCGAAACCGTGAGCCCACGAATCTGAGGCGAGCGCGAACTCAGTTTAGTATCAAGTTCTTTGTGGCTTCAAAGTTCACCTTAACGTCAATCCCTTTATGAATTTAGGTAAAAATTGCTTCGTAAACTATTCAGAAAGGGCAGCTCATGTTAGGGAAACTTGTTTATTTCGTAAAATGCGAGGAACAAAGAGGTTTTTGATTGACATGACCCGAAGAATCCCTGGAGAGGTCTCTTCGTGCGCGCTAAGTAAAATGTATATGGTTCCATCTTACTAAAATGTGGTAGTCTGTTTGTATAGTTTTTTTTTATCTTTTAGTTGATGCTTATAAGTACCTATACTTTTTTAAATTATTTAATGGATATACTTAAAAACGCTTCTTTATAATAATAATAATCATTTCATTTCAGGCAACAGGAATTACTTAAAAAACACAGGCCAATATTATAAATACCTTACAGACTAACATGCAAATAAATATATTAATTTATAACTAGGTTCTGGGACTTCCTTCGCGGTGCCGCTTCCCAGTAGCGTCTGAAAAGCCAGAAATTCGGTGAGAGGAGCGCCCCTTGTCTTCGCCGGAGCCCGGAGCCCTGGACATGAAGTCCGTCCTTCGTATACTCGACTCCAGGCGCTGCAGCTTCACCACCGATCCCATTTCCCCCAGCTTGTTCTGCACGTACGTGTGAGCGTATGCTCCTGATGCACTCGGGTCCACCCGCGATAAGTACATCAGGAACGTAGGCTCCATGGCTTTCAATGCGGTTGATGTAGCGGCTGTACCTCGTTTATCGGGGTTGCGGTTTCGATGACGTCGTTTACTTCGGTCTGCGAGTGTAAAACCGTCCTCGTCCACTTTCCTTGTATTCGGGGCAGGCAGTGTCTTTGTGTTTATCTGCTGCGTATTTGCTGTACCTGCTAGTCCTGCAAATCAAAAAGGGCGAGAGGCCTGGGAGTAACTCTTCTTCTAGTCCTGTGAGCAGTACTATAAATAACTTACTAACTTTATGAGATGTTTAAAATCAAGGCCCTAGTATAAAACTTTTGTAGGCTGTAACGTGACAAGCTACGCCAGATACATAAGTAGATTGTGAATACTTTTTATTGTGAAAACCTGAAAACCGAAATTACATACAGAATAACCTTATAAACTTGTGCCATAGTGGCGGCCTTATCGTTAAAAGCGATTTCTTCCAGGCAACCATTGACTAGTGAAAGTATTGAATAGTGAATTGATTAGTGGAGCTGCCAAGAACACTAATGTCATTGAAAACTTACGTCCCGTCTATCGAAGACTCCCGTGACGCAATCCCACTATGGTTCAGGAACTGTTATGTTTCATAGGATTAAAAATACTTAGTTTACTTACTTAAGTGTAAATCTAAGGTATAAGCTATCTTCAAACCAATATTCATCCAACTCCGTTCAGCCGTTTGGAAGTTGAGTGGGAACAAACTTAGGTACTCAACACCACTCGTCTTACACATAAACTTGGGCGCAATGAGGACCCGACTATAAGGACCACAGTAAAAAAAGCAACTTAATTTTACTCAAAAAATGTTCGTTGGTATGAAAAATATTTTTGTTAGGTAAAAATACTAAACAGAATACAAAAAATAAAATACTCAACATTAATTTCTTAAACATACCATACTATTCTTTGGGGCATTCTCCTTGGGACGGCCATTAGGATATTAAAACATAGTTACTTTGATATCCTCGGTAGAGCTTACTTTGACGGACATATTTTGGCTTTCTTCTCTACTTTTAGTAGAGTTTGTCAAAGTTGTAGCGACAAGTACCAAAATATTGACGACACCTAAGGTCTGCATAATATATTTTTTTCCTAATGTATCTGCTTGAGACTGTACCGAATGTATTGGGACAGTCAAGCAGAATAAGCTCAAGCTCTCTAATTCTCTACTCTCTAATTCACACTATTGTCTAAAAAACTTGTAAAATGTGCGAGTGACATAGCTGCAGTAAGAAAGCTTACACAATAATTATACCATACCCAAGATATGTTTTTACCTTCAAAATGACGCTCTGAATTCGGCTCCGCTGCAGTCTGTTTAAAGCCACCAAAAAGTGCAAAAGAAGATGCGAAAAGTTAGAGAATAAAAGAGGTAGCTATAATGACTATCGAATGAACAAATATAATAATATTTGTCCATTCGGACAGATTCGGTCATTTTAAGTGTGTGAAAGTTGTATCTCTAGTAAAATATCATCAATTTGACCATAGCTTTGTAAGTAATACTTTTTGAATTTTGTTCGACGTATTCTATCTCCTATCCTATCGTATCCTATGTTTCAATCTATCTACTTATCTACTTCCGCCTGCCAAGCTTGGGAGCTATAAAACCTTTTCTAAAGGGCCTCCCCCTTTGTGCATCAGTGCATGTTTTCTGGCTGATGATGATGATCTATCTACTGACCTTAAATATTTTTAAACTACTTTTATAATCGGTCGAACACGAGTCACCGCCGAAAATATCAATCCAGGATGTTTGTATTACCTCAGCTCTAATTCTTACCATAAATTACCAAGACTCTTAACCTCCCTATAAAAAACTCCCTAACCCCGTCCTTCCGTCGTGTTGGTAACTAGCACTAAAACATTAACAATTCAAACACTTTCGTGGGCCATAAATTAAGCGTCACACAGCTCAGGCAATCTCAAAATGGCGGCGGGTAATACTTCTGAGTTTTTAATGTTTTAAGTATTGAGAGTTGGCGGCAATTATCTTTTAGAACGCCTTCATCCTATCGTCTCACAAGTAAAATTTAAAATTGCCGAAACAACTAAAGCTGATGACCTTCAAATAGCTAAACATAACTGAAACTGAGATGTAACTGAAAGGTCAGTTGATAAGTAACCTTTCAAACAAGAATATAAATCAATATCAGTTTATTCGTTTCGGAGCTACGATGCCACAGAAAGATATAAAGATACTAGCTGTTACCCGCGACTGCGTTCGTGTGGACATACAAAGAAAAGTAGCCTTTGTCCGTCTCCAATATAGATAAACAGATTTTATAGCTCGATCCGTTCCGTTCGGATAAAGCTAAAAAAAAAACTGAAGCATAAAATAAAATTGTGGTAGAGGAGTAGAATACTTTTACTACATTCCCACCTCACCTAGCCCACAAAACTGAACAGCAAGAGGCCTATTCGAGACGTTGTCTCTAAATCTAGGGTTTTCATAACGTATACTCCTTTTACTTGGACCACACGCGTACAGTGACGGTATCCCTTGACTTCCTGTGTGGTACTTCCTGGAGACGTCACAGTCCGTTGTTCGACATGTGACGTCGCTTTCAACGTAAAACTACTAACATGAATCTAAACTTTCATTGCAGGCAATTTTATAAGTTAGCTTTCATAGAATCAGCCTGAAAGCTCGTTAATTCGTTGATTGACTTATTTTACTACTAGGCTTAGTTACGATATCGAGTTGTAAAATTTGTAATTTCGTTTTGGCGCATTCAAAACTTGAAATTGTATAGTTGTCGCTCTGTTTCTCGTGCGTGCAATAGAGTTTGAATTTTCCTAAGTTTTTGATGAAATTAACGTTTCAGGGGTAGTCCGTTATCACCCCCTAAATTTTAAAAAAAGTCTAAAAGAGTGTTTAACAACAACTTTTCCTAGTCGTATTTTAGGGCGTAAAAAAATTATCACTTTATTTGCAGATAATGGGGGAAAAAAAACATACAAGTTTAATTTTTTACGGTGTAGATAACATATAAAAAAATCATCGAAATCAGATATCGTTTAGGGATGATATCAGAAATAAGCTTTTTGTATGGTCAAGACGGCGGTGTACTCTATTCTTATCAGAAAGTTTCATTATAATATTTACAGCGTTAAGATTATTTTCTGCTTACTCGTACTTATTTAGACTGTGACTTTATTCCTATACATGTTACATGATTTATGTTCACCCCTAGCATAACATTAATGAAAGTGATTCCCGTTTCACCCACATTACAAATCATTCTCGGGCCAAATGAACTGATTTCCCGACGTCCCGAATATTAGGCTCCCTAAATATGTCCCTGCAAGACGAACAGAGGTAAATCATCACCCTTCTGCTTTCCATTTGCGAAATAGCCGGCCTCCTATTAAATGGCGATTTTTCACGTCCCCTTCTTAGAGGTGTGAATTCACTACGCTTGTGATGATGTGCACGTGGTATAATTAGTGATGATCATCATCGACTAAAATAAACATATAGAAATGAGGCAAGTTTGAAAGGAAGGTTGCCAGCTTCCTCGATAAAAATCATAATTACAGCTATGTTATGATAATGTAGAGTCATTTAAAGTTATAGGTACCTACTGTGCAAGTGTGCATCATATTAAAATATTGTGTATATTAGAGTCATAAAAGTTTTTTTTTGTGGTGTGCCATAATAATATGTTGCCTTATCAATATTACAATCTAGCCATGAGACTAATAAGTAATTTAACTTTAACATAAACTGTTAAATAGAGTTAAAATAAGGTAAAGTAAAACAAATTGAGTCCAATTTTCTTAGCAAAATTGTTGAGGTTTTGAGCACTGTTAGCGGCAAATAACTTTAGGTATGACGTCATCTAAGCAACGTAAGCAACAGTTAAATTTTAGATCTCTTTGAAGGATCGAAAGTTGCGCGGGGAGAAATCAACGTATGCACATGCGCCAACTTTACCCCCACTAAAAAATGTAAAATATATATATATATATATATATATATAAATTGCTTAAAATGTTTTCCGGTCTTACTGTGCGAGTGATTACATTATCTAAAATAAAATAAAAAAATCTGTTACCATTCGACAAAGATATCACATAGCATAAACAATCAACCGAATTATGAACTCTTTCTGTTGAAGTCGGTTGAGAATAGATTCATTGAGTTTCGACCCTAACTCGAGGGAAACAGTCACCGAAGGCATTTCTTGCGTTGGGGTTGGATTTGATTCTCGGAAACGTTTTTTGTGAGCCTATTTGAATTTAAAGGTTATTTCGTAGCATTTTCAAGCAAAGTTTGGAGTTTTTAAGCATAGAAAGTGAGGACAATGAGCGTTACATACGCGATTGTGGGGGATTTAATGCTAGTGCTACTTCGAGGGTTACCAGCGACTTCCTAATCCTAGTAGAATGTTAAATATTTTTTTTATATGCTTTTTAATAACTTATTTGTTTTTTTTTTCGCGTGCTAGAGCTTTGGTCACATCGTTGCTCCATGAGATTGCGTTATTCGTTCTTCGTGTTTCAAAAAAAAACATAAACAAAAGTCTACTGATTAATTATCTATATTCAAAATAGTATTTTCAAATTACATGCGCGTTTAATTCATCTATTACCGAATTTCTGTTCTTCTTATATTCCACGACTTTTTTAAAGGAACCACTTTCAACAAAACAACAAGTTAATATTTTGTTGTTGTTTCGCAGCAGGAACTTACTTACTTTCGTGATAGATATATAATTAATCGCAGCATCAAGAATTTTAAAGTGGCAGGACTCTTTTACAGGGTCCGCCTGGAGAAAATTCCACACTTTTGCCAGTTAGTTAACCAACAAGCAGTAGTGTGCAAACATTACTGTGTATTGGATCGATAGACAGTTATGTGCTTTTAATTAAAAACTATACACCGTATTGCAAAACAGATACAGTAAGTGTAAATAGCTCTATCGATTAGGCTTCGTATTGGAGGCCTTATCGCTTAAAGCTATGTTTTTAAGGCAACGAAAAATGGATTGAATAGCAATGCTTCCTGCAAAATTACAAGGCTTACATCTAATATGAGGCTAATATCTGATAGTGTCGAGCGCAGTACATTTCGGGTTCCATCGTTTTGATCTGTTTAATTTCATATTCTGTGTTGTTCCGTCTTCGTCCCAGCGGTCTCATCCCATTTCTTGACTCATCCGAAACACGTATTACCAGCTCAACCCACACAAAAAAAAAAAAAATTTTCTTAAATCGACCCAAATGCTATTCTTGGCTCATCCCACGGCAAAATTGACTAAAAAAGTATGGATAGAATAAAAATGCAACTTATATTTTTGACCGATCGAAGCGAAGGTCTCAGAGTTTACTGGGACAAATCTGAATTTGTATGTTTGTATGTTCGTGTGTATATTTGTCCGATGATAACTTGATGAACCGTTGATCCGATCTTCATGAAATTTTGAAAGTAAGTAGTTCATTTCAATACAATTTTTAAGTTCGAATATGAGCTGAATCAGTTCAGGGGTTGTGAAGATATAGGGATCGTGAGGTCTCAGTTCGGTGCGAACTAATAGTTATATAATTGTGTAGATTTAAGTATAAAGTACCTAGATATTAAAATCTTAATACGTATTTTAGCATCAATCGGTGTTACCAATGACGATAATATATTTTGAATAGTAGCGTGACGCTTAACATTGGCATAAGACTTGCTCATTTTGTCAATCAGTCACTTAAAAAAACGCGCTTCCATTCCACTACGTACCACGCCTTTGCCCTCACCATATCTCTAGCTATCCTCCTTCCCACTGTTCCGCGTGGCACGCATTGTATACCTGTGGGACGCCATCCATCCTACTTAATAATTACGTAGTCAGGACTCAAGAGGGATACCAGTTACGCTGAGACCTCTGTCATTGCGTTAATTACCTTAAACTTTGAGATGGATTGTTTTAAATAATGTATTCTGATGGTAGAGTGTTTATTTGGGAAGATTTGGGAATTTCGCTCTTGTGTTAGAGGGCCTTAAATTTATTTTTGAAATGTGGAATTCACACTGGCAATATTTGCAGGACTTGATTAGACATTTACTTGTTCACTTCCTAATAAAATGTTTAGCTTTGGTAACATGTATGTATTCAGTCACTGATGACCTGAACATTTCAAGTCACAGTCTGAAAATTTCAAGTCGAAAATCAAGCCACAGTCGAGGCCAAGTCGTGAATCGAGAAAGCTTAGCAAACTGTAGAAGTAATGAATCCAAATTACTTAATTTATTTTGAATTTTAATTTTACTGCTTTTTTCAATATCATTGCTTAACCAAAAACTTTGCGCAAAACACTTAAAAACCATACAGCCAATTCTACTTTGACCCCTCTTCCATTCTTCCCCATTCGCTCTCACGCAACATTGTAAATCGTTCACAATGATTAAAGTAAACAACAATGTCGCCCTCAAAAAGAGATATCTTTTTTTGTAAATTACTTAGTAAGAGACGAATTCCGGGAACGATAAGAGCATCGTACGTCTGACGCCGGTGGTTGGTACAAGGCAGCAGATACGAGCCTTTGAATTGAGGGGCATAGCAGGCTATACAGGCTCATTTGCTTTCATAATTATTTTTGTTAAGTAAAGTTTAAAGTACATACGCATTTTTCGGTTACGCGGAATGCGGTCAGCCGTCCGGTTAGCCACAATCAAAAATATGTGAGAGAAAATAGTTATTTTTTTATTTCTACATATTTTCTCGTACATATTTTTGATTGCGGCCAATATGACGGCTGACCGTGTTCCGGCTAACCGTAAAGTGTAAATTAAAAAAAAAAAAACTGTGTATGATGTGTATGTGTAACTGTATGAGTGTGTGTGTTGTAACATAAGTAACATCAGATTTGTTCCAAATAAGTTTTCGTTTTGATTATCTTTTAAATTGGAAGAGGCGGAAGAGATCAAAATCATTTTTTGTCTCTGACCTCTAACAAAATATATAAAAACAAAAGGTTGTTTAAGATATTTGTAAATTGAACGAAACATTTTTCATTTGTCCCGAAATTCACGAGCGAGACAACTGTGAACACGACTAAGGCCGTCGGTAACTTTTGTCGTAATTTTCAAATTCAAATACAAACCTAAGAAAAGCATACAAACTATTTTTGTGAAGTTTTGTGAACTTATGGAACGAAAGTTTTTAATATTATAGCTTGAAATTTACCACATAGTTTAGCTATTCACATCGCTATCAGCTCATTCCTCGCCCCACTCCAGCCCCCCACGTCACCTGGTGGCGAAGAATAATTTATAGCGTTTCTTAAAAACCATTACTCTGACATCGTTGGAAAGACCGCGGCTCCTCCCAATTAACACGGGACTGCTACTGGTGTTCATTCAAATTGATCATTCTTCTGATTTTAAGTAATTAAAGTTTAGTAACGATCAAGTATAGGAGGCCTATGGTCAGCAGTGGGCGATTACGGGCTGAAAATAATAATAATAATACGATCAAGTGGTAAAGAGAAAGAGACAAGAACCTTGCTGTTTCCATAGTCCTATAGTACCTACTAGTACTACCTTGTGCTATGATTTATTCCGTGCCCAGTCCGGCTTAGTTTATGTATGCTTAGCTAAGTCTTATCTTTGTTGACTTTAGTGCATTAGTCATCTGTATTAGGCCACTCCTAGGGTTAGTGAAAATGGGCACTAGCCATCAACTTGCGCGTTTACTCAGCTTGCAGAATTGACCGGTTACTGTGCGAACTCTGGCAAAAGAAGCGTGTGGCCTATGGCATCAATTATATGCGTGACTTGACTTGGGTCTGCGGAGTAAATAAGTGTCTACTTCTATAAAATATTGCTTGTGTCAGTTTATACAAGAAATATGTAACGTCGCACCTCACTGAAATAGCATGGGCTTCCTTACATATCTGGGACAATTTCGATAAAAGATGTTTTTGAGAGTCCCGAGGATGAGGCGTAGCAAAATACACATGCACTCACGTACCTGGGTCTGCTCCGGCCTATGATGACACTTTCACCAGGAATCTTCGGTTTTTTAAATAGTTTTTGTTGAGTAGTTTGGCTTTCGCACGCGCACAATGCAAGATGAAGATGGATTACTCACGGATATATCAGCCTACGAAAACTCTGTATTAGCTACCAAGTGCATATTCGCCCCTTTTGAAATTCTCCAGGTTTAAAAGCTCTTGAACGGCCTCTAGTAATGCATTTACCGAGATTTATGTCCAGAATAGAGCGATTATTTAAACAACCCAGGAAAAAACGTTTCAAGCGAATAGCGCCTTTTTTACGATCATTCTACGTAAGTGAGTAACTTAGTACTAAAATTGTAAGACATAAATTGAGAGAAGGGAACGAATGCGTATTCGTTTCGTGAGAACCATAAATAAGTGTATGACAAAGACATAGTTCAATAAACAACATTGACAGGTATTCTCTAAAAAATATTATTTAATTAGGATTTTAAAAAATGACGATATGTGTTAATATGTTTATAAGTCTATAAGCGTTTGTACACAACTCGATGTTAAGTAGCGGTTTGGTCGAAGATAGTAAACAATTCTAGAATGTGAACTGGCACTTAAGTGAGGATGCCGGAACATACCGTAATAGGTGCTTGGATCACAGCAGAAATATTTTATTATTGTTTTAAGTTAGTTTTAAGCTTAGAATATGGTCCATGGGTGGGCGAATTGGGGTTACCTGTGATGCCCACCCAATAAATAATAAAATAAAATAAATAACAGTTTTTATGATATGCTGTTGATATTTTTGTTATGTTGCGGCAGTTGCCACGGCATGTCAAATTGGGATAAAATTCATTGGATTTTTTACCCGACTGCGCAAACGGAGCGTTATATGAGTTGGACAGTCTATGTATGTATGTAAGTATGTGTGAGAGCACTACCGTAATTGCTATTCCGCACTTCATTAATCCATCGTCATTACCTTCAATAGAGTTTTTTTTTTTCAGTGTTTTTTATTATTTTATTTAGTTTGCATGGAAAACTAACAGCTTGAATATAAATAAAGTAGAAATACAGTTAATGGGTACACAAAAGCCTAAACAGTTCTCACTTATGGATAAGATTAAGAATACCCTGTTAGAACATAAGCATGGGCACGAATTAATGAATGTATAGGTAAATATAAATTATAAAAATGACATCTCAAAATAGAACCAGTTAAAAGGTGTCAGTAGAACTTAAAAGATTTTAAATACCCCTTGCTTAGTAAGCCAGGGGTTCAGAGCCATACAAATATAAAAACTAATAATTAACAATTTATCCAAAACTTATTTATTTATATTATATATTTATTTTTTTGCTTATTTCTTACTAGTATTTTTGAATACTATTTTCATTTTTGTTTGACATAACACCATTATTGCTATGAAAGTACATTTTCACACAATACGAGTTGAGATAAATGTAAAACAAAACTCCATATAAACGCACATACACCGTTCCATATGGACCTTGCCGTGGCGCCTTCCTTTGGCCTGAAGGTAATTTAAACAATGCCATTCAAGACTCGATTAAAGTTCACAATGCTCATAAAGGAATAGCCTCAGGTACTTTCGCCACTGACGTATGTATGAGGATGAAAGGACAATCCAATTTTGCCACTAGCTACAGCTTAATTGAACTAATCTATACTATAACACATTGGAATAAGAACTAGAAGTATTGTGCGAGGGGTAGACGGAAACTTGTGCAGGTGAACTGAGCTTAATTGTTTTTTTTTCTTCCTAATGAGGCACAAGTGGTCGACAATAGCTGTCATTGTGTCATTGACTTTGAAACTTTTTTTTTCATTTTCCTGTTAATTTGTTTCATAATTCTCGTGTGTGAAACCGGATGCGTAGCGTTCATTGTGGATACAAATTCATTGTTATTAACAAAGTAATCTTTGAGTCAATAGCACAGGGGCTCCATTTTTTATTGCTTTATGATATTTCGCTGGTTTGATAAAACTTGTATCATTCGAAATTACTGTCATTCTAATCCTAACTATCATAACTAATATTATAAATGAGAATGTAACTCTGTCTATCTGTCTCTCTCTCTCTGGGTGTCTGTCGCGTTATCATGGAACATTTTTTGCATAGATAAAACTTAAGGGTAGGAGACGGATATAGTTTACTTTTTGTTATTGGTCGACGCGAACGAAGTCGCGGGTAACAGCTTAATTGCTGTTATAATTATAACATATATATAAAATAGTATAAACAACCGGAACCGACAATTTAACTTGTCATCCGACCCACGGTAGCGCTCATTTGTAAATGCCACTCGCAGTTACCCATCCGACTTCACAAAAAAGGTGGAGATTCTCAAGTCGACTGATTTAAAAAAAAAAATAATGCTTGTTACAAAGTTGAACGAATCTCTAGCGTTTTTGCGCTGCAATATCGCGCGTCCATTACAATAGGAATTAACCAGTATCCCATGTTTCACCTCCACTTACACGTAGCATCATGAGAACGTGTTGATTCTCCGAGCTGCGGGCTGAGAATGAGAGTTCCGCAAAGCGACGCTTGGTTCAATCAATACTTGTTACTCCACAAAATGCGTTAAAACAGGCAAATATCAGCCAAAACCGCATAAAATATTATGTTACAAAGGCTAATGTTTCAGTACAGTCATATCGTTCTCCGTGCATCAATCGATGCGACATCTACAAACAAACCACGACCGTGCCATCGACCGTGCTCGTTAGCACTCGGGAAACCAATCTGATTACCTAACGAGGCTCACCTGATACACGGAGAGCTAGCTGTATAGCGGCGAAACTTCAAGTAGTATCCAAAAGTAACACAAAGTAACATGAACCCGTTATTTTCGTTCACCTAGACCAGGGGTCTCCAAGCTTTGAAGTCTTGGGGCCTTAATATTTTTTTCGGTATGTTGCAAGGGCCATAACAATTTTAATTTTTCTGCCCACCTAAGCAAACATCAATTATTATCATTCTGTGTTTTCATTCTCTTCCATTCAACTCATCACAGCAATAGTAACAACAGTAAAACATTGGCTGTCGTTGGCCAGATTGATGACACTAGTCTTAAGCTGTCGCGGGCCGGATTGATGGCAGTGGCGGGCCGGATTTGGCCCGCAGGCCGTAGTTTGGAGACCTCTGACCTAGACCATTTGAGGAGTATTGTGTTCAAATTTCAGGCCTCTATCACAACCGGTTTGGACTGTGAGCTGATCCCTAAAAAAGGGCGTGTTCTTATATATGTACATTATAGATTTTTCTAAATTACAACCGTGCGAATCCGGGGGCGGGGGGCGGTTCATCATCAGCCAAGACGTCCACTGCTGAACAAAAGTCTCATCCTTAAAAAGATGTAGGTTCCATAATCCCCACGCTTGGCAGGCGGTTTGGGGATCGCAAAAACCTCACCGTATACTAAAAGGATGCTGCTGCCCATGCGGTGGCTGTGGTTGCAGTTTTAGGACATACCCCGGGCCGGGGTCCCGGGTAATATAAAGGATGCCTGGAAGAAGTCGTATAACATATCTATTATTTTTTATTCAGACTCATACTCATCTTTTACGGTCGAAAACTGTAACGTCAGCTTACGGTTTTTGTAGTAATAGTAACAGACCTATTAATATTAAAACCTAAATCGTGTAGCGTACACAGTCATAACCATGAAAGAAAGGGTTAGGGTACATCTCGCCCGCTCAAAACCTGGGCCGCGGGCGAGATGTCCACTTTTTTAAATGGCTATGGGTAGATTCATCCAAAACAAATTATAAGATCGGGCCACCTATCCCTGCTTAAAATCTATTTGCCCTATTCTTAGAACAAATCCAGAATGGCGTATATGAAAGAAAGGCTGAACTTTTTTGGAGTGAACGTTAGAATCTGGCTGTGTATATGTATGTATGAATTTGTTACTTACTAGGGATTCGGCAGTTCAAATTGGATCGATTCTAAACTAGACGATTTTTGACGAGCGCAGCAGTGCATTGCCGCGCATGGTTTTGAACTGTTGAGGTTCAAAATTCTGATCTGATAATACTGATAAATTCTGATAATACTGATCATTATGGGCAAGCGTGAAACTTAGCATCAGGTGAGACTTGCTCGTCTCGTCACCAAATTTTAAATTTAGTGAATATTGTTTAAAAATATTATACAATAAAAGTACATCATATATGCTAGTAACAATTTGCAACTGACATTTGTCTGACGATAATCCGATCTTCATTAAATTTTATAAGCAAGTAGTTCTGTTTAATACAATTTCTAATTTTTTTTTTTTTTTTTACGAGTATTGGTAAAAGGTACCAGGTACCAGGGTGGGTACTTATATAGGGTTATAATATACAGTACGGCGCGACCTATCCTAACTTCCTAACTAATATTATAATTCAGAGGAATATAGCCGCAGTCGTGTCAGGAGCAATAAAGCTTCGATATACAAATGAATACGTTCGTCACGAGGAAAAAACTTCGCTTGCGCGATTCAGAACTGTCAACTCCCTATATTGCAACTGTCAGTAACAAAACTTCAAAAAATTAACAAAAATGGATCAACGCCATTTAGCGAAATATAGGAATGTAATATGTCTCTGTCTGGATGTTCGTCGCGGTGTTACGGCTAAACGGCTGAACGGATCTTGATAAAATTTGACAAGGAGTTACTGTACATCACAACGACGGACATAGGATACTTTTTTATGTCCACGCGAAAGAAGTCACGGGTAACAGCTAGTAACTTATATTTAAATACAAAAACAATATTACATACATTGTCAAAAACCAGTAGATACTCTACGCAAGAAAAACTGTATGCAACACCACGTGGTCAATAAAACTGAATAAAAAACGCATCCGGCGAGGAAAGGCAAATGGGTCTGGCTGACGCAGGACAATTAACCAGCATTGTCCTGAATAAATCTTTATTTGTCTACCAGTGCCCCCTACCGGCTGGACCGCTCGTTACCAACTCAGCACTGAACACAGATTATATATACAGATACAGATTGTGTCGTAATGAATGGACCATTCATTACGACTCAACCTGTAGATACCGCAATAAGAGATTGTTATTCCAACAAAACCTCATCAAAGTTGCTGGAAAGTACGGATTACGGGGACTGCGACCACGCGTTATCTTTGCCTATCTCTAGGTTACTGCAATGAACTAATGACAGTAATTTTGTTAGGTGTATTTTGACCAATGCGTGGTGGGTTTTGTTCGTCCTGAGCGCGGAATCTAGGGGTTGATATGTGGCGCAGAACAAGTATTCGAAAAAAAAATTGTACCTGCAAATGGAGAGAAGGTTCACTCCGAAATGACATTCACATAAATGGAGACTGCTACGTCACAATAAAGTTATTTTTATATTGTTAACACACCTGATATGCAATACCAAAATCGCTATATGTATGACTATATTATTTGAGGAGTTCCTTTAATTCCTCATGGATCCCATTATCAGAACTGGATTTTGATAAAAATGGAACCGATCTGGATCTTCTTTCAATTATAAAATAATTTTCCAAACTATCGAATATTCTTGGCGCCACCCGTGAAATAATTATCAATGTGGATTTCCGATGGCTATCGTTATCCTGTGGTCTTCTTCATCTGTTCCACTTCACCAAATGATACTTTCTGAATGTAAATGCTTGACTTGTTGATGAAAATACCAAAATCGCCATATGTATGCCTCTAATATTTGAGCAATTCCCTCAATTCCTCAAGGATCCCATTATCAGAAATAGATTTTGATAGAAATGAGACCAATCTGGAATTATGTCCTTTGAAATAAAATAAAAAAAAATCCAAATCGGTTTATAAATGACGGAGTTTTGAGGTAACAAACATAAAAATACATACAAAATGAAACAAAAACGATCAGTTCGATTAAACAGATACCACAGAAGTGACCCAATATAAGTAATACACATAATCTCACTACTAGTTGGAACACCTAGCATGTTGGCGGCATTAGAATAGATGTTAATTGAGATTATTTTGTGATTTTTATCTGCATTGATTGATTACTAAATTGGGTCCATCGATATTGCAATCTTGGCTAAGCCCAATGAGCTTTTTTGTGAACATTTTTGCTCTAGGGTCCCTATCGTATGCGTAACTTGACACCCTCTTCGAGAGTGTTGCCGCGAGCTGTTTTGACACTCTCTCTCTCGCTGAACTTTGTACGTAATCCTAAAAATGTTAAAAACACATTTTAGATCCACTCAAACGGGAAAATGCCTCGAGCTGGCAACTTTTACTCAGTATAAATATGAAACTTCTAGAGGGAAGCAAAGGTTTTACCCAACCTGATTTTTTTTCTGCAGTATGTACTTTAATTTATTACTTAGTTAGTGTTTGGGCCTTTCAAAATGTCTCTAAAATCGATTATCTCCCTCGCTTATTACTTGTAATATAAACATATTGATGTTGACCCACATAAAAAAAATGGTTACATTGAACTGTTGCGGCGCTTACCATCCGGCGAGCGATTTACTCTACTCGTCACTCAGTGCCATAAAACAAAAAAAAGTTTTCGTTACTTTTTTATGGTTTTTAGAATGTTAGGTACATATTTGATTACTATATAATAACTGAGCAATAGATTAATTGTTTTTTTTTTTTATTTTTATTTTTTTTTATGTACATAAATAACCCTTGGTAACTTTTGCCATACCACAATTTTTTTGTTTTGAGAACCGTACCAAAAATGTGTTAAAAATCATCGGGATCAGACTGGAATTATAGAATTACGAAATAAGTAATTATTCCATGGATCCCATTTTTTTTTAAAATAATTATTGAGTTTAGACCGGAATAACAAATCAAAATTTAATAAGTATCACTGATCCCATTTGTGTTCGCAGCAGAGGATCAGAATGAAATACATCACAATTTTACATAATTTAGGCTAAAGTTAGCGTGCTACATCTTCGGTCACATTGTCGCTTTCCATCAGGTTAAATAACAGAACAAAAACAAAGCCGAAGCGATAAGGTCAAGCGAATGTCTAGTCCGATGTAAAAAAAAGTAAGAAATATTTCATGCGAAAATCCTTTTTCTACTCCTAATTATTTTACGAAACAAAATTAATTTTAAAACTCCTGAAAATAAGTAGAATGCAATAGTGACTAAGTGCTAAGGATTTAGGGCAAAATAAATTATATGTTTGTTGAACTATGGCCTTATTTCTTAAATAAACCCCCACTTCAAAAAACAACGCATTCGCGTACCACAAGATGTAAAAAAAAAACTCTTCTGTGTCGCGTACAAAGTTTCCAGAACACCTCAACTGCTTTCTTTTTTCAAGTTCAAACTAATATCAAGTGTCGCTTGTTATTTGCGTGGAGAGTTGCGACATAGCCTTTCTGCGAGCGAGCTCTACTGTAATCGATTTATATTCTATCCCTGACTTCCATCTGAATTTTTAAACCATATTTGCCCCCTTTGTCCAGCTCTTTTGCAAATTCCAAAATCCGAAAAAGCGGACGTCTTCATCCTATGAATCTATTGAATCTACTTGCCAATTTCAGCTTCCTCGGTGAAATTGATTTCAAGATTTGTTTGATTTCAAGTTGAAAACCGACGATATTTTGAAAGTCGCGGCAACCGGTGGATGCAAGTGGCACGTTGTCGGTCGGTGTGGCGCTCTAAGGGGGAGGCATATGTTCAGCAGTGGACCGCTTCTGGCTGATGATGATGAAGCTCATTATTGCGGACACATGATCCATATCAAAAAAAAAAACCATTGAGTTTTAAAATAAAGTCAGTAATATATTTAAAAAAAAAAACGTAACAATAAGACATAATTGTTTATAATAACTCCAGCCCTTATTTTATGGGTCAATAACAATAATATAAATGTAACGACTCGTTACTAACGACGCACGGTAACGATTATTATTATTAATTATAATAATAATCGTTAAGATAGAGGAGTATCATTATATAATTCCCTACGGATGTGCCGAACGAATATTTAACGCAAAAACGTTACAGTCTTTATATAATTATATATAAGCTTAAAATAAATTGGATTTGTACCCTGCTAGAAATAGACCCAATGATACATTTTCCGATTTTTAGGATTCCGTACCAAAAATGTTAATACCTATTACTTTTACTAAGCCTAATACGCTGCATGTATAATTGTATATACGTCCTACCTTTCATTTTGTCCGTAGTCCATCCAACCACTTCACTTAATCATTCTATAAATGAATGAATACCGTAAAGAGTTGCAACTTTCAACTCAGATAATATTTTATCAGACCTGTTTTTTTTTAGTTCATGTAACTCGATGACGAGACCTGCATGTCGCATGAATGTTGAACCTCAACACTTCAAAACTATGCGCGGCAATGCACTGCGCTCGTCAGCCTGAGATGTTAGATGTTAAATCTCTGTATGCCCAGTAATTACGCTGGAAACATTGCCCTTCAATCCGGAACACAATCCGCTTGCACACCACTGCTTGGCGGTTGAATAACTGGCTAAGATGTGGTACTTCCCCAGGCGGACAGATTAAGTCTATCGCTGTCTTTGTCATTGGCTTAGTGCCAGACAAAGGCAGCATTAGAATTAAACTTTTGTCAAAGTTAACTAACGTTTCAGAATCCCGAGGTCCGAGTCTTTCAAAGTTCTTGCCGACAGTTTCAGCGTGCCACAAACATAAAATTACATCACACGAATATAATAAATGAAAAATTAAGCCTGCCTCTCTTTGAATTTTCAATATTAACCGGCTGAGCGGATCTTGATGAAATTTTGGCGGTAAGTAGTGTGTCCAGGATGGCCCATCGGCAAGTGACCGCCCGAAAAGAGCTTATAGTACTCATCATTACGAACAACTTTTATTAGGGGCAAACCCTGAAATCTAGAAAAAAAATCTGCTGTTCCTTACATTTTGTCAAGTGTCATTGACATTTTTCTATGGAACACCAGATATTTTTCTTGATTTCACGGTTGGTCCCGTAGTTAAAGTTGTGCATGATGATGAGTACTATAAGTCCTTTTCGAGCGGTCACTTGCCGATGGGGGACATTGTATATGAAAGTGAAGTGCCTCAAGAGGATGGTTTTGAAAACTTTAGTCACGGAAAATTGTAGGAAATCTAGAAATATGAATAAAGCTGCGGGCGCAGTTAGTGTAATACTTTATGAACGTGTGTTGCCAGTTTTCTATTACAAAACTTTAAAACAGCTTTGAAGTTCTGTATAAATCCAATGAGAATTTTCTAAACTGATAAAAGTCTCTCTTTGTGTCAAATACCACTAAATAGACGCCTGAGCAAACTGTAAAAGACTTTTTCTACGCTTGTAAACATTTTAATTAAAGAAAAGTCTATTTAGGGCTCGCTCCTTGACAAAAACCGTATCATTTCTGTTCAATACCAATAGATAGCAAAATAAATGCTCCAATAGTTCACTAGTGTTCTAAGAGATTCTCTAGATTATTTATGTGGCTGTTGTTTCTGAACCAATGAACAACTAGGATAAAAGCCGACAAAGACACAAAGCCTAGGTTTTAATCAAAGTAAATCATGATAAACAGCTGTAAACACTGTCTTTAATTATCTAGAAAGCAGTCAACTGATAAGATGCGCCTTAGTCAGTAGACTTCTTTCTAACAAATTGTAGTTCTGATTGGCTGCCGGTCCGCCATTGTTCTATATTATAAGCTTCTATGCTAGTCCAGTCATTTGGTAGTTTATCTGATAAGTTTTCCGGGAATTTTGCAATTGGTGATTTTAAAGATTTCGACGTGCTCTTTTCGAATTTTCACTTTGCGACCTCGTATCTTTGCCGATCGCGTCGCCAAATTGGGTAAAATGGCGCCCAAAAACAGTTTTTTCCAAATCCTATCCCTATTTCGTTACCTCCTTTCCGACTCATTTTACAAAAAAAATACTTATTAATTAACATTACTTTTTTTTACTTACTTTTTATTTCACTTTTTTTTTTTAATTTCCTGTAATTTATGTAGTAACTTTTTTTTTGTATACCTAATAGATAGTTTTGAGAAATTCTCTCCGCGCCGGCACCTGGACGAAGTGTTTATCGTACTTAACGATTTTGATGTTCACAATAATCATTAATGCAATTTGCAATGCTATCGGCCAATTTGTGCCATTTTGTGCTTAATTAATTCGTGAAGGGAGAATAGGTACGAGCAGACAATCGATTACAAGAACATTTTTTTAGCAGACAAGAATTATTAACAAAATCCGATAATTTTACAAAGAGATTATGAGAAAAAAGATTATTAGGTACTTAATTATAGAGAGGGAATATACAAAGGTAAGTATTAAGAGCCTAGTTACTTTTCTATGAACTATTTAAAAAAGTGATAGTTATTATCAATATTATCATAAATATTTAAATGTACGCTAAAACATTGAAATACGGGCCAAATTCGTATTAAAGAAGTGCAAAAAACAATTGGTGCATTCGACAATAAAACAAGTATAACTTTGCAGTTTATTCTCACTTGAACAAATTTATTCAATCTTGGGTCTGATGATATAGAGTTTCTTATAGGTGAGTAGTGTTTTCCTAACGTGTAGAATTATGTTAGTACTTCAAGTCAAGTCCTGAGTGCATAGATGTCTTTCCAAGCTTTATGTCTTCGAAGATGGGAGCTTCTTAGCGCTTCTTGGTAAAATGCTTTCCAAGTACACATTCCCGTAGTTTTATTAGGCTGAACTTTAAGTCCTCAGAATCTTTATTGCTAGTGCCTTTACGTGTCATTTTCGAACAACATTTTTATTAATTAGGTATGCACTTACATTGAATATATTTATAAATGATGAATGTTTGCTGCATTGTTACATAGAGTAGCCCAATCTGTAATAAATACTCCATGACGTATAAATACTCATTTGCTTCTCTCTTTTCTGTAGTAGGTCACGTCTGCTGACGTCATCTGCGTTTTTATCTGCTAGCCCTATTTGGTAACAGCTAGCAGAAAGAAGTAAATACGAAATTCAATCCAAACTATACAATTTGTCAAAGAATCCAAACTATACAAAATTAGGTCACTATTTAGATATGTTTTAGATATCTATTGTTGACAGCATAAATAAAAACATAAGACAAAAACATCGATGTTGATGATGATGAAAAAAAGTAGCCAAATAAAAGCTGGTCCCAAAAAAAAAAACAAATTGAATTACGTGGGACGTGTATAACTGCGTTGTTAATTAGGTCAGCGATGCGAAGGGCTTCACTCAATTATGGGGAAGATTAAATTTTCCGTGTCGCGGAGTTATGGCTTTCATATGCAAATGTAGTTCGGGTGGTGGCGCCCCTGAACTGGGACACAACGTGAATAAAGTTAGATGACTATTGTAGCATTTTGTATGAACCAAAAACTAGTCTTAATTGATGCCTGATAATTGGAAGAACGATACATTTACAGCATAAAGCAAGACAAAGCCACCCGTGCTAACTTTCCTAGAAAAAATTTAAAATAAACTCCAAATGCGGTGGGAGTTTTGGCGCCAACCTAATTTTTTGACAAAACTTGTGTTCTTTCGAGTATAATAATGTTCTTCGTCAATATTTTTTTTAAATGTAATTTGGTGACGAGATGACCAAGTCGCTCACCTGAAGTTAAGCTTCACGCTTGTTCATAACAGTTCAGTGCCAACCAGAATTTTGAACCTCAACAGTTCAAAACCATGCGCGGCAATGCACTGCGCTCATCACCCTGAGATATTAGATGTTAAATGTCTCTGCCCATTAAATACGCTGGAAACATTGCCCTTCATTCCGGAACACAGTAATGTTTGTACACTATGCTTGACGGTTGAATAACTGGCAAAGGTGTGGTACTTCCCCAGGCGGACTCTGCAGAAGAGCCCTACCACTACCAAAAAATGCGCATGAGAGTGGGCAAACGTATAAAATGATGTTCTTTTTGTGATGTTTCCAAAACTCTAAACAAATACTGAAATAGTTGATTTAGACATTGATATTCATAATTTTGAGCAGCGTTTTTTTTTCTTACTAGTATTACTAGGATTTTCATGCCCGTCTGCACTAAAGTCAACAAAGATAAAACTTAGCTAAGCATCACCTAAACTAAGTCGGACTTAGGTATGTTAAAGAAAAGGACATGTCTTGCGCATTTGGTGCAACGCATTTTTCATTGTTAGATACGTCATAGAGTTAAGTATGAACTTAGGAGCTGTCAAAGTGTAGTGCAGACGGGCAACAATATTTCTAAGAGTTTTAAAAATGATTTCCTATATGCATCCACGAGAGGCAGTTTGAGACTTCAGGACACAAAATTGTTAGCGTGGCCAAAAAAGATATTGTTTCATATAATGTTTGTCAGTCTAGCCACCCGTGTGTCCCAATTTTGTTTTGACAGGCTGTGATGTAATATTTATTTAGCTTCCATATCAATTTCCATTGCTGATATGCGAAACGAGCTGTTGAATTTTGCATTGACATTATAAAACCAGTTCTGAATTGAATTTTGCCTAAATTTTACTATATAATTATGAATATAGAAAAAAAAAACGAAATCTGTATAAATCAATTTCGTAGTTCACGTTATTTCTCTGCCGAATTTTACCTCAATCGATACAGTCGTTTAATTTAAAGGTAAAAATAAGCGTTTGTTGTACTACCAGTAGTACCACGGAAAGTATTTTTCTTACCCGTATTGCTAACACAGACGGAAAGAGTTTGCAATGTAAGTAAGTAAAAAAAAACTAAGTTAAAGGCCAAGTGGCTAGCCCTGATGTCAGAGTTTCTGGCCACCTGAATACTTCTGACATGGCTTACCGGCTGTTGTTAAAGACAAGCAAATGAGACCTAATTGACGTGTCATCCGACCCACGGTAGCGCTCAGTTTTAAATGCACGCGGTCATGCAACCATCCGAAGACTAACCGGGTCTCCCGCTCCTAAGCATTGGTAATCGGTTAGGAAAACCTAGTAGAGCTAAGTTATGAACGCTATGCTAGAGTGAGAGATAAAAAAGCATCGAAAAAAAAAAACTTGTCATCCGCAGCAGCGAAGTTGTTATAAACTACCCTCAATTTAAAAGGACAACGTACTTTTTTGGTAGAAAAAGACCTACTGCCCAAGTTTTTAAAACTACTCCGCAAACTCTCCCATTCAAGCGCTGAGATAGTCGAAGAGACAGAGGTACTTAATTTTTTATCTCAAACTCCGAAGAAAGTTCTAACTGTCCGTTCCGTGGAGGTAGAAAAGTTTGTGCGACATTTAGAGCGTTAAAAACAATCTCTGACACTCAGTGTCGAGGGTTAATGCCTCCTTTTGTACCGAGAACTGTTTACAGAACTGTGATTTGGGTGCTACTATGAGCTTTCTGAGAGTCGAGTCGTTTTGTCGACCTGTTTGGCTCAATGGTAGAAAGTCCGGAAAACTCTGAGACCATCGCTTGTCTCGCGAAATATCGAGAAACCTTTTTATCAATATAATACTAGTATAGCTACGCGTCATGAGGTCGTAGTTTGGAGAAAACTATCTAATAAAAAACGGTAAGTCCAGTTGCTAAATAGTTTAGAATATTTACAAGATACTTTATTTTGTTTTTTACTTTTTAAAGCGTCAGCTTCTACTGGAGGTCAATTAATCTTTGTAAGCTTTAATGAAATTCGAATTCAGAACTGAAATTTGCTGCGTTGAATAGGACTGGGATGGCAATGTGGATCTAATGATTCACAAGCAGACGATGTTGCAACAAATAATTTCTGATAAGCTATCGAGAACCGGTAGTTACCAAAATCCCAAGTAAAGTGCACTCGTCGAGACGGGAACGAAATGAAAGTTTCGCTCGGTTTCGTTTATTTCTCGCTCGGCGGGCTCGTACGATGTGATTTATTGTTTCGATGCGGCATTCGATTCAAATCGCTTTGAAGTTGGATGACGGCATACGGTTCCGCTCCGAATCAGATTTATTTTGATATCGAATTAAGGAAAAAGTGATAAATCGGAAGCTTAGCAATCATTGGACTCACTCATCGTTCGTGAACGCTGAAAGCCTTTAGCGGCAAAAAGCGATGGAATTAATACGTGATGATTGTCAGATTATAAGACAATAGTGCTGTCTGTGAGAATGTGCAAAATGCAGGTTCTGTTACTTCTAAAAACCAACTAGATTTTTCGTTTGGATTTTCTGCGTATTGGACGTTTTAAGAATTTGACATTTTCTTCTGGAGCGCTAGAAACGACGCTAGAAGTGGCGTCTCTTAACATTGGATGCGATTTATATATTCTATTTATGCGATATATATTTTCAGGTAGGAGGAAAAAAATGTCAAAATAAACATTTACTGTTAGTACGACTACTTTATTCCAAAGCTCATAAAGGCAATTTTGTGATTGCGATATTTGTGTTGTTACTAATAAAGTACGGATATAGTTAGAAGACTCAAATAGTCAAATAGTAACGAAGTCATTCGAGTTAGTATAATGATATTTATAATCGTAAAAATAGTGTTTTAATAGTGTCTTCGCCTTAATAGATATATTAGGAAAAGTGGTACTGTGTCTATAAGCCTACCTGAGCCTAGATTATAATTTTATTACGGAATGCCCCTCAGGCAAGAAAAAATCTATTAAAATAAGCAACGGCACGAACTCTTGGAAAGAGGTCATTTGTTTTTGTCAAGGAAACTTGACAAATGACAAAAACAAATGACATGTATTTTCGTACTAACTTTTCAGAAGAAAATATATACTGTGACCCACTGCCATTTAGACTTACAAAATGTACAAACTGTCAGCTTTAGCAACTTGCAATTAGGCAACACGAGCTTAGACGGTTCAAACTCTGATTTATTGCTAGCTTGAGTACGTTTTCAATACCTATCATGTACCGATGAAATATGGCATGTATCTAATGCTGACATGCAATAAACGTTCAAACTATGGAACAGATAGACACAGAGTAGCAGGCATAATTGTGCAACTATGCACTTTTTTTTTTTTGTTTCTCCTCCTAAGAAGTTTTTGGCGTCGCACGTCTTATGCATTTGCCAGTGTCAAGTATACATATATATTATCAAGTTTTGTTACATATTATCAAACAAGTCATAGTCCCAGTCAAAGGCTAGTATATCAAGTCACGGTCAAGTCCCAGTCATGCCCCAGTAAAGTGGTGAAAACTTTACTAGAGCCTTCTATGGAGTATTGGAAACAACATGAAAATTCACGTTTCACGACATTATACCATTCACCAAGACTCGTGGATGTTCACAAATACTTAACGGGTAAAAATTCACCATTTTTACACATTAACACTCGAAATAACACAAGTTTTGGAAAATAATAAAATGACGCGACATGAATTCTTCACGTTCCCGCCAAAACTTCAACTTTGATTCCCAATAAGCGTTAATGTCATCATCAACGTCAAAGCGATTTTTTACTGTTACAGACATAAAGATGAGACGAACAAATGTAATCGAAAATAACAAGCCTAATAATTGTGAACATAAAATATTATCCGTTACTATAATAAATTAAAAAAAAATAAGTTTATGATAGAAGCGCTTTTTGTGATTAAAAAAAAGCATTTTGGACTCTTGTTTACAGTCAGAAATACGATCATAATTAACATTTTTTTATTGGCATTATACATTCGTGTTATCGGAATCTTAACCATTCTAAAGCGGCGCCATCTGTTGTAGAAAAAAGAACGCGGGATGTAACAGCGCCCTATGATATGCCCTCTCTTATTTATAACTGCTCTATGGAACAAAATGCATTACAGATGTAATCGGGCAAGGTAAATGGGCGTGGTATAATAGATAATTATAATTGATGTGTCAGAAACACAATGTTGAGTAAATTGTGATGTTATAATCAAAAGCGTTTGTAAAGTTTTGTTGTGTTGTTGCAGTAAATATGGAGGTGAAATCCACTGCTGCTTAAGGCTATCATCGTACCTACATGCGGTCTTTCCTTTTAAATTAATACAAAATAGATTAGATAAATTTAAGATTTAGCTTAGAAATCTTATTCCGGGCAGTATTCAAATATATTAAAAACTACTATGTTGAGAAAATGTAGAGAAGAGATTTGAAAAATGTATAATTAAACCAAAGAGCCGCTTACCATCAGGCGGCCCGTCCGCTTGTTTGCCAATTACGGCATTAAAAAAAAAAAGAGAACTCTACGAACGAAACCAGAGAGATAGAGTATGAGTATGTGCTAATCTGTGGTGCTGACATTCATGTGACGTTGTAGCAAAAAAAACCTCCTTCTTGAGTGAGAAAGGTTAAAAAATATATGTAGTTCCCGGCGCTTTTGTCATGACGATGCTTCATCATACGAAAAAATGACCAAAATGACCTCGTCCTATCCGTTAACCAAACCAACACATTAATATATTTTATACTGACATGTTACACATAAAAGCAAACTTTAAAGCTGTCGACAGACATGTGACACGCCTGTCGCCGTAACTCATGCTTTTTGTGTATCCGGCGACTGCAAAGCGGGGCCTAAAATGTGGATCTACTTGCAGTTTGTTATAGACTTTCATTGCAAATTAACCGTACTACAATTTCATAATGTATAACTAATATTATAATTAAGAAGAATATAGCCGCAGTCGTATCGTCCATTCTTACCTACTTACATACTTAAACACAAACTTTCGCATTTATAATATTAGTGTGATGCTAAAATATGAATATGCTAAAAAAGCCCTTTCATTTGATACTTATCGTCATCTTCATCATCATCATTAGCTTGAAGACGTATATACACTAATGAACATAGGTCTCTCTTTTTGATACTCAACAAGGAATAATAAAAAAAAAAATGTTTTAGTTCATGACTCTATGAGGCGCCATATTCAATTTAATGTAAAGCCTCATAGCCTATAACCAGCAGACGATCAAGACGATTCCAACGATACTTCATTTGTCCAATTATGTTAAGTATACTTAACTTCATAACTTCTTCAACTTGCAATATCACTGTTTAGAAGTTTAAGTTATGAGGGAACAGATGAATATACATACATACCCAGATACATATTATACATACCGGTCGAAAGTATTATACATAGTCGGGTAATAATAATAATATCTGTATTTCCTTTTAATAAATCTGCTATGGATTGTACATGGCACTTTGTTTCCGATAAACCCACAAATAGCTCCATACATCCAACAGTTAAAAATAAATCGGGCGTTTATCCCCATCCCTCATCCAACTATAATGACCAGTATGAAAAGAGCTCTTCAACTTGCAATATCACTGGTACGAAAATAAATCGAAAGCTCAGTTTTGGCTGGTGTGATCCGTTACCATAAATAGTCGATGTTTAAAATACCAGCTTTGGTTTACGAACCAAAAAATTACGATGACTTTAAGCTCTTTGATTTAAAGTCGATATTTAATTAGCAGATATTTAGTTGTAAAGATTTTAAGGTGGAAGTTTTTCAGTAGCTTTTAAATACATGTTGAAAGTTTGTTGAAAATACTCGACAGACAGCTATCAAGATGTCCTAATAGGCGCAGCATACACCAGAAATAATTTACAAATTGGTCCTTTGTCGAGGTTTTTATTTAAACTAACTCAACCAAAATATTTTACTATCTCAGAAAGTAACTTACCTATTATTCTTTTTTCAATAATTTAAATGACGGATGATGTACGTCATTAGTTTCTTACAAGTGAATGCAAGCCCGTACCAATGAGTTCTTTGGAACTTACGTACGGATATACCACTGGCTTTACGGTGAAGGAAAACATCGTGAGGAAACCTGCATATTTCCGGAGAAGTAATTCAATGGCGTATGTGAATCCGCCAACACGCACTGGGCCAGCGTGGTGGATATGGCCTAATCACCCTTCGAGGGTAGGCTGATATCCCAGCAGTGGGATGTTTAAAAGGCTGATATAGATAGATAGATAGAATGCAAGCTGAAGTGGCAATAGGCTGGCCACATCACTCGAAGAACCGATAATTGAATGGGATGAAAGGTTCTTGAGTGGCGACTACGAACTGAAAAAAGCAGCGCAGGCAAGCCTCCCAATAGGTGACCGACGACATTGTGAAAATCACAGGCAACCGGTGGATGCAAGAGGCACGTTTCAGTCGGTGTGGCGCTCTAAGGGAGAGGTCTTTGTTCAGCAGTGGACGTCTTCTGGCTGATGATGTTGATGATTACTGTCTTAAAAACATGCGGACGGAAAACGTCTATGACAATCCATTGTTAACGTGCTTTTTTTTTACCCAACTGCCTAATAAGGAGGTGTGTTTTTAAATCTAGTTTTGTAAACAAAAACCACATCATCGTCATCAACAGCCAAAATGGTTTTTACAAAAAAAGATTCCGAGTGATTCCTAAGACAGTTTCTTTGTATCTTCTATGGTTCCGGATTTCTTCATACTCTCCCAGATAAAATAATCAGCATGTATCACCTAAATAACTTTAGGCAAAATAACCTTACCTTCATAAACTCTAGGTCTAACAGGCAGCACAAAGAGTAGAGTAAGTAAGTGCACAGGCGTCCTAGGTGTACTTTATTACATTATTACACGTCCATAAGTAGTATTCAAGAGGCGGTCAGGCGAGTTGCCTTTGCACAGTGCTTAATTAACAACTTTAGTACCTCTATTACAGAGGCAGTGGTCGCTTAGAGCTACTTATAGTTTCATATCATCCTTACCTGACAAAAAAGGTAAACAAACCTCTCTTTCTCACAAAATCGCCGTTTTCTCTTAGAAATCAAACAACCCAGGCACGCACTATAGTCCCTGGTTACATAAAAAACGTGAATGCAACTATTTACACACAAATATCAACGAAATTCATCATAATTACATTATATTTTGCATAAATACGAAAACAATACAAAATAATCTGATCGTATTTGGCGGTTAGACTCCTCTACAGTCTATGGCTTTTAGTGATGGGAATAGCAACTGAAGAATGAACGGATTGAGTGAACTTTGGAAATGAATGTGGCCATTGGTGAGTATTTATCAACTTATTTTGAAAGCAAACAAAAATACAAGTAAACTGTTTTTAGAAACCAAATTACAAGCATAATTATCATGCACAGATATATATACATAAGTGTATTCATAAGAATTTAGACAAATATCATTCACTTTATATCTATTTGTCGTTCATTCGATGGAACCTCATCACTAATCTTGTATAAGGTTTTGTTTGTTCACCTTTTTTGTCAGGTAAGGATGAACAGCTACTGAAGCAATAAAAAACATTTAAAAGAGCCGACTTCCCTGATTCTCGCTATCTTCTACAAAATACCTGAAGAGTAAACGTCTCTAATCATAAAGGTCTATGCGTTGATTCCTAGAAAAGGGATTATTCTTTCATATAGATACTAGCAGCGCCCCGCAGTTTTACCCGCTATTCTACAGAAACTGAATAGTTTTCCGGGATAAAAAGTAGCATAAATGTGTATAAGTTTTTTTTTGTTACTCGGTGACGAGACGAGCAAGTCGCTCACCTGATGTTAAGCGTCACGCTTGCCCATAACAGTTCAGTGCCACCCAGAATTTTGAACTTCAACACTTCAAAACTATGCGCGGCAATGCACTACGCTCGTCACCCTGAGATTTTAGATGTTAAATCTCCGTATGCCCAGTAATTACGCTGGAAACATTGCCCTTCAATCCGGAACACAGTAATGCTTGCACACTACTGCTTGGCGGTTGAATAACTGACAAAGGTGTGGTACTTCCCCAGGCGGACTCTGCAAGAGAGCCCTACCACTACAAAAACCTTGATACCTTGAAAGCTACCTTGATACCTAATTTCATTCAAATCATTTTAGCCGTTACAAGTTGAAAGAATCAAACATACTTACATACAAACTTTCGTATTTATTATATTAGTGTGATATGGATAAAATACGAACGAGATAACGAGAATCAGAGAAGCCTGGCCTAATAACCAAACAGGAAACTGCATTACATAATTCTGTAACTCCAAACTGCATGAACCTCTGCCTTCTACTTGATAATAAAGCTGGCTTGTTAAAGTGCACTTTCTATAAAGGCAACCTAAATCACGCACTAGGGACACACTACTTGGCTTAGTACACTCGTAGGAGTATGTATGTTCTGGCCTTTAGACATACGCCTCACCTTTTGCATGAAACGTTATTTTGATAGTTAATAAGAATTCTTAAGAATAGAGTATAAAGCCGTCAACAAAAAACGTAGTCTGATACCCACCCCTAAATGTTGTCCGATTTCGATGTTTTTTTTAAATATGTTATCTAAACCGTAGAAAAATATGCTTGTAGGTTTGTTTTTTTTTTTTAATTTTGCAATATCGTCGTTGTGATATGCACTTAAAGTAACATTTTTTTTGCTTCGAAAATACGACGAAGATAAGTGGTTGTTACACAAGAAAACAAAAAAAAAAACAATCATGGATTATGATTTATCCAAGCCGTTGACTCCAAAAATGAAAGATTTTGTTAAGTTTTATGGGGTGATGGCAGACTACTCCCGAAATGCTAATTTCATCAAAAAGTTAGGAAAATTCACTAACTCTCTCTGTTGCAGGCACGAGAAACAGAGCAACAGCTATACAATTTCAAATATCAGATGTGCCAAAACCTCGCGGAACGACTATCCTCATAATAAAGAAGAATCCAAGGAAAGGACACCTCTCTCGTGAAAATTGGTCAAGCTGATTATGAAGAGTTAATATGAATAAACAAATATACATATATCTACTTATTTACTTACATACACCGCGAAACCATAACTTTTGGGAAAGGGGGGAGATAGATCTAAAACTCAGTATCTAATGGTATCACAAACATCAGTTTCCATTGTCAATCCCATCTCACTCACACCATTAAAGGAGGGAATTAAACAGCATGAGGTCACGAGCCACCTCCGTGTTCACTTTAATAAAACAACTGTCTGTCTGTCTGTCCGTGTTGACATGAAATTGCTTTTATGTGAACCTTCGAATCCGAACAATGTGAGACGCGGGCCGTCACCTTTGAGCTAAGTCACAGAGGCTAAGTGCATATGGAGATGGAGATAGATTAAGTAAAAAAACGGTCTTCAAAATTTGCCGCCCCTAAATTCTGCCACCCTACTCAGCCTACCGGAAAATCCGCCTCTGCTCGTAGCAAAACCAATATTTACCTACCTAAAGTTTTAGTTATTCAATTTGTTCAGAAATCAACAAAGTTTATTTCAAATTAAAAAATTTATAAATGACCAGTAATGAAAACCCAAGTAAATTATAAATAAATAGTAAGAGTTTCAAACTTGATTAATAACCCATTGAATGAAATCGTTTGTGCAATATTATAATATTCTCAGATTTTTCAGAAAAGCGCTTTTCAAACTAGGCTGTCTACTACCGCCATCTATCCTGCACGCCCCGATCTAATATCGTTCTGGTGCTGCGATGCCCGAGGGAATAAGGTTTTTCACCAAGTTTCTAATCTTTTCAAAGGATGGCGCTAGGAGCGCAAAGTGAGCAGACTGGAAAAGTATTTATATGACCAAAAAGACTTTTGATGAGTTTTTTGCATATTCGAATAATGGAAACCATTTTTTTTTATCATCATTTTATTGACTGAGGCTCAGTAACATTAGAATATACAATCAAAGGACTGAGGAGCCAATGAAAGAAAAAAAAAAGGAAAACATGGGATTTCTTCCAATCTCGTTTCCTAAAATATACGAGTATTATAATAATAAAATCAAAACTAAATTCTCTCACAAATATTTTTGTCAATTTCATTGAATTCAAAATCAAATATTTATTATCTCTATATAAGGCCCAAAAACGAATACATCATAATTATGTAGGTATAGTGTTTGGAAATTCGTAATATGTTATTAAAATCTTGCTAATGTGTGAGTGAGATAGCTGGCTGTGACAAAATTCTATTAATTGTTAATAGATACTTAACTATGGAAGTCAACATAATTTGAACATAATACAGAATAAGATATTTGAAAACCCTCCTAAAAGCTTCTTTATGTACTAACTATTATTTATACTGTGCGACACTGAATTTATTTTGCGCAAAAAGGCGAGAAGTTTATTTACCTCATGATACTAAAAGCTTCAAAGCCGACATAACCTTGAGGACTCCTTTCATTCTTTCACTGTTTCTTTTTATTCCCTCTTATTCCAGAAACCCTCTAATCAGTATGAAATGACGAAACTGGGCTAAGTCACTGGATAAAGTGACAGAAAAAAAACACGCTAATCCGGGATTTGCTTATTTCTAATCCTAAGTCCAAACACGAAACGTGACAAAAGAGATTTTTCTGACCGGTTCCGTTTTTATTTTCAGTGGAAACTTTCACTCGCGTTAATAAGGTGGATGGGCTTGTATCGGACGTCGCCGGGAAAACTAAGCGTTAACTTATAGTAATCCTCATCTTAACTACTGTTTTCTGTCTCTCTCTCTGTCTGAGTGTTTGTCCCGTTATCACGGCTAAACGGCTCAACGGCTTGCATAAGGGTATCTGAATCAGAATCAGAATCAGAAAAACTTTATTGTATACACCGTGTAGAAAGATGGCAAAGATAAATAGATAGGTATCAACAGTTTTGTTCATCACGAACATACAATGTTATAAACTGTACAAAATAAATAATTATAAGCCTAACATACATAAACAATTAAGTCCTTAACAAAAATATTACTTAAATGGTAATTAGTACCTTACTTATTAATAATCTATATTTGGTAGGAGACGGACATAGGTTACTTTTTTATTGGTCCACGCGAGCGAAGTCGCGGGTAACAGCTAGTGGTAAAGAAAGAAACATATACTTATCAGAAAAACAAAAACATAGTATTTTTATTAAATGTGTGAAAAATTGAACAGCGCAAGCGAAAACCGGAGAACACATTTATATTTCGATGGTGTCTGATGGTGTCGATTTTTAATCGACTTCCAAACTAAGCAAGAGATACTCGAGACCTAGATACCGCATAGATACCGCATTACGAGATTCGTTATTCCTACAAAAAGTCACCAAAGTTTGAGGAAGGCGCGGGTCGCGGGATTGCGACCAAGCCTTCTCATTGGCTATCTCAAGGTTACGCCTACTCGCGCCTAACAATCAACCAATAAGAGTAATTTCGTATAAGTGTATTTAGACTGATGCGTAGTGCGCTTCCAGCGTCCCGAATGCAGAATCTAGAGTGTGATCTGTGTCGAGACCGCACGGTTTCTAAATATGAGAAAAAGGTAAAATTTTAGAGTTGTCAAATTTAGTTTAGCATAGGAAAGGGAAATCGACACTATTTTCTTTCAAATACATAATTCGATATTGACGTCGATTATTTTATACTATTTTCTATTTATATTCTCCAAATTTGACAGCTCGAAAATTATTGCCACCCCTTTCATACATATTGAAAACAAAAGAGACGCCGATTATTTTAGTACTGACAGATTGGTTTAGTTTAGTGGGTGCTAGTTCCCTGCACTGGGAATAACTGTCTTGATTGTGATGACTGTCTGCGCAAATAAAGGTTAAAATCAACAGGGAACAAAATTTGAAAGACGCGAAATTACAATACGGCACGGAGCGACTACTAAGAGTCCTCGATTAAAATTCATCTCGCTCTTGACTCGTGACATCTCTGTTGAGATGAGAGTTGAAAGCATGCCGCCGCTCGATCCCGCAAGATACGAGTATACTGAGGAATTGTAGTTCTGTCATAATAATAACTATGTCTAAAGATAAAATCTTAAGATTTTGTGGCACTTTGGAGCTTCTTAAAATTTGCTTGTTTTAAATCGTCGGTTCATGAAAACTGATTTTGCGATAGTAAATAGAAAATCAAAAAACAGCTTATCGATTTTATCTGAGCTATAAAAATCGTGATTATTAAAATAAGTGACCTATTCCGTGACACCTCTGACTGGCGGTAACTATCAGAACTCGTTTGTTCTTCCTCTACAAACAATAATCGTGACATAAACCTTTCATTTCCGAGGCATTATGATTATTTCAAGGAACACAGACCACCTCCGAACCAAATCGTCCAGGGTTGGTTGGAGTAAAAAATAAGCCTTACATAAAAGAGGTAATATTTCTTTTGTTTAAACAATCCCCTCCCACTAGGCGGACTGACCGATTGTTAAAGTCGCAGGCAACCTGTGGATGCAAGTGGCAAGCTGTCGTTCGGTGTGGCGGTTGTAAGGGGGATGTCTATGTTCAGCAGTGAAAGTCTTCCGGCTGTTGATGATGACCTACATCCTTACCAAAATTCATCCAAACCACATTCAGCCAGATAGTTCAGTTACGGGACTGGGAATGAAACACACATCCACGCACACTTTCGCTTTTATGTGATATTATTGAGATTCTCCTATTGGACCCGGGCATGTCCTAAAACGATGACCAGAGACACGAAAGGACGGGCAGCATAGCCTTTTTAGTATATTGTGGGCGTTCTGCGATCCCAAACCGCCTGCCACTCCTCTCTAAGGCATTTGTTCAGAAGTGGATGTCTTCTAACTGATGATGATAGTTTGATTCTAGGTAAGATTTGGTGGCAGCCCTAGGCAGTGTGTCAGTATTCGTAGCGCATAGTCTCCGCGCGGTGCGTCGCGAGACTGATCGGCGCACGTGCCGCGCGTGTCGTTTGACACGCCCGTCTGCACGCGCCGTGCATTCTAATCGGGACCTCGTGGTAGAATAGACCTATGACTGCAATAATTCATTAAATAAAATGTTATACGTTACGGAATAATTATTTTATCCCGGATTATTCACCTTTTTTATCCCGGTTTATCTCTATACCTGTATCTCTTTTACACTTTTTTAACATTTAAAAAAGTTTAAAATGACAGTGGGAATTTAAAAATATATAGCCATCATTAAAATGTCATTGCTTGTGTTTTAATAAATTTAGAGCTCTATCGAGTTACCACTGAAATTTCAGTGGCACAATTAAATGCGAAATTGCGATAATTACGCTGTGGTGCCGCCTCTAGTACGTAATAGCTATGTGGGTAATGTCGACCATAAATAACAGTTGAGTTGTCACTCTCAAACTTGAATTCTAGATCATTCACTTATCTTCTCCTAAATTGCTGTTAACACAAAATTATTTTCGACTATTACACTGCGAATGATTTCCCTGACATTCACATGACACGAATTATCGTCTACGGAGAGTGAAGTGATACACACGAGCGGCAATAATGGCGGGCCGGGTGAAGGAGTCATTTTAATGTGATTGCCGCACCCCGTCTCGGCTGGCGACGTTGCATTATTAATGCATCCCTTGGATACGTCAGGACCATAGGGTTGGATAGCAAATATGTTTTTAGACTAAAATAGTACTAGTAGTTCGCGACGAACTGAGACCTGTATCTTCACAAACCCTAGACCGATTCAGCTCATATTTGAACTTAAAATTGTATTGAAATTAACTACTTGCCTACAAAATTTCATGAAGATCGGATCAACGGTTCGCAAGTTATCATCGGACAAATATACACACAAACATACATACAAATGCCGATTTGTCCCAGTAAACTCTGAGACCTTCGCTTCGCTCGGTCAATAACAAGTTTATATAGGAACACGTAATAAAGTTAGTATAATATAAAACGTTAAAAAGTAATTACTTACACTTTGTACTGGTATATTTGCATTGACTACTTTGCATTGGTCACTTTGCATTGGTCACTTTACATTAACCTTTTTGCATCCACCACTTTGTATTTACCACTTTGCATTAACCACTTTCCATTGGCCTTCCGTCCAATGCGAAGTTATTGATAACATCAGCTTGATTTAAAATTATTATTTTATATATTTTTTTATAGTTCTTCCCTAATTTAGTTTTTTTAGAACATTTTAATTCATATCCGCCACAAATTACAAAACCTACACAATTGTAAACTTATGATTGTTTGCCATAGACTTCTCAGGTGTGTCACAGGCTTTACACGGGTGGGTAGTAACTAATTATTTTGCTGCATTTAGGTATTCCCTTTGCTGCGTCAAAGTCATGGAAAATATTGAAATAGCTTACATTCAAAGCGCTCTCCCTTGTAGTGTATCATTTCGTAATTTTGTATTGTTGGCGAGAAATGTAATACGCTACAGTGACGTTTGAGCTTTTTTAGCAGCAAATCGATTTAAATTCTCTCTCGCTCGCATATTTTTTTTAATGATATATAATCACCGAGGGTGATATTGTAAAATATTTTTTCAAAACAATCCTTAATTTAATTTAGTTTATTGTAAATTAACAACCTTTAATTAACTTTATTTACATGAAAGAAAATTTGTTTTCCATATTGCTAAGCTTCTAATAAACTCTGCTTCATTTTAGAAGGAAAGAAAGGAATATTCTACACCATGTTTAAAAAAAAAAAAAGTTTTTAAAACAATTTAAAAAAATGTTTCTAAAATATACTATGCGAATGTTTCGGCCACTAATTTTATGTAATTTAAAAAGAAGTTAATTTTGCGTGCGAAAAATGATCATCATTGTATTAAAGCGGCCTTAAATCAGTATGGTAAAATAGAATTTCTATATAAGTCAAATAATTAAAGGTATAATATTTACAATATGTGCATATATTACAACAAAATATCAAGCCCCATTTCCTACGCTAATAAAAAACTCCAATCGGCCAACTTTATTCCGGCATTCCTTAGATCCCTGCCTGACCTCTAATTGTCCCTCCCATAAATAAGACAATGGAAATAATTATTAGTCCGATACCGGGCGGCATTCCGGACCGTGCCAGAGACAATACGGGCCCCATTGTTGTATGAAAATCTAATTGAATCGGGCCGCATGTAATCTGGGGTTTGGATGCTTTGAAATTGCGGAAAACGGTAGAAGTGAGGGCAGGTATTAGCATTTTTGTTAATAACTGACACAATGATTAAAAATTAATGGTTTTATCACATGAATTATAAAATCCACTACCTATTTATCATCCATATGAATAATGCCCACATGTAAATAAACTAGTAGTTCGCGCCGCATCCTTAAGACCCTTAAATAGTTATTTGTTATGCAAGGTTGCAAAGTTGTTTTTTGGCGCGAGTACTTGTATGGAAACCTAACTGAACTTTTGCGTGTAGCATAATTCCTTATTAATGGCACACCCCGTCCTTTACCTCTTCCATACAAAACCTCTCCATGCTAAGGTTACCTGAAAGAGATCGCTTTAAGCGATAATGCCGTCAGTTGTTACACTAGTTTTAAGTTTTTTTTTTAACCCCCGAATACTGAAACGTTCGTTAACTTGAACAACAGATTAATTCTAATACTTCCTTTGTCTGGCACTAAGCAAATGATAAAGGCAGCGATAGACTTAATCTGTCGTCAAAGCTAACAAACGTTTCAGTATTCGGGGGTTAGGCTGTTTATTTTTTTATTTTGTGTTTCAGACACATCGCAACAGGGTGCGGCCCGGCCGGAGGTCGGTGCTGCAGTATGTTACATTTAAAATAATACTTATACATAGTCTATATTACATTCCATTTCATTAAATATACTTTGTAAAGTAAAAGACAAACAATTGATCCCTTTTTCCAATTGTACTGGACATTACAACGGAAAGACACTATCAGACTGGTTATTATATACACACAGTTTGAACAGTATTCAAGTTACTTCGTTTGTTTTGCGCTAAGTCTATATGTATTTGCAAGAAAATTACTTCTGCAAGCAAATTAAAAAGGTAACCGCGAGCTACGCGTAAATTGTGGTGAACTTGCTATTGCAAGTTTTGAAAGTTTCGTTACTTGCAGCAAGTCGTTTTTTTTTTTTTTTTTATTGTAATTAGTGGTATACATCCGACGGCCCTGATCGTAAGTGCGTTACCTGCTTTTGAGGACTATTTTAGACTGACTTATTCTAGAAGAAGTCTAGATTGTAATTTCAACATAAATTAAGTACTCTTTATGTTATGAAAACCTGAATTGATTTTTAAAGTTTAAAAAGTCCAGAGTAAGCACATAACAGAGTAACAACAGTTCACCATAATCATTCCGTCAATTAAGGCTTTGTTAAAAACGGTTAATGTATTCCACTAGCTACCGAGTAGAGCCAACTTTGATTTACACCCGAACCTTTGAGGCTTTTACACTGGAGGGTGAATATTAAATAAAGCCTTTCACGAATTTAATTCATCTGCCTGGCTCATGCGGGTTGTCCAGAGAATAGATAAACGATACTGATACGAGATATACTTTTGTCGTTAATTATTTAAACTGGTTTTCTCGCTACTGGATAAATAGGATATTTCTTGCTGTTAATAAAAAATAATAAGAATATATTTATTACCAAAAACAAAACAAAAAATTGAATTGGAACTGCATCAGCCTTTTAGCATCCCTTTGCTAGGATATCGGCCTACCCTCGAAGGGTGATTGGGCCATATCCACCACGCTGGCGATTCACATACCATCGAATTTTGTTTCCGGAAATATGCAGTTTTTCTCACCGAAATGCCAGTGGTATATCTGTACGTAAGTACCAAAGAACTCAGTGACACGGGCCAGCCAGGGTTCGCACCCGCGACCCAACGGATATAAGGTGAGTAAGCCCCCACTGAGCTACCACGACCACAAATGTAATGATACATTTAAATATAATATAGCTTACATATCGCATCGCTTTTGTTACTTAAATACAACTTTACCAACACTTTTCTTTTTTCTTTTTGTCTTCCGTTTTTTAGTTTTCCCTTTGTTTGTAAGTTTGCGTGTTCCTTGCGGTATCATAGTATATCTAAAGTGTTGGCACTTGATAAAAAATGTTATAAATCACTTGGAATATTTTTGGGTCATTAATTAAAGAACTTGAAATATTTTTCTGTTGTTTTCCTAATGAAATGTACTTTTATCTTGAAATAAATTGTATAAATAAATTGTTTTAATACAGGCCCAGTCGTCACTAAAGTTTATTTAAATGTTAATAACGCAAACAGAGGTAAGATGTTTAATTTTGATTTCAATAGACTTGGCATGCGTTTGACTACGATATGATCTACTCAAAAGCGATGATGCGGTCGAAAATGTAACACGCGTGCTACATTTACGTGCTAAATTATTACCTATGACATTAATCCTAGTAAGTAGGCCTCCCACTAGGTGGACTGACGACATTTTGAAGGTCAGGGGTAACCAGTGTATGCAAGTTGCTAATTTTCGTTCAGTATGGCGGTCTCATGGGGAGGCCTTTGTTCAGCAGTGGACGTCTACAGCCTGATGATGACATTAATCCTTAAAAAATGATCAATTTAAATGCTGAAATGGGTGAAATGCTGTAAGTTATATAGCTTGAGAATGAATAATTAGAACATCAATATTTCAAAATTTGGAAAATATACTAAGAAAATATAAAATATTAGTGGTAGCAATATTTTAGATTAATGAAATTATTTCTAACCTGCAATTTAAAAAAAAACTAAATTAAGATTGAAAGTTTCGCTCAGCGCGCCAAATTCAAATTTTCTTGCGTTTTTTGTCAATTACAGCTTAATTACTCATCGTGGATTCATTGACACTAATTTAGCGTTAATAAATAGATTTTACCAAGAAATAACGCTTAAAATGGTCACCTAGATAACATTCGCTTAGCTACACAATTTTAGACGAACAATTGATCCTTATTGTACTGGACGCAACGTTGCAGCGGAAAGACACTACAGGTTGGTTATTTTAGACACAGTTTGATATAACTTATTTATTATCGCAAAATAAGATGACAAAATTCTTTTTTATGTTACTCGGTGACGAGAAGGGCAATTCGCTCACCTGATGTTAAGCGTCACGCTTGCCTATAACAGTTCAGTGCCACCCAGAATATTGAAATTCAACAGTTCAAAATTATGCGCGGCAATGATTGTTAGATGTTAAATCTCTGTATGCCCAGTAATTACGCTGGAAGCATTGCCCTTCAATCCGGAACACAGTAATGCTTGCACACTACTGCTTGGCGGTTGCTGGCTAAGGTGTGATACTTCCCCAGGCGGAGTCTGGTCGTTCTAACGTAAGCCATGAAAATGTTAGTTTACCAAATGAGGAAATCATTTACAATAATTCTTATCGTCCACACACGTTTAATGATACTTCAAGGGTGGTCCGAGGTACTTAGCATACCGAATGGTAGTAGGGTTCCGTAGAAATAGATGAAAAACTGCGTATTTGTCGTATGTCTATATTGTCTATTGTGTGTTTAAAATAATTATTCATACTCATGTTAATTTAATTAAACCAACCGAGTCTTGTTCTTTGTCTGTCCTTCTCTTTCTTTGTCCTTTTATTCCGATTTCGCTATGTATTTTGTCTTTGTAAGTTCCTTTAATTCTGGATTTCGGGGAGAATTCTGTGATGCCCTATTATTCTTACCCGACTACGCGAAGTAAAAAAGGGGGGTTATGATTTTGACCAGTATGTATGTATGTATTATATTTATATCTGTTCTCTCATACCTTCTAAATTACTGTTCATAATTTTACAAATGATCGATCTTGATACAAATCACTTGATGATAACATCTTGTAATAAAAAATACATTGTTAAAAATATTTTGCAAGTAAAATGCTCCGTGACGTAAGGCTCTTAAGTCAACTGGTCCCGCCTCGAACTGGTCCCGCAGGATCAGTTGACTAAGTAATTAATTTTATTATTTTTCTTTAGTCAAATGAACCCACTTTAAAATTAGAAAGAAAACAGATGTATTATTTCGAATCTATGTACAGGCGTGCACAAAATGTTTAGGACATATAAAATGAATACACCAGAACTTGATGATATTAATGGACGTAGTCGGGTTTTAGTTTTTCTACCTATCTTCTTGTTTATCTTTATAGGGACATTCGAAATTTTTGAAGATGAAAAATCACAAACACGTCACATTATCAGACTTACGCACAAACTTTCGCATTTATAATATTAGTGTGATGTAAGTACTTTTTATCCCGGAAAAATAAATGGCTTCTGTAGAATAGCGGGTGAACCCGTGGGCCGTTGCTAGTATAGGTATAAATATTCACATACTTGACGTAAAAAAACATATACATAAAAACTTGGGCTTTCTCGTCATCTCGCCTAAGCATTGCGTGGCGTTGTACATCAGCGAACAATCTGCTCGCCTCTTTTTAAAACATCATAAAAATGTTATACAAAAAGTTACACGTACAATATTATCACAAGTTACAGAACCCTCCCCCACCATAAGGGCCACTTATCACACAAAGGTATTTTATCAAGGGCCATGCTTCATCGGAGTCGGTTAATGTGGCCCGGCACGCGAAACATGGTGATTAAAATTAATAAAATTAGTTAGCAGGTGGACGACCAGCGTTGGGTAAATAGGACGCAGGACAGTAGACACATATTACAGTTTGAGCAGTATCTTGGATCTTCATGCTGGCGTCACACGCACTGGAAAATTCGACATTACGCTCTGCTGAGCTGTCAAATTACACTTAATACTACGGAAATTTTCACGAGTTAAATCCATGATGATTAGACGAGCAATTTCTAAAATGACGCCACGATGTAAAAACAAGTGACAGACAGATGAAACAAACTGTATTCTACAGCCAAAGAGTTCCATTTTCAAACGTATTACTTTTTAAATGTTTCTTATGTAAGTGGCCAGTTTCGGAAACATATAGTACGCTCTATGTACATTGCACAGAAGAGTAAAAATTTTTACCTTTACTTCTCTCTTCTGTGGTACATTGTCATATTATTAGACTATGTTATATTAGAACTTTTGTCCACACGACGACTAATACGATTTTACTACTTTAATAGCTGGGGCTGTGTAAATTGAAAACGACTTGAAAAGTCGTTTAATGGCCGGAGAGTGACATGGGCAAATTTAATTTTTATCCCTGAAATTGCTACAACTCCAAGAGGATTGCCCACGCGGGTAAAACCACAGAGCACAGCTGGTAGTAGTTGGAACAAACTGTTTCTTCATAAGAACTGTAGGTAATTGATCGTGTGGTTGATTGATCACGTAATTATTGCGATGAGCATGAGACTGACTATGTCATTTGAATAATCAGAATGAAGCTGTAGTACTGAATCATAATTATATACATTGCAGTTTTATGTGGGCTCTAATAGGCCAGGAAGGTACGTGGAACGACTTTTAAAGCGAGTAGGTGATAAAGGCTTGGAAAGATGCCCATTTTGCAGGTAAGCTGGTTCTACATTGTAAATTCGGAATGATACGACTAGAAGGCCAGAAAATGATGTACTCATTCAAATTAGGATCGTGAAACTCGTGTTTACCGCGGAAATTACTCTTGCGTTAGACGGGTTTTTTTAAAGCTTTAAAAAAAGAGATTGTTTTTTACGAATGAAGACTGCAGCGGGGCCAAATTTAAAACGTAATTTTAAATGTAAAAACCTATCTTTAGTAAAATATCATTGGGGTGAGGTTTGAACTTTAACTTTAACTTAATATCACCCGCAAAACCTCAAGTAGCTTAGCCAGAAAATCAATCTAGCCGTAAATAAACGAAAAATGATTTAATGATTCTTTAACTGTGTTCAAAAACAAACTAGTAAAGTCTCTAACCAGAGATAAATAATGTTTTGATTACGGTCTTTTAATTTTTGTTTTATCATAGAAAATGTTATATGTTCTAACTAACATTCCGTTTATATTATAGTTTACATTATTTTATTCCCTGTCTTATCACTATTTATGGCGAATGTTGTATATGCCTATAAAGGATGATCATATCATTTCCATGTACCCACTCACGTAAATATGTTCACTGTTGGCGTATCTCAATAAATAAATAAATAAAAGTGAAAACCAGTGAATAATTCAAGGCGACTAGCCAGTTCCTTGATGGATTCCTGCTTAGATTCCCTTCGTCCAATCTGTCCAATCCTCAGAGGGACACGCTCGTATGTTTGGAGTAATAGATGTGTTTTGTGTTGCTTTGGTATAGTCAAAAACGATGTCGTGGAGGAAAAATAATGTAAATGTATAGAATGATAATAATTATCCGCGCGAAGCGAAAGTCTAGAGTGTACTGGAACAAGTCGGCATTTGTATGTATGTTTGTTGTGTATATTTGTCCAACGATAACGAGCGGATCGTTGATTTTATCGTCATGAAATTGAAATTTAATTTGCTAACAAAACATACTTAAACAATAGAATATAAAATACGTTGATATTTATATTAACAGTACTTCTCTCTTCTTATTGTCTATTCTTATTCGCTGCGTCTTCCGGTTCGTGGTCGCCATTCAAGAAACTTTGTCACACAAGCCGGGCGACGGTGATCGCTTATAATCACCCGCCCTGTTCTTTTGCCACCTATGGCATAAAAAAATTAAATATGAGCCAAATCGTTAAAATTTGAAGTTATAAAGGTTGAGAAATCTCAGTTCGGGGCGAACTACTCTTTTAAAACTATACAACAGAATAGATGACATACAGCATCGAAATACGAATAGCAATACGGCAGCACTCCAAGGCCGGATCTTAGATATTCACAAGTTACCGGTGCGTTTTGTGTTTATTCGGTAGTAAAGTTTTAGTAGAGCGCCTGTAGAGCTGCGGCTGTGGTAGAAGATAGAGTAGGTACGTAGAGTCAGCCCGCTACGTTACTGCACGTTGTTGATTTATTTGCTGTAGTAAAACGAAGTCCACATAAGTACTGCCCTGGAAATAAATTGAGGATTTTTATTAACATGTAAATGAAGTTGAATTGAACAGACTCTGTTATGTAGAACCGTGGGAGGACGGGCAGCAGAATTCTCGGTGAGAATTCTCTAAAAGACGAGAAAACTACCAAAAGAAAAAAAAAAAAAAATCGCTCATCCTTACTAATAATATAAATTCGTAAGTTACTCTATATCTCTGTCTATCTGTCTCTCTGTCTGGGTGTCTGTCGTGTTATCACGGCTAAACGGCTGAGAGGACCGAGCTATATTACACCTATTATAGCAGTTATTATTAACTAAATGCTAAAAAAACAAAAAGTTGTATTTTTAACGCATAGTTCGAGACGCCGAGATTAGATAATCGGGTACAAAAAATACTGCAAGTAGAAAATTAAACTAAAACTACATTTAACCGAGTATTATTGCGAAAATCTGTCAGAATTACAAAAGAAAAATCGCAGTAATGACCCCTGCAAAACAATGAAATAAAATGCTCTGAATTTTCACCGGCTACAGCATATTTTCTTTCACAAATTACATAGCCAGGCTAGCAACCAGCGAAACATAGTTTTTTTTTTTTTTAATTTCTATAGTTCGATCAATCGACATAAAAGCAACGAAAATTCTCCGACTAGTTTTCTCACCAAGTATAAATACGACTTTGAGTGAGTATACGCGATTTAAGTAAGTATGATACGCTATTTAAGTAAGTATGATACCCGATTTAAGTAGGTGTTATACGCGATTAAAGTAAGTATGAAACGCGATCCAAGTAAGTATGATACGCGATTTCAGTAAGTATGATACCCGATTTAAGTAGGTGTGATACGCGATTTAAGTAAGTATGATACGCGATTTCAGTAAGTATGATACCCGATTTAAGTAGGTGTGATACGCGATTTAAGTAAGTATGATACCCGATCTAAGTAAGTATGTTACGCGATTTAAGTAAGTATGATACGCGATTTCAGTATGAATGATACGCTATACGATAAAAGGGATAAGCGTGGAGGCGTGCTCGTCGCATCCCTTGCCGGTCCGGTTAGCACACACATGAATATCATTGATGAGTCTGCTTTCAGAACTGCAACTCCACTTAAAGTAAAACTGGTGGTAGGGCCTTACAGTCCGCCTGGCTAGCTACCACCCTTCTGTTTAAGCGTGTCGCTAAATGTCAATTGTTTTGGCACTGACGTGTTCCGGCACTTGTGCAGGAGCGCCAGTTCCCTTCCCCCTTTTACAGCATGTTCTGCTCTCTATCCTGAGACCCTACGGGTGCGAAGATGCAGCTACCGTCATCGGTCGTGAAGGAGCGGCATGGGGGTCAGGGAGACCCGGTGAAACGGCTGACCGCTGGCCGCCCGCAGGACAGTAGGGGACCCGAACCCGGGGATTTCTTCAAAGCTCCGCCCCGGGAGGCCGTCCCGCCATCCGGCGCATAATCCTGTGGAGGTGCTGCCGTGCCGGTGTAGGAGACCGGAGTGGATCCCGGCAATGCCTCCCAGGGGGGACTGGGGGCCCTTCCGTACCCCATGCCGGTCATTCACTTACTGTATATGGTGACTCATCCCACACACATCTGTTCTTCGTCGCTAGATAGAGAGCCCTACATGCTGTAAATCCTTCAACTCAACTTTAACTCCCAATGGCCAGTAAATCAAGAATGAGCGTTTCTTCAGCGGCCTCCGACTCCACATATCAAGTGGACTTCTGTAACATTCGGGGTATTCATGCCAATTTGAATGAGGTTCATCATCATCTTGAATCTACGAAACCCGCCTTGCTCTTCTTGACGGAGACACAAATTTCCTGCCCTGCCGAGACATCTTACCTCTTATACCCTGGGTACAAACTCGAGCATACTTTTATGCGTCGTGCCGGGGTATGTGTGTATGTCCGGGAAGATGTTTGTTGTCGCCGTCTCAGTGGCCTTGAAGAATGTGACCTGTCCACTTTATGGGTGCGCACGGACTTTGGGGGTAGTACCCGTATCTATGCGTGCCTCTACAGGTCTCATAGCGGGGACGTGGAGACAACTCGGTTATTTGAGCACGTTGCTAGAGGAGCTGACAAAGTATTAGAGCAGCACACTTCCGCTGAGTTAGTGGTTCTTGGTGACTGTAACGCTCACCATGCTGAGTGGCTTGGTTCCAAAGCTACTGATCACGCGGGTCGTGCTGCTTCTGACTTTGCCTTAGCTCATGGCCTCTCTCAACTTGTTACTGGAATAACAAGAATTCCTGACGTTGAGAGTCATGATCCCTCTTTGCTGGACCTTTTCATGACCTCCCACCCTGACCAGTACCAGGTATCAGTTGAGGCACCACTCGGTCATTCTGATCACTGCCTCATCCGAACCTCAGTGCCTTTCTCGGTTCACGCCCATGCCGTTCCCTCTGGCAAGCGCAAGGTTTGGCACTATAGGTCAGCGGATTGGGATGGATTGCGTGAGTTCTACGCGTCCTACCCCTGGGGGCAGCTTTGCTTTTCTTCAGACGATGTTGACACGTGTGCGGACTCCGTCACTGATGTCGTGCTTCAAGGAATGGAATGTTTTATTCCAAACACTGTCGTACGCGTCGGTGGACGGAGTCGTCCATGGTTTAATAAATCCTGCGCGGAAGCTTCGCGTTTGAAGCGTGATGCTTTTAAATCATGGTCCGAAGCTTTCGCCAGTGAAAACCCGCACACACCTGTCTTGAAGAAAAATCTTAACGCTGCCTCTAGGTCCAGTAAAAGGGTGATTGTCGAGGCCAAAGCTGCCCACGTCAGCAGAATTGGCGACCAACTTGCACGGTTTCCATCTGGAAGTCGAGCTTTTTGGTCACTTGCCAAGGCTGCTGAAGGCAACTTTTGTCGGTCCTCTCTACCTGCCATGCGTAGGCCGGATGACACATTGGCTCATAGCGCAAAGGAGAAAGCCGACATCCTTGGTACCCTCTTTGCCTCAAACTCGACTCTCGACGATGGGGGCGCAGCACCACCCACCATTCCGCGGTGTGCGAGTTCCATGCCAGAAGTACGCTTCTCTCAGAAAGCGGTACGGAAGGAACTCATGTCCCTTGATGTGCGAAAGTCGAGTGGGCCTGATGGCATTCCGGCCATCGTCCTTAAAACTTGTGCTCCCGAGTTGACTCCGGTCCTAACGCGTCTTTTCCTGCTTTCATATTCAACCGGATGTGTGCCTACTTCGTGGAGGATTGCCTTGGTCCACCCGATTCCTAAAAAGAGAGATCGGTCTGATCCGTCTAACTACAGGCCCATAGCTATTACCTCTCTACTCTGTAAGGTGATGGAGCGAGTGGTAAACACCCAGCTCCTTGGTTACTTGGAGGAGCACCAGCTCATCAGTGATCGTCAGTACGGTTTCCGTCATGGACGATCAGCTGGTGATCTTCTGGTATACCTCACTCACCGTTGGGCTGAAGCTGTTGAGAGTAGGGGGGAAGCGCTTGCAGTTAGTCTGGATATAGCCAAAGCCTTTGATCGGGTCTGGCACAGGGCACTCCTATCCAAGCTACCATCCTATGGACTTCCTGAGGGGTTATGTACATGGGTTGCCAGCTTCCTTGCTGATCGGAGTATCAAGGTCGTTGTAGACGGTTGCTGCTCCGACAGCATTTCTATCAATGCTGGCGTCCCGCAGGGTTCTGTGTTATCGCCGACGCTCTTTATTCTCCACATCAATGACATGTTGCAAACAAGCAACATGCATTGCTATGCGGATGACAGCACTGGCGATGCACAGTATACCGGTCGTGCTAACATACCTCGTGCCGTTGTTGAAGAAAGTAGGAACAAACTAGTGTCTGAAGTTGAGGCCTCTCTTGAGCAGGTCTCGGATTGGGGTGAACTGAATTTAGTCCAGTTTAACCCAACGAAGACACAGGTTTGCGCGTTCACCGCTAAAAAAATCCCATTTGTTGTCGCTCCTCGGTTTCAGAACGCTCCCCTCAAGGTTTCGGAGAGCATCGGGATCTTAGGTGTTGACATTTCTGCAAATGTACAGTTCCGTGGTCATATTGCAAGTAAGGCGAAACTTGCATCCAAGAAACTTGGTGTGCTCAACAAGGCGAAGCGGTACTTCACGTCGGGTCAAAGGCTTCTGCTTTACAAAGCCCAAGTCCGACCTCACGTGGAGTATTGCTCCCATCTGTGGAATGGAGCACCCAAGTATCAAGTTGAGCCCCTTGATGCATTACAGCGTAGAGCTGTCAGAATTGTCAACGATCCCAAACTCACCGAAAACCTAGAGCCGCTCAGCATGCGCAGAGACATTGGATCTCTCTCTATCTTTTATCGCATTTATAATGGGGAGTGTTCTGAAGAATTGTTCGACCTGGTACCGGCGTCGCGATTTCATTACCGCACCAGCCGCCACCGCTTAAAAGCTCATCCGCATGTGATAGATCTGTGGAAATCGCACACTGTGCGTTTTACGCGATCCTTTTTGCCTCACACCTGCAAATTGTGGAATGAGCTTCCACCAGCGGTTTTTCCGAGTAACTACAACATGGGGTTCTTCAAAAGGGCTGTTAATCGAGTCTTTAAAGGTCGGCAACGTATTTGTGATGCCCCTGGTGTTACAGGTATCCATAGGCGACGGTGATCGCTTACCATCAGGCGGCCCGTCTGCTTGTTTGCCACCTAAGGCATAAAAAAAAAAAAAAAAAAAAAAACGCAATATAAGTACGTATAAAACGCGATTTAAGTAAGTATGATGCACCATTTTCAAATTAAGATCAAGAGCTGTGCAAAACTCATTTCAAATCGTGATCAGACCTTGTCTTTAACAACATGTTTATTAAAATGGTATGAGGCTAAATGTACACAAATGTTACGTTCCGTATATACCGAATATGAACGTCAATATATTCACCGCCATCCGAATATGCCACAAAAGGCGATCCCCGAGAGGCACTGTTATCAATAGATAAGGAGCTCTGCCGCTTACATTTGAATATCTATTCAGAAAAAAATGACAGAATTGGAACATATTTGGAGGAAATATTGGACTTCTAACTTACTACTACGATGGTGGCTTAGTGATTAGCACGATCGTCTCGCCATGTAAGAAGTTAAAATCGCAATAGCCAACTATGAATTATTATTATACACGTAAACCGAATCTTCGACTGCACAGTCACTTAAAACATCGTGTCAGTTATGGTCAAACGCCATGCATGTCACGCACGTAAACTGTTTATTGACCGAGCGAAGCAAAGGTTTCGTGTCCACTGAAGAAGCCAGTTATTGTATGTACGTTAATTTTGTTTGTTTGTTTGTTTTATTGTCTGACGATAGCTTGTGAACCGTTGATTCGATCTATATGAAAGTTTGTACCCAATATACAATACAAACAATACAATATACACTATACAATATACAATATATATACAATATTTTAATACAATTTATAAGTTCGAATATGAGCAAAATAGGTATAATAATAAATAATGTAATTGTGAAGATTTCCCGCCGCAAAAAGAAAAAAGAAAAAAAGGGATCGTAAAGTCTCAGTTCGGTATGAACTACAACTTTTATTTAATTCAAAATGTTATTATTAATGTACTTTAATGATTGCTCTTCAATATACGCAGAAATTTATAAGAATGCGAAAATTACATATCTACGTCTTATTTATATTTATGTTATATAACATCCCTAATACGAATATTTTTTTTATTAAATTATGTCTAAAACATATACACTAAATTTCTATTTATCGGTACGGATAAAATAATAGTTAAATACTGCGTATTATTGCCCACCCTTCCATTTTACCCGTCGCCTTATCAATAACTCGCAAAACACCATTTAATATTGCAGAAGCGCTTTCGGAAAGTGAAGATATCCCGAATATTTTATTCAGGAAGGTAAAGAGGCTGACAAAGAAATGCGAGTTAGATCGTGGCCTAAATAAACTGAACCACTACTGCGAGTTCTCGATCCTTATCAGTAAGCCTTATGAGAGGCCTATGCTCTGCAACGAGAGATTAATGATAAAGACGATGATGGTGAAAGCTTGGTTAGGTTGGTGCAGGGTAAGCGGAGCGCGGAACAGCGGAAGGGAGGCCTAAACCAAGCAGTGAGATAAATGCGAAATGCGACGATATAATGATACAGGAAGGTATGCTAAGCTGCAAAGGGCTCATAGCACTCATGGTTGTGAATAACTTTTACTATGGGACCAAATCAGAAATCGCGAAAAAAATAACTGCTATTCCATACATTTTGTCGACTGCTATTGGCATTTTTCTATGGAACAGTCAATATTTTTCTCGATTGCAGTGTTGGTTCAATAATAAAAGTTATCCATAATGATGAGTATTATGAGCCCTTTTCGGCCTAGCATACTCCTTCCTTTTTAGCTTTGTTTGGTGAAATAGCAGATCGAACAGGTTCAAAGCAGATACCTATGCCAAGCACTGGGATAATAAAGTGTGTGGATTATATTAAGCTTATGCATATAGAACAGTCAATCGTTAATAGGCATGCGCGTTTGTACCGATGCAAATGCGTATCTGCATCGGTACAAAGGCGCGTTCGCTTTGTTGCATATATGCATACGCGTGTTTGCATGATTATCGATATATGATATTGTTTTGTTCGTGTGATGCTAAGCGCGTGTTAAAATGGTTGTTGATATCGTTGATTGTTGATAAACGGCGTAATGCTAAGCTCTGATATGTCGTTGTATCTGCATTCTGAGTTACCTTTACTAGAACATAACAAATAACGTAACAAACAAACAACAAATAATACAACAAGTTAGTCAATGAAGAGAACATTTGTCCCCAAAGATAAATAAATGCCTCGAATTTTCTCAGTGATTACTTCAGAATCTAATCACCTACAAAACAATCAACTTAATGCAGTTACGCTACGTATAAATTCGTATTTGTTCACTCAAAATATGGTCAGTCGGGTGAACAGTGAACGAATTAGAATTTTTCTATCAAACTTACAATGGTAGAAGCATCGACGCAATATTGGGTCGAGCGAGGCTTCAGGCACCGACATTATTTATTTAATAAACCCGGCCCTGTGAGTAGTTACATAATTGTTCCTTTTCAATTTATACGCAAAATTCGACGATTGTTCTCACAAATAGTATCTAACAAAAGCGCCCGAAATGGCACTGCTTAGGTATTTCATTTAACAAAAGGTACGCCTTTTCAGTAATTCACACTAATATTATAAATGCGAAGTTTGTGTGTAAGTATGTAAATATGTAAGTGTGTAAGTATGTAAGTGTTTAAGTATGTAAGTAGGTGTGTTTGTTCCCGTTCAACTCTGCAAAAGCTACACACAGGCTACGTTTTATCCCGGAAAATAGCGGGTGAAACCGCGGGGCGCAGGTAGTCTAATATGTAAGATTAAGCCGAATATAAGACATACTTGAAAATAATGGAGTAATTTAGCTTTCCAAATTAGAAGACTTGTGGTCTTGTTCTATAATGAGATACGCATATAGCATTATAAATCTATAGAATATAACAGTCAAAGAAAGCGTTATTATTATTAAAACCTCTATGGATTTATCATAATAAATACCTACATCAAACTAAATTACACGTTTCTTGCGTATGAGTTTTAAAAGATGCTGCATCGGCGTGTGAGTCACGTGTGTGGTCTAACAGGATGATAAACGTTGGTGGTTTACAGCATGGCACAGGGTCAAATTTCGCGTGGTGGGGTGAGGTCAATAGAAATCTTACACGGAAACATTAACCCCCGTATTAATGAACGTAGAGTGCCCTTGGATTAGTTACCAAGTGTTTAGTCCTTTTCGCTCTTTGGAAATTAGAACTCGATTGAAAAAGACAGAAGACTGAGCAACTGCTCCAAGGTTTATCCGCGTTTATTGATAAGGGGTACGTGTTCAAGCCATGGGGCTGATGTGTCATGTGACCTCACCCGGTCTAATTATATATTTGTGATGAGTATGTTTAGCCTAATAATATACAGGGTTATAAGGAAAGGGTATGCTACGCCGAAAGGGGCTCATAGTACTCATAATTGTGAACAACTTTTGCTATGGGACGAAACCTGAAATCGAGTAAAAATAATCAGCTGTTGCATACATTTTGTCAAGTGTCATTAACATTTTTCTATGGAACAGCAGATTTTTTTCTCAATTTCAGTGTTGGTCCCATAGTAAAATTTACTTTTAATGGTGAGTACTATTATTATTTATGGTGAGCCCTTTTTGGCTTAGCATACCCTTTTCTTATAACCCTGTATTTTTCCCCAACAAAATGAAGGATGCAAAATTAGCACACAGTTTCTCATTCAAAACATCATACAAAAAGTCGGTTCCAGCAAAACTGTCACAGAGAGATGGCAAGTGAATATGAAATTAAAAATTACGCGATCCGTTTGAATTTAAATGAAGATCCTTCAGTTTTCATGACATAATTATTATGCGAGTTTTGCCTTGGAATGGCTGGAAACTAATTTAGTTCTGAATGGAAAATGGCCTGTATTCATGCCCTCACTGATTCACTGCAGTAAAAGAATGCTGGAGCTATACTGATTCATTTGTGACTAAGAAGTGGATGAAGAGTCAAATACGTAAAATAGTTGCGTAAGTGCTATAATCTTGTTCTGGTGTCCAGTAAGGTCATCCGACGAAGCTCGATGACATTTGCAGCATACTTGTAATGTCATGGAGCGTCGTCGGACGATCTTACTGATCTTTTGTTGGTCTTATCAGGTACCTTCTCAACTTGTAAAGTTCTTTCTCTAAAGGTAGATGTTTTCGGTACCCTATCTTATAATTACATTCAAACAAATCTATCGATCTTGAACTTGGTAGGTATCATGAAGCGTCGTCGCACGATCTTACTGATCTTTAGTTGGTCTTATCGGGTACCTACTCAACTTGTATTAAGTTCTGTCTCTAAAGGTAGATGTTTTCTCTACTCTTTTTTATAATTACATTCATACAAATCTGTACATCTTGAACTTTGCCGCTGTTCACTGATTGCAAATGTAAAATAGTTTTTAATCATTTTACTATGAAAACTGACGTGGTTTTGATACATTTTGTTTTAATAAAACGGGAATACTCACGTTAAATTGAGTCGGTTATTCCGACTATAGTTTCGATCACATTCGGTGACCTTTTCGTGTCTCGCTGAGCATTCCTTGATATAAAGGTCACCGAATGTGATCGAAACTATAGTCGGAATAACCGACTCAATTTAACGTGAGTATTCCCGTTTTATTAAAACAAAATGTTTTTAATCATGTTTAACTTTAATCATGTTTTAATTTGCTTAATCCTCAAAATATTTTGCTCGAGCATTTTGACCACAATCACTAATTGGTAGGTAAGTGAATACTTCTGTAACAAGTTATATTATAAAAAGATAAACATAATACCCGACTGCAAAATGCGGCAGTGACACCGGACGTAAAGAGGCTATTGACACCCACTCATGAAAATTGGTCATGCCGTTAAGCTATAGGAGGTGATAATATAAGAACACACAAACATACATACTTTACTTATATACTTACATATACTCCAAAAACAGTACTCTCCTTCTTGGGCAGTCGGGTATAAATTCATTTTTTTTCTAATTTTATAGAAAAAGAAAGACGTAAGCCCACTAAGTAAGAAGGTTGCTTAATAGGCCGTGTAGCTAGCCCATTTTTCGGCTTTTATCATGAAAGATATTAGGCCGCCTGAATACCTCTAACATGGCTTCGCGGTTGTTGTAATTGGACAAACAACCGGGACTTACAATTACCTTCCTACCGCAGTACACACTAACTCAGGGCTTAGCACAAAGATTATTACATCTAAATTCACTCGACTCAAGTCGAGTCAAGAAAATTATCTTCAACAAAGTTCCAAAATTATTTCATCTTTCATCCCGAAATTCTCTCGCGTAAGCGTTTACCTTCAAACGCAAGCCCTCGTTTCGAGACGTCTATTTGACTAAATTACCCGCTCCAGGTCGCTTGAACGCTATCCCAACTAAAACTAAAGATCTGCCCGAGGCGATGTGAGTGGTACTGTGAAATGTGGTTTCGAAATTCTCGAACATGCAGCATAGAAAATGCTGCATGTGCTGAAGTAAAATGCTGCAGGATTTCTTGGAAAGTGTGTATGGGTTAAGGTTTATATTAATTTTGTGTTTTAAGACGACCTGTTTTTTTTTTTTAAATGTAATTTGATGACGAGACGAACTAATCGCTCACCTCATGTTAAGATTCACGCTTGCTCATAACAGTTCAGTGCCACCCAGAGTTTTAAACCTCAACAGTTCAAAACCATGCGCGGTAATGCACTGCGCTCGTCATTCTGAGATATTAGATGTTAAATCTCTGTGCCCAGTAATTACGCTGGAAATATTGCCCCTATATTGCCATATGATCGCATTTTTTTTTAGTTGTATTGATTTACGAGACGAGCAAGTCGCTCACCTGATGGTGATTAACCAGATTAACCTGATGTTAATCATCACGCTTGCCCATAACAGTTACTGAATTCCAAAATGTTGATCTTCAAGTTCAACAGTTCCAATTTCTGCGCGGCACCGCACTGCGCTCGTCATCCTGAGGTATAAGATGCCAAGATCTCTGTATGCCAAGTGATTTCGCTGGAAACATTGCCCTTCAATCCGGAACATAGTAATGCTTGCACACTACTGCTTGTCAGTTGAATAACTGGTGAAGATGTGGCACTTCCCCAGATGGACTCTTGCAAAAGATTCCTACCATCACCATCATCATCATCATCATGTCGTTGACGGTATACGATGATGCAGCCAGTCTGTATATGTCAGGCAAGTTGATGATCAATTATAAAAGTCATCCTAGTGCAAGTCAGGTCTCGCTCTTTAGAATACCATAATATGAACAATTAACTCTTTTCAAATTAGATATTTTAGTTAGGTACATATTAGTTTGTTTTTATTTTGTTGTATTTAACTGTATTCCTTCAAACGGTCTAACACTGACAATTATGAAAACCATATTTAATTTTGTACTTCACTATTGCCTCCTTTTCATGTTCCCATAAATAAAGACGCATAATAAAAGGCAAACCTTGTTAGATGACCGCGAGGTGCGTTTAGTACCGTCTCGAGGAACCGATAACCGGTGGGGAAGAAAGGTTCTTGAGTGGCGACCATGAACCGAAAGACGCAGCGTAGGTAGGCCTCCCACTAGGTGGACCGACGACATTGTGAAAGTGGCGGGTAACCGATGGATGCAAGTGGCCTGTTGTCGGTCGGTGTGGCGCTCTAAGGGGAAGGCCTATTTTCAGCAGTGGACGTCTTATGGCTGATGATGATGATGATGAGGTTCGTTTACAACTGAGCGCCGGTTTCTGACTTCAGTGCTATTCAATCTAAGAATGCGACAACTTCATGAAATCTACTGAAATTTCACGAGACATTTTCATGACTTCACGGTAGAGCCAAGCTTATTTATGAGATGTTTGCATCAAGATAATTTAAATACGCGTGTTGCTTTCCTCTTTAGGATATGGGTTTCTTGAAGACTCCCAACCTGGCTTACGTAACTTGGCATCACCGTTCTAGGAAAACATTTGTTTATTCGGTTGGGAGGAATGTATACGGAAGAATATACTGGGAATTTGGAAATGCAGCACAGAGAGGACATTCGGATGAATGTCTTTTAAATTAGGCTTAAGGCGAGGACAGATCGTGATTTGAAATGAGTATTGTCCCGCTCAAAGTTCTAAGGTTTAAACTTGAAAATTGCATATCATACTTGATGAGAAAACGGTAAATTGTAGTTTTTCATTGCTTTTTTGCCGATTATCGGAAATATACAAATCAAAGAAAAAAATACCTGATTCGCCGTATAATCCACCAGCCTGGATATTTAATTAGTAAAAGAAAATTTGTAGTTACCGCTGAAAATTCAGAGGATTTGATTTCAGAAGGGTGTTTCAGGGGGTCATTTTGCGATTTCTTATTTTGTAACTAAGGCAGATTTTCTAAATTTTATTCGGTTAAACCTAATTTTAGTATGTTTTTCTATCTGCAGTATTTTTTTCCCTGGATTAAGTAATCTCGTCACTTCGAACAAAGCGCTGCAAAATGCTACTTTTTGGTGTTTTACGACTGGACCTCGCCTTAAGTGTGATTTGAGCCTCGCAAAGTAAACCGAAATATTAAAATAGGAAAATTTCCATTTTAAAATAAACTTTTAGATGGAAATAAAAAATTGCTGTTGTAAAATGGCCTTCTTCGTCTACAGAACTTTTGTAAAACACCATGCTTCTAGACCAATCGGCTTTAGCTTGCGTTGTTTTTTGCGTTGCCTGTAAGTCAGTTATTAGATTTTTATGAAGTAGAAGTACTGGTTCTACTACAACTGTTGGGCAGGCAAAGGCAAACGATTGCTCATTCTTGCACGATAATATTTCCCGATAACAAGAAACAATATAATGTTAAGACATATCCAACTTTTTTTTCTGAGCAATAGCGTTTCAAAAAAAAAAACATACAAACTAAAACTACCAAGACCACTAAGCGTTATTGTTTTAATAAAACTCACGTTAAATTGAGTCGGTTATTCCGACTATAGTTTCGATCGCATTCAGTGACTTTTATCAAGGAATGCTAAACGTGACACGCGCGCGACTTTGTCTCGCCTTACACTGAGTACGTGTCTCGCTTAGCATTCCTTGATAAAGGTCACCGAAATTGATCGAAACTATAGTCGGAATAACCGACCCAACTTAACGTGAGTATTCCCGTTTTATTAAAACAAAATGTATCAAAACCACGTCAGTTTTCATACAACTAAGCCTATACTTACGTTTTATGAACGAGCAGTTGGATACCCTTGAAGCTCTAAAGATTGAATATTAAACATTGTTCAAATTATTATTTAATTCATAAACGTCATAGCAAATGCATTTGTACCGATCTTGATGAAGTTTTGCAAAGAAGCACATCCTGAAGACGGACCAAGGGTACTTTTTTCCGAATACAATTGAGGAGGTCCGGACCAAAAGCCGACAAATCCACTTTTCGAATATTATTTCTTTATATATTTTTTTGTCACTTTACTTACTCGTACATACTCTACACCACCCTGGACGCAAATCACGTTAAAAATGCACTAAACAAACCTCCGAATATGAGCAGCCGGATCTAAAGCAATAAGACAATGGCAATAAGCGGCAATGACAATAGTTTTTTGCGTTTTCTGTAAAAATACGCCAAGTGGATTTATCGGCTTTTGTTCCGGACCTCCTCAATTATTAGAAAATCAGCAGATGTTTGCTATGTATATAATGGCACAATAGGTAAATAACTCGCAATCCAAAATCGGTTAAGACGTCTAAGATATTACCGGCAGTACGAAGTTACAGAAACAAACAAACATACACACAAAAAACATTACTCTACTTCTGGGCAGTCGGATGAAAAAGAAAATATGCAATGTCCCAGGAAGAGCCGCGGGGCACTTATAGTATATCTGTATTTGGGTACATTCGGGCCGGAGGACGTTTCGCTGTTGCTAATTTCAGTTGGACGACTTTGGATGGTACGAAACTTCCGGATATGATAATGAAGATCCAGAATTGAAAGGCAAAGACCGAATAATCTGAAAATTTCTCTCGCAACAGCAGAAATGTAAAATACATAACTAAATCAGATATTGTCATTGGTAAAGTGTGTACAGCAATGTCTGTGTAGCTATTCTACAGAAAAAATAACGACAATATGTAAGGAATTACAGTAAAGGACTACGGAAGAAAAAAAAATATTGTTACAGGACACATAAAAATCAATCTACTATCGCTACAGCTTAGTTGTCTAAAGATTATAATTAACTAAGGTTTACATTCATAGAAAATAAATTTGAACGCCTTCAAGGCAAAGCGTGATTTAAAGCAACAAAAACTACTAGTACTACTTTAACATCCATTTGATTGTACATGTAAATGTATAATGTTCGTGTTTTGTGCAATTGAACATTCTTTATTTTTATCTTTAGAAATATAACAAAAAAAATATAAGATACTTCTTTACTGTAGCTGTTGTTTACTGTAACTTTATTTGTATTTTTGATAGCTTGCGCACCATCCGCACAACTGTTATCATGATCTAGGTACATTATTCTAGATATTCGAGCTAATGATACCGTAATATTAAACCAGCTTAATACCGCTTAACTTTTATCGTTTTCAGTCCTTGGCTTTTAAGGGTTGAAAGGTCAAGGTTTTCCGTCGATTTTGCGCGATAATCTCAGTTGTAAATATGAAAGGGTTAGCTTTTATAAACGGTTATAGCAGCCTGGAAATTGGGGCACAAACGTTTCGCTACCTTTTGTTTTTAATTGGAGGTACCGGTTTTATTATTCCTGAATTTGTAAATGGCGCGTGTGGACAGTTAACGCGATTCTCTCCGTTGTTTAATTTCTGTTAGGAACATATACCAGTTATACCACTAATTGCGTTATGTAGTTTAGAAACAACTTTAGGCTTTTGGTCCGGACCTCCTCAATTGTATTCGGAAAAAAGTACCCTTGGTCCGTCTTCAGGATGTGCTTCTTTGCAAAACTTCATCAAGATCGGTACAGCTAAGAAGTAGTTCGCGCCAAACTGATATCTTGCGACCCATAAGTACAACTTTAAATCTCAGTCCGATTTTTCATGTACGAAGTTAAAACTACCTGCCTAAAAAAATTCATGAAGGTTGCAAGTAATCGTTGGGAAAATAATGTACACGCAAAATTACAAATATACAAACGAACATTATAAATGCCGATTTTTCCCGTAGACTGTGAGATGTTCGCTTTGCTCGGTCAATTAGTAGTGACAAGGTAACAGACAGAGAGACAGAGGATACTTTTGCGATTAGATATGTATTTTATGTCGTAGGATAACGGAATTATGGAAATATTTAGGTACGCGTTTTACCAACTCGACGCGGATTTTTGGAGTCGCTGCCTAATACAGCTATAAAGGGTTATAAAGAAAGGGTATGCTTACCCGAAAAGGGCTTATAGTACTCATCATAATGAACAAGTTTTACTATGGGAACAACCCTGAAATCGAGAAAAAAATATCAGCTGTTCCATACAAAAATGTCAAGGACAGTGGAGAAAATGTATGAAACAGCTGATTTTTGTTTCTCGATTTCAGGGTTGGCCCCATAGTAAAAGTTGTTCACAATCATGAGTACTATAAGCCCCTTTCGGCTTAGCATACCCTTTCCTTATAACCCTGTATACATAAGATATTATTATGTTGATTCGGTTCATGGCAGGACAAGTTTTCTATACAGTTTCTTGTTACTTAAAATTAGACAAAGTGTAAAACGAAGTGTGTTTTTATTAGAATACCTCCTTGGTGGATCATGACAGAGATTGGAATTTTCTGGAATCAAGTTTTTTAGAATGAAGATTTTTAAATAAAGTTAGCTTATCAACCAGTTTTTTTAGTACTTTTTGTAACGAAGTTGAAAAACGCAAATATCTCACATTTTCAAAGATCTGAAATGCACCTTTTGAATCTTGTAAACTTGTTACAAAATTATGAAATTAACTGCGAGATGGGTCGACGATATCGTCACCATCGCGGGTCGAACCTGGACTAGATTGGCACAGGACCGAGGCAGATGGCACAGCAAGAGAGAGGCCTATACCCAGCAGTGGGATAAGGAAGGCTGTGGATGATGATGATGATGATGAATTATTAGTTACACAACACTTCATCATCAGCCATAAGACGTCCACTGCTGAATAGGCCTCCCCCTTAGACAGCCACACCGACCGACAACGGGCCACTCGCATCCACCGGTTGCCCGCGACTTTCACAATATCGTCGGTCCACCTAGTGGGAGGCCTACCTACACAACACTTATTTAACACTTATTTATAATGTGCCCATTTTGGCTTAGCATACCCATTGGGAATAACCTAGTAATAGTCAGCAGTAAAGCTATTTAGTGTTGATGGTAGGTCGTCCGTCCCTCGTTAAGCGACAAATTATAGAGCCGACCTTACCCTGACGGAATTCCTAAGTTAAGTTTAAGCACTTTGTTCTTAGTTGTGATCTAAGCTGTGGCTTGTTATAGGCTGTAGACTAGGGTTGGTTTTTATTGATTACTTGATGCCTAAATGAACAGGTGCCTTATCCGTAAATCTGGTGGCAACGGTCATCGCGTGCCGTCCCACTCGCGCAACTTACTCGCACCATGCGAGGCAGGATAGCAAACGAAGACCATCGCCACCAGAGTTACGGGATATGGCCCCAGGTCACCCGAAGAATAAAGCTCGGATGGGCAGCGTTCGGGAAGTTACGTGATATCTTCTCGTCCAAAATCCCGCAATGTCTGAAGACAGGTCGTCAACCAGTGTGTGATGCCAGTGATGTCATACGGAACTGAGACATGGTCCTTGACAGCTGACTTTTGGGGAAACTCAAAGTAAACGCAGTGGGCAATGGAGAGAGCAATATCGGAGTTTCTTTGCGCTATAAAATCTAGATGTCAGAACCAAAGTCAACAACGTAGCTTTCAGGATTTGTGAGCTGAAGTGGCAATTGGCAGGCCACATCACTTGAAGAACCGATAAGCAATGGCGGAGAAAGGTTCTTCTTTGGCGACCACGAACTGGAAGACGCGGCGTAGGAAAGCCTCCCAATAGGTGGACTAATGACATTTTAAAAGTTGCGGGTAACCGGTTGACGCAAATTTCAAATTGTCCTTATTGTTTTAATAAAACGGGAATACGTTAAATTGAGTAGGTTATTCCGATTACAGTTTCGATCACATTAAGTGACCTTTATCAAGGAATGCTATAAGCGTGACGTGCGCGTTGACGTAACTATTCCCGTTGTGAAAACCACGACAGTTTTTATAGTAAAATTGCAAATTGTCGTTCAGTGTGGCGCTATAAGGGGGAGGCATTTGTTGAGCAGTGGACGTCATCAGGCTGTTGGCGATGATAAACTATCATAAATTTAAAAATGAATTTTAGAACAAGTTATGGTAGATACTTTACTTGTATTTAGTTGGCCAATTCTCCTGTTCCTCAAGCTAGACGATGATTTAAACAAAATGAATATGAAGGTATTGTTCCTCTATTGTATAATAAAATTGATAAGGAACATAACATTAGAAGTTATAGTAATAATGAAATAAAAAAAGTTATAATGACATGGCTGAGCAAATTTGATTACAGTGGCATTGAGGATATGCTAGAAAAGCTATATATATGTTAGTTAAACTTATATACATTACATTTATCTACATTTAGTTCATATTTGTATTCACACAAAAGGTTTAAGTTGTAAAATGTACCTACTAAATAGTTGTATTTCTTTTTATTTTTTATTTATTGTATAATTATCTCTGTTTTGGCGTATCTTTTCTGTTCATTAATTAAGGGAGAAGCTATGGATTTCCTCTGAAATACAGTGTATACTAGTTCGGAGCTAATGGATTCATGCTTATTTTGTACAATCTTTGTTTATGTCAAATAAATTTATTTGTATTGTATTGTATTTAATTATGTATCTGTATAGACTTCAACCTTTCTCAGTACTCATTTTGCATTATCCGTTTTGTACCTGATAAGCTGACAACCAAGGGAGTAATCTTTTTCCTATAAGTACGATTATATTGATCGATTTTGTATTGCCAAGTAGTAGTTAGACTCAATTTTAATTATATCCGTCACGTTATAGACATACATTTTGCAGTCGGGTTTTTTTTATTTTTCTTCTAAAAAGATTATAAGGGCCTATTTCATCGCAAAATAAAGTGTTGGTTAGCTACTTTCCGATTATTGCTAGTTAGCGGGTAAAAATTCCAAGTAACTTTAGTTTTTGTTCAGTCTGTGTGACGGTTAGCGCTACTCCGACATTTTGAAACTATTACTACGACTTGACTAGGGAATTTAGGATATGCTGAATGATGCTTTATAATTGTTTCTAATATCAGATAAGTCTAACAATACTTCCTTCGTTAAGCAATGTTGTATGTCTTCAAGCGGCCTTAAAACTTCCTTAGTCCGCGTACGCACGTACGAACACGAATATCGCGAACACAAACATAGCTTGGTACCTACGCATGGAAGCTCTCCGAACACCGTCCACACATATGTATTCATTTATCGACAGAAACATGTGATCACAGTGCTCGATGTTGTGCTCAAAGTTGTTGCATAACATGCAAAGTAACAAAAAATTTGTTCGTGATTATTGCGATTTTTCTACTACGTAATTGTACTACTTAGTAATAGTAGCTTAAAGTTCGTGAGTGCGTTCGCGGCTCATAGTTCTTACTAAGTCGTTCATTCCTCACTTAAGTACGTTCCAAATTGGAAATATAAGCTATCTAGGATCCTAGTATGCAGCTCAGGTAGGACATAGGACTTACGTGGAGGCGACTCAGGGAGAATTAGTCAAATAGAGTGAAGTTTACTCGTACTCAGAGTGCTAGATTCGAATGAATAGTCGACTATCGAATTGACTACCCCTAAAACTATAATCTATGTTTTTTTGTACTATACAATACAATATAACTGTACTGTATACCAAAAAGAGAATGAAACTTAAAAAAATATATATAAAAACTGGTATTACGAACTAGTGGTTAATGGCTAGTAAACTCGCTCGATATTATTATGTTATTATAATTATATTACTAGCTGTTACCCGCGACTTCGTTCACGTGGAGCTACAAACAAAAGTAGCCTCCGGTCCCGACCCTTAAGCTATATCTACCTATGCAAAAATCAGGTCGATCCGTTCAGCTAATAACGTGATAACGCGACTAATACCCAGACAGAGAGATAAAGAGACAAAAAGACAGAGAGATTACTGTCACATTTATAATATTAGTTAGGATTGTGGTATTATTGTGTTTTCTACATTTATTATCGTCAAAGATATCACAGACCATAAAACAAAGGAGATATGTGTCTCGACAATTATTGTTCGTTTTCGAACGTCTTGGCGTTGCTCGAACATACTTTTATAGGAAAAACGATGTGATATAATTTTTGTTTTTGATGTAATACTTAGATGTAGCCTTTCAAGTATTCACACAGTATTGTTAAATATAACAGCTGTGGTGTGAATACTTTTTTTTTTTTTTTTTTTTTTTTTTTTTTTTTTTTTTTTTTTTTTTTTTTTTTTTTTTTTAAAGTATTCACACCACAGCTGTTATATTTAACAATCGCCAAATAACGAGGCATTTTGACAAAAACCTAAAGAAGCGAAGCCATGTAAACTCGAACAAAAACCAAGCGTGATCTGTGGTAATATTACAGCAAAGGCTATGTCAGAGGCCTCTAAGCCTAAATCACTATGACACAAAGGCTAGCCACTCGGTCTATACTAACTTCCTTTTTTTTACCATATTAATTTTGTACTGATTTGCAACCATTTTCATTTTCAGGTGTTTTTAAAGCTCATGGTACGGGTCTTCATCCGTATTAGTCAAATACTGTCCAGCAGTTTGCCCCGAGTTTGGGAGTGGGACTCGAATGCATATTAAATTGAATATGTTGAATTAAGCCCAACGAATGGAAAACTTATCTTAATTAAGTGCCCGGATTTGTTTGAGGCTTAGCGCTGACTGTAACTATGCGATTTCATTCGAGATAAGTATTAACTAGTACAAAATACCAACCAGTCATTCATTCGGTCTTTAATTCGTATAATATCGTCTCTTCTAATATCTGACTCCATGGTGCATACTACGCACCATTGTGAACTCAGACACAGAGCCAAAGGTCGAATCGGAACGATTTTATCGGAAACTAGCTCCTACCCGCGGCTTCGCCCGCTTTTTTCTGGGAAACAATAATCCATTGTATTAGTATGGAGGTTAATAATTACACAGATACTATATTTTTACCGGGATAAAAATATCTTTTGTGTTAATCCATGCCATAAGCTACCCCAAAACTAAATTTCATCAAAATATGTAAAGCCGTTGAGGAGCAAAGTTGAGGAGGCAAAAACATACTATTACCAAAATTTTAAATTTATTTTTTTATGCTAAGGGAGCTGATTTTGACAAAACTGTGATATCTTTTTATTTTTCTTGTAGAGTTTGCTATCAATCGAACCAGAGAATACAAACTTTAACACCCAATTTTACCCCGTTGATGTTGAAAAAATCATTTCTTAGTGTGCGTTTACACCCCTCAATAAACATATTCTCCTAATTTCAAGTATCTACGTCCAGCGGTTTAGGCTATACGTTGTCTATAGGTCAGTCAGTCAGACCTTTTATGGGTATAAATATGTGAAGAAACCACATGATATCGGATGTCGGATATCAGCTACCATCGTCCGATACCGATATCGGATCGGATACTGTGGAAACACTCTTACTGCAGGAGGATTTTTATGTAAATGATATTCAAATGCTACTCATGCGTGAAATTGTGTTGTTGTGTGAATGTTTTTTTGTGTACATGCAATTTTATTACGACCACACATTACGCGAGGATATTCCAAGCTCCAGGCTGCAAATTCATTGTGTCTGCAGGCAGCTCGTGCAGAGTTACGAACTTCAACAGTTCAAAAATGCGCGGCAATGCACTGCGCTCGTCACCCTGACGTTTTGTGCCCAGTAATTTCGCTGGAAACATTGCGCTTCAATACGAAACTGAAATGTTTGCACACTACTACTTGGCGGTTGAATAACTGGCAAAGGTGTCGATTCTGAATTCGGATAAGAATCTTCCATAATATCATGTCCATGCTAATCGGTTTAGCAAAACGAACAACAATAATGTGAGCAGTTGAAAAAGTAATAATAGTGCGACATTTTCGCAAAGCGAAAAAGCAATCAAAAAAAAAATGCTATCACAAAATTAAACCACATCGATCTCTTCGAAGTTATAGCACACGTACGTATTATTGTTCCATATCTCGGAATCGAAATCTAAAAATTTCATCAAAGCATTGTCTACGAATGTGAAGCCGAGGCGTGGCACTGAAATTAAATTACTGTATAAATAACTGAGCACTGGGTTTGTTCGTTTCGGGCTATGTGAATTATGTAGTGATCCAATTCTGTAGAAGATCACTTTGCACAAAGCCACTAGCAAGCTTACTCTTGTATCTTTACATACATATATATTCATAATGTACACGCTTTCTCATCGGCATACTTATAGCGTTAACACACATGAAAACTGTATCTTCAACCAATCTTTAGTGTATTTCCGCTGCAGTATCTCGTCTGGGATAGTAAGAATATACTTGTATCTCGATCCCAAATTAGTAATTTCCTCTCTGTAGGTAAATCTTATGTTTCAAAGTTTTGAGAAAGTGCAAACGGGATAGCGAGAATCAAGGAAACCGGCCCTTGAATATTCAAATTATTCCGTCCCGAGTGTGTTAACGCATTTATTACAATGTTGCTATCAATTAAACTAATTGTAAAATAAATGTGTAGGCTCACTGTGGTTTCAATTGTCGGAGACATCGATGCTCGACTGATTCATTACGTACCTGGAAAAAAAGTAAAATATTTTTAAGACAGGACAGCGAAAACAGGCTCAATGATATATGATTTTCCCGCAATGAGAATTTTGCGGCATACACTGGTTTTTCAAGAAGAGCTAATACGCCAATCTTATGGAGCCCTCGAAGCGCGAATTGTATGAATTTAGTAAAGTTATTTCATTTGACTAAATTCAAACAGCGCGTGCTTCCTCTGCTTAAAAGAATGGCGCGACGTCTTAAATCTTCATAAATGGATCAGGGCGTCAGTCAGTCAGACAGTCTTAGTAATAGATTCTGATTCTGTAAATTTTGATCAAAACGTACTGCATCCTCAGCCATACTGTCACTTACCATCAGGCGATTTCGTAGACAATAGTAGATCTACATATTTCCAATATAGAGTAATAAAAAAACATCGCATTTAGCCCTAATAAGTTTGTACATAACTAGTTAAATAAATAAACCTAAAAATAAGTTCTAAAAATAGAAAACGTCTGCCGCTTGCTTCTAGAGAATTCCAGAATTTCCGAAACGCCAAGAAATATCAAACTTGGGTCTTAACAATAACCGTGTTTCCTAAAAATAGGTAAGACATTAAAATAAAAAGTTCTTCTGCTTGTTTCCGTCCAGATTCTTGGCAGTCATCATCTTGGCAAACGACCTTCACATAGGGATGGGGTCAACTTCCGGCAGTTTTAGCATTTCGGACCCAAGGGCCAAAATAGTCACGTGATTCTAGTTCTTAAACGAAAGGAGTTGGGTACAAACCCGAATATTGAATATTATTTTGTGTTAAAATGCTGACCAGATCCGTATATTGAATGACGAGGTCTATCACGAAAACTTAAACACTACGAAATTTGAAATGTCTGTTTATCATAAATATTATAATAACGTACTTTACCCTACATTTGTACAAAAAATACTGTAAATGCTGATTTATGTTGTTTATAATATGCTCTGTGACTAAAACAAAAAATAAATGAAACATAGGTTTCCAGCAAATCGGTAGTGAGCGATTTTGTAGGTCGGTTTTTTAATTTTATTATTTCATATTATTTTATAAATTACACATTACTAAAATTTATTTTGTGGTTATATAGAACTTTCATTGTGCGAATCAGACTCGCACCTAGATGATTATTTCATTATAATCTGTTCGGGTAGGTTTCGATTTTCCTAACTTAATATTCAGAAAATAAAATTTAGATAGGTACAAAATGTAATTATTGTTTACCAAATATTCCTTAAATTCACATTAAAAAAATATGAATTGCAATTTAAAACATTGCCGATACTAAGACTTAACAAAATCCAAACTTTGGTACATACTTAGATAAGAATGCGTTGTAATTTTTGTTTCACATGGCCGGAGAGTCATTCTCCGGCTACTTCTTTCGTCTAAATACACGATAAACACATCCCTATAAGTGAATGACTAAAATTACCGAGCATAACTGCTTCCCAACCTTATCCTGCCGCCGTTTCCCTAATGGAAATGATATGCCTCTGATTGCCCGTTTTGTTTGTTTGAGAAAGTTACGCCTTTACTTGGACAGTTTAATTGCCGGTAGTTTCAAATAAGATTTTTGAACGATAACAAAGCTTTATTTAAGTTTGTCTTAAGATGATAGTCCTTCCGCGCGGTTTTGGTGCATTCGATATTTAAAATTGTATAGCTGTCGCTCTGTTTCTCGTGCGTGATAGAGATAGTGAATTCTCCTAACTTTTTTATGAAATCAGCGTTTAGGGGGTAATCTGTTGTCGTCCTCTAAATCTTAACAAAATCTTTTGTTTTTGATGTCAATGGCTCGGATAAACCATAATCTATGAAGCTATGATTTGTTTTTTCCAAAAATATTTATGGTACTCTAATAACAACTATTATACTATTTGCTTTGGCGCCATATACCGGCCAATTTGGATAATGTTGCGTACAGGGACCCTATTCCTGTGCGCTCGAGATTATCTCGGTCACAGACTCTCTAATTTAGAATTTAATGGGAGTGAGAGTGACCGAGATAAAATGTCATTTCTCCGAATAGGGTCCCAGGTCGTATTTTTCAACAAATCTTTACGAAACTTAGTATATTAAGTACAATTTTAAAATATTTTTTGATGTGGTACTCCCACGAACTCACTATCTTGACAACCTCTTGACCGATTTTGCTCATATTCGATATTCTTGTTTAGAATTGAGTATCGACTGTTTATGCCACAGATCACCATAGATTCTGCATTCCAGGCGCTCGAAGCACACCACGCATCAGTCTAAATACACTTATGAGAAATTACTCTCATTGGTAGATTATTAGGCGCGAGTAGGCGTAACCTTGAGATATTCAATGAGAACGCTCGTTCGCACTCCCCGCGAACCGCACCTTCCTCAAACTTTGGTGACTTTTTGTAGGAACAACAAATCTCGTAATGCGGTATCTAGTGTGATCTGTGGTTTATGCTAAATATTATCAAACTTCCCACTTTTAGGGGAAAATACTCCTCAAAAATCGCCAATGACAAAAAAATACTATGAAATGTAAATTTGCGGTGCAAAAAAAATTGTTCTGGCGAGGTCTACTGTTCGCAGAACTACTAGTTATCATTAACTAGCTGTTACACGCGATTTCGTTCGCGTGGACCTACAAAAAAAGTTGCTTATGTCCGTCTCCGACCCTTAAGCTATATCTAGGTATGCAAAAATTCAGCTCGATCCGTTCAGCCGTGATAACGCGTCAAACACCCAGACAGGAGACAGAGTTACTTAAGCGATAAGGCCGTCACTTGTTACACTAGTTTTAAGCCTGTTTTTAAATATATGTAAAATTTTGTGTGAACAATAAAGAGGTGATCTATCTATAGCATTTATAATATTAGTTAGGATGCCAAGAAATGCCGCCGCGATCGAAGTAGCGATTTTTCGATTTAAGCTTCTAAAAATCCTACTGCCAAAGTTGAGAATTTCAAACCCTTCTGGGCCAAGTCTCACGACGCCAAGTGTAGGACTGAGGCATACATAAGTAAGCGATGGAACACGCCGCAGGTGATGCGAGATTAGCCGAGCAAGGAGCAAACACTTCTGGAAATGAACGGGTAATGGAATGGATAGATGACTTGATGCTGGAGCAAGAACTGGATGAGAAAAGTTTTCTGTGATTGTGTTAACGGTCTATTAAAAAAAAAAAAGGATTTTTCTTTTCAGTGCACTTCATTCGATAATTAGATTAAAACATTACTATTAGTACTCACGGGATATTTACCACGGTTATTAGATTAAAAACCTATTTTTGAGATGTATCATCATCATCATCATCATCAACAGCCGTAAGACGTCCACTGCTGAATATAGGCCTCCCCCTTGGAGCGCCACACCGACCGATTACGGGCCACTTGCATCCACCGGTTGCCCGCGACTTTCACCATGTCGTCGGTCCACTTAGTGGGAGGCCTACCTACGCTACGTCTTCCAGTTCGTGGTCGCCACTCAAGAACCTTTCTTCCCCACTGGTTATCGGTTCCTCGAGTGATGTGGCCTGTCCATTGCCACTTCAGCTTGCCAACTCTGAAAGCTATATCGGCGACTTTGATTCTTCGACGAATATCCTCGCTCCGGATTTTATCGCGCAAAGACTCTCCGAGCATAGCTCTCTCGATTGCTCGCTGTGCGACTCTGAGTTTCTCCAAAAGGCCAGTGGTCAACGACCACGTTTCAGTTCCAGTTTGAGAAGTATATTTTTTGGTTCTATCGACTAGATACGGTCTACGGTCTAGATGGAAAACATTTACTTATTTTATTACATGACATATTCACTTCATTATTACTATCAAGTCATTACAACACTTATAGTGAGGTAATAATAATGTCTAGGAAAGCTTCATACAGAATGTTGATTGATTTCCTGGTTTAGTTGTAATTATTAATTATCTGGGGTTTTTTTACTAGCGCGCGCTAAAGCGATCTCTTTTCATCTGCGCGCGATAGTGTATAGCGCTATCTTTTTCTTAAAGTATCATTTTGAGGTGTCTCAACACGGGTCCGACCTGATATATTCGAAAAGGATAGCTAGACATGAGTAAAAGAAACAACCTATAACCGTAGTAGTTTGTTTCATATACTCCAATAAAATTTATATCTAGCTATCCTCTTCACAAAAATCTGATTAGCAGGGCTAGCATGTGCACCGCGACAAAAAATTTTTGTTATGCAAGAACAGGACACGGCTACGAATATGTATACGTTTGTCTCCTTTTTCACGACGTGAAGAGTAGAGAACAGGCACTTGCTAGCGCTGTAAGCCCGTGTAGAGACACCTTTACGTGGGCATTATGTACGTGTAGCATGCCACAGCTATCTCGCTCGCATATTTGTGTTTTTGTAGATAGTCCATCAAATATAAAGATGTAAAAATGAAACTTTCTTTAAAAATTTAAAAAACAATACATACTTTAAAACTTTAAAAATTGTAATCTTATCAAACAGATACAACATAATTCATTTATTTTTATAAGCCAAGACAGTACTTACTCCAAAAAAGTCATGAAACATAAAAAAACAAATTCATAAAAAAATACAGAACAAAACAAATGAATTAAATAAATGATAGCATCAAAATATCACTGAAAGAAGCCCATATTTTTGATACTGACAAATAATAAGGAAGAGCGCTGCGGTGCGCGAAAATAGAAGAGAATCACCCACGGCAACCAATTTCCGCACCAAGGAAAATGGTCGTAAACATTTTCTTGTCACGTTGTCATGGGTCTTATATTAGGTGATAATATACACTTACCTACCTAGCTATGGCCTGCGGTTGAACATATATTTTTTCTGTATTCTCGGATTTTGACTACACAAAAACATTTTACGACAATTTTCTAAATGCTTACTACCTACTACTTTACTTAAAGAGAATGTTTCTAAATGTAAAAGAATAAACCTAAAGCGGATTTAAACACAAACTTGGTGAAATGGGCATTACTATTACTACTATATCAGCCTTTAAACATCCCACTGCTGGGATATCAGCCTACCCTAGAAGGGTGATTAGGCCATATCCACCACGCTGGTCCAGTGCGGATTGGTGGATTCACATACGCCATCGAATTTCTTCTCCGGAAATATGCAGGTTTCCTCACGATGTTTTCCTTCACCGTAAAGCCAGTGGTATATCCGTACGTAAGTTACAAAGAACTCATTGGTACGGGCCCGCCCGGGTTCGAACCCGCTACCTCAGGAATGTGAGGCGAGCGTTTTCCCACTGAGCTATTAATGATATTAAGGATATTTAAATCGAAATATTAACTTACTTTAAATATGGACAAAAAATATATGAAAAAAGTATGTGTTTTATGTAATTGTAATGTGTATTACAATATTACCTACACGTTCATGCGAACATCGTATATGTACGTCACATATTGGTACATATGCTGTAGCACAACGTATTATCTCGTCCAGAGAAAATTCGATTCATTGATCATGACGTTATAGTACGGCGCCTGGCGATATTAATGTCTAAGAGTGGGATTCTGTACCACGACACATCGAACTCTTAAAATTCTGCTACACCACACCTATTTTTTTGACTGCCCCGGTGGCTCAGTTGGTAGTGAACCTACGTTCTGTGCTTGGGGGCGTGGGTTCGATTCCCATCTAGGACAAACATTTATGTGATGAATATTTGTGTTTGTTCTATGTCTGGGTGTTAATATCTATATAAGTATGTATTTAAAAAATATCTATGTACCTACGTATATCAGTCTCTGGCAGCCATATTACAAGCTTTGCTTAGTTTGGGGTCAGATGACCGTGTGTGCAATAATGTCCCAGATATGTATTATTATTATTATTATTTTATTATCTTTGATGTCTTTCCGTCCAGGTACTATGTATCTACTTAGTATGCGCCCAACGTCACTGTACGTCGCTTCACTTAACAAGCTTGAGCGATTTTACAGCTTTTAGTTAACTTGGAAAGTATGTATGTAGATGTCAAATGTTGCAACTAAATCTTAGACCAGTTCCCCTTGTTCCATTGATTTAAACATTTGCACGCCTGTCAAGTTTCGATGACAATACAATAGAATAAGAGCGAGCTGATCTGATAATTAAGACGGAAGGTGGAAAACGGAACTCCTCAGTAACTGACAGTAGATTGATGGAGTTTGGACTCATTTTGAACTTACAGTACCAAAAAATCTTGCCTGGAAGAATATTTTTCTTTCCACAAAAACTTATTGACGATTGGACTGTCGATTGAGGCGTCGTTGGATTCTTTTAGATGTCCGGGTATTTTATTTTTTGATGCATAAATATTCGCTAAAACTAGTTTTAATTTAAAAATGTAACAAGCATAGCGCTAAGTTGCCATTTTGACTACGATAACAGTTTTGTAAATTGTTTTTTGCTCTGCAAATGTTATCTCCCGCGGTACAAAATAACGATGCAAAAGACCGTATAAGCTGTAGTTGCTTATGTCAGTGTTCAAGAAAACTATTTTTCTCACAAAATCCTATAACATAAATATGTTGTATTACGATCCTATTTACTACTAAAGTTACCTTCAGTTACAGTGTCTGATAGCTCCCATTTTGCTATTCCAAGGTCATGGACCTGGAGATAGTATTTATAATTCAGTATTATGGGTATGATCTTCATACCTGGGGCATAATGAATAAATTCAGTGTTGCCAGGCAAGTTCTCTGAAATAACACGATTATTTCAGTTAGAAATTATTCTAAAAAATATCAGTCGGGCAAATAATTCCATTTTATGTACCTACAGTGAGGAAGTAAATGACATTTGAGGAGAGACCTTAGCCTAGCAGTGGGACCTAATAGCTACCCAAAAAAAAAAACAGTAAGTTACGCGTGTAATATTATGTGACTTGATGATTTGTGTGTATCTTGATATAGCTTAAGTCTATGAGCTTTGTCAATTATGATAAAAACAACAGTATTTAACTACTGCAATTAATTGTTTCTCTTGTTGCAATAATAACACTATAAATAACACTCCTTTTTTGGGTAGTTGTGTAAAAAACTAAATAGAAGATAAACACATTTTTTAATTATTTAAACAAGTTCAAAATATACTATACCATAGTTAAATATAGAGAATAACTTTTTAAGTAGTGCGCAAATTTGTGTGTACTTAAAGATTGTTGAAAAAAAAAGGATACCTAGGTAATTTTTGGTTTTACCCACCTTGGTACAAAATTAACAAAGTAACTTCAAATGAAAGAGCTGTAGTCATGGTCACTCTATTCGTGATCGTACTACGAAAACCTACGATATGTGTAGGTACTTACATCGTTTCTTCTCGCTCGCTACAGCTTGAAGTAGGTAGGTCAATATTGTATTATAGGTTTTTCGACATTTCGCGGTCAATAAATTAATATGTAAAAAAAAAAGTGTTCTTATTGGTTAAATAATTATGTTCTATTAATTTCGCACTACATAAAAAGTTACGTTAAATAACAAATCAAAATATTTAGTAAATTTAAGACGTTGTTACTGCTGCTCTCTACAATTATATTTTTTACCTAATTAGCTGTGCCTAACGGTGACCAAAAGGTAATATCCTACCACCTAAGTAATACTTTGTGGTACGCTGAAATAAATAACGATTGTAAGCAATTATAAATATGTCAATTTAAAGTTTAGTCGTTTGGCAAAATCTCATTTAGATGATGCTAAATTACAGTACTCGAAGATGAATAGGAATATTTACAATGATAATTTTGCCGAAGCACTCGACTATAAAACACCAATTGTTTAGGGAAAAATTCATTGCTGGCAGCACCAAGAAGAGTGAATAAATTATTCATCGACTCCCAGGTCAACTTCCATGCCTGTGCAATATTTCAGGCCAGACGTAGTTTATATATTATTTCTAGGTAAGTAATTTGTCTGGCACAATGAGGGATTTTTAGCTTGGGGCTAGGGGCATTGTCGGTAAAGACTGGTAACGTAGCCTCTTGTTTTATGGTCATTTGGTCATTTGGGCCAAGTTGGAAGCGACAGCGGCTGGCCAATCGTAGGGGATCCGATTTTTGAGAGTATGCTATTTTGCGCGTTATATTTTCGTTAGGAGAATATGTGCGACCTATCAACCTGTTATATCATCCGTAATTTTAATGCATATTACTTTTCACTTTCAAGAAGCGAAATTCGGCTTTCTCAAGACTTGTTCCCAACCACAAACGAGGAGCTTACACGGTCGCTCGTCGATAGCATCGCGGTATCTCGCGCGATCTCGGCTATCTCTCTAATCGCCCATTGTGCAAGCGATCGCGCCGCACAATGGCCGCGATCCCTGATCTATCAAAGCATCAGGCTAATGATGGCCTAACCTTTTTATTAAAGGTTATTATACGATTCCATGTGACTTGCCATTCATTGTTGAAACCTTCTAATATTCGATCTTTGGTAGGAGCAGTTATCAAAATGTCATCATAACATGAAATGCAGTGAACCACTTACATCTATCATTATCATCATCAGCCTGAAAGCGTCCACTGCTGAACAATGGCCTTCTCTTAAATGGGGGTTACCATAATCCACACGCTTGGTAGATGGCTTGGGGTTCTCAGATTGCTTAGAGTTTACTAAGTTCCGGTGGTTCTGGTCGCAGTTGTACGACATAATTCATAATCATCGGGTCCATAATACTAGTACAATTTAAATCAATATGGTACACCTTACTTTACAACTGTAAATAAATTCTAACTTTTTATGGAGATACACTATGTAATTTTATTCACGTCACAAGCAAAACAATATAGCATGTTTTTTTTAATTATAGAAAAGGCTAGGCTACCACAAACTAATTTGATGTGAAGTGAAGGTTTGGTCAAGGTCGGTGGGACCCCGTGCCGGGAATTGGACCTGGCTCTCAAGTGAGGCAGCCGAAATACGCCGTTAGGTTTTTAAAGATCTTCAACTTGAGCGTCGTAGCTAGCTCAAGCTCACTGTAGGGATTTGAGCCGTGTATACCTCAATTTTGAGTCGATAGAGGCAAAAGTCTAATAAGAAATATGTTATCCATTGTTGTACAAATAATTTTGTTTGTTTCACATTTAAATGCAGATGGCAGTAAATTCTACCATTATGGTGCTTCGATATCTAAAATGTTTTTTTGTTTTTTTTTTTTCTCCACCCGTTGTGTATTTCGCCAGTGTCAAGTTTTTTTTACATTATAAGAGATGTAAAATATTTCAAATTGAAAACGAGTCTCAACATAAGTCACAGTCAAGTTCAAGTCATGGCCCAGTAAAGTGGTGGCGACTTTACTAGAGGTTTTCTATGGACTTTTAGAAAAAAATAACATGAAAAGTCACGTTTCACGATATTATACTATTCACCATCACTAGTGCACGTTCACGAACACTGAATAACGTAACCAGTTACAAATGCCCATTCTACTTCTAATGCCTTTGCTTCTTAGACCCCATAAAAATAACTAAGGCTTACAGTGACAGGAAATTATCAAGCTAAAGTAAAGTTAAACCAAGATTATCCACTGTTAGTTTAAATCTAATAGAAATATATTTTAGTTAACGGGGTTATTTATGAGCTGAATGAATGACATGCAATTACTATTGTGGGTGCAGTCGATTGCAAAATTATTGCACGTGAAAATTTAAAGTATCGAAGAGCCTAAGAATTCTCCCAAACGAGTACGAAATTTCACTAACAAGAGATAACCAAGAAATTATAATGCGAAGGCTTATAATTTGTACCTTATTTTTTTCATATTATCCTGCATCATTTTATTATAATAAAACGGGAATATTAAGTCGGTTATTCCGACTATAGTTTCGATCACATTTGGTGACCTTTATCAAGGAATGCTAAGCGTGACACGCGCGCGACCTCGTCTTGCACTGCGGGCTGCGGCGCGTTGCGCGCTTGACGTCTTCGGACGTGCAGGGGCGGACGCGGGTAGAATATTGTGCTATGTCGGCGCACACTAGAGCTCCTCCTCACTGTAGTCCCCAGGCGTAATATCGGGAACATATCAGCACACATCAGCACACAGAGCTCACTACGTCACTACTAGTCTCGCCACCACTCTCGTGAGTTCCGTGTCAAGTCGGTGGTAGGTGCCAACCTCCGTCCCTGCTGAAGTACCTCAACGGTTCACTGTTGCTGCATCCTGCATGATTACATAAAGAAATAGCTTGTCTACACGGCTTCGCTTGCATAGACTATAGTAGATTAAACACCCCATTTCACCTCTTTAGGGGCTTTTACATGCCTTTCTTTATTTTTTATGATTAGTACATAAATCGAGTTTCATTTGCTTTGCATGAAAAAAGATTTTAATTCCACACAAAGTTTAGGGGTCCATTTTACCCCTTAAGAGGTAGAATTTCACAAAATCCGTTCTGATTGTTCACCTAGACACATTCGGTGACCTTTATCAAAGACGCGTGTCACGCGCAGCAATTCTTGATAAAGGTGACCTAATGTGATCGAAAATATAGTCGGAATAACCGACTAAATTTAATTTGAGTATTCCCGCGTTGTTAAAACAAAATGTTGTTGTCAAACAACCATGTCAGTTTTCATAGTAAAATGTTAGCAATATTCATAAAAAATCAAGTCCATTTTAAAAAAGTTATTGCATGGAATGCCAAATTTTTTGTCGGGCACTGTACCTTATTATCAATTCCTTTCGCTTATTTACAAGGTACTTTGCAGCGATTGGTATTTAATGGTTTAGATCACAAGAAAATGTTAACAGTAATTGGTACACACGGTGTCGTACTGAGTGTTCGTTTAGACGAAAGAGGTATTCTAACATTACATTGAACTCGTCATTATAAACAACTTTTACCATGAGACGGATTTCGCGAAATTCCACTTTTAAAGAAGTATAATAGACCCCCAAATTCAAATAGAAATTTTATAAAATACACGCCATGTCAATGAAATTTTTATGTAATTAGCATAAACAAAAAGAAAGTGTCACAATTTTTTCTAAAATTAATCCCTGAACAGGAGAAATAAGTTCTAGAAATTTAGTAGCCTATTCGTACGGGCATGCTAGTATAAGCAAACAGGGTGGCCCATCGGCAAGTGACCGCCCGAAAAAGGCTTATAGTATTCATCATTATGAATAATTTTTACTATGGAACCAACCCTGCAATTGAAAAAAAAAAATCTGCTATTCCATACATGTCGAGTGTCATTGACATTTTTCTATGGAGCAGCAGTTTTTTTTTCTCGATTTCATTCAATTCCCATAGTAAAAGTTATTCATAACGATGAATACTATAAGCATTTTTCGGGCGGTCACTTGCCGATGGGCGACATTATATAAGGGGTCTAGTTCGAGACGAACAGCTCGATGTAAGGTATCGAAATGGCGATGGAAAAATCAAATAAACAATCACAATTCCCGATCACAGACGTATTAATCACAATGGGCATCATAAACGAAATATGCGATATGATGTATATGGGCTCCGCATAAAATCCATGTTGCCAGAAAACACCCTACAAGGGATACCCATTATCGAACAAGTACTATTATAAAAACAAAAACAAAAACCCGTCTACAAATTGTACCCTATGAAACTTCCAACATGAAGAAAAATTCAACAACACCTCATTCGTCAAAATCGGTTAAGCCGTTTAGGCTGTAGGAGGTAATATACACAAACATATATACTTATAAACACCCCTACAACATTACTCTCCTTCTTGGGCACCCGGATATGCAGCTAAGTATTAATTATAAATTCGAATGTAACTCTGTTTCTCCGTCTCTCTGTCTATCTGTCTCTATATCTCTCTGTCTGGGTGTTTGTCTCGTTATCATGGCTAAACGGCTGAACGGAGCATGCATTTTTGCATAGATATAGCTTAAGGATAGGAGACGGACATAGGTTACTTTTTTTTTGTAGGTCCACGCGAACGAAGTCGCGGGTAACAGCTAGTAAAATATTATTATGTATGTAATATTTTTTTACCACATCTCCGAATAATCATGGGCTATAAATATGTGAGGACGTCTTTTACATAGTTGTATTCGATAAAGACAATGGTGTTTACTCGTATTATAATTCCAATTGCTTAATAAGTAGAGATGTTGCACTTTTTTAATTAGATATTATAAATATTTGAGGTTTCAGGAGAGCTTCGAGAAACTGAAATACATAATTATATATCGTGGGATTGTTTTTACATTTTGTCTAATATTTATATCTTATCTTAACATAATAAATGCCAATAATTCAATGAACAAAGTTAATTTCCAATAACACTCGCTTTTTACCCTCATTGCCAAACTCCTCCATAAGTAGGGAGAATTTTACTCACTAGCAACACCGAAAAACCAATGGGCGCGAGGGACCAATTTGCAGATTTATGTCTCTGGGGCTCGAAAACAGCTGTTGGTGAAAAAAATGTCCAAAAAACGGCAAATACGATCCGGACTTCGCCTCGTCGATTAGCAAGTTTAACCAGAGTAATTGCCATAATGACGTTTCGATTTTGATTAATGGCAAGCGTTTCGGGCTGAGGTTTCGGTTGTCGTATGATTTTCCAGGCATAAAAGAGTTGCTTGCCATTTTGAGTAATAATAGGATTTTGTAAGGTTAGAATGGATCTAATTACGGAAAATCCCCCCGATACAGTTGAACGGATTTGGAAAAACTTTTTGTCCTATTTTACCTTACTAGTAAAATACTGTTTTAATGTCTATGGTTGTTTAATATATTAAAATTAGTTGGCAGTAATTAGTATGGACCACAATTTTCAATTGAGATTCCGATAGAAAAAAAATTGCTTGCTTTCGTATTAATTGACTATATTTTCGTATGAATTGACTATATTCATTTTAAATCTTAATTTTTGCAATAAACTTTATTAATTAACATTGATTTCATTATTGCATTAGTGTTCCTGCTATTAGCCTTTTTTTGTGTTACTCGGTGACGAGACGAGCAAGTCTCTCTTGGTCATAACAGTTCAGTGCCACCCAGAATTTTGAACTTCAACAGTTCAAAACTATTCTCGGCAATGCACTGCGCTCGTCACCCTGAGATGTTAGATATTAAATCTCTGTATGCCCAGTAATTACGCTGGAAACATCGCCCTTCAATCCGGAACACAGTAATGCTAGCACACTACCGCTTGGCGGTTGAATAACTGGCAAAGGTGTGATACTTCCCCTGACGGACTCTACAAGAGCCCTACCACTACAAAATGTATTTATTTTATTTTATTTATTTGGGACAACAGTGACATAGTATATATTAACTAAAACTAAAGCACTAAAGATTAATTATTAACTATGCCACCCACAGCACTATCCACAAATTACTAAAAAATTTTTTTGCTGAGGTAAATTCCATCCCAATACCATTCCAGTAACTAGATAATACTTGAAACAAAGCAGCAATAACACAAGAATTACGTAAAGAATAACCGTAGTTTTAAAATTGTCTTCGAGTTTTCTGCACCACAAACAACAGCATATCGACAAAACTTGGACTCAGATTACACGCTCAATAAAATCAAAGTGTAGTCAAAAATTCCGGATGTCCGGATTCCGGGCCGCATAATAAAAGTTACAAACTACATTCGTAAAGGAAAAGTTGACGATAAATCAAAGAAAAGGTCAAAGATTTCACCGGGGACTTGTTCTTGTCATCGATTTTACGTTTTCAGAATTCAGATTCAGATCTTACGATCATACATTTTAGAATAGATTCAGATCTTATGATTAGGTAGTTCATCTCAGTTGTACATTTATTTCTATCCAATAATAGTCTCCGTTTTTACCAGCTTATTTAACTTTCAATGTTTGTATGTTGTTTGTATGTATGTATGTTAAGGTCAAATCTTCCAACTCAATTTTAGACCAGTGGGCTTATCCCGTAACTCTGAAAGTGGCAGTGATAGTGGGCGAGCGGGACCGCGCTTAGTGCGACTAATTTGGTACGAGCGGGATGGCATGCTCTTGCAATCAGAATAACGAACGTTTCAAAGTTAGAGGATAAGCCAGCAGTTCAATGAGGCGTTTTCCAAAAAAAAATAAGTTCTAAAATACTTACTAGATGGCGTTATAGTCCTATCGTTTTACCTGTCATTGTCATTTCTGTCGAAATATTTTGTTTATTTTTTAAATCTTATGTTTTGGCTCCACACGTTGTGTATTTAGCCAGTGTCAACTATTGTAATATTTCAAATGAAGTCAAATACATAGTTACATTACTTGAATTTTTCTAAATACACATGTGGAGCCAAAAAAACATGAGAAAAAAAAGGCACACGTACATTGTTTTGTCTTTCATGTCTTGACAGTGACAGAAAAACCTCAAGGTACATCTAACGCCATCTATTGGGTACTTTTATTACCAGGATTTCTTTTTCTTTTGAAAACGCCTCATTGACTTGACAAAATTATGACAGATAGCTGATCTGATTTTTTAAAAGCTTGTTAGAAAAATAAATTTTAACACAAAAACTTATTAGGGTTCCATTCCTATTACAGACCAAAACTTTGTTATCTGTCCGTCAGTGTTTCCGTATGTCACTGGTTATTAGCTCGTAAACAGAATGAGTTATTACTGAAAGTTGTTTCCGGAAAATCCTGAGACATGTGTCTTTTTCATTTTTACACGTACTGAATATTATTCGCGTAGCATGAAACAAGACTTTAGTTTCATACAAACCTTGGGGGGCCATTTTACCCCTTTAGAGGTGGAATTTCGCTAAATCCGTTCTTATTGTTCCATTTTCACATAGAGATATAGACTACTGTTTGTTACCCGCGACTTCGTTCGCATGGACCTACAAAAAAAGTAACCTATGTCCGTCTCCTACCCATAAGCTATATCTATGCAAAAATTCAGCTCGATCCGTTCAGCCGTGATAACGCGACAAACACCCAGAGAGAGACATAGAGACAGAGTTACATTCGCATTTATAATATTAGTTAGGATTAGGATTTGAGGAATACTGGATTCAAATTTCTCGTCTCTATCTTGGTTTGGTTTGTGCGTTGATGCCTAGAAAAGGGGCTTGTTCTTTTATTTATATGTATATATCTATAGATAAAAACAAATACGATACTAGTAATCTAATTACGAAAAATAAACATCCAATGTAACGGTAAGCTTGTCATTCGAAGTCAGCTAATTCCACTACAAAGGAAGCGGTATTACCAAGTTACACCAACTTTTATTGGAAAACGCGAAGTAACTTCGCTTTCATCAGGCGACGATTTAAGGGCCCCGTTCCCTGTGCTATCCCGTTCGCGTATTTTAAATAAGATCAAAAAATCATATTATTATTTTTGAAGATCAAAAAATCACTGAGTTGTAAATAAAAATTAAACAGCTATCTATAAAATAAAAAAGACAAATAACATGTTTTAAAGCAATTCCTACGTTCCTATGTCCTATGTTTTCCCCCTGCTTTACCGTATTTAGCTTTTGAGGTTTCTTGAAGGTTAGGTAAAATAGCTAGGTAGAAATCCTGGCAACCATTGCTTCGTTGGCAGCGCGATGCTTTTTAAGCAGGCGGTCGCGGAGTCAATTTCCGGCAAGGCAGATGTTTGAATGATGAATTTAAGTATCTGGTCTGGATGTTGTTTTTTTTTTGTGTACGTCTTTGTATGTCCATGGGGGTGTTAGCTGTGTATGTATGTATCTTTGTATGTCTATGGCACCCTCGACACAGGGAACCCTAGTGGATCCTGTTTGCTTTTACAATTGTATACGTATCTAGTCGAAAATTGAGATCTCTTACTTGAGATTTTGAAATAAAAAAATTGTGAAACGAAAATATTTACAAATTTCAATTCCGGAAAAATACTAAAAAAACGTGAATTTAATCAAACTTGACACGGACGTACAACGTGAAAATTCAGGCTCAAGATGTAAAAATTATTATGTTTCACAAATTCGTCCGAATTCCTACTTTACAAATAATACATGACTTCACGCCCCTGTAAACAATGTTAGTGCAAACGCGGTTGCAACTTCGAAATATTTTTAATTTACCCCAAAGAGTGGGTAGAGTACTTTCATTACGCAGAAGTATACCTTTGAAGTTCACCGCGAATCGCGATGCATATTACGATGTACTCCCATATTACTTTACGCTCAACCCTCTTGTCGACTCTGCTGCGAGCCCCGCGATATTTTTTAACAATTCTTTTGTCGGAATTTTAAAACACGATGTGGAAAATTGGCGCAAAATACTGCTGTCATTAGATTTGTCTTAATACTTTTGTATACTAGTAGTTCGCGGCGAATTGAGACCCCTATAACTTCACAACCCCTGGACCCATTCAGCTCATATACGAACTTAAAAATTGTATTGAAATGAACTACTTGCCTACAAAATTTAATGAAGATCGGATAAACGGTTCGCAAGTTATCATCGGACAAATATACACACAAACATACAAATATACATACAAATGCCGATTTGTCCCAGTAAACTCTGAGATCTTCGCTTCGCTCGGTCAATTAATTATTTATAGAAATAACAAATACTACAGAAATCGAAATGTCAATGACACTACAAAATACAACAGCTACAAAAAATACAACAACAGCTTTTTCGCGGTTTCAAGGTTGGACCAATAAGGACCAGAAACTGAAGAGGTCGCAGATCGAAACAGAGCGTGGATTGTAGATGACTCCTTTGGTCGGCCTCTTTAGTGTGGTTCGGGCTTGTGATGTTCCTTATTCGGGTTCGAGGAGAGCTTGCAGTAAAACTTTTTGTTTCGTATGTACAGATCGACTACAATTTAGTGAAATTCTTATTCTATCCTTAAGCTAAATCACAACCTTAACCCTAACCCTTTATAGGAACATACAAACATACATACACCCCAAAAACTTTAACATTCTTTTTGGGCAACCAGGTTAAAAAATTAACCTATTTATACGTGTAGTGAGCTGAAATGGATCATGATCATTACAAGTGAGGCGTTTTAATTCTTCAAGAACTCTTGACCTTCCCAAGTCAAAGTATTAACAGATGCAGAAGTATACCTTCGTACAAACCCGTAACTGTATTATACGAAAGTGAAAAATGTAATCAGCGCTTACGAAGAAAAACCGTTTTGTCACTTTGAAAAAAAAGAAAACCTAAGAAAACTGCAATAAATCAACGCGAGCGAGAGTCGGAAAAACCTTGATGGTTCTTTGCTCTGATTGAGGGCGAGATTCTAAACTTCAAATTAGGTTTATTTTTCTTCAGATACCTACATTTTTTTGTATTTGATTGTTTTTACGTGCTTTGCGACCATATAACAAGTCACCAAAGTTTGAGGCGCGGCGCGGGTCGCGGGGAGTGCGACCAAGCGTTCTCATTGGCTATCTTAAGGCTACGCTTACTCGCGCCTAACAATCAACCAATCAGAGTAATTTCTTATAAGTGTATATAGACTGCTGTGTGGTGCGCTTCGAGCGTCCTGAATGCAGAATCTAGGATGTGATCTGTGTTTGAGACCAATGCGAATCACATCCCAACGCGGACACTTAGCACTAGACTTAGGACTCTTTTGCTTAGACCATTTGGAAATTACAAAGCCTAATATGCCAGCTTTTCAACCGCGAAGCAGTACTGTACAAATACAATGTTCCAGTTTGAAGACTTGTTGTCACTCAGTTGCATAAAAAATGTGCCATATACACAACGCATACAAGCAGCGCGCCTTGTTTGCACGAGTACAACTGTACAACCACATAGTTTTTAACACTAATAATCATTATTAACATAAATGACTCATTGAAGTATCAAACATCGAAATAAAGTCAAATTATTACCTACTAATTGTTACCCGCGAATTCGTTCGCGTGGACATAAAAAAGTATCCTAGGTGCGTCTTTGTGATATACAATACTCCTTATCAAATTTTATTAATGTTTAGCCGTTTAGCCGTGATAACAATACAAACATCCAGACAGACAGAGTTACTTCCTATAGCTCTCTAGATGGCGTTGATCAATTTTTGTAAATTTTTTTACGTTTTGTATGCACTAACAGTTGTAATGTACAATATACTACAATAACACTTTACTGACACCACAAAAGAACATAAGAAAAAATAAAATTAGAGATAGGTACAATTAGAGTTCTAAATCGCGCAAGCGAGATTTTTTCCTCGAGACGAATGTATTCATTTTTATACCTCGAATTTTTATTGGTCCTTATACGGATGCGGCCATATTACTCTGAATTATAATATTAGTTAGGATTTGTAGGTATTTTAATTTGACAATTAAAAAAATATAATATCAGTAACTGAAACTATCCTACTAACGGATAATCCAAAATAATTTCATATCTGTAACCGTATCCGAAATCGGTATAAAATATAATTGTCCTAACCTTCATACTGCTATACAAACAGTCTGTAAATTTTCTTTCTAGCCGTCACACCAGGGCCCCTATTCGGAGAAATGACATTTTATCTCGGTCACTGTCTCTCTAATTTAGAATTTAATGGGAGTGAGAGTGACCGAGATAAAATGTCATATCTCCGAATAGGGTCCCTGGAGCTGTGTGTCGGTCCGAATTATTTCTATATTCGTATCCGTATCCAGATCCGAAATTTCATATCCAAAACATCTCTGAATTAATATTTATTTATTTATTCCGTTTTAATAAAACGGAATTACTCAAGTTAAATTATATCGGTTGTTCCGACGAAATTTTATCGATCACATCCGGTGTTCTTTTTAAAAAATTGTTCTTAGCGAGCTGTGTCTCGAAGTACAAGGTAAAGAAGCGCGCACGTGCGACTCTTGTAACACTCCTTGAAAAAAATCACCGGACGTGGTCGAAACTTTAGTCGGAATCACTGTCACAATTTAGCGTGAGCAGGTTTTCTGTGTGTCGAAACCACGTCCGTAAGTCTTCTCGTACCAATATCAGCTGATGCAATCATAAACGTAATAGAGATAGTCACTGTATACCATTAGGCTGGCTGCCAGCTTGTCTACTGTCGAATAGTCAATATGCATAAAATTAAACGCTCCGATTTCAAAGCTGATTATAAAGTACACTCGAGATTTCTTCAAGATAATAATATATATTTTTGTAAATAGATAAAGCGGTTTTAAATTAATTTGTAGAAAATTCTATAGTTTAAGACTTCCTAAGGGGCTGAAGACAAGGGTGTTCAATCAATGTGTGCTGCCAGTGATGACATATGACTTTAGCTAGTTGGGAAGCTTGGTATAAGATCAAGGAGGCCTTTGCCTAGCAGTGGGACTCAAGGCTGAAAATGTTAATAAATTGCAAGGATTCCCAATACAATTCCTATGAATCGTTTTAATCGCAAACTCATCAGGCTAAACGCACATCAAAAATTTACACAAGCATTTGTATGTCACGTGGATATCAGTACGCGTTTGGTGGAAGGTGACACAGCGGAGGAGAGACAGTGAGGTGGATTAGTTTACCGTTCGCAGGAGGATTAAGGTTCCTAATCCCTCAGTAACAACAGCAGTAACTTAACAATAACAAACAATTAATTAATTTTAATTAGTCACATTTATAATTTATTATTATTTTTAATTTTTAATGTGATTTATATTTATTGTTGAACCTATTATATAAGTCAAGTACCAATAAGCTCGTTGATTGTTCATTAATAATCTTTGCTTTTTAGTTTAAGTTTGTACATTTGTTTGTCTTGAAGTCGGTTCTTGTTTTTTTTTTTTTGCTATATATTAATTTTATACTTATTTAACTATTACTTATAATATAGACAACATAATATCCTCATTATAATTATTTTTACGTATTATTGGTGATGTTCCAAAGTATCTAATTAAACCTTTCTCCGAATAACTTATTTCCCTACTCTGTGGTTCGAAGTTAAAGTAGGTTCAGTAACTTCGTCGCATCCAATAAAACTTACTCGATAGCGTCTAATCTCAGACATGGCATGAATAAAATCGACCTACGCGTGCGTTTACTTTCTAAGTACGTGTTTTACTTGTTTGATTATGCGAGTCGAAGTTCAATTTCTTAAAATGTTAACACTATATTTTTTTACCTAATTTTAAAATCTGGGGGCCTCCGAAGTCGAGCGACACGAGCACGACTGTACCATCCTTTTCTTGATTTAAAGAGTTCGCTACTCCATACTTTTAATACGACTTCCTTTGCTTGAAACGTCAACGTACCCCCTAAAGATTTACACCATTTATGGTCGTAAAATATTACATAGCTGTACTCATATGTTTAGTTCATCATCATCATCATCATCAGCCATAAGACGTCCACTGCTGAACATAGGCCTCCCCCTTAGAGCGCCGCACCGACCGACAACGGGCCACTTGCATCCACCGGTTGCCCGCGACCTTCACAATGTCGTCGGTCCACCTAGTGGGAGGCCTACCTACGCTGCGTCTTCCGGTTCGTGGTTGCCACTCAAGAACCTTTCTTCCCCACCGGTTATCGGTTCCTCGAGTGATATGGCCTGCCCATTGCCACTTCAGCTTGCAAACTCTGAAAGCTATGTCGGCAACTTTGGTTCTTCGACGAATATCCTCGTTCCGGATTTTATCGCGCAAAGAAACTCCGAGCATAGCTCTCTCCATTGCCCGCTGTGCGACTCTGAGTTTTTCCAAAAGGCCAGTAGTCAAGTACCACGTTTCAGTTCCATATGTCATCACTGGCAACACACGTTGATTGAAGACCTTCGTCTTCAGGCACTGCGGGATTTTGGACGAGAAGATATCACGTAATTTTCCGAACGCTGCCCATCCGAGTTGGATTCTTCGGGCGACCTCTTTGTCGAAGTTGGACTTACCTAACTGGACAGTCTGTCCAAGGTAGTTATAATGGTCAACTACTTCGAGCGCATCGTTCCCAACAACTACCGGTACGGGTGCAACATGGGCATTCGACATGATTTTCGTCTTGTCCATGTTCATTTTAAGACCCACCTGTTGGGAAACGCTACTGAGGTCGTTGAGCATAATATTGAGGTCCTCTAGCGACTCTGCCATGATTACTATATCATCGGCAAAACGAAGGTGAGTGATGTATTCGCCATTAATGTTGATGCCGAATCCGTTCCAGTCCAAGAGCTTGAAAACGTCCTCCAATGCGGTCGTGAACAGTTTTGGAGATATAACATCTCCCTGTCTCACGCCTTTCTGCAATTGGATTGGCTTCGTGCTCTCGTCCTGCAATCGGATTGACATGGTGGCGTTTCTATACAAACACTTCATCACCTCGATATACCTATAGTCAATATGACATCGCTGAAGGGACTGCAATACCGCCCAGGTCTCGATGGAATCGAAGGCTTTTTCATAGTCCACAAACGCCAGGCATAATGGCCGATTATACTCTTCAGTCTTCTGTATAATCTGGCGGAGCGTGTGTATGTGGTCCATGGTGCTAAAACCTTTACGGATGTTTAGTTCTGTAGTGCTTAATTTACAATATTTTATTCAATATCGGTAGTTTTCCGTGAAACACAGAGATAGAGTTATTGTCATAATTAAACTAGTAAGACAGTGCACGCCGCATTGAAACTTCGCTACCCCGATGACATCACAACGCCTGATCTGATTTTGCCCATATTCTAAGTTAAAATTTGTATTGAAATGAACTACTTGCCTACAACATGTCATAAAGATCAGATCAACGGTTCCCAAGTTATCGCTGGACAAATAGCGCTTTGTTTCCTTGGACTCGAGCTTTAGCTTAGCTCGGTCAAAAATTAGCGTGACATGCTAATATTAGCGATTTTTATTTTGATTAAACGGGAATACTCAATAGAAATCAATAATAACACTTACAAATATAGTCAATTAGATTGAATCGGTTATTTCAACTATTAGCTTCGATCACATCCAAATAAAAAATAATAAATCATAATTGTCCCTTTAATTAATTAATGTAATTGGTGTTTTGTACCGTTTTAATTAATATATACAAATAAATAAATCCAGTGATATTTTTCAAGGAATGCTGTAAGAGTGACGACAACTCATCTTGTTTGCACTGGATTTTGAAATTTCAAACCTTTACATAGTACAATATTAGTGATGCAGTGCAAGCCATGTCTATCGATTAGGTATTGATAAACTGCACACGCGCTCTCTCCGATTATCATAAACACGATTCGATTAATATCGATCAGCTATCAGGTGTCGCCGAAGACTATTGTCGAGTCAATCAATGACCTACCCAATAACATTGCTGAATGACAGCGGGAATGTGTGAAGAGTGAAGACAAGATGTACCTGCCAGTGAAGCAATAATCACGAATTGGAAAGTTCAATTTTCATTCGATTACTCATTCATTCGATAACTAAAATTTTTACTTACTCGTTAATCATTATATGGTAATATTTTGTATTTTATGTCTGATGCCAATATTAAAGTATTAGACTACGGTCAAAGTGACTTATAACTCATTGGAAAAAATGTATATACATCATACAGGGCTATAAGGAAACGGTATGCTAAGCCGAAAGGGTACTCGGACTGTGAAAGGGTGTAAGAATCGAAGTACTCATGATTGTGAACAACCTTTACTATGGGACCAGCCCTGAAATCGAGAAAAAAAAAACAGCTATTCCATAAATTTTGTCGAGTGACATTAACATATTTCCTATGGAACAGCTGTTTTTTTTTCTCGATTTCGGGCTTGGTCCCATTGAAAAGTTGTTAATAATGATGAGTACTATGAGAACTTTTCGCTTTCCTTATAACTCAGTATAGACCATGCTATTTTTAATTTCGAACTATATTTTCTTGTTTCATACTTTTACGTCGGCGGGTTTTAGTTTTTGAACTTATATTTTTAGTATTACAAAATTACCAAGGCTTATAATGAAAAATGCTTTGTTAGCGAAAGAGCGCGTAATTAAAGCGGCTTTATAGACTTGAATCATTATACTTACCCGTGTGTGCCACAGGCTATCTCATTCTTTTTAAAATTTTACAAGATATATATTAAAAAAAAAAAGATTTAAAAAAAGATAGAGAGAAATTTAAGATATTAAAATAAAATAAAAAGAACACGTATTTATCTATAGAATAGCATTTCAAATATTTTTAGGTAATTTTCACATTGATATGTTCTATTTTGGTGAAGAAGACGCAAAATACTCGATTAACTCTTTTTTTTCTTCCATACTGGAAAGCGGGTTCGTGGTTGAAAATTGAAACATCAATACTGAGTAAGTTATGTAAGGTAGAATTGGCTGTGTCAAAATAGATACACTGAATGCTAACACACATCCTTCCTTATCTGAATCTTCAACTCGATTCAAAACTGAATCGTCAACTAGACCGTAAACTAGACCAATGCAAATACTCCCTCACATCACAACTACCCCAATCAGGTACATGCCATTGTCGACTCAATCAATGGACGTGAATGGCCGTCCTAATTAATTAATGCTGATCATTCACGTGCATTTGTTTAGCTTTGATTCAATTAGCGATAGTCAGTGACGCTTTTTGGTTTACGAAATAACACATTGACAATTTACTATAAATTTTTTTTGCCATAAAAAGCTAAAAGATAAATTAGTTTTCGAATAAGCGGCTAAACCAATTTTGATTGGTGTAGTATTCCATCACACTAATAATAGTGTTAGTGGTAGTAATAATAAGAACGAGAGGAAGTATATTAGTTTGTTACTTGTTTATAAACGAGCAGCTAAACCAATTTTAATAAGAGATTACATTTGGCACTTTTATTAAAGAAAATAATTATTATTTTGAAAATACTTATTTCTATGTGAGGCCACCAAATCACCTGGTGGTAAGTGACGGCGTGGCCGAGAATAGAGCATGTCGATCATAAATCTGTTCACTCTAGCCTAAATGCCTTAGTTTGTTGTTAAGTGGCAAATATCGTAGAGCTTTCTAGTCTTGAAATTAAGGCTATACAAATTTGCAGTCTGGCGATTTAAAAGATTGGTTCCATTACTATGCAGTGCTCAAAGCGCGCATTGTTCGAATTTCGTAAATCGGACAATATTCGAACAACGCGAGATTCTAACTTTGACCTTCTCGAATCGGCATTGTAGGCCCCGATGATATGACGAAGTAGGTATATAAACATTATATTGCTTTCGCTCTGATCCCTGTGCATGCAATGCAGAGAGTTAGTAAGTGTACCTACATTTTTGATGAAATTAGTTTCGGGGGAAAACTGTTATCACCCCTAAAATCTTATCAAAATCTTTATTTTTTATTTTTTGTTGTTTTTTTTATAAATAATAATCCACTCTGATAGGTTTCTTTTTTTTAAATATTTTTGGTATTTTAATAAAAGCTACTTTCTTTCGTCATAATTTCAACGCTAAATTAGTCATTATTGCGATTTTCACTGTGTAAGTAGATAAAATAATAATGAAAAAATGAAATCGAATAACATTCAGGGTATGAGACAGTTGGCGCTTTTCGTTTGGACAAGTTAGGCGGTATATTCTAATCGTATACCCCATTAATTTATCTGTTTTTTAATTGCACTTATCTCATCGTCACTCTTTCTGACTTATTTTGCCTAAGTAGCAATAAAAATATTCGATTTCGTTTTTTCAATAATAAATAATAATGAAAAAAACGAATTAGAATAACATTTAAGGGTTTGAAACAGTTGGCGCTATTCGTTTGGACAAGTTAGGCGGTATACTCTAATCGTATACCCCATTATTGTATGTCTTTTAATTATATCTATCTCATGCTAACTCTTTCTGACTTATTTTGCCTAGGTAGCAATAAAAAGCTACTTCCAAGAACAACAATAAAATTTATCCCACTTCTTCGCTGAGTAAAATTCTGTACTTCAAGCCATCAAGTGGGATAATAAAACGGTTAAGGATATAAATTCATCATTAAACGTTTCCTATCAAAGCAGCAAAATTTAGAAGCGCAGATTTACCCAGATCAGGTCGGTTTACCGCTTTCTTATCTGTAGTTAATAATGTTATTATTGAGTTCGCTTTACGACTGTTATTTTATAAGACAAATCTTCGTGCTTAGATATTAGTAGAATCACAAAATATTTCGTAGAGAGTAATTATCCACTAAAAAATATTAAAATGGTGAGAATCCACTGGCGACATGTAGCCTGAGTTGAAATGTAATTTATTTTCGTGGAAATTCCTAATAAGAAAATCACGAACTAAACACATTTGTGTAGACAAAAAAACTTGATTTATCGATCTAAAATATATCATGTATATATATCTAATCTATATCATGTATCATCGGTGATCTGTTGTGTGTACCTACCTATTAAAGTGTGTTTATTATCAGACAGACACATCCTAACTAATATTATAAGTGCGTATGTAACCCTGTCTCCCTGTCTGTCTCTCAGTCTAAATGTTTATCGCGTTATCACGGTTATACGGCTGAACGGATCGACCTGAGTTTTTTGCATAGATATAGATTAAGGGTAGGAGACGGACAAAGGCTAAAATTTTTCCAACGTCAGATAACTGTTATCTGAGGAATAATATAGCGTTTTGACATATTTTCTATACAAAAGCTGTCAAAACGCCATCATTATTCTAAGAATTATATTTACTATCGATTGGTCGAATCCACCCTATATCTCCAATCATGTGACAAAGTGCGAGCGACACAATTATTACGATTCCGGCAACAGCTATCTTTTTCACACATTTTAAACACATAAGAAGATCATATAGTGGCAATTAAAATAAATACGCAGTCTGTTATCTTTAGGATAACGTTGTGAATGTTTTATAGATTATATTATTTTGGCGAACGAGAAAGATAAAAATCTGCAGAAAAAGAGTTTTCCTTCTCCTTCCTCAAAATAGAAAAATTAACATAAAAATTTGCTTCAAAACATTTGGTATTATTATTCTAAAGAGAACTGTTTTTTTTTAAATTTCTCAATGCTTTTTTGTCATCAAATATGTTGAAAATGCGCAAACGAGATAGCGTATGAGAGAAGCGGGCTCATGAACAAAATTAGTTATATTATATTTCAGACACAAAATACTTATTAAGAAATTATTTTCGTCTCGGGCCTTCTTAGAAAGAGATAATCCACCCGCGGCCCTGTACCTAATTAAAAAGTTTAATTGCGACAGAATAGGATAATATTCGTTTAACACTGACCTAATTATTTTAAATCGCTTTATCTTCTTCCTGATGTACTCGTAAGGCTAAGTTCACAAGGTAATACACCGCACTTTTTTACAGTATCTGATTAATAATCGGAGGGCAGTGACACATTTTCGTTCGTGGAAAAGAACAAGGACAGTCGGAGATAGACTGCGCTGCAAACCGAACGCGTTAAAGTTCATCGTTTTGTTTGACGAGTCCGGTGAGTATCTTTTAAACGTATTTAGCGGTGTACGTTTTTTGCTATACAAAAGACGTGTGAATAATTCTATGTATCTACAACGCATGCGCCATTACTTATTCGATAAGACGTATACTGAAAAATCGTTCATAAGAATGCCGTGTGAACTTAGCCTTAGGCTACTTACAACCAATAAAGCACCCATAAATCATAAAGCATCCTTATGTGAGAAATAAGTACTAAAAGTTACTTATCGCCTGTCAAACAATAAAAAGAAAAACGACAACTCAAAATTGTACTAGATATTTTTTTTAAATGGAACATTTTTTTTTTTTTTTTTTAGTTTAAACTTTTTATACTTATGAATATTACAAAAAAACTACAATCATGCTTAGTTTAATCTTATAAAAACTTATAACTAAAGCAAGGTGTACGGTTTACAGTACAGTTCAGTCGAACAGAGTGAGTGTTCGGATCGCGAAATCTAGAGCGTTTATAGTACATATATATCGATGGGTATAAGTATTCAAATGAACTTTGATGAAAAAACTTTATGAAGATCGAATTAATGGTTCGCTAGTTACTTTTTGTCATACAAATATACACACAAACATAAAAGAATAAAAGTTTTTTTTTTTTCGGTTTTTTTTATAGATTTAGTAGGTTACCATTCTGTTCCTGTAAATGCTTGCCAACTTACGTAATACCATAGAGGAAATATACTAGAAATAAGTATACAGGGCTATAAGGTATGCTAAGCCGAAAGGGGCTCATAGTATTCATGATTTTGAACAAATTTTACTATGGGGCTAAAATAACTCTTCCATACATTTTGTCGAGTGTCATTGACATTTTATATGGAACAGATGAGATTTTTTCTCGATTTCAGGGTAGATCCCATAGTGAAAGTTCTTCGTTATGATGAGTGCTATGAGCCCGTTTCGGCTTAGCATACCCTTTCCTTATAGCCCTGTATAATAAGTTACTATTATTATAAAGTTTTAAAATTAACATTACTTATTTATATTACATATATATTTCTATCCTATGACACGCCAGGCAACGACACCTCATTTGTCAAAATCAGTCAAACCGTTTAGGCTACACAAATTAATAATAAACACACAAACATACATACTTACAATAAATATATTAACTTACTTCTTGGGTAGTCGGGTAAAAACCCCTTATCACATATCTAACAGTAAACGAGTCTTCCGCATCGTTACAGCTCTTATAAAGTGACACGTTTCCCATAAGCCTCTCCGTGCTTTATGAACCTTTGAAGAATATTATTTGACAGCCACTTTACATAAAAAACCACTGAGAATGCACGTGACATAATATTAAGGGGATTCGTGATATACTGCCTTAAAAAGGTTAAAGAGTTAAAACGCAGCACCGATTTAAATAAATTTATGTACGATCTTCGAATTTACACATAATGAGTGTGTATGGACCTTAAGCTGTAATAAATTGAAATCCAAAAACAAGTTTTTATTATCAAAATAAGTATTCACACAGATCACCCATAGAGATCCTCCGATCATATCAGATCTCCTCTCCAGGGCTATAATGGCTCGTTCACGTTCCCTTCAACACCCTAAGTGTTTAAATGTTCCCCGATGCGCTACCAATTATAGGTAAACATATTTTTTCGTCAGGTCTTCGAATACTATTAATAAAATGGACTTGCCTGAATTTGATCAGCCCCCTTACCATGGATGTTCCTGGTCGTGATAGTGATCGAACGGGACCGTGTATAGTGCGATTATGTTGGTAGGAGCGGGATGACATGATATCACAATCAGAATCACGAACGTTCATAGTAAGGGCACTGTTCATTAAATCTCCAAACAAAGTCCGGAATTTAAGGTGCAACGTTTCGCTCAGCGCGCGAAATTCAAATTTTCTTGCGTTTTCTGTCAATTACAGCTTAATTACTCATCGTAGGTTCATGAAAACTAATTTTGCGATAACAAATAGACTGTTTCAAGAAATTGCACTAACCAATAATTCAAATTGAAAGCTAGTATAAGTACATTTCTCGCTAAGCCAAAAACCAAGATGAAAATCTGCTTATTGAGACTTGTAGCTAAACCAATGTTATCTAGCTGATCATTTTACCCGTAATTGCTTAAAACAACTTATTTATTGGCGGAAAATTGGTTTTAATAAATCCACGATGTACGATGACGATTAAGCTGTAATTGACAAAAAACGCAAGAAAATTTGAATTTCGCGGGATGAGCGAAACGTTGCACCTTAATGGCTAGAAATTGGTTTGACGGTACCTCCTAACCCATTACTCTTTTATTAATATCTACTTCCCTTACGGAAGATTATTTAAGATATTTCTCTTTTTTATCTTTTTGTAGCAATCGGGTTAAAGAATTTATTTTCTCAACAAGAAATAACAATTTCGCTTATATGAGAAATTAAATATGAAAGTATTTATAATTATGCTTCGACAGTTAATCTGGATAAACTTAAAAAAAAAACTAAGTAGTAAGTACCAGACTTTTTCGCTTTGAATGTAAATAAAAAAATTAAAAAAATAAAATCATCTACCCTACAATAACCGCTTGCGACAGTCCGCTACCGGCAGCTTAGCGTCGCGCGTTATCTGTTACAAACAAAAGAATCGAGCGGTGAAGAGTGCCACAGTGCATCTAAAGGAGTAAGGAGTTACGTTCAGTTAGTTAGTTGTTATTCTAGACTCAAAATGCGAAAGCTAATAAATGGTATTTAGAAATAATATCATTAATAAGCTAGCTAGCTGAACTATTTCCGATAATAAATAAATAAAAAAACTGTATTAGATTCCGCAATCGACGATCGAAGCGTACCCCGCAACGGTCAAAATACCTACAAATATTAAAATTTATTGCTTTTGTTTTAGTGTGTCTACACATGGCCCGACCCGACATCGCTTGAAAGAGATGGCTATATATAAGTTTCTGGGGATGCGAAAGGGAGAAGCTATAACCTTAATAGTTTGTTTCTTTTGCTCCCGTGAAATTAAAATCTAGCTGTCCCTTTCACACGATGTCAGGTCGGGCCATGTGTAGACTCCCTTATTGCTAGGCGCGTTTAGGCGTAACCTCGAGATAGCCAATGACAATGCTCAAGTATCGGTATTATGAGAGAAAGACAGCGCTATACACTTTCACGCGCATATGAAAAGAGGTGGCTTAAGCTCAAGCTAGTCAAAAAACCAAGTAATAAGGTGGTGGTGGTATATAGGGATATATGTTTGTTAGTGGATGCAACCAGGTAAGCAGTACTACTTAATTTTCAACTAGAAAACTGTTTTGGCTTTATAATTATTATAGTTTTTTCTTAATTTTATAAATTCAGAATTCTAAGCTGCAAGAATTTATTACGACCGGGCTTTTGTTAATAGCTCAAAAATCCGAAGACATCTCACGTCTCAATTCATTAAACTTTCTCGATTTAAAGGAAAAGAAAGCTTTGAAAAGGGAATGTGGGCCATCGGCACAAACCTTTCAAGCTTTGTAAATACCTACACGCGTAATGTGTATGTACTAAAAATGCTGAAATATGAAGCTACTATGACATAGAAGCTATGATGCTGCGAAGAGCATTTCGTTCCTTTTTGTCAAAAATATAATAAAATATTTACACTACACTACTAGGGCTCCATTTTTGAATATCTCGTATGTTATCACGTGTATCATTCGAATTGATTGACTGGCTAATATTATAATTCAGAGGAATATAGCCGCAGTCTATCATGACCAATAAAACTTCGAGGTATGAAAATGAATACGTTCGTCTCGAGGAAAAAACTTCGCTTGCGCGATTCAGAACTCCCTAAATTAAAACTATCAGTACATACAAAACGTCAAAAAATGTTTGTCGCTTTATCGCGGCTAAACAGCTGAAAGGATTTTTATTATATTTTTGATAAAGAGTTACTGTGTATCACAAAAACAGACGTAGAATACATTTTTTACCACGAGAACGAAGTCACGGGTAACAGTTAGTATTCATATAATTATATCACTCGCTAACACAACAAGTGGTTTGAACCATTCGAATTTGCTTATATCAATAGAAAATCTTTCAATTCGCATTTTTTTTGTGCGAAAATCATACCAGTAATTAAAAAATAGAGCCCCAGGCTTGCAAAAACCTTTTTTAAGTGCTTTGCCACCGACTAGCGTAATATTCAAGTTTTTTGTTTGAGCTTGAGGAAAGTATTTCATTTTATTACTACATTTTTTTTAAACAGATCCTCATGGCTTTGCAGTCAGCTTATTCGCCTAGGTGTCTGCGACCTATTGAAACTGTCGGATCTCTCGATCCCACCCCGTCTCATTAAACTTGTGGAAAGTCCTTTCAAAATATATCTCCAATAACTTCATTGTTCGGTTTCGACTTGACTCGAAATTCAAGTTTATTCTTTAAAATATTCTTTGTACTATTAATACGCATAAATATCGCAGTTCATGATCACGTCCATCCACAGACAATAAAAATCCACTGTCCTCATACGTTTACCAAAATGATCAAAGTAAATGTCTTGTTTTTTGTAATGTTTTTCGACTAGCGTGCGCTAAAGCCATCTCTTTTCATCTGCGCGCGAAAGTGTATAGCGCTATCTTTCTTTCGAAATACGAAATACCCTATACTCCCGAAATATTAAACTCAAAAATGCCATGACATCGTTCCTCAACATTGTCATTTGCCAAACGATAGGTGGCTATGAACGCACATTGGCATATAAAAGAACCAAATTGCGGCCAAATTGGGCTATATAAACGGCTTGATTTGCCTTCAATTGCTTTTTTATTACGAATTGGATCCATTAAACTGAACCGATCCAGTTGTCGTAAGAAAAAGGGTTTCGGAGGTAAAATGGTGTCCCAATGCTATTAGCGCGTTATAATTGTGCAATATGACACTTTATTGGACTCCAATAATACAATTATTTCAGTATCTATGAAAAGTCGGAAGGGTAAAATTAAATTACATTGAAAAGAATAACTTCAACTTGTAACTAGTATCATACATCATCATCATTATCAGCCATAAGACGTCCACTGTTGACCATAGGCCTCCTCCTTAGAGCGCCACACCAACCGACAACGGCCCACTTGCATCCGCCGGTTACCCGCGACTTTCACAGTGTCGTCGGTCCACCTAGTGGGAGGCCTGCGTCTTCCGGTTCGTGGTCGCCACTCAAGAACCTTTTTTCCCCACCGGTTGTCGATTCTTCGAGTGATTTGGCCTGCCCATTGCCACTTCAGCTTGCAAACTCTGAAAGCTATGTCGGCGACTTTGGTTCTTCGGCGAATTTCCTCGTTCCGGATTTTATCGCGCAAAGAAACTCCGAGCACATCTCTCTCCATTACCCGCTGTGCGACTCTGAGTTTTTCCAAAAGGCCAGTGGTCAAGGACCACGTTTCAGTTCCATATGTTATACTGGCAACACACATTGATACATATACGACAGTATAAATCTAGAGGTCAGTGCTTCTTTGAAATGTAAAGGAATAAAATATCTCAGTAAATCCTCAAACTTTTGTGCACCGATATAGTTATATGGCACTCTCGATTTTATCAGTTTTCATTTATTCAACGTGCGACATTCGATTGTTGAACTTGGCTAAGTTCAACAACATCAAGTACTTACCTAATCTAGCTTCGGATCTACAATAGAAGCCATTATGTTTATAGCAAACTGCATTAGTAAAACGATTGCACGTCTCGCAGGGGCATTCGTGACCGTGCCTCGGGTGTACAGAGATGTCAAGTTTTCCCCTTTTAAGTCACGTTTCACTACTACTGGTTAATAGACAAACTTTTGGATAAAACTTAAACCAATACCGAGCATACTTTGACTTCAAAAATACGTTACAGTAATTTTGGGCATCTAAGTGAAATACCACAGAACACATATATCTGAAAAATATTTTTTATAAATTAAATTTGTCTTACAATGTGTTGGAGGGCAAGCGCCCGCTCACTTATTATGTATTGGTGGTATTTGTGTGTGACGTGGACAATTTTTGATAGGCAATGTGAATATCACATACTTTTTATATGTAATAAGTTTGCGTGGAAAAAAATATTTTCCTGATCCGCCACGCTGAACGACACTTGCATACACCGGTTACTCGCGACTTACACAATGTAGTTGGTCCACCTTGTGGGAGGCCTGCCTGCGCTGCGTTTTCCAGTTCGTGGTTGCCACTCAAGAACCTTTCTTACCCATTGGTTATCGGTTCTTCGGGTAGTTGGTCCACCTTGTGGGAGGCCTGCCTGCGCTGCGTGTTCCAGTTCGTGGTTGCCACTCAAGATCCTTTCTTCCCCATTGGTTATCGTTTCTTCGAGCGATGTGGCCTGCCCATTGCCACTTCAGCTTGCAAACCCTGAGAGCTATATCGGTTACTTTGGTTCTTTGGCGAATATCCTCGTTCCGGATTTTATCGCGCAAAGAAACTGCGAGCATAGCTCTCTCAGTTGCTTGCTATGAGACTCTGAGTTTCTCCAAAAGGCCAGTAGTCAAGGACCATGTTTCGGTTCCGTATGTAATCAATGGCAACACACATTGGTTGAAGACCCTTGTGTTCAGGCACTGCGGGATTTTGTACGAAAAGCATAACATACATACATACAAACATGTTAAGTTAAAAGTTTGTAAAAATAATAAGTCTAAATAGTAATTAATATTTTTTTAGCAAAACATAGCTAACTTGCTTACTAAAAAAATAAATTAACTTGCAACTATTTGGAGAGACTTATCAGACGGTGGTTTAACTGGGCTCCGTCAAGTTAATTATGTTATTTAGCACCTCGTGGCGCAGCGAGTAACATTTCATGTAGCCTGCATTAGCTTTTAATAAAGTCTAGTGTTTTACGCTTGACTTATGATCTGAGATGGAGCATACTTTATTAAGACCTGAATGTATTATGGAGTTTTATAGATATTTTGTAATTTGTAACTACCCGTAATTTCTTACTTACTCTATTTGAGTTGACAACCCTGCCCCGGTACCGGGATCGGTCTACTGGGCCAGATTGGACTTATCAATTTTAACTTTATCTCTACCGACATGGATATATAGGTTGATTGTGGCCTATAATTTTAATTGTTTTATTTTAATTGCGTGTAGATGCGGAATAGTAAACACTGAAGTTTTATGTACAAATATATATATTTTATAATTTTTTATTGTTGGTCGAATTATTAATCTATATGCGTTTTTATGTCAATTGTCAAAACTCTCTTTTGTTTCTTACCGGCCAGCACCATCGGCGCTGGCGGTAGAAACTAACAATTATATATAAAACCTACATAGACGTGATAAATAGTTTATAATGTACATGAATATATTATTTACAATAAATATAAAAATTATACAACTAAAACTAATTATTTTCATGATGAGTACGCCACATCACCCCCTTCCAGAGACCGTCAAGGGCGATAATAGTCAGGGAACCGCACAGTGCGTCCGGAACGAGTGGTCTTTTCGGCTGGTACTGGAAGAGGCGATGGTGATGGTATCGCTGTTTGTACAGTGGTGTCGTTATTGGAAGTATGTGATAGTATGTAGGCCGGTTTTAATCGGTCTGCAGATACTTTCACAACTTTTCCTTTGACACGAATCTTAAAAACTTTATCATCTCTATCAACGACTTCGTGAGGGCCTGTATATGCCGGCTGTAGGGCTCGTCTTAATGCGTCTTCCCTGAGAAAGACGTGGGAACAGGTCGACAAATCCTTGTAAACAAAGACCTTGTTGAACGAGTGATGAGCTGTCGGGACTGGTTTTATGTTGTTAGCAAAGGCTCTGATGCGTGCTGAGAATTCAGTGATATCTGCTGTTTCAGAGTCTTTGCCAACATGATGGCTTAGGAATTCCCCCGGTAGGCGTAGAGATTCACCATAAACCAACTCGGCTGAAGACATTTGAAGATCCTCCTTTAGTGAACTTCTGATGCCAAGCAGCACAAGAGGTAGTGCCTCTGTCCAACTGCTATCTACATGACACATAATGGCCGTTTTCAATTGTCGATGAAAACGTTCGACGAGGCCATTGCACTGCGCATGATAGGCGGTAGTCTGTCGGTGTCGAAAGCCAATAAGTTTAGATAACTCACTGAACAGGGCAGATGTAAATTGAGCACCACGGTCTGTCACAATGTCTGTCGGGCATCCGAAACGTGCTATCCAGCCACTTAAAAGCGCTTTAGCCACCGTCTTCGCTGTCATATCCTGCAGTGGAATTACCTCCGGCCATCGTGTGAATCTATCAACACATGTAAGACAGTATCGGTACCCCTGGGAGACAGGCAACGGTCCAATCAGATCGATGTGTATATTTTTAAATCTGGCTTGAGGCAGTTGAAAAGTACCCAGTGGTGTTGAGACATGGCGTGTTACCTTAGATCGCTGGCATGCTAGACAAGAACGAGATAAATCCTTGCAATCTTTTCGCATACTGGGCCAAACGTAGCGATCAGATACAAGCTTCGTTGTCGCATTAGCACCAGGGTGGTTAAAAGAATGCAAGTTCTCAAAAACTTGTCGCCGCATATCCTTGGTGACGTACGGTCTAAGATTGCTAGTGCTCTCGTCGCAGTACAGTTCAGTACGAGATCCCGGCAGTTTAACTCTCTTCAGGTGCAAAGACGAGTCACTCGCCAAGAGCTCTTTCAGTTCAGGATCATCAGTTTGCAGTTGGGCAAGCTTCTCAAGGTCGATGGGTTGAGCGATTGCATCAACGCGTGAGAGTGCATCAGCCACAACATTGTCCTTCCCTGAAATGTGCCTAATGTCAGTCGTAAACTGCGAGATAAAATCTAAGTGTCTGAACTGTCGAGGTGAGCACTTTTCTTTCCTTGAGTGGAAAGCAAAAGAAATGGGTTTGTGGTCTGTAAAGATGGTGAAATCCCTCGCCTCTACCATGTGACGGAAGTATTTAACAGCCTCATAGATAGCGAGGAGTTCCCTATCATACGGCGAGTACTTCTGCTGGCAAGGAGAAAGTTTTCGGGAGAAGAACGCCAGAGGCTCCCACATGTGGTCCTTGAGCTGTTGCAAAACAGCACCCATCGATGTATCCGAAGCATCGGTTACGATGGCCAGCTTTGCTTGGCTGTCAGGATGTGCAAGTAGGGTGGCTTGGCAGAGGCTCTCCTTGCATGCTTTAAAAGCTGCGTCTTCTTTATCCGAGAAGTGCACAGGATGTGAACCTTTTACGGAATCCGTGAGTAGTGCATTGAGTGGAGCTTGATGCTGTGCGGCGCCAGGGATGAACCTCCGGTAAAAGTTCAACATCCCTAGAAACCTTCGTAGCTCCTTGACAGTTTTCGGCGCTGGAAAGTTAGCAATGGCTTCAGCTTTTTCGGGCAGTGGCTTAGTACCTGCTGCTGAAATGCTGTAGCCAAGAAAAGTTATTTCCTGATCGCCGAAAACGCACTTGTTTGTATTGATAACCATGCCATATTCTCTGAGCCTGGTGAAGAGGATATGAAGGTGCTTTTCATGTAATTGACGATCCTTTGAAAAGCACAAGAAATCGTCGAGAAAAGGAAAGCAGAAATCCTCCAGTCCCCGAAGCATTTCATCCACAAATCGTTGAAATGTTTGACCGGCATTACGAAGTCCGAACGTCATATACGGAAATTCGTAAAGGCCGAACGGTGTTGTGATTGCGGTCTTGGGAATATCGTCTGGATTTGTCGGTATCTGGTTATAGGCCTTGACGAGGTCGATGACAGAGAAAATCTGACAACCAGAGAGAGCGTGAGAAAAATCGTGAATGTGACGAATGGGATATCTATCCGGTACAGTCCTAGCGTTGAGCATTCTGTAGTCACCGCAAGGACGCCACCCGTTATTCTTCTTGGGCGCGAGGTGCAGTGGTGATGACCAGGGCGAATTTGAAGGTCTAGCGGTACCATTTTTCAACATCTCCGCAAATTCGTCCTTCGCGATTTTCAGTTTGTCCGGTGCCAGTCGTCGTGGCGTGCAGCTTACCGGTGGACCTTGAGTCGTCTTAATGTGGTGCATGGTGTTATGCTTTAAGACTCGGTGAACATCAGAAGGTCGGGTAATCTCAGGATACTGGTTGAGTATTTCGTGATATATCGAGGTACCCGATACAACTTTCACCGACGATATGCTTCCAGTCGACGAAACAGGTGACGCCGGGGACGAGAGGCTTGTAGTGTTGTCGATTAGGCGTTGGTTGCGACAGTCAACGACGAGGTTGTAATATGACAAAAAATCAACGCCGATTATAGCCTTCGTCACGTCCGCTACAATAAATCGCCAGGGAAAGTCTCGGCGCAAGCCTAGGTTCAGCACTAGATGAGCATAGCCGTAAGTAAAAATAGGCGTACCGTTCGCTGCGCACAGCTGGTAATCCGTTTTCTCTCGGCGTTCTCTGAGTGCAGATCGGGGGTAGACGCATACATCGCTGCCGGTGTCGACGAGGAACTGCATCTTAGTGGCGCCATCTGTGAGAAATAGGCGACCAGTAGTGTGGCAATCGGTCGTCGCCATTACCGACTGCTTCTTGCATTTCCCGACTGCGAGTCGCACTTACTTCCGTCCGTACTGAAGTCGCACGGCTTCACGCACTTACTTGCATCCGTACCAAACTTACTGTGGTACCAACATACTGGAAACTTTCGGTAATTTGACTGCGAGCGAGTAGAGGCGGAACTACGTCGCGTATTCTTGCTTGAACGATTCGGCGAACGTGACTGTCTGTTTACCTGCGCGGTCAATGCTTGTACCTGTCTTGTTAGTTCGGCGATCTGGCGAGTCATGTCATCGATGGAGCTTCCCGGTGTGGTACTAGATGTAGAAGCAACCTGGGCTGTGGGGACGACGTCGTGTATGCGGTCGGCGAGTTCTGCCAGCACGTCGAGTGATGACGTCATCTGTGACGCAATAATGGTCTGCGTGCTGTTCGGTAGGCGGCTGGTCCAAATCGTGCGCAGAAAGTCTTCTGCAACTCCAGGGCCTGCTAGGTGTCGTAGGTGATGCAAGAACTGAGAAGGCTTACGGTCACCGAGCTCCTCATGAGTTAATAATTGTTTTACCTTCTTTTCTCTTGATGCAGACAAACGCTTAATTAATTCAAGTTTCAGTTTTTCATACTTTTCTGTCTCTGGCGGGGTGATGATAATATCTTCGACCTCGGCTGCGTATTGCGGGTCAAGCTGGCCAATGACATAGTAAAATTTCGTACTATCCGCTGTGATGTTAGATATTGCGAATTGGCCCTCAATTTGGGCGAACCAAATGGCTGGTTTTTCGGGCCAAAACGGCGGAATTCGCACACCAACTCGGAACACGTCGACATCTTTCTGCTTCGTGGAATTAAAATCAGCGGCAGTGCTATCATGCTCATGATGAATCGGAGGCGTTCTGACTTTCGTCGGTGGACTACGGTCCATAGTGGGTGATCAATTTGTTGGTCACAGATCACGTCGGGGTCACCAATTTATAGGTTGATTGTGGCCTATAATTTTAATTGTTTTATTTTAATTGCGTGTAGATGCGGAATAGTAAACACTGAAGTTTTATGTACAAATATATATATTTTATAATTTTTTATTGTTGGTCGAATTATTAATCTATATGCGTTTTTATGTCAATTGTCAAAACTCTCTTTTGTTTCTTACCGGCCAGCACCATCGGCGCTGGCGGTAGAAACTAACAATTATATATAAAACCTACATAGACGTGATAAATAGTTTATAATGTACATGAATATATTATTTACAATAAATATAAAAATTATACAACTAAAACTAATTATTTTCATGATGAGTACGCCACAGATAGAAAAATTGTATAATTTCTCTCCAGCAATAAACATCTCTTTAAATCCAAAATCTCCAAAAAGTTCCAGTTCGGCGCAAAGTACTAGTTCTGATAATGAGTTTCTATTATCATCACACATCATTTCTGTAGACTTTCATGCAGATGCAATCAGTATAATTTTCACTACATCTATTTATACCAATCGTATTTGTTGAATTTCATACACGATATGAATATTAATGAGGTTTAAAACGGAATTGTCGGGCCCTGTGGCACAGAACATATAATAATATCTGTGTAAGTTTTTTTTTTTTATTAACGTACTTTCTAATTCACATTTTTTTAAATTTTACTGTTAAAACTGACGTGGTTTTGATACAAACAAGTACAACACAACACAACAACAAACAACACAGTACAGTAGACAACAGTACAGTGCAAGGCAAGACGAGGTCGCGTCTCGCTTAGCATTCCTTGATAAAGATTTGATAAGGAATGTGATCGAAACAATATTCGGAATAATCGACTCAATTTAACATGAGTATTCCCGTTTTAATAAAAGTTTTTTTTTTTATTGTAACCAATATTTCATGGATGTTCGATCGTCTATGAAAAGTTTTAAAAGTATGTAAGCAAAACACTGACTATGCAGTTGTACGGATCGCGAGATCTCAGTTCGGTGCGAAGTGAGACCTCTCCTTTATATTTTACGATTTTGCCCATATTTGGATACAGATACTCTACTCTAATACTCGTGGGCGAAAACACAAAATCAAAAATCAAAATATGTTTAGTGAGAACATTGTCTTAAAATATAGATGCAACATAAAAAATATTAGTATCAAATGCTCTACCTTGAAACGTGCACAAATATATTTATGGCCATGGTAGGTAATTCATTTAAAAAAATTACAATTATTTACTAAATTTATCTTATCTTCTAAAAATTCATACACTGTAATAACATTTGTCAATTAAAGATTTAAACAATCTGTGTTAGAAGCTATTACAATTTAGCTCTTTTAAATAATTTGGTAGTTTATTATAAATGGTGATAGAAATACAGTATACATTTTTACTATAAACACATACTCTTTGTTCCGGAATAAGTAACTTATGTTTATGTCGTTGGTATTTGTCCCTTCGAGGTACATCACTATTTAACTGAAATAGAGAATGATATCTTCGTACAAACACACATATTTCATAGATGTAAAGAGAAGGCAAGGGCAACATATTATACTTTTGAAATAGAGGTTTACACAAAGGAGGCCTTTGTTCAGCAGTGGGCGTCTTCCGGATTATGATGATGATGAAAACACAAAACAACTAGGTGGTAGAATATAACTCTTCAAATAAAAAGTCAAACACTTCAAGAACAATTTCCGTCGGTGTAAACTAAAATTACAAGACTAAAAGCTCACTGAAGCGCAAATAATTTGCTGGAAGTTTCCAACTTATTTGTCCAAAGTTGACCAAAGTTCCTGAGAGTATTTTTGAAAGGTTTCCTTTGTTGAAACTTGCGCGATCTTGGAACTTTTCAGCTCTTTTGCGTTTTGACTGTTGAGCTATAAATAGTTCTACAGTCTTACAGGTCATTATGGTAGATAGTCATGGATTGCTACTTCAAACAGGTCATACTTTTGTATGTTCATTCCAAATTTTTATTTATTTATTTCATTCATTATTATCAGGTCTACAGAAATATGCCTTCCTCTACTATTAGTACTTAACTTATACTTTTATTAACAAAAAATATATACATATTTACAATAAAAAATAACCTACCTACTTAGAATTAAAACAAATTATAAACAAAAATAAATAAATACAAAAAACCTAATCTACAAGCCCCTTGGTGGAGGGGAGTGTGGCCAGAATGCTGGCAGCATTGCCACGCTGGATGGCAATGCTGAGTTTTTGCCCAAAGTAGGCCCCAGCATTCCGGTCACTCGTCACCTCCACCAAACGTTTGGCCAGGTCCCTATAAAGTTCGTTTACTATTTTATTTACTGTTTTATTTATTTTTATTTACTTTTATTTACAGGTCATTTAGATACGGAAGAGGCACTTGACCGACAATAAAAAAAAAAAAAAAAAATAAAAATCATTTATTTCGGAACCGGATAAACCGGATAAATAAAATCGCACTAATATTATAAATGAGAAACTTTTTGTGTGAGTTTGTAAGTATATAATTATGTATGTATGTATGTATGTAAGTATGTAAGCCTCCCACTAGGTGGGCCGGCGAGATTGTGAAAGTCGCGGGAAAAGGGTGGATGCAAGTGGTAGTTTGTTGATCGGTGTGGCGCTATAAGGGGGAGGCATATGTTCAGTGTTCAGCAGCGGACTTCTTCCGGCTGATGATGATGAATTAACTTTTATTATTAGATTTACTAACTTTACTAACAGCGTCCACAGCGTCCATATTTTTGTGCCATTCCGGGCATAAGGTTCTTACCAAACATCCGTGTACGATCTGTTGAGCGGGAACAAACACACATAATACACAAATATTCGGAGTTATAACCATAGTGTAATGTGATTTTAGTTCGATAGACTAATGTTCGCCAACAAATTTTTAAGATATGACAACTCGTGACGAGAAAGACAATAAATGTGGGAGTGAGTTTCATCTACAAAAACTGTCATCAACATCTAATATTAATTTAAATACATCCTCCATCAGCCTTGACGGGCATGATTAGAGCAGGCCTTATGGGGCTTGATCAAAGCTGGGCATAATCCTCTTTACCATACGCGGGCCTAATTTTAATAATTTAATAGAGCATAGTAAATCATTTATGTACGTCACAAAAGCTTGAAATTGGGAGTGACATAAATATTTAACGGGATGTTTTCATAGAAACTATTACTGATAGAAATGCAATTTTCAAAAGTAGAGTGAATTTTTCAAAACAATAATTGCAAGTTTGTAGAGGAAAATTTTCGCTAATGTAAGTAATTTCACGTACTGAATACTTTGGCTTCGCGATATAGGGATTACCTTTCTGATCAGGATGCCAATAAACTAATTTTGTAAGTTATTTTTTTGTTGAGGTGATACCGTAAGCTTTTATCGCGTATTTTTTTTAAATTATTGTTTTCCACAATATTAAAAGGCTAGCTTAAATAATATAGCCGAGTATTGTACTGTAGTAAGAAAAATTCGATGACGATGGTCATACGTATAGGTTAATCTACCTAAAAAGGATATTTCATTAATTTTATTTTTTGAATAGACAATTAATACCTTTTACCAAGCTTTTAAATATATTTTATAAAACCAACGTTTCGTATTGTTCAAGAAGCCGAAGCTACAAGCTGCTATGCTCCGAAATTGCCTCCTTTTGCCTCGATACTTTGACGTCTTCAAAGCAATCAACGACGTTATCAGCCATCTACTTTGGAAAGCTTTTACTTTGCTTTGCCCGTTTTAAATTGTTTTATCCTTATACTCGAAATATATCTACGTAGTTAAAGAAAATTTGTAAAAAAGTTGTTTTCCTTAATTCATATTTTTCTTCCACTTTTTTCCTACACATATTTAAAAAGATGCTGAAAAGAAAATGAAATTAATTACCACTCATTTAAAAAAATAATACTTTTCATGTTATTGCAACCCAACCCAACAGCCAAGAAAAAGTTATTACTTTTATAATTTTGTTTTTGCTTAAAACACAGACTTACCAAAGAAAAAGAGAAAACGTTTAATGAAAGAAAAAACTGTAAGCAATAAAAAGTTTCAACAAACCACGGGCCGGCGGACCAAACTTATTTGTAAACAAACTCACCTGGCAACACTCGGAGGGTAAACAATCCTCTGCTCCTTTTTCCGTCTCCGCACATCACTTTCCACTCTCTTGTCACTGTTATCTCTTATCGTATGGTACCGAGGCTGGTAGCTTTCGAGTTGAGAGTACAATCGCGCACGAGGCGCCGGCGAAGGGCCACGCTGCGTCATCTCACGTCCGCTCTCTACGACAGTCGTAGGTACACTGACTTCGGAGTACACTCTCTCGGCAAACCCTGGGCGACGCTTTTCTTCGGCAAAAGCCACTCGAGGAGGCTTTGGCTGCATGAGACTGATTTTCTTTTTCTTTGCAGTCGCCGTGACGTAGAAGAAGTAGCCGTTTCGGTCCATTTTCGGAGCAGTCGCCTTGACCTGTTGACAAAATGGAAACCAAGTTGAAAATATTTCAACTAAATCAAATTTTCAGGAAACTCTTTGTAAACTGAAGGTTACATTGATAATACTTCTGCTCTTAATTTCGCGTGTGATTTGCAGGAAAAATCAAAGCTAGTATAATATCGAAAATAGGTTAGTTGATAGCTTTTTTTCCACAAACAAGTATTAATTGCCGAAGTCAACATCTCTGAGTTTGAAAGTTAGACTCGAACCTTGAACTTATTATATAAGATTTAAGCAATGATTAAGTTACTACAAATAGTTTTCTTAATGTTATTCAGATTTTAGGTTACAAAATAAATCTATTAAAATTATCAGAAAAATATATTACTACAAGTTTCAGGTTCTTCAAGCGTGACAAGTAAAATTTATTTATTTTTTCTGGAAATCTGTTCCCAACTTTTTGACTTGATTATTCAACGTTTTAAGCAATTAAATTACTACAAATAGTTTTCTTTATGTTATTCAGATTTTAGGTAAAAAAATAAGTCTATTAAAATTATCAGAAAAATATATTACTACAAGTTTTAGGTTCTTCAATCGTGGTAAGTAAAATTCATATATATTTTTTCTGGAAATCTGTTCCCAACTTTTTGACTTGATTATTCAACGTTTGTTATTTAAACATTCTTCGCCCCTCGGTCAAGGTCCGTTGGAAATCAATGACCCAGCATCTGTTTCCGCCCCTTGCCACGCAAATTGAAATCACATTTAAATATAATGGGAAAATATAGGGACAAATAAATTACAGTTTAAAAACTTATCTATAAAGCTCCCCACTAATAGCACCCGTCTAGAACTTCCTGTGTCGGGGCTGCCATGGAATACACAAAAAGACGGAAATCGAACACCCCAGACTCAGAGCAGATAAATATTTATATTCATCGGTCGACACAGCCCGGCCGAGAATCAAATCCGGGACCTCATGCGCATAAGACAGAAGCGCTGCTAAGCTGCCGCAGCCGGAGTGTCGCCATGACCACCTGGACTGTTACAAAATTGATGAAGTGCTTTTGTTCAGTGGCAGATGTACCTGTTTTAGTATAACTTGTTACCAAGTGCATTAAATTTAAAAAAAAAACATAAAAGCTCTCGCTTTATTTTCAGCTAAACAAACAACTGCAGTGCCCACAGTATTTTCCTGTAACAATGCATTTTCCCGAAACAATACTTTCATTTATTGGAAACACTTTGAAAAGTTCGGCCGTTGCATTTCCCCGTCACGGCTGTTTAAGTGGACCTTCAAAAAACTGCAGCAGTTAAATTACAACATCAATTATGAAACTTTTGGTATGGTAAATTCCGCCAAAATTATGTGCAGCACATTCAATTGTTTTCGGGCAGAATTGTAACTGTTTGCAGCTCTCAAAGAGAGAAACCATTTAATCTAAAGGGCCTTGGATATTTTAGTATGAAGCCTGTCCTCCATCTTGTTTTTGCCTCAAAATAGTGGCCACTGATTAAACCCATTTGAATCGATAGCTGACACTAATTCCAAAGAAATTCTCCTTTATTTTATCTATGCTAATACGTACGAGGTTTGTGTGAGACAACATCTCCTCCAGCGTTTTAAGATGTACGCTATGCCATATTGTTTAATTACAAGGGTGTCATTCACTCAAAATCCTGTATACTATGTACATTGTACACCACCTTATATTATGTATTTCTATTTCAAATTTCTGTCCATACCAAGGCTGCCTGGAAGAAATCGCTTTAGGCGATAAAGCCATTATACTGCCGGATATTTCATTTTTGTTTAGTTTCAATTAATTGTAATTGTATTTTCGGTGTCTAATAAAGTTATATTGTATTGTATAAATAATAAATTAATTTAAAAAAAAACGTATTGTGTTGTGTTTATCGCTGTCTTCACCAACAAAGGTGTCAGCTTCAGTCTTTAAACATCCCACTGCTGATACATCAGCCTTCCCTCAAAGGGTGCATATCCACCACGCTGGCCTAGTACGCAGGGATCGACATATATGCCACATATGCCATCGAATTTCTACTGCGGAAAATGCAGGATTCCTCACGTGGTTTTCCTTCACCGAATGTGTAATGCGTAAAAACGGTGGATTTTTATTAATTAAGTATTCGTAAACGTGCACGAGTGTTGGTGAATAGTATAATGTCGTGAAACGTAATTTTTCGTGTTGTTTCCAAAACTCTATGGAAAGCTCTAGTAAAGTCTGCACCGCTTTACTGGAGCATGACTTGGACTTGACCATGACTTACTTTGCTTGAGTGAGAGTTATTTTAGTTCACTTGCAATATTACAAAACTTTAATTGACAATGGCTAAATACGCTATGTAAAACCAAACAAACCTCCTAGTAGATACCGCATTTTTTTTTCGCAACAAAAATCTTAAAATGTTCTTAAAAAGTTGGGGGAAATTGCGGGTTGCGGGAATGAGGACGACGCCTAAGGTTACGCCTACTCGCGCCTAACAAATGAGCTAGAATTTCTATAGGTGTATTTTGACGACCTGCGCTACGATCGCCGTGAGTGCTGAATCTATAGGGGTAATCTGTGACTACGAATATAATACAGCAGGTCCGCCGCCGTATAACAACCGAAAGAGAAAGAGACATAGGTACAATCTATAATTAATTTATTTCTTGCAAAGGACGTACACAATAAAATGTAATTTTAAATAATAATATAAAAGATAAAATACTCTATTTTGCCTACTGGCATCGAAAATGTAGAACACAAAAGCTGTAGCGAGGAGTTTTGTTCTATACTATCTACGTTCCAACTATTTGTCTCAACATTGTACAATGTTTCAATTAAATACGGTGTACTAGTACAGGCAACTTCATAATAATGTAGCAGTTAAAATAATAACGAATATTACATTACAAATTCTAATGAATGAATGAATGAATGAATGAAAAATATTATTAAATTGAATGAATATTTTTTATCGTCATACAGTTGCAGTCATAACAATTACAAAATATAATATAGATGTTACCCGTGACTTCGTTCGAGTGGCCCATAAAAAAATGTTGCGTATGTCCGTCTCCTACTCTTAAGCTATACCTATGCAAAAATTCAGGTCGATCCGTTCAGCCGTTTAGCCGTGATATCACGAATAAGGACCTAATTTAGGCTTATTGAGCGTTTTTGAAAATTGTTTTATTCTATTTTCCATTATTACTTGAGACCGAGGTACACAATCCATATACTGTAATTTATTTTTTAATTTAAAAAAAAAAGTCAAAGTCCGAGTCTGAGTTGCGGGTTCCGTACAACTTTATTAACGTATAATTAAGCTATAAAAGCATCATTGCTCTGACGATAAATTGGATTTAAGGAGAAACTTAAGTTTGTATTTGAAAACATATTCTCCCATAAATCTATGTACGTCACGGTCAATTCTCCAATTGATAATGTAAGTTTGTTATAATATTATTAATTTGATATTAATTTCGACGCGTTCCTTAGAAAAAAGGTCTTGACAGACAGAAAGACAACGAGATGATTCTATAATAAGCGTCCTTTTTTCCCATTTTACTATGAAAACTGACGTGGTTTTTCAGTGCAAGGCAAGACGAGGTCGCGCGCGTGTCTCGCTGAGCATTCCTTGATAAAGGTCACCGAATGTGATCGAAACTATAGTCGGAATAACCGACTCAATTTAACGTGAGTATTCCCGTTTTATTAAAACAAAATGTCCTTTTTTCCTTTTTAAAAACAGCCTAGATTTCGAAGTAGGTACAGTTATATTTGCAGTCTACTGTACGCTGTAAACAATGGATTAGGGTAGATAGGTGAATGGAGTATTGTTGTGTGTTTAAATTAATTACCCTATGTTTCAAGAATTTCATGAAAGATTTGTATCTAGCGATTGAAACCCTAGGGGAATTCAGTGTTGGGGTTATTTTGAAATACGGTAATGTACATAATTAGGTTCAATAGTTAAAGGTCGGCTCCAGTGATTCAGCTATCTCTTTCGCACTTACGTTTTTTTAAAATATAAATACCTTAATAGAAAAGTGTATCGTAAGGTTTAAAAAAAAATGCCATGGACGAAATAAAAACCGGGTATGTCCCAAATCAGAGAATGGGAAAATCAGAGTGGCATAGCGAGCAATGGAGAGAGCTATGCTTGGGGTTTCTTTCCGAAATAGAATCCGGAATGATGATATTCGCAGAAGAACCAAAGTCACCGATGTAGCTATCAGAGTTTGCAAGCTGAAGTGGCAATGGGCATGCCACATCACTCGAAGAACCGATAATCGATGGGGAGGAAAGTTTCTTGAGTGGCGAACACAATGCGGAAGACGCAGCTTAGGCAGGCCTCCCTGGACTGACCACATTATGAAAGTCGCAGGCAGCCGCTAGATACAAGTGGCACGTTGTCGTTCGGTATGGCGCTCTAAGGGGGAGGCCTATGTTCAGCAGTGGACGTCTTACGGCTGACGATGATGGGCGATGGACCTTGTACGACGATTGCAATGCATCGCCGGGCATGGTTTTGAACTCCGTAGAACTAAAAAGTAAGTAATTCAAAATGTTGGGTAGCACTGAACTGTTATGGACAAGCGTGAAGCTTACCATCAGGCGAGCGACTTCTCGTTATTCAGGTACATAAAAAAAAAAGTCTTCACCAATTATGTCATAAGCGAATAATTTTTGATTGCCCAAAATAACTCATGACGAACTACAAGGTTATCTAACATCCCCGACCCGCCGAAAACACAATATTCAAACCCTATGTTAACACCAAACATAGACTGCAATCTAAATCGCGCAGAAAAATACCTGGCGGCGAGCCGGGGGCACAAAGTGTGCGCACAGTGGGCTGCATGGTTGCACAGATGTCACAGATGTAACAGATAAAGCCTTTGGAGCATTGAGCGGCCAGTTAGCATTCAGAAAGACGCCGCGGGCGAAGGCGCGATAACATCATCGCTGCGTCATACTGGGGCATACGGAGGATGGAGATAGATAGCTCTTACACTACAACCATGCTATACTCCTCGCGTTGCCACAAATATTCGAAAGGCGGCCAGCCACTGCTCAACTCGCGCTACTCATCAACTTGCCATCTCTATCTCTTTCTATCTACATCGCCCGTCCTTTAGCGCTCAAAAAACTGACAAAACCGGTAGCGGTGGGCAAGGTGAGAAGCATGACGAGTGGCAGGATATGTAACATGGTCTCAGCCAAATTCCCTCGCTACTTTCCTCGTTACTTGAAATAGATATATAGAAAGAGATAGAGCGACGACAAGGCGTTGAATAGCGCGAGGAGAAGCACGAGTAGGGTAGTGTGTGGCAGTCACGCAATTATTCACGGCAATGCTAGAAGCAGTGCGAGGATTATTCCCACAACATTAAGTACAGCTAGTCTAGCTAGACAGATATATCTTGTCTTCTCTTTTTTAATATGGGCAGAAGCAGTAACATATCACAATCTTAAAATATTTGTAAGTTGAGCCACATAACTAGGTGTAAAGGACAATTTCATTAATAATAATAATAAATATCTGGGACATTATTGCACACACGGTCATCTGACCCCAAACCAAGCAAAGCTTATAATATGGCTACCAGAGACTGATATACGTACATAGATATTTTTTAAATACATACTTATATAGATATTAACACCCAGACATAGAATAAACACAAATATTCATCACATAAATGTTTGTCCTAAAAACAACAAACCACGCCCCCAAGCACAGAACGTAGTTTCACTACCAACTGAGCCACCGGGGCAGTCATTGATGTCAGTCTTACAGAGAAATACAGGGATGCAGACATCAAAGAAAACTGAGAAAACATAATAATAACAAAAGTTACTTAAGTCAAATATTTTACGAGGTTATGTCCAACCAAGTAAACGCCTACGATGATGGTTATTATATTTATATTTAACAAAGCAACGGAAGCCTATCATGGGCGTTCTACGACATGCACGTTGACGTCTTATTTTGAAACTCGAACAGGAATTACTATGACTAACGGCGACTATCCGAAATTAAATGTACAGTGGTTAGCAAGCAAGCAAGCAAGCAGTAAAAGTTTATATTTAATGTGCTCTACTCTTTGTTCTACAAAAATAAAAAAATAAAATGTAATTCGCATGACTTTGTGTCCCGTTTTGGCCACCCTTGTGTGGTGTTATCCTTACAACATGACGTCATACAAAGGTGAACTGAATCGGCGTGTTCCACACTCTTTGCTTTACCGTGATGCATGTTTCTCTTTGTGCAATCAACCGGGAAACAGTACATAGAACTATTAAATTAGGAGTTTCGATTTTTTTAAAGGAATAATCAAGAAGTGTTTGTTTCTGTTTTTCAATTTTCACTGGCTTTTCAATTTAAAATTGGAATTTACAAGAGCATGAAATGGTATCACTGAATTCTTGAATATTGCGTTTGTCTGTCTGTAGTCTGTCTGAATAGTCAAATCAATTAGTTTATTGTATATAGAGTTTTGTAAATAACTCGATAGACATGTTTTTAGTTTAGTAACTTAATATCAAGATACCTTCAACGATTCTAATCGACTAGCCTTGTGGGTCAGTGGGTGTATTTCCACCTTCCGAGCTGTAGGTTGCGGGTTCGATTCCCACCCAGGACAAACATTTGTGTGATGACGTGGTGTTTGTTCTTTGTCTGGCTGTTTGTCTAGCTGTATCTATGTATGTATTTACAAAAAAAAGAATTTATGTATTCTATCAGTTATCTGGTTCCCGTAGTATAAGCTTGCTTAGAGACTAGATGTCGCTGTGTGTTAAAAACGTCCACCAATATTAATATTTATTTTATCTTTCATTTCTTACAGGAAAACTAAACTAAATAAATAAGTCTAAGCGCGCACCATTTTTTTTAAACTGCTCATCAACCCCTAAGTATTTTCCGGCCGCGATGTGTTTATACTATACTATATATATTTATACTATTGGCACCATAAAACGTAGGTTTTCTTTTTTCAAATACAATTCTATTGTTATTTTTTTTTACAATATTGCTCCACGGACTCCGGGATCCGTGCCATTCATCAAGTTTTACAAATATTTTATCAACTATAACGGAATATAAAAACTAAACACTTTACAAAAGGAATATACCAACGAATATGTAATTATTTATATTTTAAGTATATGCTGTCGATTTTCATTGGTTAGATTTTTTTTCCGCGCTTAGAATTCCGCGCTTAGATTATCTTATTTTTAAAATACCGAGAGAACGACCGTGTCACGAAACAAGCTTATTAGTTTTTATGAATTCAGAAACTCACTAATCTATAAGTACTAAAGCTCAGCTTCTTCTTGCGGCGGCGTCGTGTGGTGGGTCGCCCTCTTCCCTCAAATATGGTTGAGGAGAGCGATGGCTGGCACAAGCGTCAAGTCGTGAACGCTGCTTGCGGGAGCTGGACTGCTCGGTGTATACACGCAACATAAGTAAAGTAGATTTTCCTCTTGTGATGCTGTTAGTTTTATGTTGTATTAGTAATTAGTGTTAACAATTTCTTTGCATGGTCATTTAAACAAACTTCAACTATATAATCACGTAATAATTTAAGGATTCAACCAGCTGCTCAATAATTAAATAACATGAACACCATTGAATTCTCCTTATTAAATATATAATGCAAAACCAACTTCCATCTTCCGAAGCTCCAGCCAAAAGTCAAAAGCCATGCGTCACCGATTCCAATCACAGAGCTTCGTTTTTCAAAAACCGTATCGGTCCACCGGCCGGTATTGCTTACACTGCAGACTTTCTTGGTGTTGCCAGCATTAGTAAAAAGGTCTGGACCCCGGAGACCGTGGAGCTGCACTAAGAAAAAAAAAAAACAGCCGTCATCAGGGGTGGATACAAGATTAAACAAATTTATCTTAACAAACAAGTGAGTGTGAGCGCAGCAGCTGCACGCCAATTACTCTGCGACACAAACACGAAGCTTCTTTGTCTCCATCCGTATCCTGCAGTTTGAAATGTGTTCCAAATATTGACACGGGACCGAGATCTGCTGAATGGTTTGCTTTGTGCAAGTTATCAGTTTCTGTGTGATTTCATTTCGCAGCCTGAAGACACTTGTTTGACAGCGTCACAGAAACCAAGATGGTCTAAAATTTTTTATTGACAGTGCTATATTAATCTTGTAGACAAAAGTAGCCGCCACTTCCTCTATTATTAGTTTTTTTTTAATTTAAATTCTCAGAATATACGGTAACAGGTCGGTGTTTCTATGTGCGTATTGATATTTATATATTTGTCTGATATTAACATGGGGATCGTTGATCTGGTCTTCATTATATTTTGTAGGCAAGTTGTCTATGTCTATAACCTTTTTAATTTCCAATATGAGCAAAGTCGTAAGTAGTATAGTTCTTGAACTATCCGAAGACCTACGATGTAGCTTAAATCGTCAAAGACAAAGAATTCGGAAAACAATTATGAAAGACTATCTGCAGTCTTGGGACTTAGTTTCTTTTAGCTCTACCTAAATAATAATAATGTGTCCCATTCGTCAGTTAAATTTTCATATTAAGAGGATGCTCCTGCTACAAGGTGTTGCATTCGATATTTGAAATTATATAGCTGTCGCTCCATTTCTCGTGCGAGTAGAGTAGAGAGAGTTAGTGAATTTTCCTAACTTTTTGATGAAATTAGCGTTTCAGGGGTATTATGTTATCACCCCCTTAAATCTTAACAAAATCTTTTGTTTTAGGTGTCAACGGCTTTCATATGCCATAATCATGCCGCTATGTATTGTTTTTTCAAAAAATGTTTATGGTATTCTAATAACAACTACTTTTCTTCGTTGTATTTGTGACACAAAAAGTTTGTCATTTTATTTAATAATAATAATAAAACTATATTTCGGATTACAAAGATCCATAGCCACAAAATTCAAATTTATTATTTGTCTATAACAACGAAGATATAGCGAAATTTAAAAAAAAATAACATTTGCGCATAGTCTTCCATAGTGTATATCACAAATATAAAAAATAATCAAAATCGGATTACATTTAGGGATGGGTATCAATCAGACTACGCTTTTTGTATAGACAAGATGGCGGCGGTAAACTCTATAGTCAAGAACATTTTCGCTACAATTTTCCACTTGCCACAAAAAGTATCATAACATGAACGGTGAGCCCTAGTGTAACAGTTCTTGAGCTAACCCAAAAGCCTACAATGCCTGCGATGTGAGGTTATCTTGATAAAATAATAACAATAACAAATTCACGTTAATTAGTGCCGATCGGGTGCACCTTCTTATAGCATAAGGACGTCAGGTCGTTAATGCATTTCTCGCGTGTGAACGGACCGAGGAGTGATTAAAAATACACGTCGTTAAGTAATATTACCTATTACGACGAAGGTGATTTGTAAAATTTGCAAAACAGGGCTGAAAATGTAGTCTTTTTGTTACAGTAAAATGGTAGGCATGGATTTTATCGGTTCCAGGAAGCAAAGTAAAATATAAACTCTGTTGTGCATATTTTTTGTTATTTTAACTGTTCTGACAGTTAAAATAACAAAAAATATGTATATTAACATATTGTGTGTATTTTAACTGTAGAACAGTTAAAATAACATATATGTATATAATAATTTAGATTTTTTATTTAAAGATTATTTTTATTAAAGACAATTTTACCTATCCAGATGCTCTGTAAAGTTTTATTTAAAAAGTTCAGGTCGATTCGTTGCTCTGTTGCTGTGTGGAAGAGGAACAAACAAAGCAACAAACACGCTTTCGCATTTATAATATTAGTAGGGATATGGACATACTAAAATAATCCAACGGCACTTCACTCGTCAAAATTGGTCAATCCGTTTAAGTTACAGAAGGTTAAGCCACAAACACAAACACATACAAACTTGCATATTAACATAAACCCCAAATACAATACCCTCGGGCAGTCGGGTAAAAAGTCAGTTGATTGAATAAGGCGTTACTTTGCGGAAGTTTATCTTCAACAGTGTATCCACATAATATCAATTTTAGTGGTTGTTCGCTATCTAGCTAGGACAATAGAAATAAAAATATTATAATTCGCTTTACAAAAATATTGCAGAAAATACATTAGAGATTTCTTATGCATACTTTAGCTAAAAATAATCAATGCTGGGGTATATTTTGGGCAAAAACTTAGCATTAGTTTAGCCATCCAGCGTGGCAATGCTGCCAGCATTCTGGCCACCATCCTCTCCACCTTGTAGAATAATAAGCTTGTAGATTAGGTTTGTATTTTTTATTTTTTTTTATTTATGTTGTTTTAATTTTAAGTAGATACTTAGGTATTTTATTGTAAATATGTGTATACAGGGTTATAAGGAAAGGGTATGCTAAGCCGAAAGGGCTCAAAATACTCATGATTGTGAACAACTTTTGTTATGGGACAAACACTGAAATCGCGAAAAAAAAAACATGTGCTCCATAGAAAAATGTCAATGACAATCGACAAAATATATGGAACAGCTGATATTTTTTTCGTGATTTCAGGGTTGGTCCCATACTATAATTTGTTCATAATTAAAAGTACTATGAGTCCTTTTCGGCTAAGCATACCCTTTCCTTATAACCTGTATAAAAGTAAATAAATGTATTTGTAAATGTTTAAGTAACAAGATATTACAATAGAATTGTTTTGTTTTAATAAAACGGGAATACTCACGTTAAATTGAGTCGGTTATTCCGACTATAGTTTCGATCACATTCGGTGACCTTTATCAAGGAATGCTTAGCGAGACACGCGCGCGACCTCGTCTTGCCTTGCACTCAAAGCACAAAATGTATCAAAACCACGTCAGTTTTCATAATAGAATTGTTGTAATTTTGGATCAAATTTTTTAATTCAAAAATATTTTTCTATTTTAAATTATGAATTGTGATTCCAAAACACATTGAAAATGCCGCACAGGAAGGGTAAGTCAGGCCAAATTGATTGATACCGACGAGGCATCGTATTTCAAAATTTTATTACGTCAGGAAGAGCCTCGTTGGCAATAAATCATGTGATATGTTGTTGGTTTGTATATATAGTCAGTGTGTCTGGCAACACTGGCTTTTCAATTTGTAATTGGAATTTACAAGAGCATGTGATAGTATCACTGAGTACTTAAACACTGCGTTTGCCTGTCTGTAGTCTGTCTGAATAGTCAAATCTATCCGAATATCTGAGACATTTTTGCACACACGGTCATCTGACCCCAAACTAAGCAAAGCTTGTAATATGGCTGCCAGAGACACACACACGTACATACGCACATAGATATTTTTAAATACATACTTATATAGATATTAACACCCAGATATAGAACAAACACAAATGTTGATCATGAATGTTTGTCCTAGATGGGAATAGAACCCACGCCCCCAAACACAGAAGGTAGGTTCACTACCAACTGAGCCACCGGGGCAGTCAAAATCGTATATAGATAAAATATCGTATATAGAGTTTTGCAAATAACTCGATAAACATGATTTTAGTTCAGTAACTTAATATTAAGATACCATCAACGGTTCTAATTATACTCAAGCGTGTCTAATGAGCTAAGTAACTTAGACGAGTGGTTTTCTCTGCTCAAAGTACCTTGTCACAGTAAATATATACAGGATTACAAGGAAAGGGTATGGTATCGTGGTAAATATCCTGTGAGTATTAATTTATATGTAGTAAGCAACCGCAATTTTAGAACCCACAATTATTTTGAATTGATTCCAGCTTGAACATTCCCACGTTACAGAAAGTAATTTAGACTCTAGATCTCCTCTTTAGAGATTTTTACGATATTTTATTGTAACAAAGTCCCAAAGTTTACGTAATAAGATTTTACCTATGTTTCATTCATGTCAAAGGTATCTACTTTTATTTAATTTAAAGTGGGTTCAGACGTTATGGAATTTCATAATGGCTGTCGGTAAGTAGCATAGTGGAATTAATTGCTTTGAAGTGCCTTTGTGCATGTCAAGCATGTATAAATGTAGCTAGAAGGAGTGCTTAGCCGCAATATATCAAGTTACTACATTCTGCTTCTTGGTAATTGATGTTAACCAAGGCCCAAATTAAATAGTAAATATAAGTCAGGTACTGTGAATAATATTTTTAACTAACCTTGTAAAAGCTACAGCTAATGAAGTATTCCTAATGGGCATGGTCATGAACAAGGCATCGTTAGTTTGTACAAGAAAGGTAGATGGATATCATGACCATCTAGCATTCTTAATTTTCTTCTTCTTTAATATTACTTGACATTAAAGGGCTATGTTTTCAGGGTAATTACTATGCCCGTAGAGATTTAACATCTAATATTTTAGGGTGACGAGCGCAATGCAGTACCGCGCATGGTTTTGAACTGTTGAGGTTCAAAGTTCCGGGTGGCACTTCTTATGGGCAAGCGTGAAGCTTAAAATCAGGTGAGTGACTTGCTCGTTTTGTCAACAAAAAAAAAATTAAAAAAAAATTACTTTCTTGACCGTACAAAAATTCAAGAGTATTCGAGTATTTTTAGTTACGTGTCATGTTTCGTGTCTCTTACAAATGTAACATGATATGTAAAGTAGATCAGACACTACCGCAAATATTACAAAAACTCTGGAAGGAACTTAAAGATCCTGTCAATTTGCAGATACGGTGTAGCAAGAAGAGCTGTGTCGGTCATACTCTGGGTAGAGACAATTGCAGGCTTGACTTGGATACAAATGACGCCGGAAGGCTGCATGTTACGCACATCCACGAATCCGTCGCATTCTCGTCTGTTTGTGACATGTCGGGACACCATAGCAACTCGTAACCACCTCCCCGGGGACCAAACCAGCTGATGGGCGCCAGAGGAGGTTCCCTGTTCTCTGTTTGATGAAGCTTTCCACCTTTTAATTCGACTGCCCAAGAAATAAGGTAATGTTCTTAATCAAAAAAAAAGTTTGTATTACTTTCATTTAATGATGTATATCATATAATGACTTTCTGATTTTGAGATGTGAGGTTTTTAGTTTAGGTTTAGTCTGAAATACAAATACAAATACTTTATTTGGGTACAAATGAATTTAACAAAAAAAATTGATTGAATCCACTGACTCCAAACTAGTAAAAACTGTGTTTCGGGAACCAGTGGCTTCTCCCATTGGTTCATATAAGTACTATGGTTACCCTAAAACAAAATAAGAATTTTATTTAATTGAATTTATATAATTATAAACGGTATAAAATTTACTTATGGAATAATAAACTTGTTATTATTTATTAGAGATAGCTATATAATATCATAGCTGTATTAAAAATTTAAATTATTTAATATATGTTCAATATAGTTGAGTATAGCGTACCTTATCATATTTGTGTAGTGAAGTGAAGTATGTATTGGGAGTCATCCCCGCGTAGCATCAGCCTCGTAAGAGTTGAGCTCACGGTGATGCTCGGTAATGTATATGTGTGTGCTACTTTCACTGTTTTTCCTTTTTTTCAAATCTTAATATATTGATATTAAGATTTGAAAAAAAGGAAAAAAGAAAAGGTTTTTATAGATTACATTTTGCTGTATATAGGGTTTTTATTTTTGTTTATTACCTGTATTTAATAACTGTAAGAATTGAGATGAGGATTGTGATGATAATCATTGATTTATTGCAAAGAAATTCTCATTTTATTTTTGCCTTATGATCAAAAAATATAACAAATCTTTGATTATAATCAGAAGAAGCAAAAATTCAGAAAAGATTTTCCGGACTCGAGCGAGACTCCGTCATTTTACGTGACTTTGTAAAATGAGACTTCTTATTTGGGCCATCCGAAGGGACAAGATGTTTTTCTCAATTTTACGAACTGGAAATGTGACAAAGGTGCGGTAAATCTACGTAGAAAGATTTCTTTATCAAAATCAGACCGTATTTTGTCATAAAGGTGGTCGCTGATAAATCCCGAGATACGTGAATATTATTTATGAGATCATTTCATGACGTCTAGTTATACTTTGATTCCCAGAAGTTTTTTTGAATTATGAAACCAGCATAATTTTTTTTATTGGAAGTGTTTTTGTATTATAAAAACAGTTTTTTTATTAGGTAGAATAAGACATCAGACGGATAAAGAACTTTTCCATCGCAACAAAAAGTTAAAAATATTGGAGTTGAAAACAATACCTTTTTTTAAACTCTGTCCGGATCTGAATAACAAACCAGAAAAACGACGCTATTATTTTTATTCGCGTAACGAAGTACCTTGTCATGAAAATCCTTAAATTGGTGGAACTTTTTTTAATCCAGCCCTTTCAACACATTTTTAAATCCGAGTTAAATTCCACAAAAGCAATAATGCATCAACGTCATACTTCAAGGGCATTATCGGAGCCCTACGAGGTTATTTGTAAGGGACACAAAGGAAGTAAGTATTAATCTTCTATTGCTAGTGCTGAATTGAATCGCCCCCTGGAGTTTGCATCCGAGCTTTCTTGTCCGTTGTTCTTGCCCCTTGTGGGCGAGTGACACAGGTCGAGAGAGTGACAATCAAACCAAAAATTTCATAAATAAAAAAAAAACAATAATTAGAAACAATTACCAGAATAACTTTATACACTCACAGCTAGATTTTCCTTTGTCGGGGATCACGAGCAAATTAAATAACTTAATATGAGCATGTCGGGCCACGCTTAGTAGGGTTCCGTAGACGCGGTAGGATGTTTGAAGCATTTATCCGTTTTTCCGCTTATCTCAAAAAGTCGTTATCAGATGTTGCCCGAAATAATTTTAAAATAAGATCTATCAACATGGAAGAGTTTCTGAGATGCATAGTTTAGAAATAGCAGGGGGACACATTGCAAGCAACTTTGTCGGCCCATATTTCGGAAGCGGTACGTTTGATGAAAAATGGTGTAGGAAACCTTAACTTCATTTTAGAAGACCTATTGAATAATACCCCATATGCAATCATAATTTTATATTCATGGATATATTACATCCATGAATATAATTTTTTTATTCTTTCACAATTGTTAACTTTAAAAGACCTGTTCAATGACACCCCTCATGACGAGGTGCAGTAAAATTTTTTTTCATCCCCTCTTTACGTGTATCGGAGCTACCCTTATTATACAAAAAAAAAAGTTTTATTATCAGTATAATAAATGTTGGAGGAATAATTATTCTGTAACAAATCCAATTTCCTAGCACAAAAAAGTATAAAAATCAGCAAATAAGTACAGAAGGTAAAATAAAAATTGGCTTACTGTTCACGCTGCCAATTTGACGCGGGCGCGTATCCAGACTGATTCTATTATTTTTAAAGATTTTTCTACAGCTTTTCTAGATTGACAGATTGTTTTAAAATATTATTTGGTTTTAATACACTTAAAATTTGTATGTCTGTTTTATATGACTTGTAATTAATTTGAGTGAACAATTGAATGCTATTTAAAAAAAAACATTTTCTTTTTGACATGTAATTAATTGTTATGAATAAATATTATGAACTATGAACTATTTTTGTTAGTTACGTCTGATGTCCTATATTTTCTCTGTGTTTGAATTTACATTACAAAATGTTAACAAGCATACCTTGCAACATATTCTGAAACGTTTGTTAACTTTGACAACACATTAATTCTAATGCTGCCTTTGTGTGTCACTAAGCAAACGACAAAGAGTACGGTTTAAAATGAGCTCACAGTGCAAACACCACATACACTGCTAACGATCGGTTTAAATTGTTAGTACGCTCACAGCGCGCCAACAAATTAAACCGATCATTGGCGTGCTTATGTCAGATAGTTTCATTTTTCAGGTTATTTGTCTCAGCGTCTTATAATTTGATAGTACAGTTTCATTTCTATCTTCACAGAAGACTTTGACCTGCATTAAATCCATTTTTTTATAGAAAAAAAACAGATAATAACGGAATTCACAGATGACAATTTGAATTTGACATTAGCGCACACAGTGCACTACCTCATTGTTGTGAGCACCGTCAGCACCAAGGATCTTGTATCACACTGGATAGAGTGATTGCTTTGGCAGCGTGTCCACTTTCTGTTGTGACGTTTAGTGAGTAGGGAAGTGAAAACTAGTGCAGAATCTATCGATAAAAATGTACACAGTGTACAAAACTAAGAATTTGTAAATTAAGAACACAATGTTTGCATAAATATGTACTTTATTGAACATCGAAACTCGTAATTGCCATGTAAATAGTACGAATATATATAGTATATATAGTAACTATGAAAGTTAATAAGTATCTACACCGTCTCCTAGTTTCTTTTATTCTTCCTAGTTTTTTAATTGACAGCCCAGTCATAAAACTAGATTTTTCAAAACGTTTTCAACAAAGTCGAGAGTATTTAGGTGGCTCCCAGTTTTCGCGCCTCACAGCCTTTATCCACTGATTTCTGATTTCCGGACATTTTGGAAACCTATAACAAAATGTTTTATTTTAATTAATTGTTTAACCATGACACAACATTGGTACAAATTATCATACATTTCAAGCCGCGAAAGCTTCAAAAAGATTAAAATTAATTATCGATAGAATACGTATCAAGCCGATTAAACGCGGAAAGGAATTAACGGTTCATGTTTCACTTAATGTAGTATATGTAGGATATTACAAGAATATTATTAGATAAATATCGACCAAATATCGACAAAGTTTGAAACGTGCAGTGGTACTTCACTAGCAGGAACACGTAAAACAATGCATTTATTTATCTTAAATTAATGCTTAAATTCATTACTAAATAACACTGCGTGATAGTTGTATGACTTCAAACATGTATATTCTTTAAGTGAAACGAATATTTAGCTTTGATTCTGGTTATTTTAGGTAAAAAACGCTACAAAAGACTTACGTGTGAAATGATAATTCTGGATCTTTTACTCCCCCTTTCGTTGTTCTCTATGCACAATACACAGCACAACACGCCATAATGCCACTATGTATAACAATATTAAGTATTCACAGCGATATTTTGATCCAATTTGCTTTTTTAGTAAGACGGGTCGCAATGTTGTGACCGACTAGTCGGTCATAAAATGGACACAGAGTGCGAGGTTGCCAATCTTACAATAGCTCTCTCGCTTACTCTATGCGACGACCCGTGAAATAAAAAGAGAAACATGACAATGTGAACGTCGGAGCGGCAACGTCTCATGGGTCTGTCCAGTATGATGCTTCGTCTAAGGTCAGCACGCTATAATGACGTCACTCATGACGTCATGTGGCTGACAGGAGCCTATAAATGCGCATCTTAAACCGACTGTTTGCACGCTGACAGTGCAAATGGTAACTATGTGCACATTTTAAACCGCACTCACTGACAGCAATATACTTAATGTTGTCAAAGTTAACTAACGTTTCAGAATCCCGAGGCTAGTTACCCAAATTTTGATCTCGTATGTCACGAAGGGCAAGAAACCAGCCCTCCTCAGAGCTTCGAAACTGCATTTCATAAGTGATTTCTTTTATTACGAGACACGGACACAGGGAGATATGAAAAATCCATAACAACTGAAAAGTGTTGGTTTACGACCAAGTTTTATGGTGAAATAAAAGGTGATTAAAGTGAGATTTTGATGGGCACTGTAAGAGGAGGAGGCTGATCTGACATTATTGTTAAAATAAGTTTGTATGCTGGTGGAAGCTGAAGGTGATCGTGCAATTGGATAGCACGTAATTATAATTTGTTTGTTGTGCACGTATAGACAATCGGCTGAATAATGATGTACATTTTTTTTCAAGCTCAAATTATTGATCCCTTGGTCCTTTATTGTATGAAGCGCGATATTGTAGTGGGAAATCTAGAAATCGCTATAGAAACAGATTTGCGTCTAAATTTTTTTTATAAATATCTTTGCAGACTTTTTTTCGGAGTTAGACTAGATGCGTTTGACCACTGCTTGCCTATCTAATATCTTAGGATGACGAGCGCAGGGTATTGCCGCGCATGGTTTTGAACTGTTGAAGTCAAAAATTCGCGGTGGCACTGAAATGTTGTGGGCAAGCGTAAAGCTTAACATCAGGTAAGCGACTCGCTCATCTCGTCACCAAAATCCATTTAAAAAAATAGACTATTTCTAAAATTTAATTAGAAACAGGCTAAAGTAAAGCTTTTAGAATATACCGTAAGGCGCACTACACACCAATATACTACAAAATTGTGTTCACAAAAAGTGTGCCACGTAAACGAAAATGTCTCACTGCAGACAATTGTGTCTTTTGTGTGCAGTGCGCTTTAATTATGTGTTTATCGACAGAATTTCACTTTGAAGCTTAAGGCAGCACATTGCTTTATCCAGATTTATTCAGTTCTTTTTTTTAATATAACTTTTTTTTTTTGTTTTTTTTTTACTTTTTTTTGTTTCTTATTCGTACTAAGGTTTCTACAAAACTACAACTACCTAGCCTAACTACATAAAAATAACAGTTGGATTATCCAGAGATCATTTTTTTTTTTTTGTTTCTGGGTCACGGTACGAGCAAGTCACTCGGCTGATGTTAAGCGCCACGCTTGCCCATAACAGTTCAGTGCCACCCAGAATTTTGAACTTCAACAGTTTAAAACTATGCGCGGCAATGCACTGCGCTCGTCACCCTGAGATGTTAGATGTTAAGTCTCTGGATGCCCAGTAATTACGCTGGAAACATTGCCCTTCAATCCAGAACACATTAATGCTTGCACAGTACTGCTTGGGGGTCGAATAATTGGCAAAGGTGTGGTACTTATCCAGGAGGACTCTGCAAGGGAGCCCTACCACTACAATAAACCACCAACAATACTACCTACCATTAAAGGTCTATAAATCCAAATGATCAACTTGATATTAAATACTCAAAACTTACGTATTATCAAATAGCGCCATCTAGTAAGGGCGTTGAAACTATTTTTTTATCGTTCCCGTGAAAAGGCCATTCGGGTCTATCCAACAAAGACTTTTAATGTACCCAATAGTTAGTTTACCTTACATTTATGGCAGATAGCTAATGACCAAAGTCTATGAAACTACCTCATAATACTACTTACTCTATGGCTTTAGACCGCTAGGCTGTCTACTTTACTTCATATTCTAGTATTCTGGGACATAAAGTGCTATTTTATGAGGCTAATATCCACATTATTCCGGGATTTGGAGAGTTTTATGTGAAGCATTGTTATGATACTGTGTAATTGTATTAGTGATAGGATTCTTCTGCAAAGAACTAAAAGTTCTCGAAAAGTACCAGAACAAGTTTTTTTAAATACTTTTTTTGGGTATTTCTATAACTCATTTTCATGGGTGTTCTTTTAACCGAAAAAAGTTCAATCTATTATTACTAGTAGTTCGCGCCGAACTGAGACCTGGCGACCCCTATATCTTCACAACCCATGCACCGATTCAGTTCATATTCGAACTTAAAATTGTATTGAAATGAACTACTTGCCTACACAATTTTATGAAGATCGGATCATCGGTTCGCAAGTTATCATCGGACAAATATACACACAAACATACAAACAAATTCCGATTTGTCCCAGTAAACTCTGAGACCTTCGCTTCGCTCGGTCAAAAACATAACTAAGTATGAGCTTACAGAAGAGTCCGGTTATAATAACGCTCCGTTATAACTGAGTGGGGTAGTCCGGTTAGTATCTATATCGTAAAGTCACGGTCCCAGTAACATTATTTTTTATTCCGGATTTATCAGTATAAGACCAAATAATACGCAGCCAATGGAGATATCGATCACACATCGTCCATTAGCGTGTTTTCTCGTCTGCTGATTTATTACAATGCACAACATAAATGCTCACTCACTGCTGAGGGCCTTTTATCTTTATGTTACTGTAAAAGAGAGAAAGAGATAGAGTAAAAATATCTGAAGGAGTATTTTGTATCTGACTAGATGGGATAGAGAGAAAGAGACAGAGAACCGTTGGGAATCTGTTGATTTTATCTAAGTATTGTGTCATAATTTAATATTGAAGATATGACTCCATTCCATTGTATTCCTTTTAAGGGGAGCTCAGACTAGCAAGTCTTTTCGTAATTTCTTGCTAGGCCGATTTGCTTCGTTATGTAAGCCAACGAGGGTTGCGATACTGAGATTTTAACGTATTTATGTTTATAGGAACTTCATAGGCGGTTTCAGCCACGTTTTGAAAAAACAGACTGTATCACTCAGGAATAGAGTAGATTTCTACCAGTGAATTTTAAAATCGGGTCTCTAGTTCCATATTACTTACTAAAACTTTTTTTTTTTCTAGTACAATGTAGATTGATTGCTTCAGCAAATTTTGTTGCTACTCTAAGGCTCAAATAAAGTGCCTTAAGCATGCTCCAGGCCCCACCACAAAACCCTGCATTTCCGTCCATCTCCGTCAGTCATAGGTAATTTTAATAAAACACCTTTTATGCAGAAGGTCCACTATAACGAAATATTCACTTCTCAAAATGTCACCTTCTAGTCGTTACCTAAATTTCGGTTATTTGATTTAGATATTGTAAAACAATATTAAAAAATTTACTTTTCAGCTCTCACAACTTCGGAAAGATTCTGTTTATCATTCGAAATCTGAGTGCAAAAGTGCATTTTATCAGCGTGGAAAGAGTTTTTAAAATTCGAACCTTTCAATTCAATAATTTTCTATACCGCCTGTCCACTACAAATGTATTAATACTTAGTTTGAACTATGTCTTAATGCACGCTAGATGCCTCTAGCGCTTTCTTTATAACTGTGATTACCTTCTGTCACATATCACATATTTTTTGCTGGAACGGTATATCTATTAACTAGCTTGCCTGAACGGCTCCGCGCTTTTTTTTTCAGTATTTAAAGTTCAAAACCCCATTTCACCTTTTCAGGAGTTGATTTTCGAAAAATCCTGAGACTAGATTTTTTTTCTTTTTTATGTTTTACTAACCGGTCCAAATTTGTTGTCCCTATCTTAAGCGGCTTGGTCTGTGTGTTCATTCTTAGAAAAGGGCTTGTTCTTTTATTTAAATAGATGAACAAAATCATAACTACAATACCATAATTTGAGGAAATGTTGCATCTGTGTAGAAGCGAACTAATTTCGTGGTCGTCAATCAATTACGGGGTTCAGTTTTTGCAAAAGTTGGCAGAGCTACTGCTTTGGCAAAGATTATGAGGTTTGAACAGATGGGGTTAGAATCTAATAATATCTAAGGCTTTCTAATTTCTAATTGTGAACAATATGGCTGTGTCATATACAATACAAATAGTTGTAGATATTCTGAGCATGAACTCGTCTCGATACCAATTTTTGCAAAAATGGTAACGAGACGAGTTCATGGTTTTCTTCAGTCTGACGATAATTAATTATTATACACTGACACTAAAACTAATGTGATTGGATTTGGAAGCGCTATCATTCGTGTAAACATAATTATTTTGTTTCGTTTCGTCATTTTCTAACACGACTACTTGACACCATTACAATTATCGAGATCTCTTTTTATAAATATCTGAGAAAATTGATAGCTGTAAAAATGGTGCCATACCATTTTTACAGCTATCAATTTTAGTACAATTAAATTTAAAAAAAAATAGTTAATAAAAAATCTTTAAATAAAATCAATGTCAAAACCAAAGTCAATGGGGAATGAGTAACTTACGAGTCGAGGTAATTAAATATAAAAAAAAAATAGATAAATTTGTTTTCAAATTGGTAGGTGCTTTTATTACTTAGACAAAATACATACAAACTTAAACAACCTACCTAAACTACATAGCCTCTACAAAATGAACAGTTATATTACCCAGAGAACATTAATAGTTTAAAGATACAAATGCTACCGCGCTGTAACAGCTAAAAAATTACTATTGTTTAATTCGATACTTAAGTGTCAACATCTTATGCAAGTGTACAACTTTTATTCTAGAAACATAAGTAGGCAATATTGACAGACGCTGTCCTTGTTCCGTTTAATCTATGTTATTATTAGCAAGTTCGTAACTTCCCTTGTTCACCCTCATGTTTGTTCAGCCTAATTCTTAGCCATAAGAAAAATATTCTTATGTAACTTCTGTTGGAGAAGTAAGGGGCTTAATGGTTTAATTCTGCCTGTTTTTGTTAAGTTGATAACGAGTGAATTTTGCGAGGATAGATATTATATAATTGTAGGAAACATGGATCACCTTGTACGTGTACCAAATTAAAATCCAAGTTGCCTACCGCTTGTACATAATCTACAAAATAATAATTTTAAGTTCTACAGGTCCCTAAATATTACGTTCTATTATACGATGAAAAGTAGAGATGGATATATTTTTTAGAATGACACGACATTGCGAAAATTAATTGATTTACATAACAAGATATTCAAATTCAAGTTGATTATTTCCCAAAAGGTACTTATCATTAGTGGTGTAGCCTTCTCAAAGGGTGTGGCACTATTTATTATCAAATAAAGGCAAATTAAAATATCATCGCGTCAATAAGCAAACTTCACTAGATGACGTTGCGAATTCCGGTAGATTTTAACAGGCTAGATGGCCATGTCCTTTTGGGTATGTCTTTTAACAACAGCTGCCAGGGACTTGTTTTGAACTATCATCATCATCATCATCAGCCATAAGACGTCCACCGCTGAGCATAGACCTCCCAATTAGACCGCCACACCGACCGACAATGGGCCACTTGCATCCACCGGTTGCCCGCGACTTTCACAATGTCGTCGATCTACCTAGTGGGAGGCCTACCTACGCTGCGCCTTCCAATTCGTGGTCGCCTCTCAAGAACGTTTCCTCCCCATCGATTATCGGTTCTTCGAGTGGTGTGGCCTGCTCATTGCTACTTCAGCTTGCACACTCTGAAAGCTATATCAGCGACTTTGGATCTACAACGAATATCCTCATGCCGGATTTTATCGCGCAAATAAACTCCGAGCATAGCTCTCTCCATTGCTCGCTCTGTGACTCTGAGTTTCTCCAAAAGGCCAGTGGACAAGGACCACGTTCCAGTTTTGTGCTATATTTAATTCAAATTAAAGTATTAAAGTATGTCAACTTGATGCTGGTTAATTACAACTTTAAGTGCGGAATCAAAATATACGTATTTAGCAGAGAGTGCCATCTACCCACTGCGTTGGAACTAGCCTCATTCGTTAAACCAAAATACGTTTTAGCTTTATACCAATGCAAGTATTTACGAGAATAGTCTCATAAAACTGGTTCAAGCAAAAGTTAAGTTTAGAATCGTCTGTCGATGTATGAGTTGATGTTCAAACGTAATCAACCATATAATTTTTTTTTTATCTCATGACAATTGTTAACACATCAAACGTACCAAAATAAACACATAACTCAAGTCCAACGTACGGCGTGGTGATGAATAAACAACAAACCCGCAGACAATTTGCCGTCAAACCGGCCAATTATTCGCATAATCCTGGGGCTCTTTAAAAGCAATTAATATTCCATTGATCCTCTCTGGTCACCTGCGGCAGTACTCTGTACTGAGAAGAGGGACGGTAGATGGAACATTTCATTTTTTAGCCGAAATCCAAAATTTGATGTCAATCCTAGAAGCAGAAATAGCAGGACTTAGAACAAGAATCATCGCGCTGAAGTTGAATAAAATGCGCTGGCAATGCGCTGGCAATGTAAGTGGCCACCACATACAATCGGATAGGTTGTATGCTTTGCCACCAGATAAAATTAAAAAGTTAGTTTGTTCTTCGAGGTGATATAGAAAACTCGCACTGATGAACCCATTTACATGCGCATGGTAGAACTCTAGCAGTTCTTTGTTATCTATCGTAGTATCTTTAAAGATAAAATTAGTTTTTTTTATTAAAAACAGTTGCTAGGCTAAATATAAGGGATTTCTAACCAGACGATCTTCAATCCAACGTTTAGCCTGCCTTGCACTCGACATAGTGTCCAATGCATGGATCTTGCTAAGGTCCAATGACACTATCGACGATGAATCGTTATTCTCATGTCATCTCAAGAGACAGATTTTTTCTTCTGAGTTTTGGTTCCACACGTAGTGTATTTAGTCTATGTCATGTTTTGTAATTATTTATTTATTTATTTCATTAGTACGGTATTAAACCAATTACACTAACTACATTACAATTAAGATACAAAAAGCGTTAAGAATTAAACATTAAGTATTAATAATAATATAAAAATCCATGTCAAAAAATAAAATAGAAATAGACGTCAAATTGATAAAAGTACATATTAAATGTCAAATATAAAATTAAAATAAACATTAAAAAAAAAAATTAAAAAAGTAATGAAAAAAAATGTAATATAACAAGGGAAGTATATTTCACAAATTAGAATCTAATTCATAGCCCAAGTTAATAATATTTATTGCTCAAGAGTTCAGGGGTAAAATCCAAGCAAAGTCGGTGAAAATATTAGTTGATCAAAACTTTTCGTTCTGTCACCTCTGTATCATAATCCGATGTATGTTTCCTTTTCTATGTCGCACTGCGAGGTTTGGGGTGTTGGACACCTGAGTGTGTAATTGTCTTCGGTCGCCATCACTCATCTGTCCGCAATGATGAGATCGAATCATGCAAGGGTGGGTGAGTTTTAAATTTGGTGTTTTTCAGTTGATTGAATTTGTATGCTTTGGAAATTGATTGCTTGGGGATGGTAATCGAAGCTTTCATTTTCATTTTTAAATCATCTTTCGTACTTTTTCATAGATAACTAGCTGCGCCCCACAGTTTCTGCCGCCGTTCTACAGAAACCGAACATTTTTCCGAGAGAAAAAGTAGCCTATGTGTCGATTCAGGGTTTAAGCTACCTGGAGGTAGCCAAATTTCATTCAAATCTGTTCAGACGTTACAGAGTTGAACGGGAACAAACACACTTACCTACTTACACACAAACTTTCGCATATATAATATTAGTGTGACGAGCAAGTAACCATAGTGTGAGCAAAACATACTTATTACTATTATTTATACTTTTGTAATAGTGGTGCAACATTTTCATTCAACAAAAAAAGAACAAATAAAAAAATGTTAATGTGTGTTAGTGCCTGTGTGTTAATCCAGGGTATAATCTACCTTCATATCAAATTTCATTCAAATCCGTGCAACCTTTACAGAGTTAAACGGGAACAAACACACTTACATACTTACACAGTTACACACCAACTTTCGCATTACTAATATTAGTGTAATGATAATGTTTTGTCTTGTCTTTTCTATAAATAGTTAACGCTTTTTGGTTGAAACATTTGACCTTTATTTTGTTAATTAGCTAGTACATGAACCATACAGGAATGGTTCATGGTACTGAACCTATCCGCAAAAAATTAAGGGTGGTGATGGGAATGGCATGGACCATTCCCATCCAGCCCACCCAGCCAGCGATATGCATCGCTTCCGCATAAGAGTCATGTAAAAATAATCGACGCGCAACTATGGATTGTTCTAATTGGAGGCCTTGTCGTTTAACACAATCTCTTTTAGGTAAAAAAACTAGCGGTAGAAACCCGACTTCTAAACAATCCAATTTTTGTTGTTATTATTTTTATAATAAAACGTGTTTATAATAACAAAACAAAATGTACTACTGTATAAAAAAAAGTATTACACGTAAGGCGCATAAGCGGGCGTCTGAGATCATTGCATTTCGCGGAACGAGGGGTGCCACCGAAGGAACTCTAACTCAATAACGCACCCTCGGAGATTTATTAATCAATCTCTTAAACGCGTTTTAACTAGACAAATTGAAAAATTATGTGTCGACGTATCCTGGCGATAGTGCAGGGTTGTTTTGATAAACAACGGGTTGGTGAAGTTTATGTGACCCTGTGTCATCATCATCAACCTATCATACACACACCCCGTCTTATACCTGTTCTATGAATACTTGCCTGAAGAGATCTCTTTAAGAGATAAGGCCGCCAGTTCTTACACTAGTTTTTAAGCCTCTTTTTATATATATATATTTTTTTTTTTGTGGGCTATGAACAGTAAAGAGTTAATCAATCAATCATAGTCCACTGCTGGACGTGGACATAGGCCTCTCCGAAGGCACGCCACTCAGCCCTATCTTCAGTTTTTAGGTTCAAACCACTACCAGCTCTCTGTACTCCTTTGGCTTCTACTTCAAGCATCATTATCATTATTTTTCAGGAAATTTCAAGCGGTTATCTATTAAGGTTCAAAAGATAGAGCCTTTTAAGTGTTGCATGGAAGGACGGACAGACGGCGTAGCATTAGTAATTTAAAAAAATAAAATTTTATTCGCATTCACTTCACGACAATACATGTCTCTGACTATTTTAAACTAGTACCTATGATAACACAAAAGTATACTTTTCAAGTGTAAGGGACTCAGTAGCTGGTACCACAATGTAAAACTACTTCACCGGTAAATACCTAATATAAATACCTGTAGCTAGCTGTAAAATCCTCCCAACGTCCCACAAGTGGGTTCCGTTTGTAGACACAGCTCTCGTTCACCGGACACCGTTGTTTGAAGGCAGACGGCGCGGCGTCGAGAATGGTATCATGAGGTATCGTATGTCTGGCAGGTGACAGCTGGTCAATGGTATTGAATTTACATTATTTAAAAACATAGGGGTTGATGATGGATGTTTTATTTTAACGAGTTTGACAAACAAGCCTTAATTATATTTATAATAACTTCATCACAAAGACATTATAAGTCATAATTCTGTCCATCCAAAGGTTGTCTGGAAGAAATCGCTTTAGGCGATAAGGCCGCCCATTATACTACCGGTTTTCAAATATTATGGTTAATTTTTTTAAGTTTGTCTGTTTTGGTGTATAATAAAGTTATATTGTATTGTATTGTATTGTAAAAACATAACATAGAAATGTACTCGTATTGTTTCAATTTTTTTTTTGTTCGTGAAAATGATTTCTTTGCTTCTTCTATACTTGACAGACTATCCGTTTGACCATAAACTCACGTAATGCTAAGTGACGTTGTGGTCGACGGTGGTAAGTTAGCCTTGAATTAAAACTAGCTTTCAATTGAGTCTGTCAGAATCAGAACCCACAGTCAAGTATTTGCTATTTGGCAGATTATCGACTCGCATTTATTTACAGTGAAAATTACAGATACGACCTTGCTACACTCTGTCCACCAGGCTATTCACTTTTTGACAGCTTTTTCACAACTAGCGTTTTGCTATTTCAATAATCTAAATATTTCATTTCAGTATTCACTAGTTCAACTGTAAATAAAATAAACTATTAGACAGAATAATTACTTCTATCCTTATCCTAACTATATTATTAATGCGAAGTAACTCTGTCTCTCTGTCTGGGTGTTGTCGCGTTATTACAGCTAAACGGCTGAACGGATCGACCTGAATTTTTGCAAAGATATAGCTCAAGAGTGGGAATCGGAAATAGGCTACTTTTTTTTGTAAGTTCGCGTGGTGAACGAAGTCGTGGGTAACAACTAGTATCACTATAATATCTGTTACTGTTCCACGCCTAAACAGCTGAAGCGATCATGATAAAATCTGATCAGTAATTAGTGTCCCCGTTCCTGTCCTAGAACCTTTGATTAAAAAACAAGGAACACCAAAGAACTGAAACACAGCAAGTAAAATTTTAAGCCCAGAATATTATAAACGTTTCAAAAACAGATCCCCTGAGCCCGGCGTTCGTCCCCTCGGTTTCTTCGCGGGTATTTAATTTGCGACACTGTTAATTTATCAGAGTTTGTCTTGTTGATTACTTTCCGCCAATTATAAGTTCAACATGTGGAAATGACGGTCGACGTAACATTGATGATTAACAGATGGGGACTTGCTAAGAACTTTTTTGACTCATCATCATCAGCCGTCCGCTGCTAAGCAAAGGTCACCACACTGAACGAAAATCTGCCAATTTTGACTTGTAGATGAATATTTACCAATAAATAACTTTGACTTTGACTTTGCATCCTCCGGTTGCCTGCGACTTTCGCAATATCGTCTGTTCACCTAGTGTGAGGCCTACCTACCTAACATTTATTTTAACGAAGTCCAAACCTAACTACCGCGTTTTGTCAACCCGCCCTCGTCACGCACGCGCATTATACGCCGCTATTGGCGCAAATAAAGCGCGCGTGTTCAACTAACGACCGGTAATGATTACAGTTTTTTATTTTATTCTTAACCATTTTGTTTGAATTTTACGTTTATTGTTTATGGATAAGATGAAAAAATCGGATTATTTCCCAAATCAATTTATTGTCGTATCGTCTTATCAAAATATTGTTGGGTTATTCGTATCGACTCTACGGTTCCTTTTAATACAAACTACTTTTTACCCAACTACCAAACGAGGGTTTTTGGGGTGTGTTTGGAAGTATGTATTTTTGTGTGTAGTGATATTCATCATCATCATCAGCCAGAAGTCCACTTCTGAACATAGGCTGGTTCTTATATTACCTACCTCCAATCCTAAACAGCTTAACCAATTTTGCCGAATTAGGTGTCGCTAGATTCCTCTTTATGTGTCATGGGCTACATTTTGCACTCGGTTTTTTACTTGTTTTTATTTTATAATAATTTTACGATGGCTCCAATCATAGGTAAAAAATGACCATCAACGAAAATTTTCGTTTCGTTTAGTCGAAAATTTGTAGGTTAGCCATTTTCTTTGCCGACCTACTTGGCTGAATGTTAGTGCGTCTATCTTATAAGCAGGAAGTGTTAGGTTCGATTCCCGGCCACACAGATGTTTAAATAATGAATTTTGAGATATGTTTTGGTATTAGTTGTGTTTGTAGTGACTTCCACGTCTCAGAGAATTTAAGCGGGTGAGTGTGAATCAAACATTAACCTTCCATTACTGAATTTGTCAACATTAAAATTTGTCTCTATTTAAAGGCTGGGCGGTGTCACAAAAATCACCCCATTTTATGTAATAGTACGATTAAAGATGAAATACGTGTTCTCCCAAATAACCCGAATAAAGGCTTATCCATACAAATCTCATGCGTTTTTATCCATCTTTCCCGTCACTAGTTCCATAATCGCGCGCACCTGTCACGCGCGCCGGCTGCACCGTTACATCACTAGCGCTGGACGTGTGACAATGTGGAAGTAACATAACTGAACAGAAGTAAGGAATGTACAGTTTTACTGTAAATATTGGTATTGATAAAACTAGTTTCATTTCGGTAATAAGTAGGTAATTATCAGTCACATCATCAGTTTTATGAAAAAAAATACTGAAGGCTAGATTGGTCTTTTTCTTGGTGTAGAACTTAAAAGTAACGCAACCAAACAGGAATGTACAGTTTAATTATAACTATAGTTTAATTTCGGTAATAATTACCAGTAGCTTTATAAATTTCTGAAAAATGCTGATTCTATAGGGCGAAATTAGGCCTTATATTCCTTTTAAAAGAAATAAGAAAAGTAAGAAAGGGTCAACCGTGTACACTTTCATTGAAAGTGTGGCTTTACAGTAGACTACAGCTTGAGCATTTTGAATGAAATAAATATATTCATGCAAAATAAATACATTACATTACAATACCCGGCAAATACACGTATCATATAAAATTACGTCATTTGCGCCACAAACAATAAAGATACCTTTATCAGCGTGAAGGATGGGCGGGAGATTTTGACGTATGCATACATGCCCCGGTGGCTCAGTTGGTAGCGAACCTACCTTCTGTGTTTGGGGGCGTGGGTTCGATTCCCACAGATATATGTCCCTCAAAACGCCGATTTTTGGTAAAGATGTTTTCCGGGCTCCGTAGGTACTCATGAGTATGATTTGACGGCTCTTCGACCTAATCAAGCCTACAGGCGAAAATTGCATGAATGAATTTAGAATCGAGGCGGGGCGCGGTGAGTTGTATTTTAAAGAAAAAAATCTGGATGCGCTATCAAGTTGGTCTTATTATCTTTCATTCCTGTTCACGGGATTTAAACGAAACTTCTAAGTTATCGATCTAGAAGTACCTACAGTTTGAGTTTGCAATGTAGCTTTTGTATCTTTTATGCCAACTTTTAGTTAGCGTATAATTTAAAATCCTTTATGAATACTGTATTTTAAAACAAAACCTGAAATCCTACTGCTACCAAGCAAAAAGCTGCAAGACCTGATAGAAGCACCCTGCCCTTGCATGAATCCTCCAATCATGAGCAGGTGTTTGAAGATATTTCCGATTTGTCAACACAAATACAAGTCGCGTCGGGAATCGGGCCCTCGCATCGTAATGACGAGTGTCGTCGCCTACCGCACTTATTAGTGTAGCTGGGAGTTAAGGTTTCTGGATAAGCCAAGAACCAGTCTTCCGTGGTGTTGTGTCCACTAGGTGGACCGACGATATTGTGAAAGTCGCGGGCAACCGGTGGATGCAAGTGGCACATTGTCGGTCGGTATGGCGGTCTAAGGGGGAGGCCTATGTTCAGCAGTGGACGTCTTCTGGCTGATAATGTAATGTATGTAATGTAATGTGTATCGCAGATATGACACACTAACACAATCACACATACCCTAGCATAACATACGTACTTACTTTTATTTCAGACCTATGTATTGTTTATTTTAAGTATTATTTTAGTATGCTTTCTATTAATTTTTTAATTTATTTTCTTGTTTTGTTGTCAAACTGTTTGAATAGTTTGAAAATAAACTTCCGCAAAGTTACGCCTGAAACAATCAACTACTTGTTTTGTTGTAATCAATGCCCTCTTACTTTTGGGTAGACATTGCCTGCTGCACCACAGCTTGCGCTAAATCAGCAGGCGTAGTTACTACATTTAATTTCATAATGTAACATTAATTATTAAACAAATATTCATTTTGTATATTTTGTATTTTATTGATATTGTTACGATGAAGTTCAATTTGACCATAATGGTTTATCTAGCGCAACATGAGCGCAACGCATAAACATTGCCATTCCGCTTGATAATGCCGCCAGGAATCAAGTTGGCTCCGACCGCCATCTAACAAACGAGAGAGAAATACTTATATCTATCTTAATTTCTCTCGTTAGAGCCATCGTTGTCAGGTCTGTTACTGTATTTCACTTTATTTGTATGGAGGATTTATTATGTACAACTTAAAAAACAGACAATTAAAGAAAACTTAAAAATACGAACTAAAAGCTAAAACCTAAAATAACTATAAAAATTAAACTAAACTAAAAGACCATTAGTGGAGGGAAAAGTCCTCAGAATGCTGGCGGCATTGCCACGTTGAATGGCAAGCTCAATTTCTGTGCGATATAAAAGCCAGCATTCTGGACACCCGACGCCTCCACCAATCGCCTGGCCAAGTCCCGATAAAGGATTAAAGCAGCCGGCCCCCACGGATCCATTGTCTCCACCCCAAACGGGGCGAACATGTACACCCGGTCAAGGTGTGCATATTTGCGCCGTTTGAGGTGTTCAGCTTGAGCGGCGGCAGCGCCAGCCCTAACTGATGTACCAGGAAGGTGAGACGAAGCCATTGTGTCTACGCATGTTGCATCCCACACCAATGGCTGCCCCACCTTCCAAGGTATGAGAGTCATCCCGTCGGGTCTTTTGCCGTCGTCTCGCATCAGTCCATTAGGTTCCAGGACTGACGGGACGCCGGCACTGACAAAAGCCCGACGGATGACATCGTTCAGGCTGGCGTGCCGCGGTATGCGCCCAGCATTCTTGACACACGACAAGCCGTGGTGACCGAGGCGATCTACGGTATCGCCACAGTTGCCACTTTATTTGTATTAAAATTTCTTGGGTCTAGAAATTGGATCGAAATTGAAAGATTTGAAGAATTGAAAGATATAAATCGAAATGTATATCTTTCCAATAGCACACTTAACTGCTTTTTTTTTATTGACCATATTGTAAAACGGCTTTGATTTTTATCCTTCTAGTGTTCCATAGTCCTGAACCACAGAGTCACCTAGACAAATTCACCCTCTGCATTGTAGCTTTGATCTCAAGCGTTGTTTTGGTTCCGCGCCGACAGAGGGCGAGGGTATCAATGCAGAGTCCGATTCGAGACCACGACCGTGTTATACTGCAGTATGGACTCCTATTATTACATGATCACTCGGGCGCAAGGAAACCTGATAACTTTGGCACGTATTATATACCAAAATGCACGAGAAATAGAACAGTGCAAATGGAATGGATAGGGCAAATGGAAACTACATTTTTCGTACCTAGGTACATAATTATTTACGAACACGAAATTTTTTTATTTACTTCTCTCTCTCTTCTGTGGCTTTGACAATTTATTTTCGTTTTGAAAACATACCTAGCGAGTTTTACACAGACACCCAAAAAAAACAACAAACGTTTTTACTGGTAAGTAAAAAAGTGATTAGAAATTTATCTCTAGCTACCATACTCCCGAATACTGAAACGATTGTTAACTTTGATGACACATTAAGTCTATTGCTGTCTTTGTCATTTGCATAGTGTCAGACAAAGGCAGTATTAGAATTAATCTGTTGTCAAAGTTAACGAACGTTTCAGTATTCGGGGGTTAGAGTACAGATAATGCCTAGCGGTATCTTTGACTGAGACGTACGTTTTGATGATTTTGCATAAATGGCAGGGATCACCTAGTTCTATGATTTACTGCATATTCATAATTTTTGTAGTTTTCAATAAATCTGGTTTCTTTCAAATAGTCTTATCAACTATTTCGAGTATTTTTGGTATTATCAATTATTTTTAAACACACACTTGCTGCACCTGCTGCACCTGCTTGTAGCAATTTACTAGATTGTCTAGTTTTTAATTAGTTTTTTTTCTATTATTATTTTTGTTCTTTTTAACATAATAATATATTTTCTTGTCAATAAAATTATCTTTAAAAACATAGAGCAACACCGGCCTCCGGTCGACTCGGAGTCGGGCCGGTACCTCCCGAGTTGCTCAATATTCAGAAAACATTATGAGTAGGCAGAAATCCTTGTAATCTTCTTATCATAATAAAATTATAATTATATGAGGTACTGAATTTGTCGATGAAGCTTACATGAGCTTTCCTAAAGCTGATATCTAATTTATTTCCTCCCGACAAAATTTGCTCTTTCAAATTTGTTAAAAAAATATACACATATACTTATCTGTTATCTACTTAGAGCCATTCGGTACCGGCCCGAACGGCCCAGACAGCTGGAGGCCGGCGTTGCTCTAAGGTTTCATGGTTTGCAGGAGATGCGTAACAGGATAGCTGAGTTAATAAAAAATATGAGGAAATATTTTTGTAGCTAACTAGCTGTTACCCACGACTTCGTTCGCGTAGACCTACAAAAAAAGTAGCCTATGTCCGTCTCCTACCTGTAAGCTATATCTATACAAAATCAAATACGTGACAAACACCCAGACAGAGAGACAGAGTTACATAATATTAGTAAATAAAAGGTAATAAATAAACAAGTAATCTCTTAGGTAAGTGTAAGGCTTCAAGTAAGGTTTCAATGACGAAGTAGAGCTCTCTACAAAGGTAAGAGCCCTCGCAGGAAATCGCAAACTATTTATATCAAATCTTGAAGTCACCGCGCCGTGAAATATAAAGCACCTTGTCATAATGTCCCCACACCGTGATGATCAAGTCCCCTCCTCGCCAACCCCCGTAATGATGATGTGGCATCACGCATTGGTGATCGTCACGCGTCACCGGCCTTGAGATCAATGATAGTAGTTGGGTTTTTGCCCTTTTTTTATATATTTTGACGTGGGAAGTGGTTTTCAAGTATAATATGGATCCTACCTTAAAAGCTAGGGTTTCAGAACTTTTCAACGGTTGCGCTTTGTCTGTCAGTTGTAAGATTTTTATTATGTAGATTCTTGTCTGGTACTTCTTATATGTACTCATTTCATGAATTCTTTAAAAATATAGGTCTTACCTGTACAAAATATTTTCAAACCTAAAGTGTCGTAAGTGGCAATTGCATGTATCTTCATTTAATAACGAACAACCAAATTATTTTTGTCATTTCGCAAGTCGCTTCTGGCATTGCGCAAATTAGACGAGAAATCAAATAAAAAAATCGTCCAACGTCGAGGGAGAACGTTAAGTATAATATCGTATCGCAGATATGCGTTTTTAATATTTATGTTATTTATTTATTTAAGTATACATTGCCACATAATGCGTAATGGTAACATTTTTCAGACTGTACTAAATTACACATTATACCCTGTTATAGAGAGTAAAACTACCTATTAATAAATATAGAAATACAGAAAATAAAAAACTTATACGACTTATAATATTATTGGGCAAGAAGAGATTTAACATGTATTATCGCAGGATGATGACCGCTTGTGTGTTGCCGCGCGTGATTTTGAATTGAGCTTCTATGGAACAGCTAATTTCTTTTCGTGATTTCAGATTTTTTCCATAATAAAAGTCAGTCAATGTACAAGAATAAAAAATTAATAAATAATAGTAAATAATAATAGTAATGAATAATAATAATTAATAAATAAATAATAGAAATTTCCGTTTTCATACTGCACACCCAGTATAATTACATATCACCAAAAAACCTTCCTTTCTTGAGCAGCCGGGTTTCTTCGTAGATTCAATTACATGCACTTAAATTTTAGCATTTTTTTTATCGTAATTTCAGATTTTTACCCATTGTAAAAGTTGCTTGGAATTAACAAAGTATAAGATATCTTTGAATAGGTAGTACCTAGTACAACAATCCATTGACTTTGATAAATATCTCACAAATGCGCTTCCACAACATTGTATCAGGGCTCAGGTGCGTTTGCGATTGCGACTGGAGGCCGACAATTACGCAAGTCGCATGTGTGGACGGGCTATAATCTCGGTGATAAGCCCCCAAGACGGATTAAGCAACAGGGATCTTTAGATTTTTTGCAGACGTGCTGGAAATTTGTTACAAAATTGACTCGTTAGTTAAGAATTTGGTTTTGTTGTTTTACCATCTTCGACCACTCCGCCATACTTAAAATCAAGTGAGCTTTGGTTAAACACCTAGTCTGTTAACTTTTAATAAGCAGAATTTAATTAAAATGCCCTCAATAGACACGATCACGTTAAAGATACGATATACGAGAATACTATTGAATTGAATTGTACTTAATTAAATTTTCAAAAACTGTGTATTGCGTTTTGATTATCTTTTGAATCGACGGAAGTGACAGAAAAAAAACGTATTTTTTTACTATTTTCCCTATTTTCTTATTAAATTATTAAATCAAAAGTAATAAAACATTTTTTTTAAGCAGTTGTTGCTTTATTAAGTACTAGTTGTTATCCGCGACTTTGTTCGCGTGGATATAAAGCCGTCTATGTGATATACAATAACTCCTTATCGAATTTTATCAATATACCTTCAGCTGTTTAGTCGTGATAACGTGACAAACATCCAGACAGAGGGGCAAATTTACTTCCAATAGTTCGCTAGATGGCGTTGATCCATTTTAGTGCATTTTTTGACGTTTCGTATGGACTGAAAGTTGTAATGTAGGGAGTTCTGAATCGCGCAAGCGAAGTTTTTTCCTCGAGACGAACGTATTCATTTGTATACCTTGAACCTTTATTGGTTCTGATACGACTGTGGCTATATTCCTCTAAATTATAATATTAGTAATATTAGGAAGGATTCGAATATTAATTAGGACGAATTTGGTATAAATAAACACGTATTTTTTTTAAATGCACACTAAGTAATTTTATATCTTTAATAATGTAAAATGCGCGAGCGAGACCGAGCGCGACAGGGCCTTGACATTATTCGCAGAAATCATAATTCATAAGTGAAAGTCATGTTAAGAGCAATAAATTGTAACAAGTTGATCGATTGGTCAGATAACTGCACTTGCAATTCTGCATCGCTCAATAAATTATTACGAGATTTTATCGGAATTCTTACAAAGCTATCGTAAAGTGCAACCGCATGGTAATTATCTGTTCAATTAAAATGAGCAACGGGATTTTTTTGAATGATTGATTATGTTTTTCGAGATATGTATTTACTTCACAAGTTTTTTTTTTCTTTTTTCTTTTGTTTATTAAAGGACTTTTGCGACTAGTGCAGCTGTCAAGATGAACGTCACAAGAAGTCCAAACACTGACGTCTTTTACTTAGCTTGTAAAATAGTAGACTAGCCTTGTAGCTCAGTGGGAGGATTTCCGCCTTCTGAGGTTGTGGGTTCGATTTCCACCCAGGAATCCCAGGGTTATCTCACATTTGTGAGATAAACGTGGATGCTTGTTCTTTGTCTGGGTGTTTTTATGTATTCTATGAAAGTATTTACAAAAAAAAAAGTATTTATGTATTCTATCTGTTATCTCGATGCCATAGTACAAGTACAAGCTTGATTAGTTTGGGGCTCGATGGCGCTGTGTGTGAAAAACGTCCACCAATATATTTATTACTAGCTGTTACACGCGACATCGTTCGCGTGGACCTACAAAAAAAATTTGCTTATGTCTGCCTCCTGTCCTGTCGATATATATATCTAAAAGTTTAACAAACTGCGTCAAACTGCGATTATTTGCAATAAAATGTTAATGTTACTTGTTATAAAAAAAAAAAAAAAAAACATTAAAAAAAAACCTTTTTTTGGGCTCACAATAATTAATCTGATTTGACAAGAGTCTCATTGTTAGAGTGACGAGACGAGCAAGTCGATCGCCTGGTGGTAAGCCTTACGCTTGCCCATATCAGCTCAGTACCAGATTCATAACGTTGCAAGAAAGCTGGCTATATATCAGTCGGATTCCGCATCATACCTCCATACTCTCCAAATTGAAAGCAATATTATGCAACCAGCCTTATTACATCATCCCACATAAAGCAAAATAAAGAGGATAAAAACCTTTCAAACAAGTATCAGTATCAGGGATATTCCAAACAAGAAGTATCAAATTAATTGATCCGCCGCAGAATAGCGTCCGAGACACGTTTCCAATTTAAGCGTAATCCACTAAATCCTTGCTTTTGACTCGCCCTATTTCATATCCAAGTCGGCATTTTGATTTGATGCTTTTTATAGGTGATGAACTCATTCAATTGTATAGCTATCTTTCAGAGGTTTTTAACGTTCTTTGCTTTTGCTAATTGCAGTCGACGTGTTTAAAATACCATTTATTTAGCTACAGTAGTTAGTAGTAGCTTCCAGATGCATTTTAGCCTTGAATTTGTGGTGATTATGTATTACTCGGGACTGGTACCACATATTTGCCAGTTATTCAACCGCCAAGCAGAAGTGGGCAAACATTACTATGCCCCGGATGGAAGGACGTTTCCATCACTGGAAACAAAGAGATTCAACATTTAATATCTCTGGATGACGAGTGCAGTGCACTGAACCGTTAAACTGTTTTAAACTGTTGTAGTTCAAAATTCTTTGAGGCACTGAACTTTTATGACGCTTAATATCAGGTAAGCGATATGCTCGACTCGTCACTCAGAATCATAAAAAAGTTTATATGGTTTTTCTGTTTCTGATTCTCGTTTTCTGTCGTGCACAAAAACAGTTTGTATCTAATGAGTAAGGCCTCATGGTATTTATAGCTTTATGTAATTAAAGTAATTTTGAATCTGGTTCCTTCTTCTTCTCGTCTACTATTTTAGTTCTTTTCTCTGAGGTTTGTGACCTCGGCATAAGAGTTTTATTGCGTTTCTCTTTTAACTTTTTTGCGTGGCGTCGTACAGATTATAAAGTGTGTCGTTGAGATCATTATAGGCTTACAACAAGTTTTAAGACTTTAAAACTCATCAGGTTAGCTGCAGATATAAAACAAAAAGTAACTCTTATGATCTATCTAACGATGACTCAACTTATTTATGACTACAGCTCCTGAGACGTCTCATTACTTTCGATTACAGCATCAACAAACAATGTGCAAGTTGATTTTAATTTACCGATTATTTTGATTGCTAGGATATAATTATTGAGTTGTAACCACGACTACTTGGAGTCATTAGACCAGGGGCTTTCAAAATCAAATAACAAAATATATTTATAGCAATTAGGTTACCAAAGCAATTCGGAATCTTTACCGCACCGATAAAGATTTGGCATAACGAGGAAGTTGTCACCAAGACTAGACTAGAACATTTCAAAGTTAAATATAATCTTTAATATTATTTCCATCATCATTACCATCGGACAGAGCATAAGACACCTTCCTCTTTCACAAGTCTTCCTTATTTTGTGACAATCTCGTGAAGCAGGGCCAGCATGCTCTCAAAATCTTCTCTACTCTTTTTGTCGAGCAAAAATAAGGATCGGCTACAATTATATACATTTGTATAATTTTCGCACGACATAAAGGGTAGAGAAAATTTTGTCGCGGTAGTCTTGCTAGAATTGTTAATGCTTATATCAATAACACCAATACATTAGAATTGGTTTTGAATTATTTCCGTCTTACGGTCTACGCTTTTGTGGTCACTATCCCGTGACTCACCTTCTTCAAATATTCTATCACCTAAGTCCAATACTGTTTTGCCAATATTATTTTAAATTGTATTTATTTTTGAAAGACTTTTTGTCGACAAGAAAGTCGAATAGAGAATATCATAACCTATTCCTTGTTTCATAGCCAAAGTAACAAAATAAGTACAAGATCGAACTGTTCTCGCATTCGCATTCACTCCTGAGATTTCAGACCTAGATGTGATGAATACCGTCTGTCTGTACGTGGATCAAGTAACAAAACGCAACACATGATTAGTAATCACATCTCCTCCGCATGCAAATGCTGTGTCTGTATCATTTATGGCAGAAGTGAGCCGGGATTGTACTACGCTAAATTGTAAAAACTAGTTTGGATCGACGGTCTTGAAAACTAACGAAAATTTAGAAAATACATCGAATTCACGAATATCGTAACATTCACCGGAGATCAGAATTTCGGATTTCCGATGTATGTTTCATTAAAAATTGCTAATGTACCATACTATACTGTTATACTATACTAAAAGCAATACTCACTGCCATGAAAAAAATATGGATAACAAAATCCAAAAAAAGTAATGTAGCTACGAAGTTAGGTTATTTGATTTCTGATGTCTTACGGTGAACTTCAGTCATACACAGGCCGTAAGTTTGCAAGGCAGTACTATGTGGGTATGACAAAGCCTGCACTGTCATCCCATGGTGTATTATAGTATTCGTCTTGACGTGTGCAGCAAAACTGTACTGGAAAACCATTGCAGCGGAGCTGCTATAAGTGTAAGAAGAACATACAAATAATCGTTTTTCGTAGAACATCATTTCAAATGACAAACTTTGAACGACTGCGCTTTGGATAGATGATTATGGTTTTTACTTTGACGAGGTAAGTTTTTTCTGCTTGTTTCATGGTAGTCGTTTTATACACAAATATATAATATAATAATATGAAAGCGGTTACGTCTGAACATAACAATAAAATTAAAATATCAAAGATTTCTTGAAAAAAAAAAAACTATCTGGAGACTATTAGTAGCGGTATTAAAACAAACCAGCATCTACGTTGAGGTTTCGCTGCATGTAAATAAACACACGCAACGTGTTTACTGCAGAGCGAACTAGGTAAATAAATACGATACTCTATTATTTGGTATTTTCTTCTACATTAAATACTTGTTTATTAAAATACCTGTTCCTCGAATAAATAAAGTTGCGCTACATTTTTTATTTTGCTTATTTTAATTTTAATCCATCTCTTACTCGCTATATTTGACCGAGCGAAGCGAAGGTCTCAGAGTTTACTTGGACAAATCGGTTGTATGTATGTTTGTATGTTTGTGTGTATATTTGTCCGATGATAACTTGCGAACCGTTGATCCGATCTTCATGAAATTTTGTAGGCAAGTCGTTCATTTTAATACATTTATAATATGTTATTTATAAGTTCGAATATGAGCTGAATCGGTCCAGGGGTTGTAAAGATATAGGGATCGCGAGGTCTCAGTTCGGCGCGAACTACTAGTTTACTCGTTCTAAGTGTATTATTAAACTTTATTCAGCTCCCGTAATTAATCCAAATTAGCGCACGAATGCGTTTCATTCAATCGCCGATCCTCATTACCCTAATCGCTCTATCACACAATAATACTCACTTTACACACATTTACCTTGAGTAAAAATATCAAAGGGGGTGGCTAATGCATCGAGCCAAATCGAGGGGTGCATAATTTATCATTTAGGGTACGGCGACCAGTTGACGGTTGGTCAAAACGGGATGTTTTGTACTCGTATCTAGATTCATTTCAAACGTTTTGCATCGCGTTCAGTTGATTTTTCCAAAGTATCGTGTATATCGTGTACTGTTATGAACTTTTGACTAGATAAGAGTCTAATAAATAGCCTAATAATAATATATATAAGCCTATGTATATTTTTTCTGCTTGGATACTTTAAGAATTCTTATTGAAAACTTTGGCCGAAAAGAGCTCTTTTTGGCATTTTACGAACTGGTAGGGTCTTAAATGTTGTTGCAATACACATAATGATTCAAGCGCCATGAATACTTTTTCTAAGGGTACAGCTTGTGCTTATGTAGTGTAGCGGAAGCTTTGATGTGATTATAATTAATTTATATTGTCTTTCCTGATTTTTATGCATCAATCTCGAAGACAATTTTTTAATCACTGTTTTTGCAACTAATTATAGTTTTCAAAAACAGTATCTTCTTTGGGTTATTATTGTCTAGTTACGAGTGAAGTTAATGAGAACAGTATTTTTTAGTAGCTGAAGCTATACTTTTTAGTTCAACAACGTTGGTGATAACAGAGAGCTGAGAATTACAAAGACCAAACAAATTATTGATTGTCCTTATAAATTTCATCAAAAAGTTCTAAAAAATATCGGTCGAGAACCTCCTCCTTTTTTTTGAAGTCGGTAAAAAAAAATGAAAAAGAAAATAAAACGAAAGAACTGAAAGTTTCTTTTGTACTACCGGGTGACGAGATTATCGAGTTGATCGCCTGATGGTAAGCGTCATTTTTGCCCATATCTGTTAATCCAGAATCTTGAACTTCCACAGCTTAAAACCCTGGAAGGAAGGGAAGGAATGCACTCCGCTTGTCACCCTGAAATCACCGTCATCAGTTAGAAGATATACACTGCTGAAAAGAGGCCTCCCCCTTAGAAAAGAGGTGGGTTGGCGTAATCCCGACGCTTTGCAGGTGGCTCAGGGCTCGCAAAATGCTTTCCACTTACAAAGAAAATGCTGCAGCCCGTCTTCCTGTGGTTCTTTCGTGGGGTGGTTCGGATACGTCCTAAAACTGCGACTAAGCCCACCCTAATTAATCTTAAATCTCTTTATGCTGTTAAATCTCTTTATGCTCATTGATTTCGCTGGAAACATTTTAGCAAATTAAATGTAACTAAACTGAATAATCCCGCTACCACCGGACAGATGGTCACCTTATCACGGGGTTGTTATATATCTGACGCTATTTTTATTGCGTCACACGGTGAAGAATGAATTTCAAATGGTGTCGGAAGTTTGCTGGGGGAGTAAATCCAAAGGTGGTACTATCGGAACTCGACACATGAGTTTACTGTCAAGTTTCGTCATCATCAACAACGGCCAGAAGATATTAACTGAAGAAGAAGATATTAACAAAGGTGTGAGGTGTCGTTGAATTATTTTTTATGTCCGGAGTGTCACAGGCTACATTTTTTATTTGGGTTGTTTTGTTTGTTTTTGTTTTAATAATAGGTACCTACTTAAGCTTATTCGTATTAGTATTAGCTCTTTTCACAGGAGGCCCAGATATACAGGGCTCTATCTACTGTTCCATAGAAAAATCTCAATGACACGCAACAAAATGTATGGAACAGCTGATATATTTTTCCGCGACTTCCGGTTTTTTTTTTGTGGTATCGTGTCGGCAATCACCAGCACTGTCACCAGCCTATGTTAACCGAAAACGGTCTTTGAGTTAACTGTCTCTCGGTTTTTTTCTCAGTTAGGTTTTTATCGACAAAACGTGGTAATGCACACGCATTTTAGAGTGTGGAGGAATCTCGAAAGTGTACGCTTTGAATCGACTTCAAGTATGATGTATGACGCGTTACGATATTTAAGATTTTTCTTATATTTATTTATTTTCTCTACCTACCTACGGGAACATGCATCCGAGATTCATAAATATTTAAAAAGCTCATGCGTGCTTTTAGGGATTTGGACCCGAAATTAAGGATCGTTGATATGTAATGAAAGCATAATAATAAGTGGTTTTAGGCTTTTGAATTAACTCAAAATGTTCATTTGTGAATTTGTATTTGTGCATCTGGAAGCTAAAAGAACTTCAAATCAACGATTCATGCAATTTCATCATCATCATCAGCCATAAGACGTCCACTGCTGAACATAGGCCTCCCCCTTAGAGCGCCACACCGACCTCCACCGGTTGCCCGCGACTTTCACAATGTCGTCGGTTCACCTAGTGGGAGGCCTACTTACGCTGCGTCTTCCGGTTCGTGGTCGCTACTCAAGAACCTTTCTTCTCCACCGGTTATCGGTGCCTCGAGTGTTGTAGCCTGCCCATTGCCACTTCAGCTTGCACACTCTGAAAGCTATACCGGTGACTTTGGGTCTTCGGCGAATATCCTCGTTCCAGATTTTATCGTGCAAAGAAACTCCGAGCATAGCCCTCTCCATAACAACTTTACAATTTACATGTAATTTACAAGCCTTGTAATCATAAGTCACGCAATTGGCCTTGTGGTGAAAACTTCGCAATGCGCCACTTGTACTGGGCCGAAATGTACTGCCCTTTCCTCAAAAATAGCTTCCTGTTTCTTAATTTTATAATGGAAAGTTTTTTTTTCTGAATAATCGAAAATACAAATAACGTAGATTGAGATCCGGCTTTAAGTAAAGCTGTCATGACTCATCACTGTGTTTGGTGACAGAATAAAAATAAATCTTTTTTTTTAATGCGCTATATAATTTAAATAGTTTTAGTATGCTCTAGCAGCGCTCCGCGGTTTTGCCTGCTATCCTACAAGAAACGTATATTTTTTCGGAATACATATTTTAGATTTAGGATTTCTGGATCTATGTGTTACGCCTTTGTGTGTTATGTGTTACAAATTCTATTGGTGAAAGGTTTTTACTATCACAGGTCATGGAAGATACATCTAAACATAATAATGCAATAATATAATAATCCAGAATATACGCTACCTCCATTCCAAATTGCATCTTATTCCGTTCAGCCGTTACAGAGTTCAGTGAGTAGCTCTCACACAAGTGTATTACACACTAACACACACCATTTCGCATTTATAATTTTAGTGTGATAGAATGATTAGAGATGATTTGAAGTTCTTGTTTGATAGCTGCTCCAAAGTCTGATATATTTTTACCAAACTTGACTTTTTATCACCCCTGTACCATAGGGTGAACGAAACATCTATCAAAATCGCAAACTGTATAACAACCATATTTCTGGTTATCACCGATGTGAACCGGAATTCCAAAATTATAGTCACTTTAGTACTTTGTCACAGTAACAAAGCAGGGCAATATTGTTGGGTTGTAAAGCAAGTGGAGAATATCTTACTTTGCAAATGGGGTGAAGCGCTGGTGTATTTCTAGTTATCACCGGTAGATGGAGTGCGTGAGGTGGGGAGCAGAAATTAATAAGGGAAACTGGATTTTAACGATTTCCAGACAAATTGATGCGGAACGATCATTTGTTATGTTTGGAGTTTGGGGCTTATTCTGGAGATTTAGAGAGAATGGTCGATTATAACATAGTTTATCTACTTTGTCCTAAAACTGATAAAGTTACAATAAAATTTATTGATTTTCTCAATTCCGCAACTAAGTATTGAATAATTTTGGCATTCCTAAAAACTGTTATAATTTAGTTTTCACAAACAAAAAAAAATGTCATAGCGAAAAATTGAATTTTCCAAATGATCCATACTGCTCTAAAAAAGCTGTAGCAAAAAATTCTGTTGGAGGCCACTCTCACGCACTTTTATCTCTCACGCTCGCACATTCGACAATTTTACTGATATAAAATCACTAAGTGCGAATGCTGATGTCTCTTTTCCAGGTGACGGCCCAAGCCGAAGTCGTATCGCAGCGGCGCCATTGCGTTAGTCATGCACACGAATTACCAGTGGTATTACCGTTGGTACTACTTGTAGCATCACTTTTTTTTTTTAAATATAATAAATAATACAGTTGTTAAATTTATTTAGTAATATTGTTTTGAATTTTTAAGTAGTACCATAAATCAATCATTTACGTAGTACTACTAGACAGGTCGGTAGAACAGCAGGTGAAAAAATATCTATCAGTACTACCAACGGTAGTACCACTGTTAAAGCGCGGTCATGCATCCTATAAATAATAGTATTTAAGGCTAAACACGATGTGCGTTTGCCACAAGTCCGATAAATTTATTGCTTGAATTCCAATATGCAAGTTCAACTTAAAAATTTTAGAACAAAAAAGTTTTTATTTGTGACCGATTAATGTAACCATTTATGAGCCAGCAACTAAGAGCTACAACGTGGTTTTTTACTCTTTAACAGTGTGAAAATGTGCGAGCAAGACAACTGTGGACGGGAGTAGAGGCCTTAATACTCTTTCGAAAAACTTTCGCACAGATAGACATAGACGAGTTGAGACGCTTTGTATCAAACGTTACGCAAAGATAGATTCAGATTCCGATGGTTTATTGCTTCCATTAAGTACAAGGTGGTCCAAAAATTAACATTTTAATACAAAGTTACACAATGGACACCGTCGGCCACAGCAAAAAATAGAAGAGAGGAGGACAGTTAAAATCAAATATTTGTAATTATTAGATAGAGACAGAAAAGACACCTTGTGAATATCAAAACAGATTTCAGAATACCACCACGCGTGTCAGTTCAAGTCAGCTGGCCACCCCAACTATTGTAAACTTAAACTGACGTACAAACAATATTGCAGACTCCACATCTGTACTGACAAGAAAACAATTTAGCACTCCCTGAGGTGACGTTAATATCTAGAAGTAAAAAAACCAAAGCTAGTTCGCGACAAACTCATGGCCGCTCTCTGGGCGTAACATTTTTTTACTTTGGGGACTTGTGTGAGGGAAAAGATCTTGGAAGTTAAAAACACAGATCACCTCTAGATTCCACATTCAGGACGTTCGAAGCGCACCACGAATCGGCCAAAAACAAAATTGACTCTAATAATAATTGTTCATTACTAAGCGCGAGTAGGCGTAACCTTGAGATAGCCAATAAGAACGCTTGGTCGCAGTTTTTCTCGGAAAAAATATCTTGTAATACGGTATCTATGTATTATCTGTGCTTAAAAATAAGAATGCCTAGGCAGTTGTAGCTTTACCCAATCGAACTCGTCCCGTCCGATGACAGTTTACATGCGGGTTTGCCCAGATTCCCCAGTTTTCTGCGTTTTTCTGTTTCCTTCCGCCTAATGCAGACTCCCTTGGCTAATTTTATCAAGATCGATTGATAACAGTCAGACAGAGCAGTGATCATGTAGAGCTACTTTTAATAGTAGTAGTTCACGCCGAACTGAGATCTTGCGACCTCTGTAACTTCACAAACCCAGGATCAATTTTGCCCATATCTGAAAGAAAAAGAAAAAAAAACAGTTGTCTTGAGAACCTCCTCCTTTTTTGGGAAGTCGGTTAAAAAATGTTTGAAATGGACTTTTCACCTACAAGATTTTATGGAGGTCGGATCAAGATTTGCAAGTTATCGCCAGACAAAATATACACATAAACATACAAATATACAAACACTATCTTGTTGCCGCCGTAGACACGAGACCTTCACATCGCTCAGTCAAGTAAATGTAATGTGATGTGCGAATACAATTCAATAAAAAAATACCTCCACATCTTGAGAGAAAATAAAACTGCTTGAACGCGCTATGTATGTTCAAAGCGGGCATTATTTTTGGCGCGCCTACTCTAAGAACTACAAATTATCTGTGACTCCCATAATAAGAGTACAAATCACGAGGTAGGCAGCAAATGTTGCCAGATGTTTTAAACAAAAACCCATCCCATTAATTTAAGACAGTTTTTGTCAAAAACCTGCGCTTACTTTACAAAGTTAAGTAGTTTTCAACTTATTTTACTTGGATGTTTGTAGGAAAAGTAAAATTCTTTACAATACTCTTTTTGAAATAGATTTCAATCTATCTAAACATTATACATATATCAACAAACCACAGTAGATTAGACGGAGCGAAGTGAAGGTGTCACATTCACATTTTTGTAGTGGTAGGGCTCTTCTGCAGAGTCCGCGTGGGGAAATACCACACTTTTGCCAGTTATTCAACCGCCAAGCAGTAGTGTGTAAACATTATTATGTTCCGGAATTAAGGGCAATGTTTCAAGCGTAATTACTGAGCATAAAGAGATTTAACATCTAATATCTCATGGTGACGAGCGCAGTGCATTGCCGCTCGTGGTTTTGAACTGTTGAAGTTCAAAATTCTGGGTGGCACTGAATTGTTATGTGCAGGCGTGGAGCTTAACATCAGGTGAGCGACCTGCTCGTCCCGTCACCAAGTTCCATAACAAAAAAAAGTTCCATAACAGGAACAAATTGGCTTTTGTATGTATCTACCTATGTTTGTCAGACGATTACTTCCGTTTATTAATACTATGTTTACTAATACATGGATTACTTCCGTTCCGTTGTGTACCGTTTCATCCGATCTTCCATTTCAATAAATTATTTAAACTAGAACGATTGATTGATGAATTTAAATATTTGTCCACGTCTTTGTGTGTATGTTCAGTGACATCCCCGACACAGGAAAACATTGTTTACAGCAAAATACAAAATCTATACATTAATTGTATTTGCAGCCAAACCTTGAGAAGTTGGTTTACTTTTCAAAGCAGCCAAACTTCGTTATCCCAAATGTCTTCTAATGACCTGCTAAACTTTATCCCAAGCCACAGTTTTACAAATAGTTGCGAAATGAGCTGTCCTTTCTTAGCTTGTCTAGTCATAAGGAGTTTCAACACCAAATCCTCACTACATCTCATAATACCTAATTATATTATAAATGCGAAAGAGTGTTTGTTGGTTTGTTGATTCCTCATTCACGAAGCAACAGAGCAAAGGATCGACTTCTATTAATATTTTAAATTTGAAACTGTCTTTGTTGGTTTGTTTGTTCCCCATTCACGCAGCCACCGCGCAACGGATCGACCTGATTTTTTCCATGGATATAGCTTTTTTTATGCTGGGAAAATGTACGGCTCCTGAGGTATTTTTCACACGGGTAAAACCGCGAGGCGCAGCTATTTATAAATAAATGTTATAGTTCGCTAAGTTGTCACAGATTATTTAGCTGTTAGTTTGTCCGCTGCCACAGATGATGTAAGTCTGTGTATGCTTTGTTGTCCCCTTCGCAGCTTCCTCGGCGCCAGGAGCGGACCCTCACCTTCGGTAATTCATGCCCATTTGCTGAATCACCGCGGGGTAATAGAGTGTAAATTTATTTATCCCCTAGCTGAAGATGTACGGTGATTCTACAAACTCTATCTTAATTGTAAAGTTTTTTTAATCACCAATACTTAGTTCTGAAAATAACTAGTTTTTTTTTTTTTTAATCTCTATTACCCTACATACCTTCCTAGCCTGTTTTTGACAAGGGGAAAATCTTCCCTACATACCCAAGCTGCACCCCAAAGCAATCGGGTTGCTTTGGTAACTAAAACCACCCGGTAGCCTGCCTGCCGGTCACGCCGGTGCTCTGTGCTTGACAGAGGACTCCGCGATCTCAAAGGAACGCATCGGAGCCTTCAGCTCCGCGCTACAGCTCCTCCCGGGCAGTTACAAGCTGTCCTGAGACACCTGTGACAACGTCAGCCACTTGATACTGCCGTCCTCCAGGGCAATACTACTAATACTACTTCCTAGCCTAGTATTGGGTCAGTCTCACGATGAGTAAAGTAACGATAAACTGAATTTACTAGCTATAACGGCACTTTTTAAGAAGCTCTTATAAGCAAAATCCTTTGTCACTATATTAATTATAACCATTAAGGCTGCTGATGATGATGAAATGACCCTTAAGATGGTAATTGTAAACACTACAGGCTACAACTAGCACAAAAAAGCTGTGTAACCACGAAGCGTCTTAAATTGGTGTGTCATGATTTTTGTTCACATTAGGTTGCATCTCTTCTGTTGTTCTCCTATTGTTGGGCAAATTATGGCCATTCACTGTCTTATAGCCGTGGGATATCTCCGTACAGGGATAGGCGCCATACCGTAAGTGTAAGAAGGTTTACAAGGGCAGAGAAATAAATGGTCATTGACTTTGTAGTACCTTGTCTCTGCAATTTATTACTGTGTAATTCCATATTCCTTAGCAGCTGTGGTGTTAGACGTCCACTGCTGAACATAGGCCTTCCCCTTAGAGTGCCACATAGACCGACAACGTGCCACTTGCATCAATCAGTTGCTCGCGACTTTCACAATGTCGTCGGCCTGCCTACATTTCGTCTTCCGGAAGGACCATTTGATTTTGATGATCTAAACTGCCGATTCAAGAAGATTGTTGCATTGCACTGGTGCAACTTGTTCACACTTGGACTTTTAGTTTTTGTGTGGTTTAAACACATGTTTAAAGTGTTTTAAGACACCAAGTGTGAACAAGGCGCGCTTCATCACTAAACGATCCTCATGAAAATAAAGAACTAGAGATGACTCATGATTATTCTTCTTGCTACTTTGCCATTATTTTAAAAGGAGTGAAAAGCTTGTGACATAGAGCAAACAGTTTTTTGTTCAATCCTCACAGCTCACGACCCGCGGGCTATACTGACCCGCATACCAGTTTACACATAATCATAGACTCGGACAATGCTTATTTTAATGTTTCTTTATAGTTTTCATCTCTGCATCAGCGTTTAAACATCCCACTGCTGAGATATCGGCCTATCCTCAAAAAAAAAGGGGTGATTAGGCCATATCCACCAAGCTGGCCCAGTGCGGTTTAGCGGATTCACATACGCCATCGAATTTATTCTCAGGAAATATGCAAGTTTCCTCACGATGTTTTCCTTCAGCAAAAAGACAGTGGTATATCCGTACGTAAGTTCCAAAGAACTCATTGGTACGGGCCCGACCAGGTTTTGAACCAACGATACCTCGAGTGCTCCCATTAAGCTACCACGACTTCATTGGATTTAGGCAAGTAGTTTGGTGCATAATTGTTTTGTTTTTGTTTTTTCAATGTTTTAATTTGAAAACACTAAAACCTAACTGAATGTTTTGTGAATGAATGGAACCAGTCAACTCTATGTTAATTTTACAAAATTCAATTTAAATTATAGCACGACCAAAAAAAAAACATACCGCATTAAGAGCCTCCATTTCATAAGGACTGAGCTTGTACGACGCATCTGAACCCACAAGTCGAGGTGAAGACCTGTAGGGAAAAAAAACACAGTTGAATTAAAAACATCAAAAAAACCGGTCAAGTGCGATTCTGACTCGCGTACCGAAGGGTTTCTCGCGACTTTTTGTTGACTGACTTATTAACGATTTTCAATAACAATATTATAATTGAAATAGCCAAAATAGGTTATTACGGACTTTAAAATTAACCTGCCAGTTAAAATCGTGACCTGCAAATTCTATCAGTTTTTTTTTTACATTTCCGTACCTTTTTTATCACAAAAAAAACCCTAAAAAGATCACACCAATTGGCATTCCGCATACATTTGAACGATTCGTTAACCTGAATTTTATTCTACAAAAGAACGGGCTATTTCAATATTTTAATAAAAAATCCGATTGTACGACCTGTCAAGGCGGGAAAGGAAAAAGTTGAATTTGTTGGCGCATAACCGTCATAAATAAAAGAGGTGGCAAACTTTCCGCCGTGGCGGGCTCGTGAGGTTAGGGAGGTATTCTGGTTTAAGGATTCTCAAAAGCAGCTTCTAAATTAATATTGGTTGTTAACTAACAAATCATAAACTAACTAAGTTAACTAGCTAACTAAGACATGAATTCCACTAAATTGATTGGGTCTTTCCGCCGCTACGACGTGGAGCTTTTTAAAAATACCTTTCCGAGCTTGGACAGCATCGACTACGTTGCTAGTGTTGCAGATCTATAGGCAGTCTAGACGTGGACCGTCTAAATGTTTGCCACCATTTGTATTAAAAAAAAACACGGTTAAATTAATTTAATGAATTATGAAGAACCGATAACCGATGGTCAAGAAAGGTTCTTGAGTGACGACCATGAACTGGAAGACGCAGCGTAGGCAGGCCCCCCCACTAGGTGATAGTCGCGGGCAACCGGTGTACGCAAGTGGCAAGTGTCGGTCGGTGTGGCGGTCTAAGGGTAGGCCTATGTTCAGCAATGGAGGTCTTCTGGCTGATGATGATGATGAATGAATTTAAGAAGACATTCCGGCTGTGTAATGCCAGCTTTGGAGTTCTAAATTTCTGAATTTAACTATTTTGGCTGGTGAATCACGTCCCTGTGCGCAAACCTCGTAAATATAGTCTTCGTTATATGTATACTTTGGTGTAACTTCATATAAGACTTAGCTTCCATCTCATACTTGGTATTCAGTCAGACGACTGACATAATTATATCATCGTTGCACTCTTTATTACGAACAATTATTACCGTGGGACTGAACCTGAAATTAGAAATCATGAATGAATGGAAATTATGGAAAAAAATAGGTGATCCATAGAAAAATGTAAATTATCTTTGAAGGCGTGTACAGCAACAATTTTACTCCTCAGAACCTCGGAAAGATTTTGTTTAACATTCGAAATCCGAGTGCAAAAGTGCATTTTATCCGCTAACGTGAAATAATTTTGTTAAAATTCGAACCTTTCAATGCAATAATTTTCTATACCGCCAGTCCAATGAAAATACATGAATACTTATTACATGTCAGTGCACCAAGCTCATTTTTATAATAATCGCAATGGCTAGCACCACAACTACATACACCATTTAACATTTTCCTCGCTGTAGTGAGGTGAAAAGTTGTGTCTTATCAGCAAAGTTATTCTGCGTCTCCTACGTTTGAAACCCTCGCTACGCTCAGAATTCAATATTTCGCCCACAAGCGAAGCGAGAGTCGAGAGTGTGAATCCTAGAATACTTGGCTTGCTCGGTTTTCATTACAAGTACTTACGCCAAAAAAACAACTCTGCAGCAATGGATAACAAATACCTATATTCCTATATTTCGCGATTTGTTGTTGTTCCCAAATTATAAGTTGTTCATCACTATCATCATCATCCATAGCCTTTCTTATCACACTGCTGGATTCAGGCCTCTCTCTTGCTATGCCATCTTCTGTCTCGGTCCTGTGCACAGCGATGAAGACGGTATAGTCGCCCATCTCGCAGCTGGACGAACAAGAACCAAATTGTTCATAATTATGAGTAATGATTATCCTAAAATATTATGTCATCTGCAATGTAACACACATCTAACCCAATACCCAGTATAATTTACGGCAAAACATTATGTCATCTGCAATGTATCATACATCTAACCCAATACCCAGTATAATTTACGGCAAAATATTATGTCATCTGCAATGTAACATACATCTAACCCAATACCCAGTATAATTTACGGCAAAATATTATGTCATCTGCAATGTAACATACATCTAACCCAATACCCAGTATAATTTACGGCAAAATATTATGTCATCTGCAATGTAACATACATCTAACCCAATACCCAGTATAATTTACGGCAAAATATTATGTCATCTGCAATGTAACATGCATCTAACCCAATACCCAGTATAATTTACGGCAAAATATTATGTCATCTGCAATGTAACATACATCTAACCCAATACCCAGTATAATTTACGGCAAAATATTATGTCATCTGCAATGTAGCATGCATCTAACCCAATACCCAATACCCACAGATGAATGTGCCCAATACCCAATACTTTACCTTTCCCAGTTGCCAACACGTTGATATCTGCTGCTATTTTTTATATACATATATAGTTTATATTCATATTTATTTATTTTATGTAAATTATATTTCTGTTATTTATTAGTATATTGTCGTTATTTTTTGTAATTTAATTATTAGTACGTATTATTATTAGTATGTATGTCTATAATTATATTGGTTTATTAGAGTATAAGTATCACATAATCTCCATCATTGCACACCTCGTCTTCTACCTCTTCTATGAATCATCTCCATTCTAAGGTTGCCTGGAAGAGATCGCTTTCAGTGATAAGGCCGCCAGTTGTTACACTCCTTTTTAAGCCTCTTTTTAAATTTATGTAAAATTTTGTGTGAACAATAAAGAGTTAATCTATCTATCTATACCCAGTATAATTTACGGCAAAATCGAGACAACATAGAAAAATTCTCTTTAAATGTGAAACAGCTCTCAGAATAAGCTCTGTGAGCACAATTTGTCGGGCACGGACGTTCGGGCTCTCCTCAGGAAATGAGCGTATTTGTCTTACCTGGGCGGTTTGGGGTTATACTGGGAGCGGAAAACAATAAAGAACCTCTAGGTTTTTAAAGAGTCACAATATAATCAAATAGTAATAGTCGTAATCTATTGTGTTGTTGGTTTCTTTGTCCCACGCAATTTTACTCAATTTCACGCAGTTTCATTGAAAGTGGTGTTTTATACAGTTGCAGAAGGTTCGGGGTTGAATAGAACGAGGTCTAACTTTTTACCAGCTGACTTCACTATCCGCTACTTTGACGTGCATCGTCAATTTTTGTCTAAGTTATTTGAATTACGTGTGAACGACAATCGTTATGATAGACGCAAAAGAACTTATCGTGGCTTCTGTAAAGTCACTATTAATAAACATATTTAAAAACACGTCATGCAAGTAAATTAGAGATTGGTTCCGATTTTCTATGGTTCTGTCGTGGTGTGGGAGGGTTTCCATAATCCCCACGGTTGGCTTGGGGATTGCAGAACGCTCGCCGTTTCCTAAGAGGATACTGATGCCCGTACTTCGGTGTTTCTGATAGCAGTTTTAGGACACACCCGGGTCCGCAACGCAGCTTAGTTAGGCCTCCCACTAGGTGGAGTGACGACATTAAGAAATTCGCGGGCAGCCGGTGGACGCAAATGGCTGATTATCGTTCAGTGTGATGTGCAGGGGAGGCCTTTGTTCAGTAGTGGACGTCTTCCGGCTGATAATGATTCAATGAAATTAATTATTCCTTACAAAAGTATGTGCTGCTGTGGAATCCGCCAAACGCCAAACGCTGGATAACCCACTCCAAAACTAGCCGTGAGCAACATACATAAATTCACCTACTAACCAACATTTATGAATGTTCATAATTAAAGCGGCTATAACACCAACATCTGCAATTCTCCACGCTGAAATGTACGGCTTAGTTTTGTTTCTGTTTCAGTTGCACTAGATCTACTGCCAAGCTTAAACCACTATTCACTAGCTGCGCTCCTACAAACTAAGTAGGTAAGATACTAATATTAGAATTAAGTGCTTTATTTCGGTAACGAAAAAACTGGTCAAGTGCGAATCGAACACCACACCAACGTCTCGTTATACAATTATAATATAGTTAAATAAAATTGTGTATTCTTTAGTTCGATTCGGGAACCTTAACGCTATATACGCAAGCCCGTCTCAAACTTGGCCGATTATTCTTTTGTCTTATAATTGGAGTTTACACCACAATCACACCAAGCTTGACGCTTGTATGCAGTTTATGTTTATGTGTAACAAAAAAACGTCGCAAGAACACGTTTCTTGTGGATCCTCATAACTCCTAGACAGGGATACCGAATGGTATTAATATGTAGGGGAAGTACGTACATAATGGCATATATGGACAAAACGGCACACCGGCCTTATTTAAAATTTGGCGGGCTTTGGCGCCAATTTGGCACTTGCATCATGTGGTCCAAATGTCTATTGATAAGCTGTCAAAAAACCGAGGCCCTAGCACAGGCATTTTATTTTTAATCAGTCTCAAACAGATTTCGGCCGTTACGAGTTTTTTTTCGAACCAAATAGTTTTTTATGTTTTGGTATGTAATATTCTTTAAAATATGAAAGTACCGTATTATTTCTAGTCTAGAACATTTTGACGTGACTATTGTGTTTTGTTTTGACCAAAAGAACTAGTTTTAATATTATTTTTGGAATTTTATTGTTTTAAAACCCTCTATGGACAAAATGGTATAGGAGTGATATGTACAAAATGGTATAGGTGATTAGGTATGCCATTTTGTCCATCTATAATCAAATAGTGAGATGCAATACCAAATATTTATTTATTATCCGACTGCCCAAGAAGGAGGGTACTGTTTTTGGGGAGTATATATGTATTTCCTCGTGTAGCCTAAACGGCTTGACCGAATTTGACGAGGGAGGTGTTGGATTCATCTTTACGTCTGGCGTGACATACGCTATATTTTGCAATCGGGTATTTTTTTTTTTTTTTAAATATTACTTGTTATATTTTTGACATGACAAAATGCCACGCTACTACAACAGGATAACTAACCGACAGTCATGGAGTGAAGAGTTAATTAAGAAAGCTAATGGCTGTGCGTGCATTTGTTTATAACGACCTCTTTTCTCGCTCAAAACCTAGAGAAGGCTGGTTACAGTGTATGCATTATTCTCCTTGGGCTCATGCTGCTAGTGTGCTGATCTGCCCAAGAGACAGAAAAAAAAGTTCTGTGTGATTTTCGTTTAAATTGTTCACAAGTATTATGTATGCCATTTTGTCCATTATGACTGGTCCATTTTGTCCATATGGTATGGACAAAATGGTTTTCGGTTGATCTCTGCTTAAGACTAATTATCTCGTAATTATTTGTTTTTATTGTTGATTTTGCTTGTTGATCCCCTAGATAAAAGATTAATGTTTGTTACTGCGAAATTTTACTGTTCTAAATACATAAATAAAGAAAATATGAACCAAATAGAAAACAGTATGCCGTTTTGTACGTACTTCCCCTAATATTTATAAAAAATGGTCCAACCCATTTTTTTTAAATTGGGTCCACTACAGAGCATAAGCTTCCTCCCTCTTTTGCCAATCTTGCCTGATTTGTATCAATATAGTCCGTGTTGCCGCAAAATTACTGTGATCTGGAACGCTAGAAACCCAAAGGAGAGTCAAAGGAGAAACCCTGAAAACTTTGGCGCCGAACTTTTTGTATGCCCGAGGTGGCAAACAAGCAGACGTGCATGATGGTAAGCAAGAACCGTCGCCTATAGATATTATGTAACACCAGGAGCATCTCAGATACGTTAACGACATTTTTTAAGACTCCTTTATAGACAGATCAATAATATGCACTAAAGTAGATAATCGGTTGAACCGATTGATAAAAAAAGTGTCTGAGTGTCAATTTCCTATATTTAAATTTAAACCTAGACTTTTAAAAGCCATGTTCAGTAGACAAGCGAGTCTGACAAGTCCCATGGCAGTTAGGATGAGGTGAATAACTACGTTAGCCGAGGGAAAGGCTGGTTCAATTTAGCAACAGTTTAGCTTGCAAGTTTGAAAGGGCCTACTTTGGAAATGGAACTCAGTGATTCAAACTTACGAACACTCTTGATTTGAAGCTTGAACACTTTACATATTAATTTCACTTCAAAGTTTTTCAGCCCTTACAATTAAAACATTTGATGGCCTTGTCTCATCTTAGTGAACAATATTTTCTGCAGCTCAATGTCTCATGGTAATCGGTAATTAATGGCTGACTGTAGCACGTTTTCCCATAACAGTTCAGTGCATCCAGAATTTTGAACTTCGACTGCTCAAAACCATGCGATTATGTATGTCTAGTCGTAATTTATGTCACTGGAAATATTGGCCTTGAATCCGGAAGATGCTTGGTAGTTGAATAATTGGTTAAGGCCACTTTGGCCATCCCTGTTTAGAAATGTTATTTGATAATATATTTTATCAACCTCTTTCAGCCTCGTCATGAAGAAGTTAAATAAATCCGCCAAAAAGGATTGCCGTGCCTATTGTGCTTTAAAAAATACACGAAACCCTAAAATTACTGCAAGGGCAGAAACATAAATGCACACACTGCTGGATGGAACATACAGACAGACAGACACAGAAGTATAAAGTTTTTTTTTTATTATTTGGATACAGAACCCTAAAAATGACAAAGAAGTAAACATAGTCACTCTTGCATTCATTCAATATTTTTTTTATTTATTTATAAAAAGCAGTAAATAAACCAACAACACTAGTGCTGTTATCGATGTTTTCTCAGCCTGCGGTACGATAGGTATTTGTAGTCACTCTTTTTAAAACGCTCCATTTTCCACTTGGCGGAAGTTTCATGTGAATATATTATGGAAATGTGATGTGGTGTGGTGAGTTCGAGTTACTACAGTATCATCTAGGGTTAATCCACAGGGTCTAAGGAGTCCGCAGCCCGCGGCGTCTACTCACTGGTTAATACCCCATGCTCGCAGCCATCTTCAATAATTTACCAATACGTCATTGCAGTGCCATTACGTGTATAAGGTATTATTTAATTAGCGATTGAGATTATAAAATAGATAAGTGCAGCCAGTGGATGCAAGTGGCACATTATCGGTCGGTGTAGCGCTCTAAGGGGGAAGGCTATTTTCAGCAGTAGACGTCTTCTGGCTGATGATGACGATGATGAGACAATTTTTTTCATAATATGGCTTTTGGTAGTGTGAGTAAAGTACGAATAGTTAGTGAATAACTGAAGCTTCATGCAATGCATTAGTAATGCGATGACTTGCAATAGCTAACAAACTAACGACATGTAAACAATAATCGCAGATGCGGCGTGAGGTCGATGAGGCAACATGTCATTAGTCTCATGTCTCATCACGACATGAGTGCCGTGATGCAAGTTGCACGTTAGTTTGTTTAGTGCAAAGATCCGCCAGTAAATCTCGCATGAAGAAATATTCTCTCATAAATAACTCTCGAAGGCGAGGAAATAAATCTCTCTTACGATTGCCTGGTTCAAAATTAATACGATGTATTAATTTCGTGAGAAGGGAATAGGTATGATACGTCTATCCTAACTAATATTATAAATGAGAATATAATTCTGTCTCCTGTCTCTCTGTCTGGGTGTTTGCCGAGTTATCACTGCTGAACGGATCGACCTGAACTTTTGCATAGATATAGCTTAAGGGTAGAAGACGAACACAGATTATTTCTTTTATTGGTCGCGCCAACGAAGTCGCAGGTAAGAGCTAGTTGGTTATAAATGGTCTCTGGCTTAGAGGAAGGTTTTTACTAGAATATAATTATAGAAAACTGGTTGTTACCTGCGACTTCGTTCGCGTGGACATAAAAAAGTATCCTATGTCCGTCTTTGTGATATACAGCAACTCCTTATTATATTCTATCAAAATCCGTTCAGTCGTTTAGCGGTGATAACGTGATAAACATCCAGACAGAGACAAAGTTACTTTCTATAGTTCGCTAGATCGCGTTGATCCATTTTTGTATGAACTGACAGTTGTAATATTGGGAGTTTTGATTCGCGCAAGCGAAGTTATTTCCTCGAGACGAGCGCATTCATTTTCATACCTCGAAGCTTTATTTCATTTTATACATTTGTACGTTGTCTGTCAGTCAAAAGTCAGGCAGGTTTTATTCAGTAGATGTTGAAAAGAAGTCTATGTAAGTTACATTGCACTTTACTCGTTTTTAACTTTACTGAAGCTTCACCCCAAGTTATTTATAACAACAAGCCAAATTATAATCCACTAATTGTCACTTCAACGCCTCGTAACGAAAATAAACAAAATTTCACAGCCGGCGACAAAAATAACAATTTCAGCGAACATCTGTCACAACACTTCCTTGAACACAGATAGGAGTCGCGGTGTCTGGCAAGATGCAAAGTTTGACTTTATGGAGCTCCGGGAGTGTTTTGGTCTTCTGGTGCATTAAATTCTTGTAAGTTTCAATTACATTTTCTTGATCTGCTTGTTGGAAAAATATGAAAACGAAAATTGTCAAATACTGCTCTAAGCTCAAAGATAAGCCATATTATTATTTACAACTGAGTGGCAAGACCAGCAAGTCTCGCCTGATAGTAAGCAATGCGATTGAACTTTAACAAGTCAAAACCCTACCCTACCCTACACTGTAATGCTTGTGTACTACTTGACCGTTGGATAATTGCAAAAACCACTACAAACAAATATTTCGCATATAGAACAATTTTAACATTTTAACATTATCTTTAGTTAAAATAAGTGCCTGGTGCGGTACCAGGCATGATTGGGCAGCTCAAAATTCGTTTATGAAATCTGCGCCTAGGATTAGGCAGCTGGCTTGAAGTGCCTAAAGAGCGAAGATCATAGAGGATCCAATTTGTGAGGGAGAAATAGGTAAGAACGAGCTGTCTTTCTCTATCCCAAGGGCCGTCACAAATTACCACAAAAAAACAACTTCATCGGAAACCTTAGATTCTCTCTCTGTCTACCTCTGGATCTTTGACCGAGGATGGAATCTTTTAGTCTTCATATCTTTATTTAGCACATCAATCAATGAATCATTTATATTTTACCAAACTTAGCCGATTACCTACATGTAGGTAGGTATCTCGAACATTTTAACATGTACTAAACTTACTAGTACATTATAATTATACATTTGTACACTTGTTTTAATTATATCATTGATTCCAACTTCCAAACAAGTTATTGACAAAAGGTTCACTAACGGCTAGTAAAATTATTAGGAATGTTCTGTTGTATTAAAGTTTGGTTACCACTTCACAATACAAAAACAAAGTTCATAGTGATGTGTAAGTACGTGTTTCCAGAAATGTAAATCCAATCAATGCACTCGTAGAAAAAAAAGTACCATGACCCAAACGATGTAACGCTTTGTAAACTTGTATTACACAGGGTTACCAGTTGGAAAACACGCTCGGCGCTGTGCTGTGTATATCGGTTTCATATTAGCTCCGACCTTGAGGGGTCCATTTATTTTTATGGCAGCCCTTCGAGCCGCCCGCCGTAGATCAGATTTCAAGTTTAGCGTGGCTTGTTCCGCACAATTGGATAAGTTGCGGTAAGAGTTTAGGAGCTAGTTTTGGGAAAATAACATTATAATGGTTGGGTTTACCTATTTTTGTTTGCTTTGTTTAGCTTTATTTATCGAATTTTTTATCTTACCTACCTACACATTAACTATCTTTAAATATATTTCCTAAATATATATTATAAATATATGTTCGCCTAAATCAATCAACTATATAGTTGATTGATTCAGGCGTAACTTTGCAGAAGTTCATTTTCAAACTGTCTAAAATAACCAATCTGTAGAGCTTTTCCGCTGCAACGTCGCGACCTATACAATAATTGTTTGCTTTTAACCAGGATCAATTGTTTGTTTTTAACCAGGATCAATTGTTTGCTTTTAACCTTGTATTTATTAAAATTAATATTTTGAAAAGAAAAGTATTATCAACCCACGACGACGTCGACGGCCCAGCCGGAGGCCGGTGCTGCTCTATTTTTTAATTTTGTATAATTTTATCACAAAGCATATATTTTTATTATCAAAATTTTCAGGTTATGTGTTAAAATTGTTAATACTTCTCTTTTCAAAATATTAATTCAAATTTAGATAAAAATAAAGTTAAAGGCGAAAAAAGAGCGGAGCTGGATAAAGTAAGTTTAGGATAATCATTTAAAAAATTTCGGTGAAGGAAAACATCGTGCATAATAGTTCAGTGTCACCCAGAATTTTGAACTTAAACAGTTCAAAACTATGCGCGGCAATGTAATGCGCTCGTCACCCTGAGATGTTAGGTTAGATATTAAATCTCTGTATGCCCAGTAATTACGCCGGAAACATTGCCCTTCAATCCGGAACCAGTAATGCTTGCACACTACTGATTGGCGGTTGAATAACTGGCAAAGGTGTGGTACTTCCCCAGGCAGACTCTGCAAGAGAGCCCTACCCTACATATATCCCAATGTAAAAGTAATGCGAGTGCTATGTCCCCATAAGGACATCTACAGAATCCGCTATGGAAGATTACATCTGGCCGCAATATTGTAATAGTTTGGTTTTATTGGCTAAAACGTGATACGGATTCTGGAAGATATGCAATAAAATTTTATTCATACTGCTTGCTTACAGTGGATATTTTGCACAATCTTGCCCAACTAACTGCCACTTACTTACCCAACTGCCCAGAAAGACGGTATTATTTTTTGTTTCCAACGTACCTTTGATATAATGCAATTTTTTAATGTTTGTAGTAGACTCCTTTGAAGAGTCCGTCTTGGGAAGTATCTACCATACCTTCGCCAGTTATTCTACCGCTACGAGTAGTGTGCAAACATTACCGCTTCCGCATTGAAGGGGTATGTTTCCAGCGAAATTACTGTTATCTAGATATAATTAGTTAAAATTAATCTAGATAACGAGCGCAATGGATTGCTGCGCTAGCTTTTGAACTATCGAAGTTCAAACTTCTGAGCATTGAATTGGACAAGCGAGAGGTGAGCTACTTATTAGTTTTTAGATGAAGATTTTATGAGATAGCTTACAAATTGGGTAAGACGGCATACAGATAACTACAACATAAATTTCATACAAAATAATATGTTTGCTTAGATTCACAACCTTGCGATTGTGAATCCACAGTTCGGGCAAACTACTAGTTCCACTAGTTATTGCACATAAGCGCCATCTAGAGCATTAGTACCAAACAACGACGATGAAACGAGTGCAATAAAAAAATAAGGAATCTACCAGTGCTTTTACTGATTTTCGATAGGTGGCGCTTATCTCAATAATTAATGATAGTACTAACTTTGTGAAAAGAGGGCGTTACAAGTTGTTTTACGTAAAAAATATTTTGTAGCAAAAGTTGTTGGATTCTGTTATCGGTACAATCGATAACAAAAACTGAAAAAAACAGTTTTAATCAGTCAAACACGTAAATTAAAATTTTACACCCCCAAAGAAAAACTACCTATAATATTATCTGCTCGAAAAAGAACAACAGCCTAAGTTACGATAGATATACGACAGAGTTTAGTAAAACTGAGTAAGTTTTAGTATGCATAATCTGAATTTGAATAGGTATTCTCGTAATAACTTAGCCTTTATTCCATTTTATCAGCGACTGGCACTCTCTAATCTGTCACGCTGAGCGTATTAGCTGCAGGCTATCTATGCGCTTTTACGAGCACATTTCCTCGCGGTAGCACGCAATCTTTGCTTACATGGCTGTGTGTGTGTGTTGCTTGCACCCTCCATCGCAAGTGCACTAGAAGAGACACCACCAGGCCTTGAAAGGGCAGGGGTGGCACACTGTCTTAACTTTTTCTTTCTACAAATGTTATTCTAGTTACAAACTGGTCTAACGTCGAAACTCATAATACTGTAAAACTGTACTTCTTAATATATACAAACTTATTTTGTACACGCAATTTATGATTTTTCATGTGCTGCCTAAGGAGGAAGGTTTTTTTTTAAAAGTTATGCTTAGGTACCGAGTACAACATTTTCAAAACAATCATTTTGAAGGAGATTTTGTTCTTGGCATAAAAAATCACATAAGACAAGTAGGTACTGTTACCTAAATATATGTGTCACGGTAATATATGTGTGCTCGCTGCTGAACTGAGACCTCACGTCCCGTTTGTAATACCTGGACCGATTTTGCTCGAATTTTAAGTAAAAAAATGTATTTTAATTAACTAAGTACTTGTCTGCAAAATGTCATGGAGATCGAATCAACGGTTCGAGAGTTCATCATCATCATCAACAGCTTGAAGACGTCCACTGTAGAACTAAAGCCTCCCCCTTAGATCGCCACACTAAACGACAATTTGAAACTTGCATCCATCGATTACCTACGACCTTCAAAATGTCGTCAGTCCACCCAGTGGAAAGCTTCGCTGCGTCTTCCAGCTCTGAAAAATTTACCAGGTAGGGTATTCACCGACGACACCCCTAAGACCAACAGTAACACAGACATCACAAAACTGAGTTGCGACACATCCGCAGGCAATTAGACTTACACCCTTATTGCCATTGCGTCGCATAGTCGCGGGGGAGAACCCCACTTACACCCTCGATGACCTGTCGGAATTGAAGTTTTGCACTGCAAGTGCATCGTTTCAATGGTTATTTGTATCGAATTTATCTGTTTTGCAGATATAGGTACGTCCTATATAGAACCTACCTGTCTCCAATGCAAATTGGAGACAGGTAGGTTACTTACGTACCCCTACGTACTTTTTTTGTTACTCAGTGACGATACGGCCAAGTCGCTCACCTAAGCTAATGTTAAGCGTCACGCTTGCCCAGAACAGTTTAGTGCTACCGAAGAATTTTGAACTTCAATAGTTCAAAACCATGCGTGGCAATGCACTGCGATAAGATATTAGTTGTTAAATCTCTTTGTGCCCAGTAATTTTGCTGCATACATTGGCCTTCTTGGCAAAGGTGTGGTACTTCCTCAGGCGGATTCTGCAATAATGCCCTACTATTTCAAAAAGTACTTGCTTCAGATTAGGTAGTTTTTGTAGATGCTCAAATATAGTTCTGCTTTGCATTTAACCCCGATAAAAAGGACTTTGTTTGAAGGCTGTGTCAGAGTGTGTTTCTGGCATCGTAGCTCAAACACACCAATTTGAATGCGGTTTGTTTTATTTGAAACAGGTTTGATTGCTTGCCATTTTATCTTGATTTTACATTATTTTATATAATTTAAGTAACTTATTAAAATTAATATTATTTATTAATTAATTATTAATTAATTCATATTATATGATATTTTAATATTAATATTTAATTTATTAATAATTCTAATTCTGCTAATAAATTTCTATCATAAGTTTATCTGGTAACCGTGCTAATTTGAATAAATGAAAATAAATGTTTGATGAAAATTTAGTCAGCCGCTTAAAAGCTATATGAGCTTTTTCACCGTTTTTTTAAATTTGAATTTAACTTGCATAGTTGCAATCGTTGGAAATGTACCACGATTAAAACTTTGCGTTTTTGTCTGTTTTGTGCCTAGATTCTAAATTGTTGAAATCAAATTCAAGGAACCTTCAAATTATTTTGAACTAAGGCATTCCAAGAGAGACGCATTAGGCATGGCATGAGGTACCAAAATGTGTGTTTTTATAGTTTGGTTTAGGTTAGGTTTTTAGGTACATAGCTCCGAAAATATACAAAGTAAATAAGGGACTTTTAACCGCAAAGTTAGATATTGTGACAACATAAAACCTCACAACCTCGTTGTTGACATTGCTAACCCGTCTCTCGGAATGTATTCTATGCTGCTATGTGAAGGTATGTCCTCCGAGCAGGTATTCATGTTATCTGCTCTCTGGCAGCTGTAGGTAGGTTGTAATTTTAATTGTTACGGAGGACCTCATCCTCAACAAATCCAAATTTGTTATCACATTCACAGATTAACACGCGTATACTTACACGCATAGTATATTTTAATGTAACGATTGGTCAAAAGCATTATTTTTGGGTAAGTTCTACTGGTAAGTATGGGTACTCATCATCATCAGCCGGAAGACGTCTACTGCTGAACAAATGCCTCCACCTTAAGAACGCCACACCGACTGACAACTAGCATCCAGCGGTTGCCTGAGACTTTCACAATGTCGTCGGTCCACCTTATGGGAGACCTGCCTGCGCAGCGTCTGCTAGTTCGTGGTCGCCACTCAAGAACCTTTCTTCCCCATCGATTATCGGTTCTTCGAGCGAAGTGGCCTGCCCATTGCCACTTCAGCGAAAAAAAAATCCGAGCATAGCTCTCAATTGCTCTCTGTGCGACTCTGAGTTTCAATAAAACTCAAATAATCCGACAGAATCGTCCCGCTTCAAAGTTAAAACCAAAATATCTAAGTAAACATTTCAAATGCTGGGATCTGTTGGTGGACTTAGACTGGCACTGCGACTTGTTTTTACTGTGAAAATAGGCTTCACCTGAAAAAAAACTTGGCCGGATACAAATTTGAAGATAATAACAATGAGTCAATTCATTCAACAGATTAGAGGCTAAATAAAGTGCAGTACAGTTGTACAATGTTAGTTGTACACGCGTCCGGGACGTTTTATCTGCGCGCACGTGGTTCCGCTGATCGGCCCAATGGTACACACGTGCTGAACTACCGTTCACCAATGCAGCTAGCGTAAACTGAGACAAATTTTCGTGAATATATTCATGGGTATTCCACCATCTTTTAGGGCAGTCTTGTTATAATTTTAATCAGCTTTTATCTGATTCTATTTGCAGTAGATTAAGCGAAAGAAGCTCATAAGATTTAAAGCCCATGGGGTCGATCCTAAAGCTCTTGTAAGTAATTACGCCGATATTTTTAAATTTGCTGAAACTTTAATAAATTTGGCCCACCTTGGCAATACTGTAATGTACCTTACAAAAACACCCTTTTCTGTCACTCTGTCACTCCTCTATATTATGTTTGTCACCTTTTCACCACTGTCGCTTCTGAACCATCTTGATAAAATGGGACGGGTAAAAATTTGCATGCAGTATGTAATTAGAACTGATATTTTACTTCGACAAGTTTGGGCAAAATGGCAAATCCCGGTTTAAGAAATCCCGGGCCGGCTTCCCTATGATTCTCGCTATCTCGTTTGCACTTTATCAAAATTTTCAATGTAAAATTTTAGAGAGGATTTTTTACTATGGAAGTTTCTTTAGAGTACTTATAACAATTTCCAATGTTTTGTGGCAATTTGTTTGTTATTGTTTTTTATTTTAGCGAAGGAGAAGGAAAAAAACTCCGTGACTCAATGACACAGTGAGTGAGTTAGTGACTGAGGAAGTCAGTGACTTAGTGAGTTAAATATTTTTTTGAAAATGTAAGCACAGCTCATAAAATTACATTACACTAAGCGACTTGATCATAGCAAGCCATCGGGTGCGCGGACGGGGCGCTGTGACACAAAAAAAAGTGGCGCTCTATGGAACGAAACAAAAAGTTTCACAATTAATTTAAAGGCTATTTTAGAATCCAAATGTTATTATATTCTAAAAGAATTTTTCAATGATAGCATTGAAGAAATTTATATAGATCCTTCCGTTCCGACTATTGCCATATCATGCTATATTTTAGGGTCATATGTATTACCTTATTGAAATACGTTTAATCTAACTAATTAAATAACATATTACAGAAAAGTAACATAATTGAAATAAAATAAGCTAATCTAAAAGACCGCTACCAGAGGTAGGTAATTGTTCCCAAAATGCTGGCCCCATTACCACGTTGTATTGCGATGCTCAACCTTTGGGCGAAATAGAGGCCAGCATTTTGGTCACGTGTTGCTTCGACCAGACGAGAAGACAGATCTTTCTAAATATCCCACTAGGTGGAACATTGTGAAAGTCGCGGGCAATCGGTGGATGAAAGTGGCACGTTGTCGGTTGGTGTGGCGCTCTAAGGGGAGGCCTATGTTCAGAAGTGGACGTCTTCTGGCTGATGATGATGATGATGAGTATTGAAATACAACAAGCGCCCGCCGCTGTTCTATAGAGCGCCACATATTTTTGTGTCACAGCGCCCCGTGCGCTCGCCCGTGCACTTGCCATACCAAGTCCCTTTCAGTCCTTTTGTAACGAGAAAATCACTCATATGCACTGTCAATACATTTTTACCTCCAAGATTAGCAAGTGCAAGTTTTACTTAAAGCACGTGTGACGTGCTTGCATCCGGAACCACATGTCGAGATCAAACGGAACACCGGACGCGCGTTATTGGCGATAAAACACGCAAAATGCAGTTACGGCATTATTCGGCGGAATGAGCACTTTTGTTTGCAAGTCCATTTTTGTTCTTTTTGTGAATACATTTTTAATAATTATATAAGCATTCTAAACCAACCTTTTCTTATTTCGTAACCAAAAACCATAAAAAAAATATCAATTAAGTATTACTACGCAACAAATACATTAAGTAAAATAAAATATTTAAAAAAAAACACTGCAATACAGGCACAATAATGCTAATGTTTATGTTGTTAAAGTAGATAATTAATCTTTCGGGGGCAGTTTGAGGTATTATTTTCGACATTATACTCGAAACATTTTCTATCCTAAAACTAAAGTATCCACCAACCATAACAGAAATTTAACATCTAACATCTCAGGGTGACGAGCGCAGTGCATTGCCGCGCATAGTTTTTAAGTGTTGAAGTTCAAAATACTGGGTGGCTCTAAACTGTTATGGGCAAGCGTGACGCTTAACTTCAGGTGAGCGACTTGCTCGTCTCGTCACCGAGCAACATAAAAAAACAACAAAAAATATATATATATATTGTCGTGCAAGTGTTCAAAGTGCGAATTTTATAGTAGATACCTGTTACTGCAGTACAGGCACTATAAAATTTGCTATTGCTTTATAAATACCCAAACAATTTTGTCTTCTTCTGTACAAATTATATTAGATTATTAGCTTTAAGTATTCAAAGAGTTTTGGCGGGAACGTGAAGAAATCATGTCGCGTCTTTTTATTATTTTCCAAAACTTGTGTTATTTCGAGTGTTAATGTGTAAAAACGGTAAATTTTTATCCGTTAAGTCTTCGTGAACATGCACGAGTGTTGGTGAATGGTATAATGTCGTGAAACGTGAATTTTCGTGTTGTTTCCAAAACTCCATAGAAGGCTCTAGTAAAGTTTTCACCACTTTACTGGGGCATGACTTGGACTTCACCGTGACTTTCTTTGCTTGACTTTGACCGTGACTATGACTTGTTTGATAATATCTAACATAACTTAAGAATATATTATGTATACTTATGTACACTGGCAAATGCATAAGACGTGCGACGCCAAAATCCTCTTAGGAAGAAAAAGAAAAAAAACTATTCAAACACAAAGGGACGCGAAATAATTAGCTAATTTCGAGAGTCTTGCTAGCGTCAGGATGGCCGAGCGGTCTAAGGCGCTGCGTTCAGGTCGCAGTCCACTTCTGTGGGCGTGGGTTCGAATCCCACTTCTGACAACCGTTTTGCACTAAAGTAATATAAATTGCTACCCTTTTGCACCTTTTTACCCGACTGCTCAAGAAGTATGTTTGTGTGTTCCTATAGTACCTCTTGAAGCCTAAACGGCTTGAGCGGTTTTGATGATTGAGGTGTCGTTGGATTCCTCTTTACGTCCGTAGTGACAAAGTCTACATATTGCAGTCGTTTTTTTTTAAATATTTTTTTTTAAATTGTAATTCAAGTTGATAAAGCTCTTATTTTTATCACACTCTTGAGTCTCTATTGAAGAGAATAAAGTCTCTACAGAATAAAGAGTTAACTGAAATGATTAATACCTCTGTTATCATCTCTCGAGATACGAGTTGAATACCGTCAGTTATTTTTATCTGTCAAATAATGAGTTGATTCTTTTTCTAGAGGAATCATAAATGAATATTTGTATTGAACTTAGTTCTAAAGTAAGTACTTATAGATACTTATTACATCGTTTGAAAAGACTCTTTGTTTTAGCCACAGAATTCTCCTTATAAATAAGGCCTTTATGTCTTTGGTTTTAGCATACTTAGATAATTATTTTTCTATGGTTTTATTGTGATGTAGTCGTATGTAGAGAGAATCAAGAATACTCTTTCTACGGATGTAATTCATTTCATTCACGAAAATGAAAAAATTAGATCATCAGGCGAGCCCTGGTTGAACCGAAAGTGTCATGTGTGCTGGAGCTACCTGGTCTGTCGCGGTCAGATGGCAAACGACCTGACGGCCTCACATTGATTCCTTGGCACAGGGGGTGGTGCCTAATTTGGAATAGAGTTTGAGGAACGTGTTGATGCTACCAAGATGGCGGGTAGTGAAGGTGGTGAGCACCTTTGCCTTTGCCCTAGCTGCCATCTCCTACCCAGCGGACGGCTGGTGCAGGAGCGGAGGCGGCCACCAAACGCAAACGCCTCAAATATGCAAGCCTCGAATGAGTGTATGAATCGTGGGGCGTAAGAATTTCGAGGCCAATCTAGGGCGTCCTCGGTCAGGCCATTTCTTTGCGCAGCGCATCACAGTGGCGTGGAAACGCTGCCAGTTTCATGGGGACGTTTGTTAGGGGGGCTAATCGTCATGGACTGTATTAGGTATGGTTCGATTTTTGCGTTTTGTTTGTGACTGTTTTGACTTTGCCAATGAAATGCAAATGAAATAAGAAGGTTACTTACATTATAAAATCATTATTTTAATAAAATGTGAGTAAGAAGCATCACTTGTTTATATAATTATTTCCTATTTTAAATAATAGTATTTAACTTCAGAGGGGATCATTTATTCTATGTTAACGAGTACTTGTAGCAATCAAGATTTTTTTTCCCATTCGTATAATATGTAATTATGATAGAACTTCATGTAAGATAAGTTTGCTTAATCACTAATTATTATATATCATTTGAATCTTTCAAAATGCACACCGGTAGGTGTGCATTTTATTTTATTGTAAATTACTAATTTTATTAATCTAAAACTACATTTTTTTTAATGAACTGACTGAACAACAAGGAAACAAGTCGTTTACATCGTTTTTTAAACGCTTTCTCAAATTCGCCTCTTACAAGAAAATTGGAGCAATTTTCCACTCGACTTGGCCTTTGTTCCCATGTAATTTCTTAAAGAATCACTCTATTATTTGCAGGTTCCTTAAGAATGGACCTTAGAAATCTGCCCTCCTTTATATTCTGCCTACAGTAATGTAGAGTAAGGTATTGTCCAGAGAATGCCTCTATAATGGCCGCTTCAATGGTTAATACTAGATGAGGACCGATCTAAAGCTCTGGAAATGGTAGACCATTTTAAAAACATAGTGTTTTTTTTATATTATAGCTTCGGATTGCACGCTAAGGGCCGCGCTTCGGAAAAGCGCTATCCGACCCGTTTTCACATTATGAAAATATTTACTTACCAAAGATCAAGCCTAAGCTTTAACAACTTAATTTTTTTGAAACTGGGGGTTTTTACTTAGACTATAGTTGTGCAAAATTTCGTGCATAAACGTTTAAAACTTTAGAAATTATAAGGCTGTAAAGGATTTCGACAGACATACAGACGGACATGACAAACTTATACCTACCTATATATTTAATCTAACCAATTAAATAACATAATTACAGAAAAGAAAAATAATTTAAATAAAATAAGCTAATCTAAAAGACTTTTACTATAAAAACTGACGTGGTTTTGATACATTTTGTTTTAATGAAACGGGAATACTCACGTTCAATTGAGTCGGTTATTCCGACTATAGTTTCGATCACATTCAGTGACCTTTATCAAGGAATTCTCAGCGAGACACGCGCGCGACCTCGTCTTGCCTTGCACTCAAACCCTTGCCTTGAAACTATAGTCGGAATAACCGACTCAATTTAACGTGAGTATTCCCGTTTTATTAAAACAAAATCTAAGAGACTTTAATTTATTAACTTCTGTATCAGACCAAGTGCGAGTCTGACTCGCATATCGAGGGTTCCGTACCTCTAATTTACGAAAAAATTATATAAATATAAAAGCAACTAACGTTGCTCTTATGAAAAGATATTGGATTTTCCGATTGAAGGCAAAACTTTTTTGTAGTTATAAAGACACGATCAGTTCTCCAATTTCACAACCCTTGGACCGATTTTGCCTATGATCAAACTATAAAATTGTATTGAAATGAACTACTTGCATTCATATTTCATAAGGATCGGATCAACGGTTCTATTAAAGTTATTGACAGACCAAAAAATAGACACAAACATAATAAGAACCCGTGTTGAATACGGGCTCGTAGTGACTTAGTATGTACTACGTGCGAAGTGCTCTCTCAGGTGCTGACACGCGTTTGTACGATAGCCGAAAAGTTAGCACGATATCATTCCTACACAATTTATCTCCATGTAAGGACACAGCTTAGCGCGTAGAAGACTGCAGTCTAGTGCATCGGCCGTGCATTTTTCAATGGCGGACGACAATGCACGCCTGCTGAATGGCAGGTCCTGCCATCTCGTCACCCACGTAAGGGCTTTTTACTTCTCACTTGAAGGAAAGTAATGCCGGCAAGCTATATATGCCTAGGAAGAAAGCTTTTTAGTTAAAAGCCAGAGGTCTAGCGTCTGATGGTACAGTGGACTGGCCTATAGAATTGGAGATAACTTTGAAAAGAGACTGCAAGAAACCAGCGTGCAGTGCAACACATTTTCAGCTTGAGTTACTAAATTATTAGATGGAGTTAATTTAATTTTTATTTATTAATACCAAAGAAAATATAAAATTAAATAAATATTGGTGGACGTTATTTACACACAGCGCCATCTAGCCCCAAACTAAACAAGCTTGTACTATGGGAACCAGATAACTGATAGAATACATAAATACTTTTTTTTTGTTGTAAATACATACATAGAATACATAGAAACACCCAGACAAAGAACAAACATCCATGTCACATCCATTCATCACACAAAAATGTTTGTCCTGGGTGGGAATCGAACCCACAACCCACAGCTCAGAAGGCGGAAATCCACCCACTGAGCCACAAGGCTAGTCAATACTAATGCATGTGTAATGTATGTATGTGTATGTACTACTACTATATGTTAATACTATATGGATTTCCAACTGAGGTATTTTTTCCAGTGCTTTCTGCAATCGGTTCCAGAACTATTATCAGACATACATTTACAAACTAAAGCACTAAGCTATGTGCACCCCCAATTACAGGAGATCACGTCGTGCTCTAGCTAAATCATGATGTAAGTGTATTGGAAAGTTTGTAAGCTTTTAGGGTACCTTACTAGGAGCAGCCATTAGAACACTATAAAATATCCTTATAATCTTTGATTACGGTGTCCGTGTGCCCGTCCTAGGTAGTACGACATAGCATCATTGCCTGCCCATTGCAGTTGTTTAAAGACAAAACAATTCCACTACACACTGTATAATGAACAGGAAGTCATGGGTTCGATTCCAGGCCGGGCACATGATTGAATGTTGAATTTAGACATCTGCTCTGGGCATTAGCTGTTCTTGTCTATGTGTCTGTTCCATGCAAATAAAAATTTTTGGATATCTTTCTCTTTTCTGTGGTTCCATGGCATCCAGGTATTCATAGGGGAAGCTATGAGTATAAACCTTAAAATTACTTTAATATTTAAAAAAAAAAATTGGGCGTAAAACTTTTAGACTTGTTGATACGATTGCCGAGGCATCTCTCTTGCCGTCCCATCTGCTTCAATAAAATATTTTTTTTCCTTCAAGATTGGCTCCACACATAGTTGTTTTTAGCCAGTGTCAAGTTTCATGTAGTGTATTATAACTTTTCACAATAAAATCAGGCGTCACAGTCTTAGATAAAAAATGTACGGTCCAATCCAAGTCAAGTTCCAGTAAAGTGGTGGAAGGTTTATTGGCATAACTGGCCACTATTTTATATTTCAATTATCAAATATCCGGGTCCTCCTTACAAAGTCTCGTATCTTGACTTGGCCATTAGCTAACACTGAAGTTTATAAACCAGCTCGTCAGCTCGTCACCCATACGTTATGAAAGCACGTCAGATGATTCAGTGTATTTATAAAACTTATTCATATGCATTCGGACGCAGCTCAACTACCGCTAATAGGCTGGCGATAGTACATGTGATTGGGACAAGGTATAAACTTGTAGCGATGTCTAGGAAAATATTTTGTTAAGAGCATGTCGGGCCATGCTTAGTAGGGTTCCGTAGGTGCGTAGGACGTTTGAACTAATTGTCTAGACAAACCTAATATAGGTTTTAAGGCAATACTAAAACTTATTGTAAATTTTCTGTATTTATAAATAAACTAAAAAAAGCCGTTATTACTGCATATCTCAAAAAGTAGTAATCACATGTTACCCGATATAATTTTAGAGAAAGTTTTACTAAGATCTATCAACATGGAAGATAACAAGTTTCTGAGATGCATAGTTTAGAAATAGAGGGGGGACACGTTGCAAGCAACTTTGTCAGCCCATAATTTGCAAGCAGCACGTTTGATAAAAAAAAAATATAGGAATGATACATTCATACTCATATGATATATTCAATGATAGTGACATATTCAATCACATGTGGGGTACAGGCGAACATTTTTTTTATCCCTGCTTTACACGTATGACACCCCATTAATATAAAATTATGTTTTTTTTATTCTGTCAAAATTGTCACCTGTTCGACGACACGCAACATGATGGGGTGCAGCGAAATTGTTTTTTTTTTACCCCCCTTTACTTATATGGGAACTACACTTATTTCACAAAAAATAGTTTTTTTTTATTATTCTTTAACTATGAGGCCAATTCTGAAATCGTAAAAAAAAACAGCTGTTCCATAGAAAAATGTCAATGTCAATGACTCGACAAACTGGTTGGTCACCTAGTAAAAGTTGTTCATAATACATTTCAATATTGCCACACATATTAGTAACATCTTGTATTGCCCTTCAATCTGGAACGCTATCTGCAAAAGACTCCTACCACAACTTACTGTTAGGGAACTTACCGCATTATGCATATACGTATAATGTTTTAAGTAATATTATAAACATATAGATAATTATTTAAACTTACTGTGTCTCATGTTACATACATATCATTTAAAAGTACTAAGTCGATTATACTTCGTAAGTCACTAGCCGACCGGTATGGTGCGCCACCGTCGTCTAGTTCAGTTGGTTTTTGTTACGTGAAAGTGACGGACGCTCCGGCAGCCATTTTCTGATTAAAAAGGTAATATTTAATGGTGACGGTTCCTGCTAGAGTGAACTAAGGTTGGTCCAATATATGACATCAAAGTTATATTACCATTAGGTTCCTAGAATAAGAGTTCCATTATTAATTGTTGTTAAAACAACTCGTCGAAGGTTAAATTAATAAAAAGCTACTCATATACAAATTATTATTATTTCCTAACGTTAGTGCCCTTTCATTACACTATATCTATTCCTACTAGGTATTTACCTTCTTATGTCCGTGACTTGAACCACACACTCGAATGAAAACACATGCCTGTATGTTTGTGTTTCGCTGTCATCGAAAATGCACAGAGCGCACCTCATGCGAGCTTAACCTATGGGTGTAACTTTTTATATATATTACCGAGGCGGTCAAAGTAAAATATTTATTTTTAACGAGTTACTGCGGCACCCTTCAAAATGTTTTTCTTTTGTAGCATCAAGGGGCGGTTGCACTACGTTCTGATTATGTAATTGGTGTATAGTGCTGTTTTTGCACTATACACCCGCCAATACATTTTTAGTGTTTTAGTTTAAGTTAATATTTAAACTACTAGCTGTTACCCGCAACTTCGTTCGCGTGGACCAACAAAAAAAAAAGAGTAACCAATGTCCGTCTGCTATGTAATTGTATGCGAAAATTCAGGCCGATCCGAGCAGCCGTTTAGCAGTGAAAACGCGACTAACACCCAGACAGAGAGGCAGAGTAGCTTTAGCATATATTAATATTATTTCGGATGTTACACTGTTTATTGTCCCAATTAAATAATTAAAATAACATAAATGTACAAAATGCGAGCCTAGTTCTGTAAAATATGATCATCAAATCATCTTCAGACAGAAGACCGCCATAAGAAGTTTGTCATAATCCCCACGTTTTCCACGCGACTTGGGTATTGCAGAACGCACTGTTAACTAGGAGGATGCTGCTGCCCGTCCTCCGGTGGTTCTGGCTGCAGTTTCAGGAGGACTAGTTGAAAAATGTGTAAAACAGATATTTCTTTTTGTTTTTACCATCTTCGACCACACCATCAGTTAACATCAGGAGAGTTGTGGTCAAACGCCTAGCCTGTTAACAATAAAAATAAATAAAAACTGTCCTACAGTTTGCCCTTATCTGCCAGATAAAATTTACATAGAGATAGCGAAACTGCACAAACTGCTTGTAAAATATTTTCTAAAACAAGGGTGCTGTATCCGGCTTAATGGTTAGCTGATGACTGGTCCAATTTTAATTAGTTTTGACTTTGACTCTTTTTTGCCTTACATTAATGAACTCCGGTTTTGTTGAATGTAGGGTTAAATTGATTAATGTTGACAAGGGGATGCACTATGCATACGGCCTTGTGGTTTAACTTGCGAATTCTAATTCAAGTTTGTGTACTGTAAATGAAAACTTTTTTTGTTTGTCTGTCTGTTACTTTTTCACGACTTAACATTATAATTATTTTGGTTTGACCGTTGGATCAAAATGCTGAACCCAGTGTTGATAAATTTATTGACTATTATCATCAGAAATTTGTCCACAAAATAATGGAGATAATATTATCCTATACTTGATACCAATGAGTTGGATTTTTATGTAAGATATGTGTTTAATTTGAAATAAAGAAATGCAAACTGGAAAACATCATAGGTACGTTATGAAACTAAGACTTAGGCATGATACTAATGTCTGGACATTTAACAAATCCACCCTAATCTTTGGGTAAGTTACTATATTACGGAAATCCTTGTAAGCCTCGCACTTGTCAGGGTGCACTTAATAATAGTGATGAGATAAGGTTACCGGTTCGGTTTCCGAAAAAGAAATTTAGTGCGTGTCTCCACAAGCATACTAGAATTTCGTAGAAAAGGAAAAGTAAATAGGTATTTTTTGTCATAGCGGTAGTTTGTAGCCGGCGGGAAGTAAGTTGACAAATCGTCTACACTCTAGACGATTCGTCAACTGTAGACTCTACAGTAAAAACCATACAACCGTACCGTATAGTACTAACGACCTAGTCCTGCCATCGCCGTTCTTCTACAAGACTTACAAAAATGGTGACACGATCTCAAACGCACTAAGCTTTTCCAATCCGCATTCCTAGTAAGAACAGCAGAGGTATGGAAGTCATTTTCAATTTGCGTCTGTCTTTCCGAACAGATACAATCCGGGGTTGTTCAAGTTTTGTACATTTGTTTGAAAAAAAATAATTAAAATATCCTTTCCCGTACATAAATAATTGTAAAATGGACTCGGGTATGTCCCAAACTGCGACCAGAACTATTAGAGGACAGGCAACAACCCTGTAGTAAACGGTGAGCGTTCTGCGATCGCCAAGCCGCTTGCCAAGAGTGGATAGTATTGCAAGCCCCTTAAAAGCAGGCCCCTTTATTCAGCAGTGGAACATCGTCTTTCAATTAGCATCCACCAATTGCCCGCGACTTTCATAATTTAGTCGGTCCACCTAGTGGGAGGCCTTCCAACGTTGCGTCTTCCGGCTCGTGGTCGCCACTCAAGAACCTTACTTCCCCATCGGTTATTGGTTCTTTGAGCGATGTGGATTGCCATTGTCACTGCAGCTTGCAAACCCTGAAAGCTACGTCGGCGCATCGCAACCATTTTAAGGTTTAATCTATAATTAGTTGGTTTAATTTTTTTACAAGATTCTCTAATTAAAGTAACAAGTCTCGAACAAAATTTAAATCGAATTCCGCAGAACCACGACTCCATTTGCATTTTACAAGCCGAAAACTTCACCAAAACCTTATGAAAACTTTTCCAAAAGTTTCGGTTAGGAAATCTTCGGAACCCTCTGTGAAGTATCGTTATGGTGTTTGAATCGAGATAGCTGGTCGGTGTTTGTAGGTTAGAAGCGATGTTTATTTTAGTTACTGGACATTAGACATCACGAATTGTTTCGCGATACGGGCGCACTTGTTGCTTAGATCAGAAAAAAAGTGAGGCATGTTTTCGTTTTATGTAATAGTAGGCTAAGCAGTTTGTTTGTAGTTTGTCAAGTTAATAAAGGCACATGCACGGGAAAAACGTGACGTTGAAGTTGGTCATTGTAAATTGTTTGTTGTTCTCAGATTTGAAGGGCATACATTTGAAGATGTTAGCTAACATCACTAAGAAAATGAAACACTATCTCCCGTCCTATTAGAAAATGTTGTAATAAAAGTTACATTAACAACTGCCCGCTATGCCTCAAAGATGGCAGTCGTTTGATTCGCGAGCTCAAATAAATCGGAGATCCTATCTCCGAAGCTACAATCAGAATCCAAAGATATTTATTTATTATGTGAATCGTTATGCATCTCCGTCGCCCTTTTCTGTATTGGATTAAAGACGGCTTGGTCAACAGGTCATGGTAATGTCCCGGGACACGATAATTTACCCGTAGAACTACAATATATCCCGTACATCGATATATATGTCACGGTCATCATTATCAAACTCCAAATTTAAGCTCGCAATCGTATATATTTTTAATTTGACATTACTACAAATTAATGATTTTTCAGATTGATTCCTTTACTTGTTCTGTATAGGAATAGCTTATACTTATAGGAATAATGCCTTTTTTATCTATCACTTTAAAAAAAAAATACTATACTTTAGTAACTAAATCCCTCGTTAATCGACTAAACTACTAACACGGTCCGAACTATATAGGCTTTAAAGTTTAAAGTAGGATTCAAATATCAAAATTAAACCGGTTATCCTTGTCTAACAATCAGTTAAAGTGTAAAGTATACGAATTAAGTATATAGCTATATTATTCATCCTATTTCTTACCTTGTATACTGCACATTTTCTTTTGGAGGTGGCATGGGGGTAGGTATCCTCCTGCCCCCCTTCATCCCACCACCACTCATCTCCCCCTCGAATGTCCTCTAGTCGAACCTGAAAAAATGAAAAAATACACCGTAAGACACTTTAGCAAATGAGCTATGGGGATTCATTAAGTTACATTTTTAGATTAAGAAATTTTTCTCCGGGTCTGGCTGATTATGGAAAGATTTCAGGTTCACTAAAGATAAACATAACTTATTACTCTCTTAACAAAGATAAAGAAAATTATATCCAAGTTCGTATGTTCTTTTCCTACTCATAAGCGGTAACTTGAAACTGTTTCAAAATGTCCACCACGCAAGAAAAAACCAAACATCTAATGGTGTATTCCGGCCATAAAAAAGAGAAAGATTTTTTTTTCTCTTCTGTGGTTTCGGCATTTTTACTTGACAGTCAAGTCAAGTAGTGTCAGTTCCAATGCAAAGTTAATGGCCTACTTTGATAAAAATGAAAATTTTCTATTTAGTGTCTCATCATTAATTATGTAGATTAATAGATATGTAGATTCTAGGTTTGCATAGTACAGAATTTCAATCGATTTCATGGTTTACATGTAATTAGCAATCATCTTGTTTTTTAACCAGCGCGCTCTAAAGCCATCTCTTTTCATTTGCACGCGAAAGTGTATAGAGCTATCTCTATCTCGAATTAGCCCCATAATTTTTATATGACTTTTGTAAATCGAATTATAATTATTTTAATCATTTTTTTTTTTACTTATTCTTACGAATTTTATTTTATGTAAAGTCATTATGTTATATTAGTAAAAGTTAACAATGGACACAGACAGCTTAGTCTGTGGAACTAAAATTGAAATTAATAAAACTTTTACTACAACATCCACGCAATAATTAATTAGTATAGATAATAATAATAATAGTAACACGAGTATTCATCCAATACACATCCAATATGATAATTGCCTCAATGTCAAGTACAATCAAGCAATTCGAAGTCCCAGTATGTACATATTACTCCAATTATCTTCCATCTAACTTTACAACGCAGGGGCTTCTCACTCGTATCTATCTCCACTCACGAATTTGTGGAGGGCCAGATGAATACCAAACAGGCGTATCTTTGCAGAGCCATCGCATCGAGATCGTGAAACCCTGACTGAAACTGCCTCCTTGTAGGTACATGTTTCTACGTGTGTTTTTACCCGACTGCTCAAGTAGGAGGGTAATGTTTTTTATTTATTTTATTCTGAGTGATGAGATGAGCAATTTGCAACCATCATGCCCATAACAGTTCAATGCTACTCAGAGCTATAGAACTTCGAGAATTCGACACCCTGCACGGCTTGTCGACCTGGTATGTCGTCAAATCTCCTTAAGCCCAGTAATTTTAACTGGAACTGGAAGCATTCGGAATAGATCTACTTTTGACCACTAATTCGACAGATGGAAAAGCCTAGTCCGGAGTTTGTTAGTAATGTAGTCGAATTAGGAGTGATTTAGTTATTAAAGAATCGCTTACTAAGCTTCGTATGTTGTTCGAAAATAGCCAGCTACTAAATTACTCACCACCCGAGTAAATTAATCAAGTAGTCTGAACAAGTGTGGCCTAGGCAAGGATGGAGCACGTCGGTCTATAAGAAATCTATTCACTCTAGCGAAACTCAAGCTTTAAAAATGCCTAAATAGATTATAAGCAAGCACAGGGAACATGCAAGATGGCAGAAAAAAAAACAATCTTAAAAAAATAAATAATATATCTTAAAAAATAATTGATAATAAATCTTAATAAAAACTCATCAAAATAATAGGTATATATATTGTAGACCTGTAAGTTTAAATTCAACAAGCTTCTTCTTAATCATCTTAACTTTTTCATTTCAACTTATGTTATTTATAGATCTCATACATAAAATAAAGCCTCGTTGCTTTACTTATGACTTGTGATGAAGCTAATCGTATAGAATCAGTAGATTTCAGTTTGTCTACATTTCATTTAATTAACTCTTGTTTTATAGTTTAGCTTTTATAGAGATATAGAAACAATACAACCAAAGTTCTCATTTCCAATTTTATGATAAATATTTAGTGTAAATTGCGCTGGATCATTTTGACACCCTAAATAAATCAATACTAAATGCTAAATCTTTCTCTATTCTAAACAAATTAACTTTATACTTAGTTGAAAACATTAAATGCTCAGTAGACCTGAGGATCTCAGTGAATCTCGTTCAACTATGGCTCTGCTCTATTTTTCGCGTCACATACCTTTCAGTCAAAGGATCTCGTCACCGCTATTGTCACGGTGCTCAAAGCCATGGATCCTACACTAACAGCTCTGGGATATTGTACTGTGATGGACTGTGTACTTATGAGATGTTTCCATTTTCATCAACGGCTTTTTTCAGTGAAACTGGAGTACGGGCAATGTCACACTTCAAGTATTTGAAAGTGAAATTAACCGATTCCGTCTTTTGTTTTGTTTGTTCTATTACACGACTAAAAACTTGCTTCATCTTAGGTGCTGATGATATGTTATGATATTTGTTATGCGACAGCACCAGCTCATATCAGAATAGCTCATTGTCATCATAATCAAATTTACTATCATGGGGACCGTCCATAACAAATGTCTGTGAAATGTCAATTCGATCGAAATGTTGGAAGTGATCGAACAATCAATTTTATTACAAGTTTTGACTTGGAAGAACAACGAGATATTTTAATTTACTTATAAATTTGTAGGTATATATTAGACTCAGTGTAGTGAAATAAAAGCTTATAAAACGGAACATCGCCAGATCTCAGTTCGGATCGAACTACTAAGTAATTTAACTTTATATTATAAAAAATAATAATAAAATAAAATAATGAAAGAAAAAATGTACATAATTTTTTTAATTTTTATTTATTTGTAATAAAATAATGTGGTCATTAACTGCTTGCCTCTTGTCATTTTAATTCACCTCAACAGTCTGTGCCATTCACAAGCCACGTCGGTTGACTTCCCGGACAGACGTTTCCATGCCCCTCGTGTATGCCCCTCATAATCGCTCATTAGTCCACGGTTTACCCTCGTCCGTGACTGTGCATGGCATCGTCTGCTTATGCCTCCTCGACTTGATTGGACATTATACTAGCTCTTATAGTCTATGTAGCGTTTTGCTGACTGCTAGATAAAGGTACGCATCCACTGGGTCGGAATTAGAGCGTACGTAGCGTACGCATTTGATGCTTTGTATTGATTTCTATGGTAATGCTTGCACTGGACGGGCAAATCTGCGCCAGAGTTCGGTATTTCTACTGATGACGCCATCCGCAGTGAAGGCGCCATTCGGATCTCAATCGATTCAACCTTAGGCGCGTGCGTACTTACACTTTACATTTCAAGATGAAGAAAGAAGTTCTAATCAGTTTCGTGGAAAGATATGAAGAATTGTACAATTCAAAACATGCCCATATTATAGCCATTATCACAATCAACAATGGAAAATATTTAGGGAAATAATTAATGAAATTGGTAAGTAAATGACTAGACTTTTTGTCTTGAGAAAGCCAGTCGTATACCTAAAAATGAAATGGCTATGAAAATACTGATATTTTTCTGTGATATTGAAATCGCCGATGCATAATCCGAATGAGTGGCCGCACCTTATCGCCATTTTATGAATAAAAATATAAATTATAAATACGCTGCGTACGCTCCGATTCCGACCCAGTGGACCCTTACCTTTAGGCGTGGTTTGATAATTGTGCTACGTATACGTACTAGAAACGACGCCGCGGTACATTGTAATGTCCCATTAATACAATAGTGGTCACTTTGCCAAGCATATAAATTCTTATAATTAGCACCCATAATGTTCCCGGGGTGTCTCGTAGTACACTTTTATGCAGATAAGACAATGCAATACATTGCGTGACAGCATAGGCATCACTAGTGAGTAGCTGAGATAAACTTAGCAAAGTGGCCACAATTAAGTGGGTCGCAATAAATGGGGTGTCATCTCTACATAATTATTTCATCGTTTCTTTAAATACCTCTTCAACAACCTATTCAAGCGTGATCAGATTTTGACGAAAATAAATAGGTAAATAATCATTTATATCCAACCCCACTCTTCCACCAACCAACCAACCAACCAAAAAGGAAGAAAAAAATAAAAACAAGATTAACAAGAACAAAATTTAAATCCCTTATTCGAACCTTTTCCCGACCGGAAATCGAATCCAGAACATCCTGCTCGTAAAGCAGACGGGCTATCAACTTAGCCAGTACGGTTAAATAAATCATCACTCAATTTGTTTTTTTTTTGTTCCCTATTTTCGGCTTAGCATAAAATACACATTTTGGGGTCGATCTTACCCCTTTATGTGGAGAATTTCAAAAAATCCGTTCTTATTATTCACGTAGACAATTTGAGGAGTATTGGTTTCAATTTTCTGTCTATATCATCGGTTTGGTCTGTGCGTTGATTCCTAGACAAGCGCTTGTTCTTTTTATAGATTTCATTTGTTTCGTGTGTGGCGCCATCAAGATGCCACTTAAGATGCCAAGAGTAAGTGGCATCTTGGTGGCGCCCCTAGCCTTCCGGATGCTAAGCAGCAATATTAATTAGCAAGCAGACAACGACGGGATGTTTATTGGATTTTATTTTCATAGCAAAAGCCACGGAGATGCTTTGTTAGTTAAAATTATTGAGGACACTCGCTGTGCTTTTGTGATTCTACGCCTTATTCTAGCTTTTGTTTCGCGAACAATACAAGCTTGTTAAGAAAATTATAAAAGGTACCTTAGTAAGTACCACAGACAAATAGAACTTCAGTACTTACTCCAATTTTTGCTTTTAACTCGATCTAGTTAGGGAGTTTGTCCAACTCAGCCGACACTGAGAACGAGATGAAGGCGCCGAAGTGATCATTGACGACCGAACGTCGTCATAGATAGATACGTTGTTCACACCAGAAGTGACATACAAAGACAAAACAAACATCGAAATCATCATCATCATCTCAGTCGTCGAAGTTTCGAGTAGTTCAGCGCTATCGCCAGAACTTGTCGTGAAACGAACGTCAGATTGTCGTGAATCGAATCGGCCGACCCGTAGTTCGGGCCGGTACTGAGTAGCTCTATGGCTGCCGTGAATAAACGGCCAGAGCGTTTGACAAAAATAATTTAACAGTATAAGTACGGAAGACTCACTGAGGTGACAATTATACAGACTCGCAACGTTGCAATAAAGTTAATTATATCACGCATAGCGAAGCGTAACTGCCTGCGATAAATGCATAAAGGCGCGAAACGCGTGCGATAGCTACTATTACTAAAAGCGTAGAAAAACTGTACGATATAATTTATCGATACTAAAAGAAATTAAGCCGAAGGCAAAGTTAGACAAAAAAAATTAGCTGTTTATTACTATTACTATCACAAAAAATCTACAATCATGCTTAGTTTAATCTTATAATTAAAGATTGTGTACTAGGCAATCTTAGATGTTGAACCACATGCGGGGCTCACGGCCAAATGCTTCGTGCTCGGAGTGAAATAGGCCCACTGAGTTGAGTTGTATGTGAATGTAGGTGAATGTGTACTTTACATACTTGCTCGGCGAATAAGCATGCCTGGAGCAAGCTGAAAAAAAAAAGCCTATTGTACAAAATACTTGTATAGTGATAAAAATCTCCAAAAGTTAAGTTACTATTTTAAACATACATCTTACTTACATCTTTGAAAAAATTAAAATCGAACTACCTACAAAGACAAGTGAAACTAATAAAAAAAATGTCTGAACTATGTAGACTAGGAAATAGAAGAAGTTTTTATAAAAACGAAATGTTAGAAATATTTTTTTATCAGGCAAACTTTAATTCTCGTTACAAATCTCAGAAATACGATAAAAATTCAATCAATTGAAAAGACAAAGCTTTATACGTATAAAATTTCAATATCCCGCTGAAACGAGGCTGGAGCTAGACTTGGGATGGTATTTGGGTTGGACTCAGGAGGGAACTACGGGGGCAGCTGATTTTCAACTTTATAATTAGAAAAAAAAAAGAAACGATCAGGTACCGTACCTACTACAATTATCTAGCTACAAACTAAACAAGCTACTTGTTCATTGGAAATCGTTTTTTTTTGACGGGCGTTTTGAATTGCTACTTCATTTTATGAGCGTTATTGAGAAATAACTACCATGTGTAATTTTGGGCATGCCTCTTTTGTTATTCTCTACAATTAATGTAAGAAGAATAAAAAAAACTAACATAACCAAATTTACAAATTTATCATATAAAATAAACATCTAAAATTTAAATTCAAACATTAAAAACTTTAAAAAAAACCTTTTGGCGCTCGATTTTGAATTAGCTACAATAAGATGAAATCAATTCCATCCCAAGAGCTTTCATTATGACATAGGTAACATTGTTGTCCCAGGGTTCGTACAAAAGTACCCATGGTCCTTTATATATTAACTCAAAATTAATTCAATTCAAAGATCTAACGAGATTTTTATTTTTATTTAACTTCGCACAAAAGTTATTTTAGCCACAGAATAGATAATAATACAAGATTAGGTTAGAAAACAAAAACGTCAAAAATTTTGCAACTTGTTTGAAAACGAGCAAAGGGGCGGGTCTCTCCTTGCGAACCTAAACCTGAAACCACCCCTGACCTTCATTCAATGAAATTCCATCTAATTTCCAACCAATCTCTCTGCTTCTTTGAGCCGGAGAGAAGAAGATGAATAATGAGCCAATACTCAAGATAATCGACATTTGTGATCATGCGAGTGTTTCACTTGAATTTGAGACTTTCGCGATTGTAAATATCTAAATAATTATAAATAATCATACATATATCATAAGTCGTGGTAGCTCAGTGGGAGAACGCTCATCTGACATTCGTGGGGTAGCGGGTTCGAACTTTTTGGGGGGGTCATACCAATGACTTCTTTGGAACTTATGTACGGATATACTACTGGCTTTACGGTGAAGGAAAACATCGTAAAGAAACCGTCTTAAGTATTTCCGGAAAAGAAATTCTATGGGGTATGTGAGCCCGCCAACACGCACTGGGTCAGCGTGGTGGTAATGGCCTAATCACCCTTCGAGGGTAGGCTGTTTTCCCAGCAATGGGATATTTAAAGGCTGATACAGGAAACCTGTTTAAGTATTTCCGGAGAAGAAATTCGATGGGGTATGTGAATCCGCGTGATGGATATAGCCTAATCACCCTTCGAGGGTAAGCTGCCATCCTCGCTGTGAGATATTTAAAGACAGAGACAATATCCGCGAGCAAGGCCGGCAATTTACCTCGTTGAATAGCAATGCTAAACTCACCACTCTTTGGCCGTTTGTTCTTTCTGTCAGCCGTTTCGATAGATCTAACTAAATAGGTTGCTGTATTTCAAATGCTTAGAGTGGCTATACATGGCCTGACCTAAAATCGTGTGAAGGAGATGGCTATATATAAGTTTCTTGGGGGAAGGGAGAAGAAATAACCTCAATAATTTGTTCCTTTTGCTCCCGTGAAAGTCAAGTCTAGCTGGCCCTTTCACACAATGTCAGGTCAGGCCATGTATAGCCACTCCTATCCGGTCTATTGTCAAAAACGTCATCGACCACGCAACAAAAATAAAATTCCTGCCGTTTATATTTGTTAGCATACAACCACAGAATTCTCCTTATAAATAAGGTCTCTTTGCATACAACCAAGAAACCATTGTTCAAAAGAAAATTATAATATCGTCTTCAGTATCGTATTTTTTACGATACCAAAGCTCCCAAGCAGCAGGAAAATTGGTGTCGGAAAAATGTTAATTCGTAAGCGAAAATCACGTTTTACAAAGTATCTAACATATAACCTTGGGGCGGGTCTGCTATAAATAAACCTTTTTACCCAAAAGGTTCTTATTATTTTTTGGAAATACATATCTGTAGAATGATTTATAACAAAAAAAAATAATATTTTGATTTTGCTTCCAAGTTCCAGTAAGTCTTAGAAAATGTTAATGTTAATGTTGTTTTCTTTAGTTTGGTTCTTTTTTGTAAATAAGTTTACTTCCATAAATAAATAAATGACCTTGTGGCTTAGCTGGTAGTGCTAACGTGAGAGGAATAGAACCTGGGTTCGATTCCCGTTCGGGCAATATCTGGTTGTTAGTATAAGTGTACAAGTGTATATATTATGTGGTTTAGTTGACCGTGTATATGCCATGGTATCCCCTATAGAGGGGATTCCCTGTATAGGGGAGCTGTGAGTTAGAAGCTTAAATTTAACTATTTTATTAGATACTTCCTATTTGAATCTGAAATAGGTACAACAAAATAACAAGCCGTGCACATCGTTTATCTGATAGTAAGCTCCGCTCAAGCTCATAACGTTTACAACGACAGCAAAGTATAAGATAATGCAACTCAAATAAACAGACCAACAAAACTTCAAAGTTTAAATACCTAGCATATATTTGAGCAATCTTCTCGCATAAAGTTCATTTTCGTAACTTCACAACTCAGTCCATTCATAAAGATATCATTCACAAATAGGTACGACTTTAAACTAACAGTCACTCTTCAACAATATTTCGTCTTACACAGGAAACTTACAATGTAGCACATGAGTGCTTATTCGAAGTATGTGCTTAAAGAGTACGGCTACATCCGCGGAGTAAATATTTCAATATAGGGAAGCATTTAGGTTAGATCAAACGAGGTTGAAATATAATTCGAAAATAATGAAAAAGGAAGTGTTAAGGAGTTTCGTGCCTCTGAAAAATAAAAGTTAGACGCGCGTATCAAGAACGTTTGCAAGTTGGCGCACAAGTACATAAGAAGAAATAGGAAGTGCCTCCGCAGCGTTTGCCCGTGGTACTACCAGTGTTATTACCAGTAGTACCACGGAAAAAACTTAGAACTACCAAGCCATCCACTAGTACCACAGGTTATACCAGTGTTACACTCTTAGTCGACATTTCATAGTTTACACCTATTACCTTGACACCTGTCCCTTTGACACTTGTCACTTTGACGTTTCCTACTTAGAAAGCCGTAAAGAACGAACGGGCGAAACACTAAAAAGTAAGTCCCGAGTCGGATATAATAGTCCTGTTTATTTAGCAATTTTTTTATTTTATGTATACTGGGAAACCGTTCTGAGCGCTTATTCGACTGTGATTCGACTATTGGCTGTAATCTCGACTGTCTCTCATCTCGATTGCCTCCGACCACTCGATGTATCTCGCACGCTAGCCATCGTAAATATCTCGAAGATAGCGTTGGGAATAAGAAATCTCGAAGTTCGACATTTTTTTCGAGACGTGATTGAATCTCAACTTTCAGAGGTCCCGGTGTGATATAACCGACGTCCGACTCTGATACCGGTAGTTTTTTTTTAATGAAATTCTAAAACCCTTTTGATGACAGACACGAGTCGGATAACAGTTGGTAGGTTCAGTAGTTCAGGTTATTTTTTTTATTGACCGAACGAAGCGAAGGTCTCAGAGTTTACTGGGACAAATAGTATGTTTGTATGTTTGTGTGTATATTTGTCCGATGATAACTTGCGAACCGTTCCTCCGATCTTCATGAAATTTTGTAGGCAAGTAGTTCATTTCAATACAATTTTTAAGTTCGAATATGAGCTGAATCGGTCTAGGGGTTGTGAAGATATAGGGATCGCGATGTCTCAGTTCGCCGCGAACTACTAGTAACAGCTCAGAAACCCTTCCAGTAACAGATTTGAGTCTGATGAGAATAGTTTGGACGTGCCTCCGGCAACCGTTTCATTATTTCATCGTTACCAGCTTCGGCAGTGGAGCCTAAAATATATTAAACCGGATGTTTGGTGGACAGGCATATTGTTGTGTTTATTTTGTAGTGGTAGGAATCTTTTGCAGGGTGCGCCTGGGGAACTACCACACCTTTTATTCTACCTTACCGCCTGTTATTCGGGTACTGCGGCATCTCATACCTACGGACTATGAAGCGAATCTCCCAAGAGCTATAAATTAATTGGCTCTTTCGCATCGCGGTGTGAATCGCCTACGGTTTTTCTAGTACTGGATCCGTTCGAACCACGGCGTGAATAGCTCAAGTATTTATTTGACATTGGGTAATTCGGACCTCTACCAAAAAATAAAAAAAAAATTGTATGTTTTGAACAAGTTTTGAACATTTGTATATAACTATATCTACATAACTATCATCGAGAAGGGAAAAATAAGTTAAAAATAATATATTTTGTGATTACTATATCCTATCGGAACATTACTGTGTTCCCGATTGACAGACAATGTTTCCAGTGAAATTACTGGGCACATCCGTGTGACGAGCGCAGTGCTTTGCCGAGCACGGTTTAAAAAAAATTAAGGTCAAATTTCTGGTCGGCACTGTCATGTTATGGGCAAGCGTGACGCTTAATATCAGGTGAGCGACTTGCACAAACAAAAAATATATATTGTAATCACAGAATTCTCCTTATAATGTCTTTGGCTATGGGTAAATAGTTACAACGTGTTTTCTTTTGAAAATGCACACTCAGCTTATAAATCTACAACTGTCAATATCCACCCGGTATATTAGATATCAATTTGATCTGTGGCCTGTGGATATTAGATGTCAGTTTGACCTGTGGCCTGTGGATATTAGATGTCAGTTTGACCTGTGGCCTGTGGATATTAGATGTCAGTTTGACCTGTGGCCTGTGAATATTAGATGTCAGTTTGACCTGTGGCCTGTGGATATTAGATGTCAGTTTGACCTGTGGCCTGTGGATATTAGATGTCAGTTTGACCTGTGGCCTGTGGATATTAGATGTCAGTTTGACCTGTGGCCTGTGGATATTATATGTCAGTTTATCCTGTGGCCTGTGGATATTAGATGTCAGTTTGACCTGTGGCCTGTGGATATTAGATGTCCGTTTGACCTGTGGCCTGTGGATATTAGATGTCAGTTTGACCTGTGGCCTGTGGATATTAGATGTCAGTTTGAATCTTATCTTTTAGTCACCTTATTTGTTAATTTTATTTGGGACTCAAAAACTGCGACCAGAACCACCGGAGGACGGTTAGAAGCGTTATTTTAGTAAATGGTAAGCTTTCTGCAATCCCGAAGCCTGCTAAGACAAGCCTTCCAAGCGCCAACAGGCGCCTTTTGGCCGATGATGAATATGGGGATTTCTATTTGATAAACCTTTGCATATTACGTGTCTCTGTAGATAGTTCGTGTTTGCCCTCGCCACCCAAGGTGTGTGTACTATCTGATTGGCTCCGCTGTACCGTTGTAACTTTATAGCTCGCTTGTTTACGGCCTCGTTCAGGGAACAACGCTTTAAACGAAATGCACTGCTACGCAAGTACTAATAGTACCTATTTGGCCACGGACCAAATAACCAGCTCAAAGCTCATACTTATTCTCCTCTCCCAATAATATAAAGCATAAAATAGCAAACTCCTTATAATTAGATGGTCTGTGATTGGCCGGTTTTTCGGGCTGGCCAATCATAGTTGCAGATTGCATAAATTAATTTTCAGCCACCAATCGTAAGCGCAATTAATTACGAATCGCTGCCGCCGCACAGGGCGAGCTGTTTTGTAGAGAATTTGTGTGCATGCTCAATCAGCTGGTTATATTATCTTTGTGTTTAGCAGTGTAATTACTTTAATAACAATAAAAGTGAAGGGTTTTAGACTTTGATTTTACAGTCAGTTCAAGATCTTCACTAATATTATTTAGATTCATTTAGATTTTTTTGTGTGAAAAGGGCTTTATTATTTGCAGTCCTGCGGGCTGATTCCAAAAGTATGTAGGCAAGTAAAGCCCTGCTTCGGAATCTAAGCTAAGTTTGTCCCCGTCATACTCATGTTCAAATTAATGACAGTGTAGTCGACAAAAATAATATCTGTTGACTGAGAATTAGCTCGCTACCTTTTTTAAATAAACACAGCCGAACGAAAGTTACACCAAAGTTAAACCAAGTTAAAGTCTCCTCTTCTTGCTTGTTAAAATAGTGAGTTCAATTAGTGAGTTGTGGATTAACGCCTAGACTAAAATCACAAAAAAAAAAAAACAACTCTAGTCTCCAAGTATAGGTCGAGTGTCTTCGTATTGGCTGAATAGCTACATATTTTAGGCCGCCTGAGCGCCTCTGACATGGCTTAGCGGCTGCCGTAGCAGGACATACCAACTCCGACTCTCCTGCGGTGCTAAGCTGTAAATGCCACTCACGGGCACTCATCTGAAGACAAGCCGTGTCGTCTGTGTCTTAGTTTTGTTTCATAATCCTAATTAATGTTATAAATGCGAATGTAGCTCTGTCTCTCTGTCTATCTGTCAATCTGTCTCTCTGTCTGGGTGTTTGTCGCGTTATCACGGCTAAACGGCTGAATGGATCGAACTGAATCTTTGCATAGATATAGATTAAGGGTAGGAGATGCACATAGGCTACTTTTTTATTGGTCAACGCGAACGAAGTCACGGGTAACAGCTAGTAATATTAGATATGCTATAAACGCTACTTGAGTGTCGTTAATTTTAACAATTTCTCATTATTTTAATACATCACTAAACTTTAATATTTATCGATTCAGTACATTTTACTTTACGGTCGAAGCAACATTTTGCGAAATATTGTTAGAGCCTTAACCCTCAGACATAGAGTTGCAAAATTTAACACTCAACATAGTAAAGAACTTTACCATGTAGAGTATTATAGAGTAAATAAATCCCCCCTGTTATTTGCTTAGGGTCGTCAATAAGCTGGCCGGAACGTTTGTTTAAAAATCAACATAGTCTGGCAAATACGAGCGTCTGCATTATTGCATTTTGTACAAATAAACATGAAATAAAATTAATAATACAATATAATATAGCTTTATTATACACCAAATAGACAAACTTAAAAATTAATTAACAATAACATTTTAACACGGTAGTATAATGGGCGGCCTTATCGCCTAAAGCGATTTCTTCCAGACAACCGTTGGATGGACAGAATTATGAGTTAAAAACTACGGTCGGTGGTGTAGATACATAAAAATAATAATAACATGAAAATATATATATATACATAAACCTTGCATATACATAATACTTGCAGTGTAATATTGATGATTAATGCTAGTTTTAAGACTGTTATAAATATGTACATTTGTATATTTCTATACGTAAGTGACCCGTGAAATTTGTTCTCAAACCGCGACTAGAACCACCGGTGCACGGGCAGCGTCCTCTTAGTACACAGTAAGCATTCTGCAATCCCCAATCCGCATGCCAAACGTTACAATATTGCAATGGAAACAATATACATCTTTCGCAATATAACCTGTTTTTATTACCACGTGTGAAACTGATATTAGGTGTTCCACACATTACGTCGACGGTGAATGTCATTTTTCTAAGGAAAAGCTATATTATTTCCGCGTTTTCGTGTTTGGCTCTATAGCCAAACACGTCGTCCCGCCTCATAATATGCCCGTACCTGGACAAGCAAAGTCTTGATTCTTTTAGTTTTTCTGTGATTTGCGCGACCCTGACGAACCCCTGACGTATTCGTTCGCCAAAATAGTAACATGAAACATTTCTATAAAGTATTGGCAAAGGTATTCTAAAAATAATACATGATAAAAAAAACGTAATCTCTGTCATTTCTATATTTAAAATTGTTGAAAAAGAGATAGCTGAATCAGGGGAGCTGGCTCTTAAAATATTAAATTATCTTAAGAGATGCATTAAATTATCTTAATTTTTTTTTTTAAAGTGCTCCCGTAATTTCGATTGTAGCCGGGCCTTAACTTTGTAGTTACAAACATGTTCTCCCATACATCGACAAATCGACGCGCTCCCGAGGAAAAGGTTCTTGGTCCTCCCTTTCTTTTTGTTTTTGAGACCTTAAAAAAAGTTATTTAAAATATATTTACAGTCAAAGATATAGATGGTAACATTCGCTGGAATCAGTAATACTGTTCTGTCGCTGGAGTCTATCAAGGTTTTACTAAACAACTATTACCACCCAGATACAATAACATTCGAGTCAGTGAACTAAAATTTACTTTGTGAATGCCGACGTGTAAACCGACTGAAACAAATGTTTATATTTGTGTAGATTTTTGGTACCTTTGTACGGATCGTGCGCCTTGATGTCCGAGGAGGATAAAAATAACCAAATGTGAATGAAATAATAATTGTAACCTATTTTGTTATAAACATGTTTGTACCTACAGTGATGGAATAAGCATTTTTCAAATGGAAATAAAACTAGTAATTTGCTCGAATTAAGACTTCGCGACTCATAATTGTAAAAGCCGGAAGACGCAGCGTAGGTAGGCCTCCCACTAGGTAACCGCGGGTAACCGGTGGATGCAAGTGGCCTGTTGTCGGTCGGTGTGGCGCTCTAAGGGGGAGGCCTATGTTCAGCAGTGGACGTCTTATGGCTGATGATGATGATGATGATGACCCACAATTGTAGGATTTAAATTAAGAAGTTAAACTGGAAAATAGACTATTTTATTCTATTTCGTGCACTCCATTACATAAGATTAGGGATCTGATCTTGTGATATATATTTTTGTTCTACCGTCTTGTACACCCAAGACGCCAGATCTCCATTAAAAAAAAAACATAAAAAGACTTAAAATTTCATACAGTTTTCGCCATAGATCTCAAACCTATAGTGCACCTATAGTGAATAGTGAACCTATAGTGTATATTTCAGTGATTACTGCTTCTGTGTTACTGCTCTAATATTGAGGTAATGATAATTGGTAGAATATCACAGTATATAATTTTGAATGATTTCCTGGTTTAGTTTTTAACCGACTCAATTCGACTGTTTTTTTTTTTTTTTTTTCTTTTTTCAGAATCTAATTTTTTGACTAGCAAACGCCATTTTCATCTGCACGTGAAATGTAACGCGATACTTTTTTCTCGATTTTTCCCCTGATGATAATAATTAAATTTTAGATTCAATAGACAATAGAGAATTTATGTCAATGTAAATATTTTTATACTAAACTACTACTATACTTATTTTACTATTTTTTTTTCTTTTTAATGTTTTAAGCTGATACTTAAATTATATTTTTTATAGTAGCTAGATAATGTAATGTAAATACTAATTAAAATGTTAAATATTGTACGCCCGCAATGGGCAAGCTATTGAAACGATAATTGACCGAGCGAAGCGAAGGTCTCAGAGTTTACTGTATTTTATACACGGTACTGTACTGTACGGCTTTTGTATGTATGTTTGTGTGTATATTTGTCCGATGATAACTTGCGAACTGTTGATCCGATCTTCATTAAATTTTGTAGGCAAGTAGTTCATTTCAATACAATTTTTAAGTTTGTATATGAGCTGAATCGGTATAGGGGTTGTGAAGATATAGGGATCGCGAGGTCTCAGTTCGCCGCGAACTACTAGTTATTATTAAGAACATTTTTTGTAAACAGCGTTTGCAATAAAATATTCTGATTATCCTTCAATTTATTCCTTCCTATAAATCTGTACTGGTAGGAGGTGGCATGTCTTAGTAGATCCATACAAGATCTACTGAGACATGCCACCTCCTCAAATGATCAATTAGCCTGCAATCGCGGTTCTTAGAGGTAGTGCGCTAGAACTACTACGAAGCACTGTATTTACAGCTATTTACAGCTGTTCTTCTATTTGTTCTATCAACAGATATTATTGTTATTTTATATTTTATTTTTATTATCAACAGATAAAATAAATGGCGGTGGCGTTGGAGCCCCTCATCTCCGCCAAGGACGGTTGCACGCGAGGTGCCCAATTACAATGAGGGAGTGGGCTGCGAATTCAAACTCGTAGATTTATCCTTCGTTATTGACCATCGCTTCTCTTCTACCGATAACGACGCCCATGAACGAAGCAAAAAAGTTATGTATAAGCCTCCATAAGTCCATACTAATAAAAACGCAGAAAGCGAAAGCTAGTTAAAACCTCTTCAGACTTTTTACAACCTCTCAAGTATTACCGGAGAAGCCTGAAATGACATTTTTTCCACCATGTATAAAATGGTAGAGCTGATGTGTACGTGTGCGAATCTTCCTCAAGGGGCCAATTTAACTTTTTCAACCACATTATTTCGTAAAATTGTTCATGTGAAACTGAATGTGGGAAAATAGCCTCTGTGTTAAAGGCGTAAGGTGCAGTATATACGCTCTTTAAACTTGATTTTTAATGTTTAAATTTAAATGTATGTAGGTAAATTGCTTTCAGGGTTTATTGACATCATGTTATTATTATGTGTGATAATTGTAAAATGTATACTTAGTTTATGTCCTTTAGGTATTATACCTACTAAAATTATTTCAAAAATTTAAGAATAAATTGCACAACTTTTAAAAACCACGTTGAAGTTTATTTTTTTCTCTTCTGTGTTAAAAACGATAAAATCTATCATTATCACACTATGAGGAGGTAAAAAAACCGATAACCGGTGGGGAAGAAAGGTTTTTGAGTGGCAACCACAGACCGGAAGACGCAGCGTAGACAGGCCTCCCACTAAGTGGACCAATGACATTGTGAAAGTCACGGACAACCAGTGGATGCAAGCGGCACGTTGTTGGTCGATGTGGTCCTCTATGTGGGAGGCCTATGTTCTGCAGTGGACGTCTTCTGGCTGATGATGATGAGTAGGCAAAAATTAAATGAGTGGGTTTAGTTTGACACTTAGGCTTTTTATCTCGGCATAATATTCGGTTTCTGTAGAACAGCGTGTAAAACTGCGGGGCGCAGCTAGTAGCTTATAAAATGCTCGATCACTCATTTATTATAACATTTTTTTTTTCAATAATAATGTCCATAATGTTTTTGGCTTCCAAAACTGACTTATCGAGCGTTGTTTTATTTTTTTAATTTAATAAAATTGACGCATCCAAACCACCTCAGCTATTCACATGGAAGTCACCTCCACATTACTCCCTTATTAGTTTAGAAAATTTAGCGCTGCTAAATCAGCTGAGAAATCGTTTTAATTAAATGTAAATTAGCACTTTAGCCGGGACCGTAAGCAGAAACTTGCTAATTAGTTTTGTTCAGGATTGGGTCATGTTCTAAACAGTAAATACTTATCCCACTCGAAATACTTTATACAGTGAATGCCAAACCTTATAGGCTACATGACCTGAACCCCTATTATAATGTACGTTCATGAATCTGATTATGATTGCATCCATCCCGCTTCTATAGATAGATTGATAAGTTTAATAACCACACAAAGTATATAAACTAACTAGAAAGTATTACTATTTTCATCTATGCGTATCAAAACGCGCCTAACCGTTGTTCTTATTCGTACTGACTTACTATCACAATCAGGGACATCCATAAATCCGTAATAAGGGGGCTGATCTGTTATCATGTGAAAGGTAGATATGAAATTCATGGGAGCAAAAGGGAGACACTATGACCTTGTTAGACTGTTCGCATAAATGACGTGAGGTGCGTGTGTAGAGACTTCACGAGTGTGTACTGGGACAAGCCAGTGATATCGAACCCCATTCCAAGTCCTTAACCCAATCTGTACAGTCGAGTAAAGGAGCCATTATCCTATTTTCTTAAGAAATTAGCCTACGCGAAAAGAAGCAGCCGGGCGCTCGGCAATTCTTCTCTTAGCGCCCCTCCATAATTTTCTTAGCACCCTTCATTATTTTATTTTGTCCTAGTATTAGTATAGAATAGAACATAGTATAGAACTGATAATCTCTCGAGGAATATTTTAGAGTTATATTGACCGCTCTGTAGAATAGTCTGTACGTTTTAGAAGCCTACGTAATTGAGAGACGTGACGCGTGATTTGGTGATGCTTTGAATGTGGCAATGCGTGGCAGATTACGCGCTAGGAAAACGTATCAAATCACATCACTTCGATAAACATCGAACTTTCCAGCCTTTCGTATTCTGAGTCAGTCGGAAAAGATTCGATCCGAGATCTATAGTTTCAAGACAGAAAATGGATCTCGACCTGAAATACTCGACTCGTGATCTGGCAAGTCTCATACAAACGCTTAGATAAAACTAGATGACAGAGACGTAGACGGTTGATCTCTAATCAAAATATTTCCGATTGGGGTCTGACATAAGTTCCTTGGGTCTACCTACGCCCTTAGCGGCAATCAAATTTGGCATGGACTCTATGGAGAGGCACGGAAGTAGCCTAAGTACCTAGCTTGATCCAGAACTCAGTCCGGTCACGTCCGGCTCTCGTGATTGTTACATATTTGGAATAAGCGCACATGTGGCTTGAATTTGGCAATGTTTAGCATCTTTGTATGCCTTCATACTATTCTATTTTTTTTTTTGGAAAATTTTTCCTATAGCAGTGCATTACAGTGTTACTCGAGGAATCCAATTTTCCCAAATTTTTGGGTGAAAAGTATGAAAAGGCGATGTTTTTTTTTCACATTTAATTTTATTCCTTAACAAAACCTTCAATATCAAAACATATTCATACAAAAACAAACATTAAAAGCATATAGAATAGCCCTTTTCAAAATGACTTTCTCCTATTCTCAGCCACGCCCGCCGCCCCTGCCTTGTCAACGGGGCAGATGGGAAAAAATGACTCATCAACCCCGGAGATGGCAGACATCAAGTATCATTTACCTCGATATCGCGTTAAGCGGAGTAGTTGGCACGGATCAAGTATTATTTACCCCGGTATATACGTTCGATTCAAGTTGACGCAGCCCATAGAAAAAACATATCCCTACAGACTTTGCCTTCACTTGTTTGCCACTAGCCAAACCACGACACTATAAATTCAGATTTTTACAGGTACCTTCCACTCCTTCCAGTTCTTATGTTGCCTCATTTTAATTTCATGCATGTAACCGACGTAAAGCGGCCGGTCGGATCGGCAAAAATACCTAGCCGACGAAATTCGTATTGCCATTTTGTGACTGAAATAAATATTTGGTTTCTGGCTTTGAGTTTAACAGGGCTACAAATATGAAAAATTATTATAACAGCTGTAATTAGGTATGATACTAGAGAGCTTCAACTCTTTTGCTACAATTAATTATATTACTCTGATCTAACACTATCATCAGGAAAATGAAATCAATCAGGAAAATCTTCCCTGATATCCTCTCGTTGTTTAATATTTTGGCTCCATACATGTGTATTCACCCAGTGTCATGTTAATACAATAAAGCCATAAGACTTCTTCACGTTCCCGCCGATCTTTCTGCGGCGTTACGTTACAATGTCGTAGGGATGTCTCACGCCCAGTAGTGAGGTTACGCCGCCACGGAAATTAGTCGATTGCATAGCTCAGGCAAATCTCCTGATACATTAAAAAAAAACTGCGAAAAACATAGACTTAACTTTCCTTGATACGATTTTATATTTCGTGATCTTGAATTGCAATAAAAACAAAAGAATATCAGGAAATGTCAAAGGGCGCAAAGACAGAGGGCATTTGGTTTTATACGCGAAACAAATTCGCTTTGTACGTGACCCGTACAACTGACAGTTTGCATCTATTGACCCAGTTTGCATGTAAAAAAACCTAACAAATACTAGGACAAAATAAAATCATGAAAGGGCGCTAAGAAAATTATGGAGGGGCGCTAAGAAAAGAATTGCAGAGCGCCCGGTAGCTTCTTTTCGCGTATAGGCTAAGTAGTCTAAGGAGTTTGTTTATTTTTATATTTTATGTAGTAATTAAATGCATTTTTTAATTTTTAACAATTACTAAATGCCGGCCCGCTTGGCACATTAAAAAAATCATATAAAAACTGACAGAAATTTAAAATCGGGGTGGGTAGTATCGCTACACTATCGTATTTTGTTTTATCGTGACATCATCTTTCGATGTAAACGGTGGCCGTACAACAGCGCCCAATCCTATCAGGCTACGGTGCTCACGAAGGGGTCTTATTCATTTTGTTGATGATTTCTGGTGCTCGATTGGTTCAGGACAAACCTTCTCGCTGCCTCTGGTGCTGAATATTCCTGTAATTGCTCCGTATTGCCTGCAACTAGCAGTTTTTAAATGTTTGGTAACTTGCCATCCGGTACAATTTTTTAATTGTCAACTTATTTATTTTTCTGTTTAGTTTACTTTCTTTTTTTTGCATTTCAATACCCACACAACGACGTACAAAAAAAAAATCTTCCGTTACGGAGTATTAACTGATTCTCTATTCGCGCAGAGTGAATTTCGAGGCTCATTTTCAATCCCCCTCCTTGCTCAATGACTTAAGCGAGGGTATTTCGAGAGAAAAATAACGATATACACTTTCGCGTGCAGATGAAAGAGACAGCTAAAGCGCGCGCTGCTCAAAAAAAATGATAATTGCTAATTACGTCTAAACCAGCAAATCAATCGAAGTTTTGTGCTATGAAAAACTATATTTACATACTTATATTTTATTTTTATATACTTTATTATTATATTTGACTGTATAATTTAATAATTACTAAAAATATTATTTTTTTTATCCGAGCGATAGCGAAAAATGGTAATGATTTTTTATAGACAAAATAATGCCATGTAATATTAATGTAAAATGTTTTCCCGCCATGCAATACTAGATTACATTAATTTATAACCAAATAAACATATATCCTAAAATTAGATATTTAATCTACCTACATAACTAATGAACACTACATAGAAAAATAACATTTATTATCAAAGTAGGCCGATAAGTGCACTAACAGACAATGTGTAGTTTTTTTTTTTTTTTTATATTACTCGGTGACGAGACGAGCAAGTCGCTCACCTGATGCTAAGCGTCACGCTTGCCCATAACAGTTCAGTGCCACACAGAATTTCGAACTTAGTGATCTACTTTTAGAATATACACAACACATGGCGATACAACCCTTGATCCACGAGATATATTAAAATGTTTCGCGACAACAAAAGCGTTTCATCGCTCTGGGTTTTTTTTTTTTTGGATGACGAAGCTGTTGGTCGCTAACGCCCTCTACAGCTATAAACAGACTTTCGCTTTTAGCCAGAACCTTTTATATAACGTTTTCACGTTAAAATATAATGTTAATTTATCTTTAAAACACCATTGCCAATATTAATTTTATAGCAATTTTTAGGTAAACATTTTCGATTTGACGACGAAGATTTTTTCGAGATTTTTACCTATAAAAAGACCATCAAAATAAAGAATTTTTGGTGACGTTGACGAGTTTTTGCCATAGATTACGTAGTACTTCAATAATAATAAAAAAAGGAAAAAACTGAAAACTGATTCCACCACGACCGTACGTACGTACATACTCAGCGAACTTTATACATATATTTTTTTAATGCTTTATTGTAATTAATTCTTAAAACTATTCTAATTACAATCTAAACTTAAATAAAAGAGCTAAAATTACAACCAAAATTATTATAAATTAATTATAAATAAAAGACAGAGCTCAGGTCACTATCCGCGGGCAGGGTACCCAAAAGGTTGGTACGTTACGCTACGTAACGGACGGACGGACGGATGGATCAGCTGATATTTTTTTCGCGGTTTCAGGGTTTTTCCCGTAGTAAAAGTTGTTCGTAATGACGAGTACAATCGCCTAAAAATATCTTGAAATCTGCACTTAACCACGGGACCGCCCACAGCAGATTTTATCTGATCGGTCCACCACATGGGAGATCTTGCACGCGGTCTAGTGCAGCCTCGCCTTGAAACTTGTCCAAAGAAAGCTAGTACGCGAGAAAATACTCCGGAAGATACACGCCGCTTGATGCCGAGTTCTTAAAGTATCAATACAGTTGTGCGATACTACACAGTAGGTACGTAAGTATAATTCTAAATTCTTTTGATTCTCGGGAATCATCCTTACATCTTCGAACTTCAATCGACTTTACGTACAATGGGTGAAGTTTTGTTCCTCTCGCCCGATGAGGATTATCCAAGTAAGAGGATAAATCTCGCGGCTCCGGGACCAAGATTGTGTAATCCCTTTCCTTTCTGGGATATTCTGGAGTTTCAGGAATTAAGGCTGGAAATGCTCGGTTTTATTTCCGACGGTAGCGACGAGATAGCAAAAGCCGACTGGATAAGTTGATTTTTACCCGACTGCCGAAGAAGGAGAGTAATATTTTTAGGATGTAGGTGGATTCCTATGTAAGTATGTATGTTTTTGCGTTCCTATAATAAAATTATTACCTTCTTACCTTAAACGCATCGACCGATTTTAAAAGTAAGTGTTTCGGTTTTCGGAGTGTTATAAATTTTGCAGTCCGAGTCGCCCTTGCTCGTTTTTTTTTTTAATTTTGCTTGACTTAGTTTAGTTATAGAACATTCAAATCACAGTGCTTGAAGACAAGGGTGTTCAATCAATGTGTGTGTATGGAACTGAACCTTTGGAGAAACTCAAGAGTCACACAGCGGGCAATGGAGAGAGATTTCTTTGCGCGATAAAATCAGGAACGAGAATATTCGCAGAAGAATAATGGTCACCGACATTGCTTTCATAGTTTTTTAATTTATTTTAATTCCTGTAATCAATAGCGTTACAGTGTATAAATTTTGCAAGCTTAAGTGGCAATGGGCAATTCCAGCTGATGATGATAATGACGATTATAGAACATCAACGTCGATACATTATAATTATATTGTATAGGTTTTCAAATCGCTATCTTTTCTATGGCTGACAGGCTAGGTGATCAACCACAGCTCAACGATGGTAAGCTGAGCTTTTATGTAGCATTATTGGTTATTTAAAAAAAAAGTTCTAAGCACTTTCACAATCTAAACTATACCAACAATAACCGTAACATAATCCAGCTTCATTCACATTTAAAATCCTATCAACACTACAATGACCTCATTAAAACTTGTAAAAAAATCTATTAACAACTACCCTCATTTTGCCACCCTAAAAATTCAAAAACTAATAAAGAATGCAGCATTCGATTTATCGGACAATAGCGACTAACTTAACTATTAAGATGAGTGGGGGAGCAGCCATCATGTTATCTGAACGAAACTGTTAGATTCAGTGGAATATTTTAGTTCTATCATTTGGCAACCTGAATAGAAAAGTTGGTAGTTGGTAAGTGCGATCCAATTCGTAGTTCCTTTGTTTACTATAAGGGGGTAGATTTTACCCCTCTGTAGTAATGAAATGATTGACGGGTTGGAACGCATATCCGATTAATGCGGGTTAGGTGACGAACTGCTAATTGTATATTTATGACTGATTTAAGAATTAATATATTCTAAGATTATAATAAATATATTTCTCCTACTTTTTTTTTTTATGTTACTCGGTGACGATGCTAGCAAGTCGCTCGCCTGATGTTAAGCGTCACGCTTGCCCATAACAGTTCAGTGCCACCCAGAATTTTGAACTTCAACAGTTCAAAGCGCGGCAATGCACTACGCTTGTCACCCTGAGATGTTAGATGTTAAATCTCTGTATGCCCAGTAATTGCGCTGGAAACATTGCCCTTCAATCCGGAACAGTAATGCTTGTACACTACTGCTTGGCGGTTGAATAACTGGAATACTTCCCCAGGCGGACTCTGCAAGACAGCCCTACCACTACTATCAATCTTTTGCTTTAGCACACAACTTATGCTGTGTTGTATTTTAACTCCACAGATTTGTAGTTTATTTAGCCAGTGTCAAGTTTTATAGCATTTCAAGCGAAGAAAAATATTTCACAATTAAAATAAGACTCAGTAATAGTAATAGCTTAGACTATGGCTTACACAGAGCAGCTAATGTATTTTTTTTTTTTTCGGTTTCGGAATGATGTCTGTATACACCCATTTGACAAAGCATACCCCTTCCGTCCAACCCTTTAAGCGCCTAGTATGTGTACGCATGTAGGTGTCTAGTATTTGTGTGGAACCCTTTGCACCGCGCGCAAGCTGACGCGAAGCCCGCCCGTGCAAACACTGCCTAACTATTGTTCTGGTTTTCAATAGTTCTATTGTTGAGGACACGCCGTAGTAGCTAGGGATGGGTTAGACATTTTCGTACTTTATCCGTATCTGTATCGAAAAGAAAACTAAAAAAACTAGTAGTGCTGCGAACAGTAGACCTCGCAAGCACAAACTTTTTTGCACAATCGCAATTCTAAAATTTCAAATATTTTTTGTTCAAATAATTTTTATTGTCCCTCAAAAAAGGGGAACGTTTGCTACGGCTCAATTCTTAACAAGATAATCGAATATGAGCAAAATCGGTCAAATTTTATGCCAAATATTATCAAAATCAACGGGTAAATAGGACTGCAGCAAAATTTCTCCATGTTTATAGGAAATACCCCACCAATCAAAAATCCCCGACGTCTAAAAATATTTTGTAATTCGTAGTCCTGCGTAAGTATACCAAGTTTCATCAAGATTGTTTGTAACTTATGTTTGCCTTCCCAATTCATCATTTTTGAAAACTACCTGAATGTAACACATATTACCAAAATCTAAGTATTTTTTTTGGAAAATGTTCCTTTTTTTAAATATTCGTAAAAATATGCTATTGACAATGGTGTATGTCAATAGCACATCTTTTCAGGTTTTTTAAAAATGTTGTTTACTGATATTTGCCCATCACTAGCAGAACCCAATGGTGCGACTCAGAATGCATAGTGGTCCAAAACCATTGTGTGCAGGCAATTTGCTCCCACCATTCGAAGGGCGCCGAATCTTCACGATTGGAGATCTATCAAACTCGAGTAGGCATGGTTTGATGAAACTTGCCAAAACTCGATGTTGCGACTACAAATAACTTTTCGCAATTTATTTCGCACGACTTGTAGGAATTACCAAAGCTAAGCAACATTAGAACATACTTGAATGAAGAAGTGAGAGACAGGAACGCAAAAATGAGCTTTTTACCCGACTGCCCAAGAAGGAGAGTTATGTTTTTGGGGTGTATGTAAGTATGTATGTGAGTTCCTATAGTAACCTAAACGGCTTGACGAATGAGGTGTATGTATATGTCTCTTAACGTTCGAAGTGACATAGGCTGCATTTTGTAGTCGGGTATTTTGTTTTTCTTATAATAATAATATTATCACTTGTTATTATTTGACTAGCCTTGTGTTTGTCATTTGACTGGGTGTTTCTTAGTATTCTATGTAAGAATTTACAAAAAAAGAAGTAGTTTTTATGTATTCTGTCAGTTTTTTTTTTTCTCTTTCCTCCTAAGAGGATTATGGCGTCGCACGTCTTATGCATTTGCCAGTGTCAAGTATACATATATATTCTCAAGTTTTGTTAGATATTATCAAACAAGTCATAGTCACGGTCAAAGTCGAGCATAGCAAGTCACGCCCCAGTAAAGTGGTGAAAACTTTACCAGAGCCTTCTATGGAGTTTTGGAAACAACACGAAAATTCACGTTTTACGACATTATACCATTCACCAACACTCGAACACTTAACGGGTAGAAATTCACCGTTTTTACACAACACAAGTTTTGGAAAATAATAAAAAGACGCGACATGAATTCTTCACGTTCCCGCCAAAACTCATTCTGTCAGTTATCTGGTTCCCATGATACAAGCTTGCTTAGTTTGGGGCTAGATGGCGCTGTGTGTGAAAAACGTCCACCAATATAGTGATTATTTTCTTGCAGAAGTAACAAGTTTTTAAAAACCTTTGCTATATTTTTATGTCAATTTTGAAGAAAAACAAGATGGCGGACAGTAAGGTATACCAGAATCATCGCAGCCCAAATAAATCGCTCTTAGGTTATATCGACTAAGAAAGAATTGCTCGTGTACATATCGACCAAAATAAATCGAATGAGGAAACGGCACCTAATTTAATTTTTACAACCTTATTCAGCCAGTAGTAAAGTGCACAGCACAGGTAGTAATGCAGTTGCTAAACTTCTAAAAGCTGTAAACGTCCGAGAGACTTGTGGCTTTGTTCTGCAAACTATAACTTTACTTTCGTGGCCTACAGTCGAGTAATACCCAATAAAGGCTGGTAAATACAGTTGTTTGAACTGAAATGTGGGTTAAATACAAGCGGCAGCGATTGGAGGAAGGAAGAAATAAGAAAATCAGAATCAATCCAGAATTCGATGATGTACGTAACAGCATAATTTTACTCTTACATAACAAGCCATTGAAATGGTATGGTATGGAATTTATTCGAACAATAATCACTAGTAGTTCGCGGCGAACTGAGACCTCGCGACCTCTGGACCGATCCAGCTCATATTCGAACTTAAAAATTGTATTGAAATGAACTACTTGCCTACAAAATTTCATGAAGATCGGATCAATGGTTCGCAAGTTATCATCGGACAAATATACACGCAAACATACATAAAAATGCCGATTTGTCCCAGTAAACTCTGAGACCTCGCTCGCTTCCCTCCTCGCTTTACTCGGTCAAAAATATACAAATGACTTTCTATTGCAGCGCAAAAACACCAGAGATTTGTTATAAGTTAAGTTTTAGTTTTTTTGGGACGTGTAAATTGCCTGTAAACTAAATACAACTGAATAACAAATAAACAGGATTTTTTGGCGAGAACATGAACAAGTCATACATGACTTCTTCATAATTTCATGTTCTTTATAATTTTCCAAAACTTGTGTTATTTCAAGTGTCAATGTGGAAAAACGGTGGAATCTTATTAATTACTAGCTCCTGCCCGCGGCTTCGCCCGCGTTTTTCAGGGATATAATAATCAATTTAATTACTATGGAGGTTAATAATTATACTTATCACACAGAAACTATATATATTTTACCGGGATCAAAATAGCTTATTTGTTAATGCATGCCATAAGCTACCCCGGAACCAAATTTCATCAAATTATGTACAGCCGTTACAAAGTTAAAGAGAAACAAACATACTATTATATTATATTATTATACTATTTATAACCAAAATTTTAAATATATTTTTTATGCTAACGAGAGCTAATTTTGAAAAAACTTTGGTACCAGTATCTTTTTATTTTTCTTGTAGATCAGTATACCAAGTTTGATATCAATCGAACCAGAGAATAAAAAGTTTTATACAAACTTTAACACCCCATTTCACCTCTTTAGGGGTTGATTTTCAAAAAAATATTTCTTAGTGTGCGTTTGCACCCTACTATAAACATATCCTCCAAATTTCAAGTCTCTACATCCAGCGGTTTAGGCTGTATGTTGTCTATAGCTCAGTCAGTCAGGATAAAGCCTTTTATAGGTATAGAAGTGTTCGTGAACATGCTTGAGTGTTGGTGAGTAATATAATGTCGTGAAACGAGACTTTTCGTTTTGTTTTCAAAACTCCAAGGAAGCCTCTAGTAAATAAATTCTCCACCACTTTACTAGGGTATGCCTTGAACTTGACTTAGACTATGACTGAGACTTGTTTTAATTGTGAAATATTTACTACACTTGTAATATTATAAAACTTGGTTGAAACTGGCTAGATATGGAGCCAAAAATAAGAGCAAAAAAAAAACAAATAAACAAGCAATCGCCAAAAACCCGCTACCGCTATCGCTTATCCACCCGGACGACACAGCCTGCCACCAAAGACTATAGAATAGTTACTACCACTTTACAGCCAAATGTTTATTACTACGGGAATAACAGGAGTATAAAAATGATTCGCTTCACTTCGAGATTAGACTCAGCCACAAACCCTTACTTACACATATCACTGCACAAGGTATAAATGAGCCGCAAAACTGGAAACACACATGAAAGATTTTCTTGTGCTAATTCCGAGTGCTAGATTTGTCAAGTTTTTCTATGTATTTTCTGACATGCTACTAGAACGCCTTTTCCAAATGACAATAGACAATAGACCATAAATAGACAATGGTTTATTTGCCACAAAAACAAAAAACTTAAAAGATAAATAAAAATTACAATTAAAAAACAACAAACACCTATTTTGTTTTTTTTTTGTCACAAACTACTTTTTGTTGTTTGTTTTTGTAATGCGTTCACTTACTCGATGACGTTTACTAACTATGATTTGTATGAAGTAAGAGCAGTGCCATCTAGATGACGCTAGTTGCCGCTGCTCTTCTGCATAAGCCTTTAAACATCCCACTGCTGAGATTGCGCCTACCTTCTAAGGGTGATTAGGCCATATACACCACACTGGCCCAGTGCGGGTTGGCGGATTCACATACGCCATCGAATTTCTTCTCCGGAAATATGCCGGTTTCCTCAAGATGTTTTCCTTCACCGTAAATCCAGTGGTATATCCGTACGTAAGTTCCAAAGAACTCATTGGTACGGGCCCCGCCCGGGTTTGAGCGCACGACCGCACGAATCTGATGCTGCTCTTATGTCATACAAATTGTAGTTGACGTTAACGACATCGAGTAAGAAAATCTCGCACTAGGCACTCGGGTATTCCAATATGATAATATGTGAAGTAAGAAATCTGCAGTGCACTTACGAACTATTCCTATTTCAACTCACCCCGAATGTGTGATTTATTGGGACACATGCGTTGTTTCTTATCAAACTCAATGATGTCATGGTAGCTCTACCACGGGGTTCTTTAATATAAGGCACATAACCGCTAATAGTGAGGGGTCTATGAAAATCATTAGCTTCGCGTTAGGATTTGCCACACTACATTACGAACGACTTACCTACTCCACCTGCGATCTTTATATTCAGATGTGCGTGGACCACAGATCACACCCTAGATTCTGCATTCAGGACGCTCGAAGCGCACCACGCATCAGTCTAAATACACTTATATGAAATTACTCTGATTGGTTGATTGTTAGCCGCGAGTAGGCGTAGCCTTGAGATAGCCAATGAGAACGCTTGGTCGCACTCCCCGCAACCCGCGCCTTCCTCAAACTTTGGTGACTTTTTGTAGGAACAACGAATCTCGTAATGCGGTATCTAGTTGTGATCTGTGGCGTGGTCAGAGGCTTTATGCAGTCAATTCACTAATAAAATTTTACAGAACAGTCAAAAATAATTTGGTGGAGTATCCATGGGTACAATATGAGAACGACTTTTCACCCAGCAAAAGTTTTAGAATCGATGTCAATTTACAAGACATTTAAAAGGATAGTCCTGAGTTTTGGCGGGAACGTGAAGAAATCATGTCGCGTCATTTTATTATTTTCCAAAACTTGTGTTATTTCGAGTGTTAATGTGTAAAAACGGTGAACTTTTACCTGTTAAGTGTTCTTGAACATGCACGCGTGTTGGTGAATGGTATAATGTCGTGAAACGTGAATTTTCATGTTGTTTCCAAAACTCCATAGAAGGCTCTAGTAAAGTTTTCACCACTTTACTGGGGCATGACTTGGACTTGACCGTGACTTGATTTGCTCGATTTTGACTGTGACTATGACTTGTATGATAATATTTAACAAAACTTGAATATATATAACCATACTTGACACTGGCAAAGCCATAAGACGTGCGAAGCCAAAATCCTCTTACGAGGAAAGAGAAAAAAAAAAAAGGATAGTCCTGCCGCGAGGTTTTGGCGCATTCGATATTTGAAATTGTATAGCTGTCACTCTGTTTCTCGTGCGTGCAAAATAGAAAGCTTTTTAATGAAATTAGCGTGTCAGGCAAGGATCTTGTATCACACTGGATAGAGTGATTGCTTTGGCAGCGTGTCCACTTTCTGTTGTGACGTTTAGTGAGTAGGGAAGTGAAAACTAGTGCAGAATCTATCGATAAAAATGTACACAGTGTACAAAACTAAGAATTTGTAAATTAAGAACACAATGTTTGCAAAAATATGTACTTTATTGAACATCGAAACTCGTAATTGCCATGTAAATAGTACGAATATATATAGTATATATATAGTAACTATGACAGTTAATAAGTGTCTACACCGTCTCCTAGTTTCTTTTATTCTTCCTAGTTTTTTAATTGACAGCCCAGTCATAAAACTAGATTTTTCAAAACGTTTTCAACAAAGTCGAGAGTATTTAAGTGGCTCCCAATTTTCGCGCCTCACAGCCTTTATCCACTGATTTCTGATTTCCGGACATTTTGGAAACGTATAACAAAATGTTTTATTTTAATTAATTGTTTAACCATGACACAACATTGGTACAAATTATCATACATTTCAAGCCGCGAAAGCTTCAAAAAGATTAAAATTAATTATCGATAGAATACGTATCAAGCCGATTAAACGCGGAAAGGAATTAACGGTTCATGTTTCACTTAATATAGTATATGTAGGATATTACAAGAATATTATTAGATAAATATCGACCAAATATCGACAAAGTTTGAAACGTGCAGTGGTACTTCACTAGCAGGAACACGTAAAACAATGCATTTATTTATCTTAAATTAATGCTTAAATTCATTACCAAATAACACTGCGTGATAGTTGTATGACTTCAAACATGTATATTCTTTAAGTGAAACGAATATTTAGCTTTGATTCTGGTTATTTTAGGTAAAAAACGCTACAAAAGACTTACGTGTGAAATGATAATTCTGGATCTTTTACTCCCCCTTTCGTTGTTCTCGATGCACAATACACAGCACAACACGCCATAATGCCACTATGTATAACAATATTAAGTATTCACAGCGATATTTTGATCCAATTTGCTTTTTTAGTAAGACGGGTCGCAATGTTGTGACCGACTAGTCGGTCACAAAATGGACACAGAGTGCGAGGTTGCCAATCTTACAATAGCTCTCTCGCTTACTCTATGCGACGACCCGTGAAATAAAAAGAGAAACATGACAATGTGAACGTCGGAGCGGCAACGTCTCATGGGTCTGTCCAGTATGATGCTTCGTCTAAGGTGTCAGGGGTAGTCTGTTATCACCCCCTAAATCTTAACAAAATCTTTTGTTTTTGGTGTCAATAGCTTGGATAAGCCATAATTATAAATACATATATATATATATATATATAATATATAAAATTCAATGTGTGTATGTGGGACTGTAAAACGGCTAGACAGATTTCGATGAAATTTTTACGCAAACTTCAAATTAGTCCAGCGGTCACCCGCTGGTTGTTCTGTGAAGTTGTGAGAAGCCGTGGCGCGTCGTTAGTTTACTATATTAGTAGAAATAGGGATAGAAAATCGTTTAGTGTCTCGTCACTTAGAAAGTCACGTGAAAATCATCACTTAGTCCAATACCGGGAAGGACCTCGCTAACTGACTAAAGTCCGTAGAGGCCATTATTTTGTAAACGGCTGACCGGATTCGGATGAAAGTTGATAATTATTGTAATGGTAGAAGCCGCCTGGGGAAGAACCAGCTTCTTTGCCAAGTAATTTACCGCATTTTTTTTATACACGTTAACACGTTATGTCTCAGGACGACGAGCGCAGCATCGCCGCGCAAGGTTTTGAAAATGTCAAAATTCTGAGTACCTGAACTGGTATGGGCAAGTGCGTCCCTTACCATCAGACTAGTGATGATATGGATTTCTATCCATAGAAATTCAATATGCAGCGCTTTACGACGCGCAGCTTTATGATATTTTTCAATTTGTCTTCAGTAATTCAGAAGATTCGAAGTTCAACTTCAAACGCTTTTGCGGTTTTGTTTAATGATTTTACCACCAAATATTAGTCTGGATGGTTAATTAGAACAATTAACGAGAGACCACGCGCTGATGGTTCATCACGCGAACAGCGACCTCTTGTGCTCAGTCAATTTGGTCGTTGACGTTTGAAAATTTTGGTTGAGTTCAATTGTGTCGTATCCGACTAAATATCTGTTTTAATCGACTACCAAACTTTTTATCCGACTACCAAATAATAATAGTAATTTTTTCGATGTTTTTAATATTATTATTATTTATTTGATTATTTTTTATTTGTATGTTAACCTCCCGTAGTTTAAAGAGCTTGTCCGATTTCGAAAGTTTAAACTGACGACACATAATTATTCGACTTTTCTTTAGGAGTGTCCTAAGCGGCAATTTAAATATTTTTGCGCAAAATTCTTACCCGGCGAGCCGTACTTGTTTTTTATATGTTATGCCGTAAATTTTCTTAGTATATGTACCTATAATTAAGAACATAATTAATGATTACATTGATGCTAGCATAGAGAAACTGTGCAAAGAGTGCTTATGTCCTTAGAAAGATGCGTAACTCGACTGCAGTACTGATAAGAATGTAAGACTACTGCTTTAGTCTGCGACAAGATCGTCACAATTTCTGCTTGACTTGAAATATAAACCCAAAGTAACTTATTCGTTATCGTTATGGCACGGAGAAAAAATGCGACTTGATATGAATATTTTTGCATTAATAATATCAGTACAATTATTAATTTTATATTTTATTTGCAACACTCACTAGGTTCTCAAGAGATGGCGTTGAAAACATTAATTTTGGAAACATATTTTTTACTTCGTATATTGCTATTTCATTTGATCTAAATCTTATATAGCGGACATATACTAACACTATGTTTCTATATTAACCGTATTTTCGTCGGCTTTTATAGCGGTTTGGACATTAGCTGACTAAGTAAATAAGCGCCATCTAGTTTTAAGCTGATTTTTCAAGGGTACCTACACTTTTTTGTTTGAGATGGTTATTCTTCTCGTGTTGATTTTCTTTGATGCTAGTGATTAACTTGTCTTGTTTGTTCTAGTTTTTGTAAATTTTTCTCGTAATATTATTACTATTTTGTGCATTTCCATCTAAGTAATTCCTCCGGCACACAGATCACATTAGATACCGCTTTACGAGATTCGTTGTTCCTACAAAAAGTCACCAAAGTTTGAGGAAGGCGCGGGTCGCGGGGACTGCGACCGAGCCTTCTCATTGGCTATCTCAAGGTTATGCCTACTCGCGCCTAACAATCAACCAATCAGAGTATTTTGTATAAGTGTATTTAGACTGATGCCTGGTGCGTTTCGCGCGTCCTGAATGCAGAATCTAGGGTGTTCTCCGGCATCAATTTGCCAGTTCGTATAATATTTGTCTAGCGCAGCGGGCCCTCATTTATTCATACTGCTGGTTGCAAATATCGACTGACTAATCCTGCAATTCGACCCGTGTTGTTTTAGATGTGGCATGGATGAAAAATATGGAAAGATATGGCGCTCCACCCACCCATTTTACCTACAATACAATATACGTTTTCACACACAAAAAATAATGATAAAATATGCCCCGGTGGCTCAGTTGGTAGTGAAACTACCTTCTGTGTTTGGGGGCGTGGGTTCGATTCCCATCTAGGACAAACATTCATGTGATGAATAGTTGTGTTTGTTCTATGTCTGGGTGTTAATATCTATATAAGTATGTATTTAAAAATATCTATGTACGTATATCAGTCTCTGGCAGCCATATTACAAGCTTTGCTTAGTTTGGGGTCAGATGACCGTGTGTGCAAAAATGTCCCAGATATTTATTTATATCCGGTAGTATAATATCTAATATTCGGCCTAATCGCCTAAAGTGATTTCTTCCAGGTAAGTCGCCGGTCCACCTAGTGGGAGGCCTGCCTGTACTGCGTCTTCCAGCTCATGGAGTCCCATTTAGTTAAAATAAAAGCAAACCTTTTATCCCGGATCACCGTTTTGCAGCTTCATACCAGCCGCCACATCTTTCGTTTAGTAAAAATCTCCGACCTATGGGTGATGCACAATGCACATGACGTCCACGAGGGGTTGAAAGAGGGTAGTATAGGGCAGTTTGCGTACCGCAGAACTGTGAGCAGGCGACCTTGTGCTGATCATTGAATTATAACGAGAGCTTTACTAATAATGAGAATCTGTAATGATGATGGTAAGTCTAAGGTAATAATGAATTATAAAAACTATAATTAATGCCTTTTATGTTTAGGGTAAATGTAAATATATAATAAAAGTGTAAGTATTTATTTATAAGTTTAGTTTTCATGTAGTTTAAGCGGCTTGACCGATTTTGACGAGTGAGATGTCATTGGATTCCTCTTTATGTCCGGAGTATCATAGACTACATTTTGTAATCGGGTATTTTGTTTTTCTTTTAATAATATGACTTTAATTTAGTATTAGTATTTTAAAACTTAGACTTTGCTACGAGTACTTACTCGATCACAAGCTAATGTGTTTTTGACTAATATGACTGACAATATCCTAATTAATATTATAAATGCGAAAGTAACTCTGTCTATATGACTGGGTATTTGTTGCGTTTTCACGGTCAAGCGGCTGAACAGCTTGACCTCAATTTTTGATAGATATAGCTTAAGGGTCGGAGACGGAAATCGGACTTTTTTTTTTAGGTCCAAGTCGCGGATAACAGCTAGTAATAAAACGTAACAAATAATAAAACTATCTATTTAATAAATTAAAATGTCCGGGTATGTCCTAAAACTACAACCAGAAATCAATAAATAGCTAGTGTTCTGCAATCCCCAAGCCACCTGCCAAACGTGGGGATTAAGGAAATACATTTATTTGCGAGTCTGAAGGCCGAGGGTCTTACAAATAAAAGCAACGCAAGACGAGGTCGCGCGCGTGTCACGCTTACCATTTCTTGATAAAGGTCACCGAATGTGATCTAAACTATAGTCGGAATAACCGACTCAATTTAACGTGAGTATTCCCGTTTTATTAAAACAAAATGTGTCAAAACCACGTCAGTTTTCGTAGTAAAATGTTATTTGGTATACTAAGAGTTTTTTTTTGGACCTGTTATTTCTATTTTTTTTTCCTTGTAATTAAATTTTTGTTGTTGTGTTCTACATTTTATTATGAATGATGTATAATAATTATTTTTCTGCGGACTTTTTCTATTGACAGCTATGATCGTATGGGTGTAATTTGGCTGAATAAATGATTTTAATAAATGACACAGGTCTTACTCGTTATTGACCGAGCGCAGCGATGGTCTCAGAGTTTTTTAGTATGTTCAGTTTGGGTGTAAAGTGATTTCGTAAGTAACATTTTTATGTAAGCTGGTAATAGGGAATTCTTTGCTTATCTAAGACTGAGATGCTTATACTTACATGGTTGATTATTCTACGTCCTGAGTAAGTAATAAATAACTACTTAATTAGATAATTATTACATATCTGTCTGATAGATAAAAGCTGTAAAAGAACTATTAATAGAAGGTATCTAACATCAATACTGACAATAGACTTATTCGAACACGAGAGCATGAATAAATATTATTAATTTGGTTGCCAAAATGTGCTAACAGTTAATGAGAAAACTTTCGGATTAGTACCTACTTAAAACTTAGTTATTTACTTATGTATTGTATAGATATTTTTGCGAGCTAGAATTATTTAAAAAATTCTTACCTTATTTGTATATCCGACAAATGGTACTACAAAGGTACAAAACACAAAAAAAATCACATCACTAAATAAAATAAAAAACTAACCATAAAGCATAAAAAGTTTATTCTGTAATCGACACTAAATGAAATCGGCTCACAATCGAAATTGTGTGCAATGAAAAAAAACTGCTGCTAAATTCGTGATAATTCAAAAATCGAATGCTTCGTTCGAAGTTAGATCGCGCGGGAAACACGAGGGAGAGGCGCGCGCTCCCCATAGACAGCGGGACAACTATGCGGGATGACGGCTGGAATGGAGGGAAAACGCCGGTTCTTTTTTAAAACACAAAAGGTCGGGTTGTTTTCTTTTTAATTCCGATAGTGGCTAGGTAGGGTGTAGTAAAATTGAATATGAACATGGCAGAAGGCTTATAACCCTACGTTGTAGTTAGTGGAGGTTAGGAATCAGTATAACAATAATCATTTATGGCAGTTATACGATAATGATAGTCATTGCATTCGCAATACCTCGCTGTTCATCCATAAGAACAAAGTACTCAACCGGTTCTTATTTTAGTACCATGTAGTACCTACATTGTTGTGCCTTTGTATAAAATATTTAAAAACTAAAAAAACATTGAACCTTTTTAATAATCTATAAAAAATATATTGTCTATCCACCCTTCAAATAATAGGTAATCTTGTTTCTTAAATAATTACCTACAAGTAGGTTAATTGTATTTCGTATGTTGTTAATTTGTTTAAGCGACCTATATTGTAAACTTTAAATAATCATTTATCATTTTTATTAATCTAAACTTAATTAAATATACAAACTAAAACTAAAACTAGAAACAAGATTAAAATAAATACTTAAATAAAAATTAAATAATAATTAATATTATACTTTAAATTATCTTGTTAATTATGTACCACAAAGCTTATTACAATTTTATATTTATTTTATTTTTATAATTAAATATTTTTATACCTACTTAACTAATAATATAAATTCGAAAGTAACTCTGTCTGTCTGTCTGGGTATTTTTCGCGTTATCGCGACTAAGCGACTGAACGGATCGAGCTCAATTTTTGCATAAATATAGCTTAAGGGTAAGAGACGAACATAGACTACATTTTTTTGTAGGTCCACGTGAACGAATTCGCGGGTAACAGCTAGTTTTATATAATAGCAAACTAACTTAATTAACTTGGACGAACCGTCGTCATCTCTACGATAGAGCACGAACTTCGTTCTAAACTTAAATATTCTACCCGCAGCCTCTGAAAAGCTTCATGAATTTTCTGAAAGCCGCGATAGATGGCGCTTTTTTAAATTTAGGTTCCTAATCATACATTTACTTAAAAATACAATAAATAAATTAAATTTGGTAACATAATTTAAATATTATAATATTACCAAAGTAAATGAATGAAGTCTAAACAAAAATAAAAATAATTAACATAAGAAAAAAATGTGTAGGTAGGTATCTAATCCTCGGTATTATTGATCGTTGTATTAATACTTTTTTACTTAATATCTTGATTTAAATACAGAAGCACTGTCCACAATGTGCTTCTTTCGTAAAATTGTGTTATCAATGGTTTTAGGATAGTATCCATTATCAGTTCAGAGTCCCATGTACAATGACATCCTTTGTTTACATTGTTATCATGTCACTGCCATAAGCTACTGCGTGGAGATAAGATAAGGCTCTTAACCACAAAACATATAATAATCTTAATAAAAACTTTATCCATACTTATTACCAACTAACAGGTACCTAAGTTAGTTGAACTTAAAGTAGTTTTCAAATAAAAGTTGTAGTGGAGACTATTTTTAGAGCCTGCCTAGAGAAGTCCCACCACCTTGCCAGTTATTCAACCGTCAAGCAGTAGTGTGCAAATAATACTGTAGGTATAACATATTATAATCTTAACAAAAACTATCCATACTTATTACCTATTACTAACAGGTACCTAAGTTAAGTTAAGTTGAACTTAAATAATTTTTCAAATAAAAGTTGTAGTGGACTCTTTTTTCAGAGTCTCCCTGGGGAAGTCCCGCCACAGTTATTCAACCGTCAAGCAGTAGTGTGCAAACAATACTGTGTCCCGGATTGATGGGCAATGTTTCCAGTGAAATTACTGAGCATAAAGATATTTAACATCTACTATCTCAGAGTGTCGAGAGCAGTGTATTTCTACGCAGGGTTTTGAATTGTTGAAGTTCATACAGAATTTATGGCATTTGAACTGTTATGGCTAATAACGCTTACTATCAGGCAAACGATTTGATCGTCTTTGTTCACTATAACGACACACGATTAAACAAGTTTATGGAAATTTTTAATCTGTGCTTGTACCTTCGACATTTTTCATCAAAGGAGCTTCTTTTATGTTCATCTTTTTAGGGTTCCGTAGGTTCCGTACTACATGGAAAATTTATCAGTTCGTCATGTCTGTCTGTCTGTCTGAATCTTTTACAGCCTTAAAACTTAAAAAAGTCATAAACGTACATGCATGAAATTTTGTTTTAAAGTTAACAATTTTGAAAGAATAAAAACACATAATTTTATATTTTGTTTTAATAAAACGGGAATACCTACTCTCGTTAAATTGAGTCGGTTATTCCGACTATAGTTTCAATGACATTCGGTGACCTTTATCAAGGAATGCTAAGCGAATAACCTATAGCTATAAATAAGCTATAGTCTGAATAACAGACTCAATTTAACGTGAGTATTCCCGTTTTATAAAATAAAATGTATCAAAACCACGTCAGTTTTCATAGTATTATAATTTTATATTATTGGATTTTATTATGATAAAAAAATAATTCGCCTTTCCCCCACACAAAGGGTATCATTGAATAGGTATTTTAAAATAAAGTTAAGGTTTGCTACACCATTTTTTTGTCAGATGTGCCGCTTGCGAAATATAGGCCAAGAAAGTTGCTTGAATAATAACTCTTATCTTATCTTGAAATGTGTCCCCTCTGCCATTTCTAAACTATGCATCTCAGAAACTTGTCATCTTCCATGTTGATAGATCTAAGTAAAAACTTTCTTTTAAAATTATTTCGGGCAACACGTGATAATGACTTTTTGAGATGAGCTGAAAAAACTGATAAATACTTCAAACATCCTATGCGCCTCCGGAACCCTACTAAACGTGACCCGACAGGCTCTTAACAAGTTATTTAGCGTTGTGATGGTGATTCATGTTTTTTCCTTTATTGGAGACACTTCGCGTTTTTCTTTGTCCCACTGGACAAAGCGAGATAATTTTAGACCAGGAAAAAACAGATACAGCAAATTGTTATCTCAATGGAAACAAAATCTAAGAGAGTAACGATTTGCAAATGAAAATGTTCGTTCGAGGATTTACGATTTTAAAATTAAGTATTAATTATTTACAAAATCAAAAAGTTGTATCAAAATATCTCATTTTATTAATTTTTTTTTTGTGTGTTTTGCCTACAACGTTAAAATAACTGACACGGCAAATAAAATTCAAGATTTGTTTATTCACTTTTGGACACTTTTGCTTCGACAATATCTCACCAAAGTTGGAGGAAAGCGCGGGTTGTAGGGACTGCGACCAAGCATTCTAGCATCGAGCATCGTTCAAGCGCGTCTAGCAATGAACCAATAAGAGGAGAGTCGGAAAAGGCAAAACTTTAATGAGACATGTATTATTGGTGTAATAAGTAGGTACTAAGTAGCCCTACTTCATATTATAAATGCGAAAGTGTGTTTGTTGGTTTGTTTGGTCACTATCACGCAGCCACAGCACGACCTGAATTTTTGCATGGATATAGTTTAGAGGCCAGAGAGTGCCATAGGTTACAATACAATACAATACAATATAACTTTATTATACACCAAAAGAAAAAATAGAAAAAAAAAAAAAAAAAAAATTAAAATTATTAATATTTTGAGAAAATGTACGGCTCCTGAGGAATTTTGACGAGGCTGAAACCGCGGGACACAGCTAGTACTTCATAATTATGAAATATTACAAAACCTAACACTACTCTACGCTTTACGCTACCTATGTGTGCAGCCAAAATGTATGAGAAATAACACTGTTATGATCTTGTCAGATACTATTCGAAATTATTTTGAGAAGTCAATACTAGTGACGAGACAATGAAGTATGTACCCAGTGGTATGAGAACAATGAACGAACCAATATTTTATGTACATTTGACAACCAAAGAAGATCGGACAAAGGTTAAAACATCATTTTGACATATGACAAAGTATGACGAAGTTGTCGAAAACAGTTAAAACAAAACATTACCCTCCTTGGGGTAAATATTTGAGAATACTTAAGAGCCCACCGTATTTACCGTTTTTTTAAGTCTCACATTGTTGATTATGTAGGTGTATTGACTAACGTTACAGAAGCCACTTTCCTTTAAAAAAGCGAAACAGTTTTAGAAACTCTAATTTGAATAAAAATAAAGCGATGGAATTTTGCCAATTGGTGACACAATTGCGCCAACGCAACGAAACAAACAATATAATTTTAAACTCAAATGCTCTTGCTACATTACAAAACATTATCTAGGCACCCAGATTATGCTTACAAAATACGCAAAATACCAGTCCAAAGTCACCGATATAGCTCTCAAAGTTTGCAAGCTGAAGTGGCAATGGGCAGGCCACATCACTCGAAAAACCGTTAACCGACGGGGAAGAAAGTTTCTTGAGTGATGACCATGGACTGGAAGACGAAGCGTAGGCAGGCCTCCCACTAGGTGGACCGATGACATTGTGCAAGTTGTGGCCAACAGGTGGATGCAAGTGGCACATAGTCGGTCGATGTGGCGTAGACCGCCACATCGACTGACTATGTGCCACTTGGAGGCCTATGTTCAGCAGTGGACGTTTTTCGGCTGACAATGTAATATAATGTAAAGAAAAATTGCAAAGCTCATCGACCTTCATTATAAAGGAAAATAGTTTTGTGCCCGTTTTCAGGACCCTATATAGGAGTCGTCTAAATCAGATTTCTAAATAATTAGAACTTATCTTGGGCAAAAAAAAAGTTAGGCAAACTTTAAATTAGATGATAACTGAACAATTTGTTCAATTAGCAAATTGGGCAAAGGGGTCTCTCGAAGATTCGTATATTCATTCAGCAGCATTCGGGAAGTTGCGTGATAACTTCACGACCATAATTCCGCAGTGTCTGAAGACAAGGGTCTTCAACCAATGTGTTTACCAATGACATATGGAACTAAAACGTGGTCCTTAACTGCTGGTTTTTTGGAAGAAGTCAGAGTCGCATAGCGGGCAACGGAGAGATAGCTCTCTTTCGTTTTTTCTTCGCGCGATAAAATCCGGAACGAAGATATTCGGCGAAGAACTAAAGTCACCGACATAGCTATCAGGGTTTGCAAGCTGAAGTGGCAATGGACAGGCCACACCGCTCGCAGAACCAATAGCAGATGGGTAAGAAAGGTTCTCGAGTGGCAACCACGAGTTGGAAGACGCATGTAGATAGGCTCCCCACTAGGTGGACTGACGACATTTTGAAGATCGCGGGTAACCGATGGATGCAAGTTGCAAATTGTCGTTCAGTACGGCCGTATATTAAGGGGGAGGCCTTTGTTCACCAGTAGACGTCTTCAGGCTGTTGATGATGATGATAAGATGATAACTAGTGACGTTAGGCGTCACCTAACGTTACGACTCTGATTCGATGCCTAATGATAGGGAACCACGCCGCACTCGCTCAGTACTCATGTAAGAAGGTATTCTTACTTGTTAAAAGTAAAATTTAATATAATCCAAACGTCAAAAGTACAAGTTGACAACCAAACAATCAAAACCATAGATATCTTTCAAAAAACTAAGCAACCATTTTGCATAGGAATAGAACTCTTAAACTAAGTTTAAGATTCCGTCAATGCCATTGATTGCTTATTTTTAACAATTTTTTTATCATGGTTTTTGATTAACTTTTTTAAATTAATAAACACGTTAAAAATGATTCATTTATATTATAATTGTTGTATATATTTATTATTAGATTATTATTATCATATTATTTATAATTAAGTATATAGAAAATTAATTATTATTGCATTTTTATTAAAGTACCTTTATTTAATTTATTTGTATTTCGTGTTCCATTTATTTTTTTTCCTTTAAAAATGTGATTTTAAATGATTAATAACACAGTTTACAGATTTTTCCCGAAACCAAAAAGCTGACATTAGGTTTGGAACACTTGGACTCTACCAACTGTACGAAGTAACGTTTTAGGCAAAAGCTCTGCTTCCTAAAATGTTAAATGATAACTACAATGAAAATAGGTCACTGACATATTCTAGGCCGCCAGTCTAACCACTTTCAACTCGTTTCGACAAACTTTGATATCTATGCAGCGGTAATAGTAAGCATGTGGCAATTCTGTGTTATGGAATTCGATACGAAGACTGCAACGGTTCTGATGAAGCCAAGCAATACAGCGAGAGGATCTATCACTGCAATGCAAGTTCTATTTGCGTTCGGTCGAGGAACGATACGCGCATGACCGTACTATCTATGCTCCGAACAGCTCAGTCCGCTCGCACTCCGAAGCGCGGCCGCGCGCCGCTCGCGACCTCCACGCTAAACAATCGCGCATCGAAACAAAATCGAAATTCGAATTTCAAATAAAAGTGCTTGTTATAATCTATACCAAAATGAGGCGCAACGTCAAAATTCTGTTCCTAATCGGAGCTGTGTGGATGTTCTTCCTTTTCTACTACATGCAACCGGACTCCGTTCAGTCAAAGGTAAGGTATCGATTAGCCGTTGTTTATCAGGAATCAGCTGTTAGGGTTAGAATGACTGCAATGTGCGGTCAGTTCACTGCGCATGACCTGTCTTTCCTGTTTTTTAAACAGATAAAAACAAATAAAGCTCAATTCTCAGAGAAAGTGCGTTAGTTTTTTAATTGCGTTTTCATTTGCCTTGACACGAATCGTGGTGGAAAAGCAAAAAACGTTAGCGTGAGCTTTTCGGATTACAAAATAGTGGCGTTTATCTTTTAGATTTGGAACGAAAATATTTCCAGACTTGGGAAGTCGTGTTGGGATAATGTAGATGACTTCCTTTTTCGAAAACATGAGTTATAAACCAAGAACTATGAGTTATATTTTTATCCTTATTCGTAGAATATTCTTTTTTTAACTTCAGTGCAGTTCTTGTAGTTTATGGTAGGCTAAAAACTGTAAAAAATTATCTCGGTTCTACGTTTTTTTAAACTCGTCTATTACAAAAGAATCAATAGTCAATAGATGATTTGTGCAAAAAGCATATTGTGTATTTCAATTATAATAATTAACTTCTCGAAATTATGACAATTACTCAAATCTAAATTCAAATCATCAAACATTTGACTCTAAACTCTACGTAGGGTAATTTAATACAAATGTAGCAACAACAACCTTCAAAATTATTCATTCACTTAATTACCCTTTATTATTTAATTACCATTTATTAGGGTTTAGCCAGTGACGAAATGACCGAGTTGAAAAAATATAGCGAGTTAAATCGATGGAAATCTTTTTGTTTTTTATTTATTTATTGGCAGCGTTAGGTTTTTTACACAATTTTCAAATTAAAAATTAGATATAGATTTTAGATAAGTCATTCAAGGTCTAGAAGTCACTTATAAGTAACCGGTAGGTCGACCTGTTGGGTATCGCAGGACGCTCACCGTAATAAGAGGACGCTGCTGCCCGTCCTCCGGTAGGTCTATTCGCAGTTTTAGGACGTCCTGACCTTACGTGAGGCGCGCCTCTGCGCGAGTCGTTTTACCTCTTGAGTTTGTCTATAAATGATCCACTAAACTTATTGAGAAAATGTAAGTATAAACCATATTTGACTAATAACATAACATAACTGACTAAGTCTACTAATATCACTTTTCTATTTTGTGAGTGGAAGGCACTGGATCCTACGACACAGGACTCATCCTAGTGTGGGGCACAGGGTTCGTCTAACAAAAAATCAATGTTTTGTGCATCTAAATAAATAAATAAATAAAAAATAAATAAATAAATAAATTTATCAATGAAATATCTTACAGAGCAAGTTGGTACTTTTAATTTTTGCTGTTCCACATTACATGAACTATTGTTCCATTATTGTGTTATATTTTTTTTTTTTTTATAAAATGTACAAAAAAGCACTTTAGAATGACGAAAGTTAGTACGCAAAAAGGCTCTAGGTGATTGGGCCCGAATACGAAATGGCCCATATACGAAAATACCACTACGCTAAAGGGTCATTATGCGAAAGAGCAGGACATCACGACCAGGGGCCTTATCCCGTAACTCTGGTGGCAATGGACATCGCGTGCCGTCCCACTCGCGCCAACTTACTCGCACCATGCGAGCGAGCAGGATAGCAAACGAAGACCATCGCCACCAGAGTTACGGGATAAGACCCTTAGACCGACACGCATTACTCATTATGAAGATTAGGTTGGGGTAGCTTAAAATGAACCGAATGTTACAACCAAAAAAATCTCCTCTTTTTTTAATGAAAGAAAAGTTCACTCCAGTGTCTGAAATTAGATAAAAAAGTTGCAAATGGCTACAGACACTAAGCTCGTGAACCTCTTAAGAGCACACGATTAAGGCTTATTTAAGAATGCTCTCCCGCATTACGCGCGTATTCGTTGACAAAAATAAATGGGTATATATTTTTGAGTATCTACAAAATTATTATTTTTATTAAATAGGATTTGAATCAATCAATTTATTTCCACACTAGCAGCCGGCCCCGGCTTTGCAAGGGTATTTAACAAAAATAAATAAATTATAATACACACACGAAAACCCTTCTATTTGTTACAAGTTACAAAAAAAAAGAAAATTATAAAAAAAACTAAAAAGCTACCCAACAGCGAAATATTTTTTTCAAATCGGTTCAGTAGTTTCGGAGCCTATTCAATGCAAACAAACAATCAAATCTTTCCTCTTTATAATATTGGTATAGATTATTCTATCATCATCAATAGTTTTCGCAGCGCACGCGATGTATAAAATATTTTAGGTATTTTTTTTACATCTTGGGTTACATTATTGGAGTTCTAGTAAGGATCCCTAATTTTTTTGAAAATATAATATAGCCTATGTCACCCGGGGATAGTGTAGCTTCCCAATAGCGAAAGAATTTTTCAAATCTGTTCAGTAGTTTCGGAGCCTATTCAATGCAAACAAACAAGCAAACAAACAAACAAATCTTTCCTCGTTATAATATTGGTATGGTATAGACAATAGTTTTCGCAGCGCACATCGCGTGCGCTGCTAAAGAATATTTTAGGTATTTTTTTTACATCTTGGTTTACATTATTGGAGTTCTAGTAAGGATCCCTAATTTTTTTGAAAATATAATATAGCCTATGTCACCCGGGGATTGTGTAGCTTCCCAACAGTGAAAGAATTTTTCAAATCGGTTCAGTAGTTTCGGAGCCTATTCAATGCAAACAAACAAACAATCAAATCTTTCCTCTTTATAATATTGGTATAGAAAAATTTATTTAACATAGATAATTCTATTAATTATAGCCATAGTTTACTATTAAATTTTAGCCATACACGACTTATTCATAGAAACATTGACACTAAAAGTGTTACAATTTAATTAAGCATGTTGTTGAGTAGGTGAGTCAGTACACATTTATTATAGAATAATGTTGTGTTGTGCTGTAGAATAGTTGAATAGTTTATTTTGTGAGTAAGTTGCATGAATACTTTGAAAAACATGAGTACAGTTTATTTCAATAACCTTCAGTATTTTTCTGTCACAAAAAATACTGAACTTACAAGCAAGAAAGAGCGAAGAGCGGTTTTCTCCTCCTAAGAGCTTACAAAGGTTTAATTAAAGGGCGATACAGATTTTGCTTTACAATTTTTATGACTGGTCTTGGAATTTCCAATCGTTTCATGTTCTGTACTTAATGAAATCTTTAGTTGATTTTTAGTACCGTGTTATTAAACACGAAGACGCAGTTAGTACTTGGTTCAATAACGTAAAATGTAGGAATGACGATGTGGCAGTTTTTTTTTTTTTTTTTTGTTTATTAAGTCGCCACCTCTAACACTTAGTAAACTTATTCTTAAAACTTACCGGAACCACCGGAGAGATGGGCTGTGTTTGAAAAACGTCCACCAATATATATATTATAAATATATATTATTATGAGAAATCCCCCAAATGAGAAGTATATAAGTCGCCTACAAATAAATACCTATGATACTCTATCTAGTCTGTGTCCGTATTTTTCACACCAATTACATAAATAAAAAGAGGCTTAGAAATCAATGTAAGAACTGGCAGACTTATCGAAAGGGACGAAATCTTAGGATGGAGAGACTAACCCCCGAATACTGAAACGTTTGTCAACTTTGACGACAGATTAAGTCTCTTGCTGTCTTTGTCATTTGCTTAGTGCCAGACAAAGGCAGTATTAGAATTAATCTGTTGTCAAAGTTAACAAACGTTTCAGTATTCGGAGGTTAATAGAAGAGATATAAGACGAGGTGAGCAATCTATGAGGTTTTACTATGAAAACTGACGTGGTTTTGATACATTTTGTTTTAATAAAACGGGAATACTCACGTTAAATTGAGTCGGTTATTCCGACTATAGTTTCGATCGCATTCGGTGAATTTTATTAGGCTCCATTAGCATCGACCGAACGAAAATAATCTGATTATATTGAATTGTCATGTACGACAATTATTCAGCTAGTTCTTAGGACAAAAAATATATTGTTGTTAACGTTTAATAAATAAATATTGTGTCTATTTTTTCCGTGCAAACAAATAATTGTATAGTATAATCTTATGTCAATAATCGATTATCATTATTATTTATAGTTTTTCTTTCGAAAATCTGTCGTTACCGAGGTTATGCTAATATTCATGGGCTTTTGTCTAAACTAAAATTAGTACAAGTTAAGTTCGGTAATCATCTAATGACAAGTTTTTTTAAAAATTAGTTTCATAGTAGCACCCACTCACTTAGCTGCGGTTACACGCATGCCATCGTCGCCTTTACATTTGTAGCATCTCTTTTTATATTATCAGCCACTTTACACCGCGATAAAAAACGACAAACAGTCTTATAAATAAATATAAAAGTATAACTTAAAATTAAAAGCTTTCAAAACATTGTTTATTTTGACACTTATGATGCGTGCACTTAAGAAATTCTAAGTTATTTAAAACTAACAACTTATTACAATATTTATTGTGTATAGCATAGAAAGTGCTTTAAGAATAAATAAATACAGAAATAAATATTGGTAGACGTTTTACACACAGCGCCATCTAGCCCCAAACTAAGCAAGCTTGTACTACGGGAACCAGAAAACTGATAGAATACATAAATACTTTTTTTTTTGTAATTTCATACATAGAATACATAGAACACCCAGACAAAGAACAAATATCCATGTTCATCACACAAGCGTTTGTCCTGGGTGGGAATCTATAGATCAGAAGGTGGAAAGCCACCCACTGAGCCACAAGGCTAGTCAAAGAATAGAGTATACCGCCGTTTTGTCCATCTAAAAAGCGTAGTAGCCCACCCCTAAATGTTATCCGATTTCGATGTTTTTCATTTGTTATATAGGTACATCGTGAAAAACTATGCCTGCATGTTTATTTTATTTTAAATTTCGCAATATCTTACTTATTTTAGGCACTTAAGGTGACTTTTTTTTGCGCAGAAAATACGAAGAAAATTATTTGTTATTAGAATACCATAATTAGTTTAATAGGAAATAACGTAATATAGGAACACAGAAACAAACTTATATATACCCAAAAACATTACCCTCCTTCTTGGGCAGTCGGCTAAAATTCTTTGCATGTTCTTATGATTTGTAATGCTTAGGCTATTAATTAAAACATCGTTTACCAGAATAGTTTAATTCAACCGTTATTTTTATTTTATAATGAAAACAATAGAGCATATTCAAGAATAAACCTCTTGAAATTGCTCCATTTATTTAAATGGATACTGATAAGCAATAACATGTCAATTTTTTTTTTTTTTGTTTACTTGTTATTGCTTATCAGTATCCGAATATGTCTGTTACAGCACTTGTTTTATTTTAGAGGGTAGTTGTAAATACTTCCACTGCGGTGAAGCGGTCCTGTGGCGTGAGATCCAGTGACTTCCGAGATTACATTAATACTATTATACATAAGTATTCTACGTAAGTAACCCCCGAATACTGAAACGTTTATTAACTTTGACGACAGATTAAGTCTACTGCTGTCTTTGTCATTTGCTTAGTGTCAGACAAAGGCAGTAGTAGAATTAATCTGTTGTCAAAGTTAACAAACGTTTCAGTATTCGGGGGCAAGAGGTATAAATATTTGTCCGAACCGTTAATCCGATCTACATAAAATAATACGATCATAAGAATTGGAGCTACGGACTTTATTGCGTCATGTTAAGGATAAGCCTAGTCATTGCAATGTATTTGCATTTCGATAAGAGGAAAAAAGCTTTATCATTAGTTATTGGTCTCATTTCCCGCCTCAGCTATCTCGCTTGCACATTTTCTACGTTTGATCAAACATATTTAAAGTATACATTTCAAGTCAGCGCTAATATGTCTGATCCAATTGATAGCTAAATATAATTTAAGATATATTTAATTATTTAATAGATACTTAACATTTCTGATTCTTGTTTACAAAAATATTATTAATTTAAACATGTTAGGAATGTTTGAGGAGAATTTATTTTTACGGATGTGGCAATACTGATTATATAGATTGCGTATAGAAAAACTGAAGCGGAGATTCGGACTTACCAAGAGGATAAAATGGGTGATCGGGCAGAGAAATAATTATTAGATCGAGGAATACAGTGATCTAGCGGAGTTTGGAGTTTCATTAGACATCTACGACACCCAGCAGCACTCTGAAGTGAAGGTTAAGCTTTTACAATGAACGAATGAAACTGCCGGCTTCCTTGTTTCCTGAGAGATAATAGGGGCTTTAGGGCTTTTCTAGTTCAGAGTGAATAATAATCATGACTATCATAGGCGTGAAGCACGACCAAGAAGAGAATCATTCAACGACAAAGACTTCAACGACATTGTCGCTAACCAACAAGGGTGTTGTTATTGTTTTAAACTAAAGTTTGATTCATTTTAATGTTCGGAGCTTCAAAGGCTACATTTTGCTGCCGAGTTTTGTTTTTCTTTGAATAATAATACTTGAAGATTAAACAAGAGATAATATAATATTTAATACTAGCTGCTCCCCGCGGTTTCACCAGCTATTCTACAAGAACGGTTATTTTTTTCAGGATAAAAAGTAGCCTATGTTTTTTCCATTCCAAATTTCATCCAAATCCGCTCAGCCGTTACAGAGTTGAACGGGAACAAACACACTTACATACTTATCTACTTACATACTTACACACAACCTTTGGCATTTATAATATTAGTGTGATACCTTCTATTGTTGCGTCCAAGTAAGAAATGATAATACTCGATTTAAAGTAAGATATATAATCACTTCTGATCACAAATTGTAATTATTCTGATCACAAATTTTAATTTTTCGGATCAGAAATTGTTATTTTTAGAACAAGCTTACAACTTGTTTAAATAAAAGATCGGCAAACGTGCTGACCGTCCGACTGATGGTAAGCAAACCGCCACCAATCAAACGGACACCAGCAACACGCACATTGCAGCCGATATAATAGAGAAATACTAAAGTTATTATATCTGTTGCTTTCGACTGTGACTCAAGAGCACTAGAAACCTAATTAATAACCTTACCGAACTGGATTTGAGCCTGATTGAAAGGATACTATCGACTACCAATCCGTATTCGGTGTTCGGATGTAGGTTAAAGGATTTCCGCTACACATTCACGTCCAACACAGAATATGAAGTACTTTTAAGCTTCAAGTGGGTAAGCAATGTTAGTTTACTTGAGATACGACTTTAGCAAGTCCCGCATGTCCCGTATTATTACAAAGATGTCATGTGTCTCCGCTAAGTCTGCTAATTAATACTAGTATTTCGCGCCGAACTGAGACCTCGCGACCTCTATATCTTCACAACCGCTCGACCGATTCAGCTCATATTCGAACTTAACAATTGTATTAAAATGAACTACTTGCCTACAAAATTTCATGAAGATCGGATCAACGGTTCGCAAGTTATCATCGGACAAATATACACACAAACATACAAACATACACACAAATGCCAATTTGTCCCAGTAAACTCTGAGACCTTCGCTTCGCTCGGTCAAATATATAATTAGTTCCTTCTATTCTAGAAAACACGTACATTTTGGGAGAAAGAGATAGACATATTCAAGAAAACTTAATTATAGCTATCTCGTTTTGCTCTCTTAATTTTCGCCCTTCTTTACCACTCTTCGGCGAAACTTGGTTGCTAGGTTACAATGAGCCGTAACCTAGCAGATAAAAACCTATCTTATTATTTTATTTACTGACAAACATAATCTCTTTATGACGGGCACACTGCATCACACTATCTATAAAACTTGCAAATAAGCGGCTGAGATACTTGTGGCACTACTAAATACATCTTAATTTTATACATCGTAAAGCTAAGATTACATCGTAATGTTAAGTAGGACTTAGCGTTCCATCAAAGCGTGAGAAGATTTAAATAAATGAACTCTCACTTTTCCTCGGTTCAGTGCCAAAGAAGAGTGAAGACTAAGCTTCATTCGGATATGCCTACATGCATGTCTAGTATGCCGAAAATTCCTATACTTATTTTATACCTTAATGTACGCCTGAATCAATCAACTAACTCTCGCGTTATTCAACACCATTTTCATTATTGTTGAGTTCTCAACATTTCGGCAAATGCAGAGGTGGATAACCTTGATTTAAAGAATCCTGGACAAAAATATTTGCACAATTGCAAATAAGAAAAAACTATCCAAACCGAGTAAGAAAATCACCCCTCGGAATAAAGAGCGAAGGGTGGTAGGATCGATACCATGGGGTAAGTTATGGGTGTAAAATGAACAAACGCCACGAATCTAAACCAAGTTCCTAAGAAATTAATGTTTACTTTTTGAGCTAAGGTTCTTTATTTTTGTGTGGAAGTGTACTCAACCAAGGAACTAAAAGTACCAATAGCTATTATCTCCCTTTTTACCTTACTAACGAGTTGTTATCATAGTTTTGTACGAGAAACGAAAATAAGAGGAAAAAAGAGCAAAATAATATTTCTCTCTCTTTCTCTCTCGATTTTTAGACGGCGGTTGGCTTATTTAGGCTATTGAGTTATTTATTGTGGACAAAACAGTACTTACCTACAACCATTTGTTACAATAGTTTTTAAGCCTTTTTTAGAATCATGTAATATTTTTTTTTTAATGTGTGAACAATAAAGAGTAAATCTATCTATATATCTACCTATACGTATAACCGTCCTATTTTTCTTACCTGCTCTTATAATTAACTCTCAGATCTCGAATGCATCTCTGATAACAAACGTTATCACAAAGGTAGCGGTATATAAATTATGCAAATATAACCTGCTGATAACGGCCCCTGTGCAGAGATAAACTAAAACAAACTTGGTATAAATACCAAGCTTGTTACATTGTGTTTAATATAATTGAAATACTTATTATTATGCTACTGGTAGTTAGTTATAGTTCGCGACAAACTGAGATCTCGTAAAACGCTTAACTAAATACCACCAAACCAAAATGCTCGGTGTATACAACATAGTAAGTAGTATTCCTTTTGTGATGTTGTTAGTTTTATGTTCTAGCAGCGCCCCGCGGCTTCACCCGCTATTCTACAGAAACCGAATATTTTTCCGGGATAGAAAGTTCCTATGTGTTAATCCAGGGTATAAGCAAATATTCAACGCCATACCATCATTACTACTTTCGAGTAGTTAGTAGGGTATACAGTAGGAGGGTTCTTGCGTTGTAGCATTATTAGCAATGTAAAATAATGTCGCCACAAATTTCTTTGGCATAGAGACACTTACACAGCGTAGCCCTGGTAGACCGATACAACGATGGCGTGACGACATCCAAAAGTTTTGCGGCAACACCTGGATGAGATTGGCACAAAACGGTAGATTGGCGAAAGAGGGAGGAGGCTTATACTCTACAGTGGGCTGAATAAGCTACCAATGATGATGATGATAGAGACACTTAAGTACTTCAAGCTTTTATATTGAACCACTTCACTGGCTTGAAAACCGTTTTATGACTTAGTAACATTACGTGATGTGATTATGCGTAGAATTCAGATAAAGCGGTGAAAAGGATTTGAAAGCGGTGAGTCAAAGGTACGCTACATTTTTGAGAGAGTGGGCTGTAAATCTCGGACCCACGAGGGGAGAATATTTAATTGTTTCAGCGTTTTTAGAAAGCGTAGGTTTTATTTAAATTTATTATTTAATTTTCTGAATCTGAATTATCTCTGAAACACCTAGCCTGATGGAAAAACAACGGTTAACCTAAAATAACTGAGTTTATGATACCATATTTTTCAATAATTCAGAGTGTTCAGTGAAAACCACAGACATTTATTAGATTAGACACCGCGAGCGCGTCGATTTGTATAAAACCTAGCGTGGCAAGCATTTCAATAACCTAACTACTTATTAATTGTCGATTCGCATGACCAACAGCTTACGAAAAGTTTTTTTTTAACTCTTATAAGTCAGCGTTTGACCACCAACTCGTCTGTTGGTAAGCGACGATGTGACCGAAGATGAATCAACGCCATCTATCGAACTATAGGAAGTAACTTTGTCTCCCTGTCTGGATGTTTGTCACGGTATCCCGGCTAAACAGCGGAACGGATCTTGAAACGAGATTTTTTTAAAGAGTTAGGATACTTTTTTTATGTCCACGCGAATTAGGTCGCGGGTAACAACTGGTATTACTATATATTGATTTACTCATACTAGATGGTGACTAATCAAATCATGTGGATGTGAACATTTAATCAATGCTCAATCAATATTACTTAATTTCCCAGGAAGGTCAACCAAACATAGAAGGTCCACATTATGCCTTTAGCATTCTATCACGTCTGATTCCTCGAACGTACCGCTACCTTTTGAATTGATGCAGTTTTTGCGACAGGTCAACGACATCAAAAACCGGAGCACTTTGTAACTATTAAGTAACTACTTTGTTGTAATTCTGAAGGAAGCTTAGACTGAATGATAAGCGTTTAAAAGTGTGAAATAGGATTAATAAATTTTATTACAATGAGGTATGCGCTAGTTCACGATCTTATTTGGACTGGAACTTTACGGTTACAGTTTTTATTACGAACAGTTTGACTTAAAAATAACTAAGTTTGTAGCATTAGGTAAGTATTTAAGAAATAGGTCTTTTGCTATTTCCTATTTATCCACTATAATTGACATCAAAGTAAAACATAGGTTCTTTGACCGTGAATTCCTAGATGTTAAATCTTTTAAGCTCAGTAATTTCAGTGGAAAGGTTGTCCTTCAATTTGGAACAGTCATATTTAAACTTACATTTGGCGCTTGAATAGCTGCCAAAAGTGTTATCAAGCCCACCGAACCCAAAAATGAAAAAACGAAAACGACTTTTCGTAAGTATCTCTATATATATATATCTAAGTATACAATAAACAATTTTACAATGTTGATTGATTTGATTTTAAAAGTTCTGTATTTAGCATAAGAAACACAAACTAGATTCTTACACTCTTATAATAAGTTAGTAAAATAAATAAGTATTAGTTAGTATGTTACTTTTTATATATTTTTGTTGCTGTTTTCTTTTTTATTGTTGTCTTTTCAATCAAATTTTTATTATAACATTATCATCTTCCATTCATGCCACAAGAAAAACTTAAATTTTTCTTTAAATTATTCTTTGTTTGTTGTATTTTTGTTTTAAGTTAGATTTAAGCTTAGATTATGGTCCACGGGTGGGCGAATTGGGGTAACCTGTAATGCCCACCCAATGGAAAAGAATTGATAAATAAATAAATAGAATATTGGCAATATTGTTATTATTTCGCTGCAATTTAGTATAACTTTATCAGGCTAGCAATGACTCTTTTAAGTCTTAAAACCTAACTGATATTATTACTAGCTTGGTCCGCGGCTTTGCTCGCATAAGCTACAATAATTTCAAAACTCCATTTCCATATTCAGCGATTGATTTTCGAAAAACCCTAAGAAAATATATTTTCACTTAAATTCCTTACTTTGTGTGCTTTGTACACAATCCGAGTGTAATTGGCATAGCATGAAAAAAGATTTTATTTCCATACAAACTTTGGGGAATCATTAAATCTTTATATTTTATATTAAATATTCAATATTTTTGTTACATTTATTGGGGTAAATTAGACTTTTTTCCGCAATTTTTTTTTTCCATTCCGTCGATTTACCATCCATCCATCGGTCCTTTAACCTCATATAGCTGGAATTTCGCAAATCCTATCCAAATTCTCTATCATAAGCGGTTTGGTGTGTGCGATTCTTAGATATCTATTTATGAATATCTAAAAAAATAGGGGTATTAGTATACAATAAAAAACATAAAAAATAGTAATGTGTATAATGTATAGCTACATTAATGTTTAGTAACTTCAGATTAATCTTAGCGCTCGTAATTCGTAACGCAATTTGTGCAAGTCTATGAATAAATTGACTTATCTGTACAATTTCTTTAATCTGTTAGATTTCACGGTACGATTACCGCCTCGCAGTCAGACGCTTTTTCTAGCACTAGATAACTTGACAATCTAATGTAAATAATACTTGGATCATGATTTCCAACGTAGATTTACTCAAGTCTCTGCGACTCAACGATCAAACTAACAATTGGAATATCCAGAGACCATTAAAATTCTATAGATAATCCAAATATTCATGTCAACTACCAGTTGGCAGCGTACCCAGCATGCTGGCGGCATTACTACGCTGAATGTCAATGCTTATGCGTTGCGCCAAATAAACGCCAGCATTTTGGTCACGCGTCGCGTCAACCAGGCGCTCTGATAAGTTTTTGAAAATAAGATGAGCTCCCAGTCCCCAAGGGCCCAACGTATCTACTCCAAACGGCTCAACTATGTAACCTCTACCGAGGTTAGCATATATGCGCCGCTTGTGCTGCTCCGCTGAATGAGCCGCCGCGCCAGCCCTACTCCGTGTTTCAGAATGATGTAACAGGGTGCCATTGTGTCAACGCAAGTTGCGTCCCACACAAGGGGCCGTCCCATCTTCCAGGGCACAAGTGTAATTTTATTACTATGAAAACTGACGTGGTATTGATACATTTTGTTTTAACAAAATGGGAATACGTTAAATTGAGTCGGTTATTCCGACTATAGTTTCGATCACATTTGGTGACCTTTATCAAGGAATGCTCAGCGAGACACGCGCGCGACCTCATCTTGCCTTGCACTATAGTCGGAATAACCGACTCAATTTAACGTGAGTATTCCCGTTTTATTAAAACAAAATGTAATTTTATTTATAATTTTATATTTTTAGATATTTTGTCTTGGACTAGGCAGTGGGCGATGCATTTATGCCGTGGCGGTCAAAGAATTTGAGACGTCACAATCTCATTCCACACGGACAGCACACGTACTGTATGCAGTGAATAGAAGGAAGCCTTTTATAGAATTCTACCCTAGATATATCAAACAAGAACTATCAACGTTCAGGTTAAACAAAACAAGGCAGAGTCTGTGAACGCTCCATTGCAATCAGTTGCTACATGTTAATCTCCGAATCTCAAATTAAATATAACTAGTTCACAAGCAAAGGCTCTCTAAAACACAAAAGTATTATTTTGACAAAACCTCGATCTAAATCAGTTCATTAGCAGTCAACTGCGCTGCGTTTCGTGACTGCATGCCACAATCATGCCGTAAGCCTATGGACTAATCCAGACCTCTACATGTTCGATATTTTCCGTAGAGAAATAGAGTTCAAAATCGAACGAAAAATGCAATTCTAAATACATTGTTGGTATATTGTAATTTGAATATTAGAGTAGAGATCTTTTGCCGTCGAATTTAAAGGATCTGGTACACAGAGGCATGTGGATTGTAGCTTGCTAAACTAATACGTAGTATGCCAAAGTCTCCTCGGTGTAGTCGATGCTTTAAACGAGGTTTCAACCCGTCACGTACACAGAACGTAAATCTTGATGCCGAAGTGTACCTGTTTAGGTTTAATGGCTTCCTTGGACTATAAATAATTGAATCTAATTACATTAATGTATGCAAGTTAAAAAATGTGTTTGTAATGCTAAAACAAGTTGAAACTTATCAAAAAACCCGACTGCTAAAATGTAGCCAGTAAATATAAATTAAGTATATTGCAAAACGTAAATAGGTGATAATTCAATTGATGGCTCTTCCTTTTGCGTTACTTACAAGTCATATTTTTAAAATTAAAACAAAATATAGCCTATGCCACTCCGGATATAAAGATGAGTCCAACGATACTTAACTCATCAAAATCGGTCAAGCCGTTTAGACTACCGGAGGTAATGTAGAAACATAAAAAACATACTTCCATATACTTATACTCCAAAACCATTACCCTCTTTCTTGGGCAGTCGGGTAAAAAACTGTGTTGAAAGAGGCAGCGTCTTCCAATGGTGTAAGGCCCACGAAACGCCAAAACTACAAATGTTGTACACCACACAACACTTTTATCATAGACCTACATTTAGATACGAGTGCGATAATATACAACACAACACATTATTCACAAAAAATGTGCCTCGTAACACAAATATCATATCAGTACACATAGTGTCTTTGGTGTGTGGTTCGCCTAAGACACATCTTTTATAAATTAACTGGAAACTTAAAACACTTTTAAAAAAATGTAATGTTTTTTCTAAATTGTCTGCAATAGGTAGATTTAATGTGTGTGCTGGTATCATGGCTGTGATACTCAAGTCCTCGTAGGAAAATAAAATAAATAAATAATACATTTAATAAATATTTATAAAATAATAAAGAGTCAGGATAACCAACGAGATATAAATAATATTGTCTTAAAGACACATCTTCTTTAAATTAACGGAAGCTTAATAAGGAAATGTTTTTTTAATTGTCTACAATAGGTAGGGTTGATGTGTTGCTGGTGTCTTGGCTGTGATACTCAAGTCTTCATAGGAGTCAGGAGAACCATCGAGATTTACAAAATAATATCTTTAGAGACTAGATGCTGATCCTAAGTTGGCGTCTCATTATTATTTACTCTTCGATTTTAATTGGTTCTTTTTTTGCATAAATGTCAGTTGAACGATGAAATGAGATTTCAAACACCTTTTAAAATATCTACTGTTTGTCCAAAAAAATGTGGGTTTCATAACAAAACTATTAGATAAGATGCTAGCTGTAATTCCAATGAAAATATTAATTATATTTCGGAAAACCGTAATGATCGCACACTACTACTTACTAGGTGTAATGCTTCCAGGCAACCTTTTCCTAAAACCCCGAAAATTCGTAAACAAGTCATAAATCATCATCATCGTCATCATCAGCCGGAAGAGTCTCTTAGAGCGCCACACTGAACGAGAAAACTCTTAAATGAAGCTGTACATTTGACTGTTTGTACATGTGTATACCTAAATCATAGTCTATTCTTCAACAAGCCACAACTTCATAATCGTCGCCATATCGACGCTATTTTGACCTATTTCATGACAACGGACTCATACTGCTATATAAGCCAAAATGGGGTCAATATACTCAACACCTCGAATAACTAGTTAATGAGAGACCAACAATGCGCAGAAAAAGATAGCTGCTCCGTATATCTTCGAAAGTAACTCTGTTTCTCTGTCTCTGTCTGGGTGTTTGTCGCGTTATCACGGCTAAGCGACTGAACGGGTCGACCTGAATTTTTGCATAGATACCCATGGAAATAGGGTCGTTTTTTTCTGTAAGTCCACGCGAACGAAGTCACGAAATTACTGTAGCCTATACGAGTAAAGCCGTGCACCAAGCTAGCATTATGCAATATTGCTAATAAGTTTTACAGTATTTTAGACTGTAATTATCTGTTCTAGTTTGTATGTATTTTGTGATTATTTTGTTAATTAAAGAACTTATAAAATCAAATCAATCAACATTGAACAGAAACATATATTTGCAACGTAAATTTTGTCGAATATCAGTAATATTTCAATGCAGTGTTGGTCCCATAGTAAACGTTGTATATGTGCAGACTGGATAATGTGTGCAATACCCTTTCGGCTTAGTGTAGCAGTTCTGTCTCACCCGGTAGATCTATTTGAAGTTACCCTAGAGCACAGATTGTGCCCTAGAGTCAAGAGTTATGTTGGAAGACTCTATTTGCAGTGGCCCAACCCTACAGCTAAAAATATTTGTTGCGATTTGTGATGATTTTAAGTAGATTTATTAGATTTTAGATTTTTGCTGAGACGTTTTTTTGTTCTGGGACGATCAAAACGACCTACCAAGCAGAGTGATCGTGCGAAAATGAGAGGAACATACAAAATCGTACACGAAAAAAAGAGTACAGAAAATGTTGTTGAGGTGCATAATTATGGTAGGCCTGATGGTCCGTTCCTCATTTCGATAAGATTTTTCTCCACTCTATCTGTGCAGACAACCACTCGCTCACTCCTGTAAGGCGGGTTTTTTTTTCTATATCACATACCTAATTTTATTTTGCCAACCTTATAAACTCAGCAACACTAAATAGCTAGTTATTGTTTACAACAAAATAGAACAATGTGCAATTGTACAACTCTAACAATGCGAATGGAAGAGGTCTCATAATGTCTCAAACGAGCATATAATTTGCTAGCACGCAAGGAAAGTAACGAAAGTTGATACTCAGATGGATTGTTACCAAAAAAATGTTACTGTTAGATGACTATGTAATGCTGCGGCCACATTCACGACGAGTGGCGAGGGAAGTACGTAGGCAGAGACTGTACACGTCCTGCCGCTCGTCGTGCTCCACGCCTTGCCCGCCGCTCCCGATTTTGTCGGTTTTTAGAGCGCGAGCCAAAGGACTAGCGAGATAGATAAAGATAGAGCGATGTCAACACAGAAGAAAGGTAAAAAAACTTCCTCTTTTTTTTTTTTTTTTTTTTCTTTCCTCGTAAGAGGATTTTGGCGTCGCACGTCTTATGCATTTGCCAGTGTCAAGTATGGTTATATATATATTCAAGTTTTGTTAAATATTATCATACAAGTCATAGTCTAAAGCGAGCAAATCAAGTCACGGTCAAGTCCAAGTCATGCCCCAGTAAAGTGGTGAAAACTTTACTAGAGCCTTCTATGGAGTTTTGGAAACAACATGAAAATTCACGTTTCACGACATTATACCATTCACCAACACGCGTGCATGTTCAAGAACACTTAACGGGTAAAAGTTCACCGTTTTTACACATTAACACTCGAAATAACACAAGTTTTGGAAAATAATAAAATGACGCGACATGATTTCTTCACGTTCCCGCCAAAACTCCAAACTTCCTCTTCTGTGGATGTCAAGGCCAAAGATGTAAAATGAATTAATATCGCGAGGAGAGGGGCGAGTAGAGTGCACAGTGTGGCCTAAGGGATTAGTACTTTAAAATTTAATTTTGATCTCATGGGCCTCAGTTACTTATAGATAGTATCTATTATATTAATTTTTACTCATCACTATTTGTCCGAGCAAAGGTCTCAAAGTCTACGGGAACAAATCGGCGTTTGTTTATAAATACTGTTTGTTTGTATATTTGTCCGAGGATAAACTGCGAAACTTTGATCCGATTTTCATGAAATTCAATACAATTTGTCATGTTTAATATGAGTAAATTCACTCCTGGGGTTACGCAGATATAGAGGTCTTGACCCCTCACTACGCAACCCTTAGTCCGACGCGAACTACTATTGTATTATTGGATTGTTGAACCAATTTGATCCAAGTATAAAGGCAGCTTAGCATTTGTTTGTGTTTCAATTCCATTCTAAAGTTACTTTGGCTAAAGCTTTGCTTTTTTAGCTTTACAGCACAGAATTCTTCTAAATAAGGCCATAAATTCACCTACTGATTAAGCGTTCTCTTACAACAACCAATCTTAATCAAATTCCCATTAAATTACATTAAAACCATAAACGCCAGTAACTAGAGCGCGTCAGATAAAAATAAAAAGTTCGTTATGCAACTGACTAGTTTGAATAAATCAATAGATTCGACACGACTCACAGATCAAAATTCGTCAACAGTAGGGTTGCCATGTCGATCAAGGATACCAAACTGCGGCCAACCGTACCAATCTCCGCGGGCGTAGCAGACAGATGCTATATTAGCAAAACGTTAAACTGACTTCAAATACGTACGTACATCAAATACGTGTACGTATAAATTGCAAAACGTCGTGGTAGAGGTTATTAAAAGTCTTACGTACAAGTGTACGAGTGGCAATTTAATTATGGTTAGAAAAAAAACTGTTTAATTCTCCATATTTTTTTTATTTTTTTTTTTAATTTATAATATTGCTCCACGGACTCCGGGGTCCGTGCCATTTATCAAGTTTTACAAATATTTTATCAACTAAAACGGAATATAAAAACATCTCGATCATTTTACAAAAAAAGTTTAGCAAGTTCTTTTTTTCTTTATTTTATTAAATCAAAATTCAAAACTATAACTGTACTAGCATAATATCTGTATGAATAGTCCCGGGCATGCACCCCCAAACCAAATTCTTCTTTAAATTTATCTTATCCTAATCCTATCCTAACTAATATTATAATTCAGAGGAATATAGCCGCATTCGTATCAGGACCATGCAAAAAACCTTCGAGGCATGAAAATGAATACATACGTCTCGAGGAAAAAACACGCTATTCAGCACTCCCTACATTACAACTGTCAGTCCATACAAAACGTCAAAAAATGGATCAACGCTATCTAGCTAAATATAGGAAGTAACTTTGCCTTTCTGTCTGAATGTTTGTCGCGTTATCACTGCTGAACGCTGAACGGATCTTGATAAAATTTGATAAGGAGTTACTGTATAACACAAAGACAGATACAGGATATTTTTTAATGTCCACGCGAACGAAGTCGCGGGTAACAACTAGTAAGAAATATTTTATCATTGTTTTTGTTTTTTTTTCATCTATCTTTCCTAAAGAAGAAGTTGAAGAAGTGTATACTGACAGCCCTAAGAGACCTGCTATCACAGTACATCGCGAGCAACCACTAGAACCAATCGCTTAGACGTTTAGTGACGTGCTCAGTGAACCATCATCGCAGATAACCGCATATTGCACCGAGCGCTTGAAATCGCATCGATGGCGAAACTCACTATAAAGCTGGATGCTTTGATATAATAGGCATACCAACTTAGTTGCAATAGTGATGTGTTAAAGTTGGATCCCAATTTCAACGTCATTACTATTTCAGCTACGGAAAGCAAATCGTAGATTATAACGATATCTTCCGTATTACTAAGACTAGAATTAGCACAGTAACACACCCATTGACCGCATACCAACGAAATAATATAATAGGGAAATATATTTGTAAGTGGCAAATTGTTGTTCAGTGTGTTCTAAGGGGGAGTCCTATGTTCAGCAGTCCGGCTTCCGGCTAGTGATGGTGATGACATTTATCTCTTTCTCTCGTTTTTTAGAAGGAGGTAGGCGCCAACAAAGTTTGTATCTAGCCACTAACCACTAATAATTAGCCACTAACTTATAACGTGTTGTAAAAAAGTTTCATTAGAACGCTTTGATGCAATATGCGTACTCTCGCTCGCTCAATCAATAGGTTTCGTTCCGTACCCAAAAAGTATCAACGGGAGCATATTACTTATCCGAAGCCGTCTGTCCGTCCATCTGACCTTTAAAAGACTATATCTTGTTTTTTTTTTTTTAATAAACGGCTATACTACTGGTCTTTAATGGCCTCTACAGCTATAACCGGACTTTGGCGAACGCAGAAGACGTTGAGCCCTAAAACTATTATTACGGCACGAGGGAGACTAGCGCAAGGGCACCGCTATGGTACGAATCTTGGCTTGGGCCGTCACCCTGGAGGAGTATATCAGGCTTGCCGTGGCACCCCGGAAGAGGTGTGACCTAATCGATCTTCGAACAGATCCTGGGATTCTTCGACCACGACGGCGAGGTCGGTGAATGATCTTGTGCCTTTGGTAGCCGGCGCCTATACCAAATGCTGAAAACTTCCTGTTGGCGGGAGCTGTCGGATCAGATCTCTTGAACTTGTATTAATATCTCCTGTAGCCTAAACGGCTTGACTGTTTGTTAGGTGTGAGGTGTCGTTGCATCTCTCTGTCCTAGATGATGATTCTGTGTCCCTGATGTCATAAGGTACATTTTGCCGTTAGCTTTATTGTTTTCTTTTTATTAATGATAATTGTTTTAGTCTTACTTGGCTTGTCTTTCGACCTAATGAAAATCAAATTTTGTTTTTACTTACTGATAGTACCTGTCCGTTCCAAGGCCATACAACCGTACACGAAATTCAATCTAAGTATTTTTTCTACGGTGTTATCTGAAGAAAGCTCTAGTTTATTACTTTCCCTACCTACGCAACAGCAAATTCTAATTAACTTCCAGCTGAGAAGACAATCCGTATCGCCCTAAACTGTTACTAAAAGATAAAAAGCTGAACAAAACTAATTATAGCTTATTGTTTCCAACGACGGTGTCAATCGTAGTGAAACCATTCACAACATGGGGTTAAGTCTCGCTATGGTAGTATGGTATCAATGGGGAGCTATCATGTTCTACGTACTAGAAGTGACACCGCATTCTGATGTCCCTTTCAATAGTGGTGTCTATGTTCAGCTTCACGCAGTCACTAACTAGAGCTCGCTTTGTGATAACGCATCGCTACATCATTTTTACAGCTTTTAAACATTGCCATATATATTATATATCGAAGCTTTTAGACTTTTAGACGGCCACTGCTGGATGAAGCCTCGGGGGTTGCCATAATTCCCATGCTTGGCAGACACACAAACATAAACAAAATACTTGTAGTTTTTATGTATTTTGCTTAGTAAATACATTAAAAAACAAAAATGAATACACATTACAATATACATACAAATTTTTTTTTTTTTTTTTTTTTTTTTTGTTGTTCCACCTGTACTTCCCCCAACACAAGTCGGGGACATACATATATCATCGTCATCATCCACAGCCCACCGCTGGATACCCACCTCTCTCGCTGCGCTATCTGTCTCGGACCTGTTCCTATCTGGTCCAGGTTCGTCCTAACGTTCATCCAAAAAATATATATGTATAAAAAATTATAAATACATACAAAAATATAAAACATGAAATTAAAACAAAAAATACCTACGTTGACACCCGGTTTTTTTTGACAAACAAAAAATCAGGCCGTGTTTCCTGTAGAAGATTTACAACCTGATGCATTATGTAATCGCCTGTTGGTTAGCATCGCAAGACCCCTGGTCTGTCGATAGCATTGCGATTGTACACTTGCTTTCATAATATCGCTTTCCAGAATTATCTATGGTGAAACGATTCACCGGTAAATTAGACTGATTGAAAGTGACACGGTGGTGAGTTTGTGAGCGAAGGTGATGATTAGGCGTGCGTTAGAGTGATGAACTCGTGATTGATTCCGGTAACTCCTATTTGTTATATAGGACTGTGACGTCATAGAACTGTTAAAACATTTTTATTACAGTAGCCCAAAGGTAGAGAACTGTTAAAATGCAAACTGGCCCGTTTGTTCTATAGAAACTTCCATTAGTTATTTAGAACTGTTGATCCATGGAGCTGTCAAAACTTTTTATCCTTCGTGTTCGATGGTAGAACTATTGAAACAAGAATTGTGCTATTAGTCACCTAAAACTAAGCGATTGAACTGTTAAGATATTTTTGTGGACACAAAGCGGAAAAAAAAAACAAACATACATGGTACTTTATAATCGGTTAGGGAGCGGTGGGTAACAAATTTTGCTGTGCGAAATGAGAAAATTCATGAAAAAAAAATACGGTCATTTAGTACGGGATCTGACTAAATCCATGAACATTAAAATTGAACAGAAATTTACAAAATATTAATTATAAAATGACACATCCCAGTCATAACATCATTTGCACATGCGACACATGATCTAATCGTTGAAAGAATAACTGGGTCGTATGCGTATGTCATTAACATCCTCACTCCACAGTCAAATATAAAAAATGCGAACGTAGGTAACTATCTGTGCAAGGTCTGGCCGACCTTGTGCCCCATCTGTCTGTATTACCTTTTTACGACTACACAGCTGATCTAATCTTCACTAAACTTGGTTAGGAACTTATTGGTGTTTGTTATGAGGACGGACCTGGAATACTTTTAATGCGGGAAACTTAAAAAAAACTGGAACACAGTATACCGCGGCACATAATAAGGTATTACATACACCCCAAAAACATTACCCTACTTCTTGTGCAGTCGGGTAAAAATTGACCCACTTGCCAAACTTGGCAGTACCGCTACCCACACAGAAAATAGTCGGTGAAGTAACTTGAATGAATATCAGAACAATAACAATAAATCTTTCTATGTATAAAAATCTATTGCCGTGCGTTAGTCTCGCAAAACTCGAAAATGGCTCGACATTTTTTTTTTTTGTTTTGTGCTACTCAATACCTGATTGGTTTACGAAAAAGGAACCACGCGGGTGAAACCGCGAGGCGCGGTATAATATAATTGAATGAATGTTATCACTGTAAAAAGGGAATAAAATATAAAATTTTCGGCAAAGTTGAAACCTTACTTAGCTTAGATTATAAGTCATCATAGCTTACAACCTTTTTTTATCTTACTGCTGGGTATAATTACGCCTCTCTCTTACTGCGCCATCTGCTGCGGCCCTGTGCTAATTGAGCCCAGGTTCCACTGCCCGCTGTGCGACTCTGAGTTTTTCCAAAATGTCAGATGATGATGATGATGAAGAAGTTAAAAAAAAACCTCTTCTGTGCCACCTACCTACTCCACCTGTGATCATTTTTCCTAGCTAGTTTTTTTCCTAGTGTGTCCTGCTCCACTTTAAATTCAATATTATAAGTACTTATGTTCATAACGAGTTTATAAAATAAAACTGATTAACTGTATCTTCCCGTTACAGACTGTGTAGTTTGCATATGTATTCAAAATATTTTTAAATTCAAGCTCGTCTTTTTGTTATTAAAAACTGCAGTTAATGCATCTTGTGACACACCACACATTTTCCATAGATCGTGTATATTATAATAATAATTACCAGTGTTTTATAGCAATTTAATGTAATTATTTTTTATTTAGGCGAGGGAGAAAGAAAAATATACAATAATTTCGAGTTTTTTTTCTACTATTAAAAATAATAACACGAATATTACTACAAAAAATTGGCAATGGTAATTATTCTAAGGATATTTAAACGATCAATTTTATTTAATGACCTGTCTGCAATTTTTATAATAATTAAAAAAATGTTGAAAGAGTGAGAAAGAGATAGCTGAACCAAGTGAGCTGGCTCTTAAGTTGCATTGCAACTTGCATTAAGTCCATATTGCACAACGTTTAAGAGTGCTTATCTTATACTGAGGTTGCCAGTCTTCGTGTACTGAATAAATGCTGTAAGAAATTATGAAATACGCTTAGTAAAAGTAACATGGCTATATTCTAGACAAGAAGTTAGGTAAGTCCTATAATTGGGCCATATTAGGCAACCTAACTTGGAAGTAGCGTAAACTTTACCGTCAATTAAGGTATGCTAGGCTATTAACATATGGAGCTATTAACCTAGTCGAATATATGGATTATACGATGTGATCTAACTTACTTAAGGACAGATCACGAACAAAATGTATCTTCTAGGCCGTTTTTGAGGGTAAGAAGATTTTCCAAGTGCTAAAATCTTTTACCATTTAGCGTATCCTTTTTTTTTATTTCGTTTTAGGGAAGTTATGTGGGATTATACCCACTAAATTCCCTCTCAGTCCGGTTTGCCAAGCCGTTGTCTTCCGTAGTTCGCTTGAAGGGAGGTCTGATCGTCAAACCTAGCCACAAGCCATGAGTCTTCTTCGAACCAACTCTTACGATTGGTACATGCGGAAGGCCCTGAGTCGAGGGATCAATCATTCAGCGTGCTCAGAATACTCGCAGCATTTGCCCATCTTTGGTTAGAAAAGTGGTAACTGAAATATAAAGCACTAGCTGCGCCCCGCGGTTTCACCCGTAATCCTCCAGGAATGGTTAATTTTTTCGGGATACAAAGTATCCTATGTGTTAATCAAGAGAATAAGCTATCTCTATACCAAATTTCATCCAAATCCGTTCAGACGTTACAGAGTTGAACGGGAACAAACGCACTTACATACTTTCATACTTACACACTTACAAACTTTCGCATTTATAATATTAGTGTGATTAACAAGTATATTTTTTTGTTTCAGGTAAATTCACATTTGGACGATTTCGAATCAGAATTTGACGATTTACCGCCAAGTTTACCGATTAAAGTCATCATTACTATGGACAAAATACGTCTCTGGTAACCACTGTTGAAATAAACGTATCAGTTTTTACCTATGTTGGCACTTACAGTTAATTTGGTAAGTTAAAACAATTGTTATTATTTTTATATAGCAAAAAAAATGTTATATCAAAATTTATGAGAAAATATGTTAGTATAGTTTGAAAATTCAACAAAAACTTTTTGCGTTAAGCTCTCATGATTCAAAATCCGGAATGTTGTATGACTTTCCTTCTAAACAATAAAGTAATTGGTGAAATGTCGCAAAGACCTGAGAATGAGGCCACAGCGCACATGCTACAAAAACGTCGAATACCGCTATTGTTGTGCTGGCTATGTTAAAATTGTAGAGTGGCGTTTATCTGACTTTTTACTAGTCTGTGACATTGAAGTGTTGCAACTATGGTGTAAACATCTCTAGCAGCTTATGAACAAAATACTGTGGAAGAGATCAAAGCTCTTTAGATTTAAATGATTTAAAATTTTAGACTTACAATATAATTTTTCTATGTAATTGATTCTCATGTAAGTGATAATTTTATCTTTATGAGAATAAAATGTTTATTAAACCTAAAAAAAAATATTACTGTACTGTGTTTGATGAACTAGTTACGATTGCAATGAACATGTTTAAGCGGAGTTAAAATTTCACAGCTTTTGTTGTATCGTTGTTGTGTATGTTTTGTTTCATGAAAAGCACAACTCAGTCGCCCGATCAAATAATAACCCTGAAATGTTCTCAAATAACCGTTGTTGCTCTCTCTTGTTGATGTTTGCTCTCAAATAATAACCAGTATTTAATTTATAAATATTATAAATTATGTTATAAATAACATAAAATAAACATAACATAAAAATATTAAAATTAATTTCCAAGATACGCAATATTTTTGAACAAAAAGTAAGTTTACACATATAATTACAATAACAGGAAAAATATTTAAATAGTCGATGAAAAATACACACAATATAAAAAGTATATATGCCAATTATTTTGCAGTGGTAGTGGTTAAGCGAACACACAAAAAGTGCAATTTTATTTATTTATTAGTAAAAAAAAAAAGAGTTAAAATTACAACCAAAATTATTATAAATTAATTATAGATAAAAAACAGAGCTCAGGTCAGTATCCGCGGGCAGGGTACCCAAAAGGCTGGTGACGTTACCTCGTTGAATAGCAATGCTAATTCTCTGGCCGAGGTAAGCACCAGCCCTTTGGTCGTTTGTTCTTTCTATCAGCCGCTTAGAAAGATCTTTATAGAGTAGTCATGCCATGCCTTTATTAGTAAATAATTTGTATCAAAATGTTTGGGTACTTAATTAGTTTCATTACCAGTAAAGTACCAATCAACATTAAAGCTTTGAATACGTCGTGAAGTCCAATTAGGTATTATTTAGTATTTTTGTCATATCTCCCAGATTTTTTTAAACCCATCGGTTCATCTTTACCTACCTACCATTACATAAACAAGGCGTGGTATGCTCTTGACAAGTTAGAAAGTCAGCGTCACTTTACTCCACATTTCGGGCATTCGGGCAAAGTGCGCACTTATAAACATAAAACTGTCGTTTATTATCACTCTCCTTTCGTGAAGTGTAAATACGGCGCCTTGTTGAATGAAGTGTGAAAATACAGTTTCTACTCACATGTTAAGTGTAATGGTAGTTATGAATAACAAGACATTTTCTTAAACCCACTAGAGGTAGCAGAATTAGTTAATCTATTATTTGCGTATAAATAGAGCAATTAACTATGCAAGTTTTCTTAATTGGTAATATGTTTCTAAATATGAGTACATACGCCAAACCACCATACGCCAACAATGTTTTGATAAACCTTTGAAGTTATAGCAGTTATATAAGTAGCCAATATATTTGCGCTATAATATTTGTTGTTGTTTCTTGAAGACATATGTGAAAGGACATTTTTATTTTAGACAGAAACAGATTATGAATTTGAAGACACTGACGATGGTGCCATCGATCGATATTTATCTAAATCGTCAAAGTGTTCCTTATTTTTTTCCTCAATGAACATTCAAAAAAGGTAGAATGCTAGGTGTTAACAGATTTGTTTATTCATTGACCGTTCTTATGTGCCAGTTATCACAATTCAACATCAGCCTGTATTCGTCCCATATATTTGGTATTGTATGGATATGGTCTGTCCAATGTCTTACGAGACATCTACTAATATCCATCACGGAACTCTGTATTCAGCTATTCGTATCTCCAGTTTCTACCCACCGGTTTCTGCAGGTCATGATTACCGTTTATAATCTCTCCACCCCTATTTCTTTATTTATCCGTTTTGCTGAATCCGACCGGCAAATATTTTATTTACAGACCTCTGACCGCAGCCATTCCCAGATGGAGATCAAAATTATTTATTTACTTACTTGCTGAGGTAAGGGATCTCATGTGGATCTGGGCTTAGCATATTTTTGTTTGTGAATGTTTGATTATGTGTTAGGTGCATTTTTTTTCGGCCTTTTGCTTGTTGCTTTTTTGTATCTTACTTTCATGTTTTAGTACATCTTTTTCCACTTCAGCTTCATCGTTATCAACCGGAGCACGTCCACTGCTGAACATTAAACTTCCCCTTAGAGGACACTGGACGGCAATTTGCCACTCGCATCCATCGGTCGCCCGCGATTTTCACAATAGTAACCTAACTTGGTCCTGTGTATGACTAGGAGAGGCCGACGGACTACACTGCCGCGTGCAAACTCTCAAAATGTAGCCTATATGTAAGCATAACGATAAATCCAAAATCGGTCAACCTGCTTAAGCTACAGGAGTTAATAATTATAGGAACGCACAAATACACCCCAAAACATTACCCTCCTTCATTTATTCATTTATTTTTCCTTCACTAATTTTATTTAAGTATGTTAGTTCTCACATTTTTTATTTTATTGTGTTTTATATGGCAGCGCGTTGCGAATATGGATACTGCGACAAACTTACTGTAGTTTTGCGGCACTCCATTTCTTTAAAACAAAAATGTAACTGTGTAATGAATAAAAGAAAAAAAAGAAAAAAACTAAAAAAATTACAGTCGGCAAATACTTAATTCATTAACTTTACATATTAATAAAGAATATTAATGGTGAACCTAAAAAAAGAGCAAAACTGTACTGTAGTTTTGCGGCACTCCATTTCTTTAAAACAAAAATGTAACTGTGTAATGAATAAAAGAAAAAAAAGTAAAAAACTAAAAAAATTACAGTCGGCAAATACTTAATTCATTAACTTTACATATTAATAAAGAATATTAATGGTGAACCTAAAAAAAGAGCAAAACCAAAACAAGAACTGTTGGACAGAGGTCTCTTCATCTTGCACTGCTTTACCACGCTTAATTATACAAATTATGTCCCATAAGCTTAAGTTAAAACAAGCTCAATTTTAGCTCAATTAGCTCAAAACTTCCAAAAAAACATTAATGGTTCAGTTTTTTCTAAAGTTTGGAAATCTAAGAAGGGACCTTAGATTTCCAAACTTTAGAAACTACTTCAACTAATTGTTCTAAACAGAGAAACTCTTACAGGACAATATTAACTTCTTTGTGTCAACAATTCTTATTATATCTTTAGTGCTAACTGCATGCTGATGTTATGTCATTCAAACGCCACATTTTTCAAGATTCAGCGTTACATAAAAGTATTTGTTTGTCTTCACGCTGAAGTAAAATTATTGAGCATGAAATTGTTTAGCTTTGTCAAACTAAAAAGAACTGAGTTCCTAGTGCGAATTTTTCCAAATGAGTTGTCTTACTCGATCGCGTTAACGTTAACTACAATTTATACGAAATGAAAGCAGCGCCGTCCAGCGTCATTTAGGTGGCACTGCTCTTACTTCATATAAAGCATAGTTAGTAGGTATTTTTGTAGTGGTAGGGCTCTCTTTCTGAATCCGCCCGGGGAAGTACGACACCTTTGCCAGTTATTCAACCGCCAAGCAGTAGTGTGAAGCATTACTGTGTTCCGGATTGAAGGGCAATGTTTCCAGCATAATTACTGGGCATACAGAGATTAACATCTGACATCTCAGGGTGACGAGCGCTGTGCATTGCCGCGCATAGTTCTGAACTGTTCAAGTTCAAAATTCTGGGTGGCACTGAACTATTATGGGTAAGCGTGATGCTTAACATCAGGTCGTCTCGTCACCGAGTAACATATATATTTTTTTAACTTAAACGCTTTCGAATAGGTAAACGCAATTACCAAAACTCGCACTCGGCACTAGGGTTAAGTACAAAAGCAGGTTTAAAAAAAGAATGATATGAGTGATGGGGCGAAAAAGTCGCAAAACGTCGCTGATAAGCGTCACGATGGACATAACAATTCAGTGCTACCCAGAATTTTGAACTTCAAAAGTTCAAGACCATGCGCGATAATGGACTGCACTTGTAACTCTGAGACATACCTAATATGATAAATCTTTTTATGCTCAGTAATTTCGCAGGTAAGTTTTTAACGTCATTTCTTCAACCCTTCCACACTCTTCCTGGATGTAACAGCATATGAGTATGCTTCTTTCCTTGTCGAGTGATGGTGGACGTTTTTGACATACAGCGCCATCTAGCCCCAAACTAAGCAAGCTTGTACTATGGGAACCAGATAACTGGTATAATACTTTTATTTTATTTTTTCGTTAATTCTTCATTATTTCCTAGCATTCGTAATTTATTTTAATTTTCCTTCCGTTTCTTGTTTTTGTCTTTATGCGCAGTTCAAAATCTACACCACTTATTTTTTTTGTTGATTATCTACAAGTCTACTAAAGTTAACTAGGTCGGACCTTCGTCTAATGATAGGTATTATCACAGGACACTGTGAGCTAAACTATCATTTGCACAAAGTTGGAGCTACAGATAGTCCTCTATGCCGAGGGTGTCTGCAGGAAAACGAGACCGTGGAGCATGTGCTACAGCACTGCAAGGCCACAGAGGACATAAGAGTTAGGTCGGGACTCCTTCAAGAATCTTAACACCAAGTCTCCAATAGCATAACATCTGACGAAACAGGAGTGGAACAGTTGTGCCAGCGACCCAAGGCCGTGCTCCGTTTCTTTAAGGAGCTGGGCTGGTTTGGGTAGGCTGGCAGCGGGGTAAATGCACAAAACACCCTTAGCGGGACGTCAGTGCAGGTCTTATCGCCCCAGATAGAATTAGAATTAGAATTAGAAGTCTACTTTAATTTAAATAATGTGTCATGTATGGACGATGTCGAGGGTAGAGAGAAATGGAGGATAAAAGTAAGGATGCAATCTTCCTTACTTTTATCCTTCTCTTCCCACCACCATGTGGGATACATAAACGGGTAGAGTGTGTGACAAACATAAATAATTATTCGAGTAAAATTTTACTTACACTTACATTTAGTCTGCATCAGTCTTTTAAAATGCCACTGCTGGGATATCGGTCTACCCCTAGCAGTAATAGTATTCTGTGGGCCTACCCTCGAAGGGTAATTGGGCCATATCCACCACGCTGGCTGTGGTATACATACATAACTATAACTACATAAAACCATTCACTTAATTTCAATGACGGGCAATAATCTTTAGAGGAAACTGCTTCCATTGTGTTTTGCGGTAATTTTACAGTAAATTACAGTCATAACTCTAATTTAAATCGTTGTGTATGCAATGTAAATAAACAACACATGCGAAATAATCTTTCAAGGTTAGCGAGCTTATTCTCAGACTAAAGATATTTATTTTGTCTTTGATTGAGATACCGTGACATGAACAGAAAAAAATGTCAATTGCTCTAGAATCACCCAGAGGTAAAAAATATATGATTATATATAATCATAGATATGTAATATAATTATATTATCATATAGTATCTAGCTAGTATTATCTATAGTATATATCTAGCCCAACATATAAGCATTGCAGGTACGCTGCGGCTAGTGGGCTTTGGCATTTGGATTATCTTTCGAACTCTTAATCTCTGAGTAACCCAACATTTTTCTTTTTGTATGCTACGTTGTTATGCTTATTTTAGTTGATATATATTTTCTGTACCTAATTTATAAAAGCCTCTGCCATTTACAACAAATTCATAAATAACGTTTGATTTATTATTTAGAGCACATTCATTTGAATTTGTTACCGAATAGATATATAATTGACGATAGGTAACCGGCGCCTGCGGCGATGACGTTCCAGCTGACTTGTGATGTAACTGATAGATAGTAAAAGTTCTTAGAGTATATATATCTTATTACTGATCTACTCGCTACATCATACCTCTGATAAATGGCTCAGATGACTAGACAAGCAGGAGTGTGGTTCGAAATAAAAATATTCCAGCATTTAACTATATACATATATATATATATATATATATATAATATTATATATATATATATATATACATCTGAGAGAAAAATTGGTTTTTATAGTATCTCTTTTATATTATCTCTTATGATCGGTAATAAATATATATATATATATATATGATCATAAGAGATAATATAAAAGAGATACTATAAAAACCAATTTTTCTCTCTCTCATTCCATTAATGATAACCTAATTTTCCGAAAATAAACTTTCACAGAAGTGCATTGTTAAGTAATCTATCACGTCTTCCAATATTCAACTTACTTGTCGACCTCTGACACCAATCCTCAACATCCATTAGGCTATTTTTTGTTCTATTGCGGTACGAATTAGCGTTATGTAATGGTTGTAATGCTTTGGATATGACATTTGAGAAATTCGAGCAATTATGAGATGCGAGTAAAAATATAAAATGGTTTCTTATTGCTATCTTACATCCGTCCCCGGTAAAATATCCAGAAAGAGATCAAAGTGAAGAAAGTAATGTATTAATTGGTGTCAGGTTCAGTGATAAGTCAATCAGTTCAGTGACGTTAAATCTACATCTACTTCATATAGTCATTTATAACAGTCATGGCTAATATTTTTAATATGTTGTATGATAATACATTAATAATGAATTGGATGTTGTACGCTATGACGGCCATCTCTAGCTTTCTGAAAGGGGTTCGTGAGAGACGCAATTTTTTTTAAAGCTATTGCTATAAGATTTGGTAAAAACAAGCCCTAAGGAGGTGTTTTTGAAACGAGGTCTTTAAATTACTTTAGCCATACGAGCGAACCCGAGAAAAAAACTTCATATAGTCATATATTGCCTACAACTTGCCCAGAAAATTACTTATACCTAGCCCACAGATGTTCTAGATATTTTATTTATCTGTGACCTGGCCTAACAATATTCTACTCATTTTATGACTTATTACGATACATAATTTATTTTACAGGCCATCAGCACCGTGTTCATATATCAATCAGTATATTTATCATAGCAATCAATCGTAACAAATCATGTCATGATAAACTTTTATAATCCAAAGATCATAACACTGAAAATGAGAGAACATTTTATTTCTAGATTGTGAAATATTTATGTCCTTGTTTTAGAGATTCGTTACTCAGTTACACTTTAATTATTTAAAGGTATATATTACCATTCTAAAGGGCAATTTTTTTTGTTTCAGTATAGAAACAGCACAGAACAATATTATGAATCTAGTAGTAACTACATAAAATTTATTGTAAATAATATGTTTCTTATAATATCTAGGTGCCAATATACCTTATCTTTTTATGACAGGTTTGTCTGTCGTTACTTTTGACTATTAACTGTATAGTAACTTAAGCTTAACTGTAATAAAATAAGTATTTTAAGTATTTTCTCAAGATAATTTAATTATTGATACGCTTGAATACATTCTTATACAAAAAAGGTGTTTGAACACCACATCCAAGATCTTGCTCGTAATCCAAACTTTTTCCTAGTTTTGTTTTAATATGCTTCTATTGTTCTATAACCTACATTCGCTTTATTTTATAATCTATCTAATTAGGTATCACAATGGCACCGAAACAGTGGATACCGTGAGTTAGTCCGCAATGTGGCAACTTATTGTGTGCCAACAATGAGTTACGCGATAATATACTCACTATCTCGCCATCTGATTCACATCAATAGCTCTAGGTCTAGTTATAGCTATTAACTTTCAAAATGACCTAATTCAAAAAGACGGTGCCATTCTGCTTCTATTGGTCAGTAAATTTATGAGCTATAAACAACTGAGGTCCAATAATTTCTCCTTGGAGTTTTGATTCTTTTATTTGCGTTTCATCACCGAATTATTTGACTATGTTATTAGGTGAGGTGAGATTCACGACCTTATCTCACCAACCCCTTTTTACTACAGAACAAGAAGGAAGACGCCCCACTACCAACCCTACACTGCTGATTTCCCTTGGATACGGTTCGAAACAACGTTTTCAATCCGTACGGCCAAGGAGTGGAATAAACTGCCGGCTTCCTTGTTTCCTGAGAATTACAATCTAGAGCTTTTCAAGGTCTGAGTGAATAGGTATCTTCTATGCGTGCTTCATCTTCGGCCACATCGTCGCTTACCAACAGGTTGGTACAGTTGGTAAGCGACGACAGTTGATAACAGTTGGTGGTCAAACGCAGACTTATAAGCGATAAAAAAAAAATATAGCATAGTATACTTAGTATATAATAGTATAATGTCTTGTTTTAACTAATTTTGAAACCCATCATCTACTACATAACACTATCATATCTTTTTCATACTACTAAATTGCCAGTTTCTACATCATAAAGCTTTAAAACCAATTCACACAGCCATTTCATAGAGCTCAACTACGACATAAAACACTTTCCACATCTACAATTAAAACTGCATCAACGCGGTTTCATAAAAAGTAAAAGTTGTGTACGAATCACATAAACACTGAACGCTTAACGCCAACGCTATAATTCACGTCAAATTAATATTGCACTCGTAGCTGGAAATTTGGATGTTAAATGGATCTTATTCCTATTCTTTGTAGGAAATTAGGAGGTTATAGTCACATTATCATTATTTCACCCTTTTCTCACTTATGTGAAGTCACTCTAATATGTTTATATTTTTCCAATAATTCAGATAATCATCATCATCATCTTAATTATCTCTCTTTCTGTCTTTCTCTCCCTCTCTCTGTATCTCCGATCTCTCTCTCTGTATCTCTCTCTCCCTCTCTCTGTATCTGTCTTTCTCCCTCTCTCTGTATCTCTCTCTCTCTCCCTCTCTCTGTATCTCTCTCTCTTGAGTCATCTTAAATTATTTCCGCTGTTTCAGTTTGATCTCTGCACAAAATAAATTTCAGAATATTGATTCTCATTACCTAATTTTACATCTAGTAACATTATGCTTTCAACATGATACCTAAACGACCTGGCATTTGAGCTTAGAAAAAAACGCAGCAAAAACAGAATAGAATGAAATAGTTGTTACGTGTGAGGTGCAAATGACCTTTACTTACAAAGCAAAAAGTATATGTTTATCTTGTATTTAAAATTCTAACTCTCATGTCAAATTCCAAAAATGTGATAGATAAATGGACAATTCTTGTAAGTCCCACGTTTTACGTCGTCGTCGGTAAAAAAGTTTTCACCAAGTTATAATGGGTACTCAAAATATGCAGTTAAGTTTTATTGGTTTTTTGCCCTCATAAGATTCTGCCGGTAAATTTGTTACGTACATATATATGTACATTGCAGTATCTCTTACGGCACTGAAATTTATAACTCTTACAACTATTTTTTTTTAGTTTACTAGGATAAATCTTCACAAGATATATATTTTTTTTTTTTTTTTTTTTTTTATTTACGAATATGAAACAGCCATTTTATAAAATGTAAAACTGAAGTGGTAGCATAAATAAACTTAATAATTATACAGCCCACAGCACTATTCTCAGATTACTGATAGGATTATTTAAATTTACCGCTAGCAATAGCTAACTTAGAACACAAAGTAAAAAAAAAAAATACACGGGAAACCTATTTAAACTTACAATATATACACAACACTTTATTATTTTTTAAATTAGTTTTTGATAATATAGAATATAGTCCTTATTGGGATGATAGGTTCAGCCGTCGACGCTGCGCGATCGTGAACTATATCAGGCGGTAGTACTATTCGCGGTCGCGCAGTGTCGGCGGCTGAAACTAATCATCATCGTAATAAGCACGGCACGGTACGGGCCCAGGGCCCATGTCGTTGAGCTGATTATTGTGATGTCTGTTAGGTTCAGCCGACGTCGCTGTGCGACCACGAACCGTGTCGCCGCGCGATAAGGTGTATGGTCGCGCAGCGTTGTCGGCTGAACCTAACAATCATCGCAATAATCACCTCACGGTACGGATCCTGGTTGGACCCGTTTTGTTATCGATATTATCGAACATAATTATACTGCGAGTATGGTAGTAATCGCTAGACAATTTTGACATTTAAAATACGATAAAACTAATTTTGTCGACGCCAAATCTCAAATTTGCCGAATAAAATAACTTACTAGCATTGAATCATCCCTACTTCTACGAGACAATGTCAGTCTGTCAACGCTCTCTTATACTTGTACAGCATTTATTTCCCAGTGGCTTTTTTCTGTAGACCTACTTTATGTTATAATTTTTATAGTCTAGCTCGCAAACAAAGAGTACAAATTGCCTACCATTATCGACATGCATTATCAAGTCTGACCGAATATACTATCTCTACAATGTGCCTACAGACATGAGACTTACTAACGAGTAGGTATGTGTGTTCCTATAAATCCCATTCAAATTTGTTCATTGTCTATTTGCCTTTATTTATTGTTTTGAAATACTTTTATTCTGAGCTTATTAAAGGAAGTAGTGTAGTTTTAGCAATTATAATAGAAGTTTTTCTTTGCTGAAATTACACACAATTAAAGGTGTTTTGGAATTTTGTAGTTTTCTTAAAAATGTATGATTTAATATTTTGTCTACTTGGACTAGGATTATTGTAGTTAATCTAGATAAATATCTAAATTTTCGTTACGTTTATTTTCGTTTATGTGGATCGAGCATTTTTTTAGATTTTATTTCGGCATAGCTGATGGCAAAATTCATGATTTTTACTGCTGCATACGGGTCTTACGTAAACTGGTCCCGCCTCAAACTGGTCCCGCGGGATCAGTTGACTAATTAATAAATTTTATTATTTTTCTTTAGTCAAATGAACCCACTTTAAAATTATGTTTCTAAAACTTGCTAAAGCATCATACCCGTTAATAATTAGCTAGAATTAAACTGAGCTTTCTTATCCATTCACAACTTTCTCAATAATTGTTTCTATGGCTTTATAATTGTTACAAGTGTAGCAATTAGCAATACGCCGTTGCGTAATAACTCTAAGTGATCGTACAACATAAGATTAGATGAGCGGATACGTAATAATTACATTTATAGCGATCACTTTGAAATAAAAGTTTACGATTGTGTCATAATAAAACATACACAATATGTCAGGTAATTACTATATTGCCTTTGATAATATGTATTTATTAAGCCATTTATTTTTAGATTACATCATAATTTTTTTTGCTATGTATATTTAACGTAACAGGTTATTTGCCTGAGCGAAGCGAAGGATCCAATTAGCTTTTGTATGTGTGTATATTAGTCCGAAGACACGTTGATTAGACATTCAGGAAACTGTGTAGGCAAGTAATTTATGCAGATACATTTATTTAACTTTCAATATTAGCCTAATCGGTCGAAGAGTTTCGAAGATAGAAGAGTTGCGAGCACAGAAAATTCTAGAAGTTATTTTTTTTTCTCTTCTGTGGTTGCGAGTTTCTATTTTGAGACGAACAACTAGTTGTTACAGATTTTGCATATTACGATTACGACTATAGTTTCGAATGTGATCGAAACTATAGTCGGAATAAACGACTCAATTTAACGTGAATATTCCCGTTTTATTAAAACAAAATATGTCAAAACCACGTCAGTTTTCAAAGCAAGATTTTGCATAGTTTCATTTTTTTACTATAATATTTTGTAATCATTTTTTAGAAAAGTAAAAGTTTAAATAATATTAACAGTAAAATAATATGCAAAATCTGTTAAAATTAAACACTCGTTAAATAATTTAATAAACATAACAGTGATAGAATAATTTGTTAACAAAAACTAAAATGTTTACATTAATCTTAATTAAGTTTATTATATAAATGTATACCAAGTACGTTTGCCGGATCATTTGAATAAATGATAAACAAGTCGTGCATATAAATTCAAAGCCTCGAAGATATTACAATGTTTTTATGATATATTTTTATACTCTTTACGAGGTAACGGTTCGATTAAGTAGAATTAATACACTTTAAACAATGTTTTAGACTTTCGTGGTGGTTTACTACATTACTATTATGGCGCATGCAATATCCCGATGCGCTGTCCCGATATCGAAAACTCAACAAAAATAAGAATCGTGGTAAATATCCCGTGAGTACTAATAGTAATGTATGTAATACACTTTGTTGATTGATAGTCTTGTCTCGAACAACTCGTCAATGTTTGACCACAGTATGTCAGAGACCATATCCCCCTTCACCAAAATTAAATAAAAGGCTAAAGGGATTTCTGTTTTTGTTGGCCAATAATCCCCTTCCGCCTCTCAAATTGATTCTAAGGGGATTCATGTTTTTTTGAACTAGTCCACTCTCACGAAAATAAGACACTCAAAAGACACTAAGCTCGTAAGTTGGATCAGATCGGCCCTAAGAAGCGGCCAATCATAGTCGCGGATTGCATGGACGACTTTCGAAACGACCAATCGTACGCCCAATTGATTACCTCGTCCCACGCCCGATGCGGTGAGATTTATTTTATAGATAATGTTTCTTTAAACATCTACTAGTTAGATTATTTTTGGCAAGTGTGGTCAAATCAGATATCAGACTTATATTATACAAAAATGCTGAAGTTTGTATGTTAGTATGTTTATTCTCACTCACCTTCGAAATGGCAAAACGAATTTGGATGAAATTTGATATGAAGGTAGCTTATACATTTCATCCTAGGGAAATATAAGGTCCCCCCAGGGATAGCGAAGCGCTGCCAGTACAAAAAAATACTCATAAACATAAGCACACATGCATACATATAGCGCTACACCACTAAAGATAAGTACCTAAAAACACAAAAAGTCGTCAAAATGATATGAGCATGTAATATTTGCGAATTCCTCCTCACGACACTCAGTAGCTGTATTACAAAATACCTGCTTCTTCCCGAACTTGAGAAGACTACGCTTTGCTCGGTCAAAACATCTATAACGCCTGTATTATAATAATTTATGGAGTAGGTGCAAGTGTATTCATATCCGTCGTGGTTAACCAGGAGATAACAATCTGGGTTACTGCTAGCTCTATCATTTAGACTCAACTAGATAACTTTTACTTTTTGCGGCGCGGGCTAAATTGCTTGCTACATATTTTGTTTATTAAGGAACAGCATATGTATAGATGTAGTCAGTTGTTCATCTTCGTACTTACTAGTAGGCATCTAATGTTGAGTCCTTCGGCCGTCTACGAAACTGGAGTTTAGTAACCGGTTTCGATGGAGTAATTAATATAATAACCGCTTGCGACTCGCGATTTCGTCGCAAATTTGACAATGTCACTATGACGGCACTGTCAAATTTGCGACTAAATCACGAGTCGCAAGTAACATAATAAGGGGGCGGATCATCGAAAATATAAAACGTTTTTTTTTAATGACATTCACTACAGACTAATCTACTTACAAATGCGAAAGTGTGTTTGTTTGTTCCTCTTTCACGCAGAAAAAGAGCTATGGATCGACCAGAATTTTGCATGGGCTTATTTTAAGGGTCGGAGAGTGACATGGGCTAGTTTTTATGCCGGGAATAAGTACGGTTCCTGAGGCATTATTCACGCGGGTAAAACCACGGGACGCTGCTAGTAAATTATAAGTCTAAAAGCCTACACAAAACAAAATGTTGATTACCAGAGATCTTAGAAGGACTAAACTAAACGCTTGGCCTTGCAATGATACAAAGTTGAAATGGTAGGATTTTGCTGTATTCCGTTCCCGAGAAAAAGTGTCTTGACAGACGGACGGACAACGAAGTGAACCTTCCTTTTTTCCTTTTGAAATACTATGCTCATTTTCAGGCACCCAATTCTTAAATTTCTTTGCATGTGTTTTCATGAATAATACATTGTCGATTGAAGATTAACTACCGTTTGTATAAATATCCACCTCGTTACGGACTACACCTGCAATGTTACGCAATTACGATTGAGATCATTGCGTGAGCAGATTTTTGTGTGGCCATCGCAAAAAAGCTTTGTGGATTACATTAACTAGAGTGTTTTTGGTTTTAAAATTGCAAATTCCAATTTAGTTTCACTTTGCTAGGTATCTGTGGGGGTAAAAAAGGACGACACAGATCAAAGTAAGAGAGCACAGGGGAGAGGAGGTGAATAACTTTAGAGGTTGGGCTCTAATCATCTACCTTAACCACAGATCACACTCTAGATTCTGCATTCAGGACGCTCGAAGCTCACCACCTCACCGCATCAGTCAAAACACACTTATATGAAATTACTCTGATATGTTGATTGTTAGGCGCGAGTAGGCGTAACCTTGAGATAGCCTATGAGAACGCTTGGTCGCGCACCCCGCGACCCGCGCCTTCCTCAAACTTTGGTGATATTTTGTAGGAACAACGAATCTAGTAATGCGGTATCTAGTGGGATATGTGACTTAAACGAACCAGCAGGGCTAGCATGCGCAACGAAACAAAATCTTTTTATTGTGCAAGAAAAGGACACGGCTACGATTATGTATAAGTTTGTCTCATCATTCACAACATGAAGAGTAGAGATGATTTTGTCGCGGTGCGCATGGTAGCCCTCCTGGGGAGGACAACAGCGTCGAGTGCCTAAAGTTGCCGTAGCGAGGTGTCTCAGGACAGCTCGTAGCTAGCCCGGGAGGAGCTGAAGCGCAGTACTGAAGACTCCGGTGCATTACTTGACTCCCTTGAAGTTAAGTTGTTAACGTTGAATTCTAAACATTTAGATAAAAAGAAGATGCTTTTTACTGTTTGAAAAACATGAAGTTAGTTTTGTCTATAACAATGGATAATATATAGGTTTTTTTATTGTTAGACGGTACATGCTTTAAAAAAAGGACAAAAAAAATCCCAAATGATAATTTGAAATCACGTAAAATAATGACACGCGAACCAAAAGGTTAACTTAAAGGTTATTTTCTTCAAACAAGAGATTATTCAAGATAATAAAATAAAAAAATAAATCATAGTGAATCCCTACGTTGAAGACTATAATGTCATAATTCAACACGCTATCATGATGTTACTAAAGGAAATCAAACATCTATTGCGTCATGCGTATATTTTTGCATAAATTACGATAATTATCGAAAATACCCAGACATTTGATTGATTTCTGCGTGTTGTTTTATTTTATGATGTTTGAATCATATATTCTTAGGTCATCATCATCATCAACAGCCTGAAGATGTCTACTGCTGAACAAACACACACCACACCTAACAACGACCGGCTAGGCGGCCCAACCGAACGACAATCAGCAACTTGCATCCACAAGTTGCGTGAAACAAATTATACCAGACCATACAAATTCTGTCATATGTAGTGTAATTATTCCTAAAGTGTCAAATAACTTCCTATGAAGTCGGGTCAAAATTGACTTTGCTATATATAACGCTAGCTGTTACCCGCGACGTCGTTCGCGTGGACCTACACAAAAAAAGTTACTAACTTGGTAGTCGTCTCCTACCAAAAATGTGCAAAAATTCAGGTCGATCCGTTCAGCCGGTAGCCGTGATAACGCGACAAACACCCAGACAGAGAGAGAGATAGAGATATAGACAGAGAGACAAAGTTACTTTCCCATTTATACTAGTAGTTCGCGCCGAACTGAGACCTCGCGATCCCTATATCTTCACTACCCCTGGACCATATTCGAATTATATTGAAATGAACTACTTGCCTACAAAATTTCATGCAAATCGGATCAACGGTTCGCAAGTTATTATCGGACAAATATACACACAAACATACAAATACGAACACACACAAAACAAAACACGCCAGTAAACTTCACTTCGCCTTCACTTCGCTCGGTCAAATATTCGTTAGGATTATTTTGACATCGTCAGCAATTAAGGATCCAAGAGAAGATATCGCATCAAATTGTATTCATACTTCCAAGTCCAAGTCTTCAAATCTCCAAGAAAAGGACTGAATTCCTCGATAAGTTGGAAACTTCTTCAACCTAATAAAAATAATAGTTACACAGCCTTCCTGGATCGTGACCCTACCTTTCAGCGCAAATTTGTTCTTAATAACGTAGAATAAAATACATTTCGCAATGTTCGAAATATCCAGCTCGGTTAGGATCGTGACTTGAACGGCTACGAGGCGCAAGTAACTTTCCAACTAGTTTGTAAATCCGAACCATTTCTAGTGAAACTTGAACTGAGATAGATATCTCCACAGGAACCATTAAACAGTCTGGTTAAGCTTTGTTTTGCCCTTGTAACGAACTAGGAAGCAGAAATATTAGTTTATAAGTAGGTAGGTTGCGTTAGTCTTTCAAAATTCTATATTTATTTATAATTTAACTAGAGTGATCCACATTACGATAACCGGTGGGGAAGAATGGTCCCTCCCACTAGGTAGACCGACGATATTGTGAAAGTCGCGGGCAACCGGTGGATGCAAGTGGAACGCGGCGGTTGGTGTGGCGCTGTAAGAGGGAGGCCCATGTTCAGCAGTGGACGTCTTCTGGCTGATGATGATGATGATAATGATCCACATTCTTAAGTGGCTTCTGTCCACATCCTGTCTTTGCATGATGTTAACCAAAATATGACGCCTTTTTTTGACGAGGGGTAAATCTTCACATGATAACCGAATGGTTTTGGGTGTAGTCGGGTTTATATCCATAACTACAGGATCTCTAAGATAACGCACCGGAGCTCTAAGCACTGAGCTTCAGCTCATCTCGGGACAGATACAAGCTATCCTAATACGTCTCCGCCTTCGACAATGGCCTCGACGTTGTCGTCCTCCCTGGGTTCGGTTAGGTGGATGGTTGGGGCCCCACGTCTAATCATTGCCCCCCCGAGACCAAAGGTCCCATTTTAGCAGGCTGTACCTACAGGCAGAGGATACTGATTCTAGTGCCACGGCATCTGGGCCAATTGGGCAACCCAATGATGTAGCCTAGGGTGGAGCACGCTTACCTAGAAGGTACATGTTTACTCTAAAATTTAAGGCACCCATTTTGGAATGGTTTTGCCCTTAAATAAGTCCTTAATTACTGTTTTAATAAATTGATCTTCTTTACTTTCTTGCTTGTGATTACTAGTGTTTTTAACTATCGAACTAGTTTGGGGTTGTTTAAGAATGAAGGTTACTGCTGAAATCGTTTCTATATTACAAAACCTAGACTTGAAAACATTAACACGGCCTCACTTGCCTTCTAACATTTGCGGCTTGTATTCGCCAGCGACTGGAACAACCTTGAACTTTCACATTTATAAGATGATCGTAATCTTTCATAATGACGTCTGCTACATTGTCGTCTTTGAAAAAAAAACAGTCGGATTGCCAAAGTATAAATAAAAGTAATTTTATAATAATCTGCAGTAACTTTCGTAACTTTAGTTATTTGGCCTTGAACTGTTTGTGATATGAAGTTTGAAGAAGAATTATGAAGCTAATCTATATAATTGGATTATGTTTCTTTGATATTATATAAAAGAAAAAGCCTTTTTATAGGAAATAAAGCACAGACCAAACCGCTTATGATAGAGACGTGAAAAAACGACCTAATATTTCTAAAATTATCTAATTGACAATATGAACGGATTTTCCGAAATTTATCCTCTAAAGGGGTAAATTGGACCCCCAAAATTTGTATAGATAAAAAAAAACATGCAAAGCCAATGAGCCATGCTGTTTGTGTTCTGAGCATAAAAAAGTAAAGAAAAGCATGTCTCAGGATTTTTTAAAATCATCCCCTAAAGTGGTGAAATGGGTTGATGAAAATTCTGTAGCCAATGCCAATCCTTGGTACCCCTACTACAACCTAGTATCATTTAAAGCTAGTATTTATTTATATACTGCTTTCTTAGAGCAACACAGGCCTCCGGCCGACAAGGCCGTTCGGGCCAGTAGCGAGTTGCTCAATGACTGCTTTTATTGTGAGAATTTGGATAAGCATCATCATGTATCACCATAACCATAAACCAATCAATTTGTTCATTTTAATTTAAGACAGTTAAGACAGTGTTTCACATAGATTCTTTGATAACTTAAACAGTTTTTGCTTAATTTTCCTATTCTAGATAAAACAAAAACTCAAACCATTTTATTGTCCTTTGATGGACATCATTTTTCCATAGTTTTATACTTTACCCGATCTCCTAATGGTATTCTATATAATTAATCTTAGATATAGCATCGGTACTAATTTTACCTAGGTAATACATTTGTACTAGTAAGTGGTAAAGTATTAAAATATATAAATAGTAATAATATATAGCTGCGCCCCGCGGTTCCACCCGCTATTCTACAGAAGCCGAATACTTTGCTGGGATTAAAATTAACTTATGTGTTAATCCAGGAAATAAGTAACCTCCATACCAAATTTCATCTAAATCCGTCCAGCCGTTACAGAGTTGAACGGGAACGGAAGTATATAAATGTGTTTGTTCCCGGGAATAAGCTAATAATAACACATAAGTTAATTTTAATCCCTAATAATTCTGAATTTTTTTATCCTGAATAATTCAACTGTTACAGTAGAATAGCGGGTGAAACCGCGGGTCGCAGCTAGTGCTATATATATATATATATATATATATATATATATATATATTGCCTAAAATGACTTAGTAACCAGTTAGTTATATTCCAGTAACAGATACTTCTAATGACGTAAGAGGTAACAATAGGACAGCCCACTCCATACAAACGTATTCTCCTGTTTCCTCCCTGAATAACTCTAGGTACAGATAAAATATTGTATGCTAGAATGTATTTCTACCACAGTCATGTTCCTATGTTTTATTTCTGTCAATAAAGAAAAAATATAACAAACCGTTTAAAAAAAACATAAGAGCACGAAAATATCGTGCGAAATGATGGATTTTCTATCGATAGAAAGCAAATTCAAATGCTACAAACCAGTCGTTGCGTTAGCGAGGGATATGATAATTAAAAAAAAAACTACTTTTGCTTGGGATTTCGTTAGAAAGTAAGTCATTTTGCATAAAATTTTCTTTCACAAAATCATACGAGTTCTTCAAAATTAAGCCCCATTGCAGTGGCAGATATAAAAAAAAAACTGTTGTATCATTATTCAGGGAGAAAACAGGACAATACATTTGTATGAAATATAAATAGTTACCTCGTCCACATGGAAATTATTCAAATTGCTATCCTAACTACCACCGGACGAAGTTAACATTTCAACCACGACCTATAACCTCTCAAGTATCATCTTGCATTCCCACACAGTTTCAAGGAAAACTACTTACATATTTATAAAAAGACTGCAGCCATTTGAAGATCTCTTCAGACTGCGCTATAATGTACTGTACCAAACTTCTTTTTACCCGACTGCCCAAGAAGCAAGGTAATGTTTCTGGGGTGTATGTAATTATGTTCCATTGTCATCCAGATATATGGAAACCTGTAACCATAGGGAAGTAAAAGAGATAGCTGTAATGAAATATGTCTTGTTAGACAGATTTTGCGGGGCCATTATAAGGGCTAAATCGTATCTTGATTAAAATATCATTGACCACGGGTAAAAAACGAGTGTTATTATTATTTATATGTAATGTAATAAATAATATTATTATTATGTGATGACTCAATTGTATTTATAACTATAGTCCTTCGCTCTATATTATTGCATGCTACCTACACCTGTTATTATTGTGACAATCAGTTCTACTTTATTTGTGTACAAAAAAAGGGATTTCAAGAGTAGGCCAATTTTTTGACATTGTATTAGTGTGCACAGTGTAGGTGAACATAAATAAATAATAGTTTTATGATTCTACTTACTGTTACCCGCAACATCGTGGACCTACAAAAAAGTAGCCTATGTCCGTCTCCGATCCTAAAGCTATATCTATGCAAAAATCCAGGTCTATCCGTTCAGCTGTTTAGCCGTGATAACGCGACAAGCACCAATACAGAGAGACAGACAATAAACAGATAGACAGATAGATAGACAGATAGACAGATATACAGATAGACAGATAGACAGATAGACAGGTAGACAGATAGATAGAATTATATATTCGCATTTATAATATAAGTTAGGATTAGCATGATGCCATATTGTCGTATCGTATTCTGAAACGGTCTAAGCTTAAAATATCGCTTCATTCCTTCGGGACTTGGTGTATTAGACTTCGTACTTTGTGATGTATCTTGGATGTTTCGAGTTACTGGTTTTATTTTTGTAACGATATTTATGAGTCTGGTTTATAAAATGCATTGGAATATATCGCAGTTTGAGTTTTTGTAGAATGTGAGGAAATTACTCGTGGATTGGTGGACGAGAGACGATCGAGATTAGAATCTCGGAATCGACATCAATTTGTCATATCTCCGAATAGCGGCCCTAAAGTGGAAAATCAATATACAACAAAATCGCTCGTTTCGATCTCTTCCATCAAATTTTTAGTTATCCAAACAAAAATGTACGATAACTTTTTTTTAACAGTTCTCACTGAGTAATATGATATCAGTTAAAAATTTGAATGCTCGAGCGAGAGAGAGGTCTTAAGGCGTTAAGGGGTGCTGTTGGAAGTTGGTAAGATTATAAAAACATTACCAGCTGCTTAGTACTTAGAACATCATGCGCTTCGAACTCTGTATAAAAATGCCGCCCTAGTAATGGGGCCGTCATCTTGAATCGGCAGTGTAGGCCGTTCTGAGACTGTAGATCTGGAATCGAATGTTTTCCGACTGAGCTCAAAATACAGAGCCGGCGGGCTTTGAAAAGTTCGTGATTCTGATTGCGAGAGCATGCCATACCGCTCGTACTAACTTAGTCGCACTATGCGCGGTCCCGCTCGCGCACTATCACTATCGCTTTCAGAGTTACGGGATAAGCCCGCAGATCTATTCGCACTTCAAAACACAAGGCCGTGCAAATATTTACCTAGCATTTAAATTTAACAGGTTTTATTTATATCATTAGCAATTGACCGCAAGTATCTACGTTCTACATAGCGTAGACGTAGAGGATTGATTACACTGCGAAATCAATTTAATTCATCTAAGTGCCATAATTGTGGGATTCTAAGAGAAAACACCAACAGGTTTTTTTTGCTGACCTACAATACAATGACAATTAATCACACACACACTAATATTATAAACGCGAAAGTTTGTGTGTAAGTGTGTAAGTATATAAGTGTGTTTATTACCGCTCAACTAACTAGCGGCTTAACGGATTTGGATGAAATTTGGTTTGGTTGGCAGGTTATTTCCTGGATTTAAAAATTTAACCGTTTCTGTGAAATACCGGGTGAAACCACGGGGCGCAGCTAGTTACGAATATATTGGAGATAATTGGGCTTATGAACGATGACCATATACCTTTGCTTCATTTGGTCAATAAAATAATTTAATGGTCGAATATAAGTCTAAGAATACGGGTAGAGTCTAATCTTGATTTTAACCTCAAGAGAATGCATAACTAGTACACACAGACACGCACGTTGCCGAGCCACCACAAGCTCATCCGGTTATGTAATGAGATGACCGACTCGAACAATGCAGAATGGCTAGGGTTGTCACCGCGTCCACACCACGTCTCATTTCTAATTTTCTTTAAATAATGTATCAGCTACTACAATGAGGCGTTTTCCAAAAAAAAAATTGTTCTAAAATACTTACTAGATGGCGTAATAGTCCTATTGGCTTACCTGTCATTGTCAATTCTGTCGAAATATTTTATGTTTATTTTTTAAATCTTAAATTTTGGCTCCACACGTTGTGTATTTAGCCAGTGGTAAACACTTTTTAGCACTATAAATATCGCAGTTGCTTACTACAATTGAAATCTCAAGAAAATTGCGTTACATATTACCTCCATACGAAATTCAAATAAATTCGGGTATTTTAATGTTTTTTTTCTTAATACGTTTTACTTTTATATGTTTTTTATTTTATTTCATTGGCAACCCTATTCTAATTCGAATACTCTAATCCAATTACTGTCACTACACGACAGTGAAAGTGCGGTCACAAGGCGTCCTTGGCATCGGGCGGCGCAGCGTATGGACACTATGAATCCGGTTCGAGATTATGTCGAGTTCGAGATTCCTTGGTAGCTCTATTGTGACAAATGCTACCAATTAACCAGTTATGTAACTTACGTAACCACTGCCTTTGTTGATGAACTTGTTGAGATATAGAGCTAGCTAGCTCTGCTCTTGTCGAAGCTTAAGTGGTGACAAAGGGGTCGAGTAGAGGCGAATCGAAATACTGAATTTTTAACTGCGGGCTTTCTTTGTGCTTTACATGGTGCTGAGTGAATATAGCAAGTCGCTCATCTGATGTTAAGCGTAACGCTTGCCCATAACAGTTCAGTACTACCCTACATTTTGAAATATAACAGTTCTAAAGATAAATGTTTTGAATAAACCTTCGTTTTTATCTTTTTATTTGACGGAGCTTTTTTAAAGGAATAAAAAATTAGCCTTTTTTCAATCAATGCATGAAATAAAAAAAAAAAACGAGCGTAATAATACTTCTGATGGTATATTAGAGACAGATTCATGATACTTACAGTTTTAGAAAATTCATATTACTAAACGTGGAGATGTATGAGTGAGACAACTGTATAATATCGTAGGTACCTATTTATCACTTCAAACATTTAGAATGGCTTTGAATGGCGACTGCTTGAATGCTACAATTATATTTTTTTCTCATCATTGATTATACTTTATTTCCCCTCCTCACACTTCCATAACATCAGTTATTGTGCTTAAATTCTTCCACGCCTCCGTACACTGGATGCCGTAGAAAATGATATACACAGGACAGTTCCCATACACACAGAATAAGCAGTAGTAGGTAAGTAGATGTAATTTGTGTGTTTACATGGCGTAACACGGCGTGGCCACGACGTTGTACGGTACTGTTACACCTTACACTTTCTCGTGCAATCAAGTGTATGATTTTGATTCACATTTCACACGCCGTAACCATACAAATTTTATAAATTTAATCATACTGGCTGCTTTTAGCACTATTCATATTATCAGTATAGTTTTGGCAGCGAGACGGAAGACAGATGCTCTCGTCGTGTAATCTTCAGCAGCCTCGCACCGCGACGTCCCGCGATTTTACCCGCGTGGACAATCCTACAATATTACTATCCTTTTTTCTGTACACACATTTGATTTCGCGTGTTTATTTCTAGTAGGAAAGTATTAAGAAGGGTAGCTTTAGTGTTACTCTTAAGATTAGAGTATACCGTACAAAAAGCACCAACTGTTTCCCACCCCTAAATATTATCCGATTTAGTTGATTTTTTATACGTTATCTACACCCTGAACAACTATGCTTTTTTTTTTAAATATATTATACATATATCTTTTTAATAATACTATTTTTCCTTTTTCTTTATATCTTTGTAGTTATAGTCTTCTAACATATAGTAAGGATTTTTTCCCGTTGAAATTATGACGAAGAAAAGTAGTTTTTTATCAGAATACCAAAAATCTACGGTGAATCAAGAGAATCAACGGTTTCGATTCTGTTGTACCACTATCTAAACTAAACCAATCTAATAGGACTAAGACTATCGGTGTCTTTCTTCTTCTCTTCTACATTATTTATGTATAAAAAATGTGTATAAAAAAGGTGCCAACAAATTTAAGTGCTGTCAAATTTAGTTTAGCTTATAAAATTGTACAACGGAATCGACGTCATTCCCTACCTTCTCGCTATTATAACATAACTAGGAAATTAATACTCAGAACTCTATAATTTATTTTTCTTTGGACACTCTCACTTTCACCGTTACATAGGGCTTACCCATTTATACCACGCATATATATATACGCGGGCGCGGGCGCGGGTGCGACGAACTTACTTACGAGATGGTAACAAAGCCTACGTATATATATAATAAAGTTCGTAGTGACAGTTACTAACGCAACTATCACATCCCCATTGAAGATATGCATTAATTAACATTGCTGTGCTGTACGTCTGTTCATGTCTATGTGTAGCTCATTTAGAGGTTAACAAGGTCTGGGAGAGGTCATGCATGGTCAGAAGCACTTATCGTGATGTCTGATATAATGTCAGCTTAGAATGAAGTTCTGTTCTAATTTTTCGTAATTTACTTACTTATAGTTCAATTTTCTTTAAACGTGCCTTTATTAACTAAACAAAATACATACAAGCTAAAACTACCTAAACTACTTAGCCTACTACATAAAAATAACAGTTGAATTATCCAGAGACCATTAAAGGTCTATAGATAATCCAAATGTTCAAGCTTACTACCAGTTGGCATGTTGGCAGCATGCTGGCGGCATTACCACGCTGAATGGCAAAAAATAGCAAATTTGCCCGAACAAAAAAAAAAAAAAAACTTTGTTGAGGCTAATGGGAGCTGTTGATATTTCGCCTATTTTCCACTGTCTCACCCTTCCGGGTAATCAGTATAATTTTTGCTTCCGCGAGACATTAGCGAGGGAAAGTGCTCAAGGGTTGTTCATTTACTACCAGCCACGTTCTATTCAGCGTTTGATCCGAAAGTAACAAATAACAGTTTTTTTTTCTGTACATAATTGTAGAACCAACCTCTCATATTAATTTATTCAATAGTTAAACAAAATGCGTATCCGGAACTGACTCAAACTTTACATTTTGCAATAACGTCTCTATTTGAGCTATCTTAGATTCTATTTCAAATGACGATCGTAAGCATGGCAGTGACTTTTTTTTTTTTAATTATTGCTGTTGACCTTTATCGGCCTCTACAGCTTTACCGGACTTTGGCGAACGCATACGGCGTTGAGCCCTAAAACTTTTTTTACGGCGCGACGGTGACTAGCGCAAGGGCACCGCTACGGTATGAACCTCGGCTTGGGTCGTCACCCGGGAGGGGGAAATCAGACTTGCTTCGGCACACCGGGGGTGTGCCCTGCGGCCTTAGCGGTTTGGTTACTATCTGTTTGATTATTTGAATAGAATCTAATTGATTTTCGGAAAGATCCTGGGACTCTTTGACCACGCCGGCGAGGTCGATTGTGTCTTTGCTAAGCGGCGCCTATACTAAATACTAAATACTTCCTGTTGGCGGGAGCTGTCGGATCGGGGCAATCATGAAGAGCCACTGGCATGGATTATATTATATTAGGAAGTAAATACATCCTTCCTATATCCATATTTATAAAATAATGTCATAAACTGGCTAAGTCTAATTTCACCAATGACACGAAAGCAGCGGAACTGTCAATGTTATTAAAGAAGAGGACACCCTGGGGATTTCATTTGCCCACACGAGAGGATATGATTGGTGAGCCGCGTTAGTTAGCATACACGTAGTTGAAAAGGGCATCTAAAAATACTGTTCTACATTTCAACTTGGCTGAACAAGTTACTGGAGCACAATTTTCCGAATGAAACAAATAAATATGGAAATCGTCGCCACAATTTTCAGAGGACGTAAATAAAAAAAATTATAAGCTAAAAAGGTTTCTGAAATTATGAAGGTTCCAAAATCAAAACGATATCTAGGTTGACCCAGACGAAGGTGGCATGACGAGCTGAACTCGCGCTAGAAACATTGGACCATCAACGCCGAACACCGGGAAGTCTGGAAGAAGAGAAGGGAGGCCTTTGCCCAACTGTAGGATACCTTAGGCTGAAAATAATAATAACGATAATGTCAAAGGTCGCCAGCTTCATAAATTTTGATTACGGTTATCGTCATCAGCTGCAGAAGTCGTCTCTCATAAAGAAATATCTGTGGGAGCGAGCTCGCCTGACATTCATGGCGTCGTGGGTTCGAACCCAGGTGGGCCCGTATCAATGAGTTCTTTAGAACTTACGTACGGATATACCACTGGCTTTTCGATGAAGGTAAAAATCGTGAGGAAGCCTGCATATTTCCGGAGAAGAAATTCGATGGAGTATTTGAATCCGCCAATCCGCACTGGGCCAGCCTGGTGGATATGGCCTAATCACCCTTCGAGGGCAGGTCGATATCTCAGCAGGGGGATGTTTAAAGGCTGATGCAGATGTTTTTATATCAACTATATTTATTGCCATCTGCGAGACGCGAAAAACTATAAACTATATTCCTGACGATGAAAAAAGAGGTAAAAACTAAATAAATACAAGAGTCAGAGGCTATCTTTAGTGTTTAGTTTACAGAATAACCTTGTGGCCGGTCAAACCGACGATTATTTGACGTTGGTAGCGCGAAATTCACCATGGACAAAAAAAAACATTCAATTTTGTTCAACTATATAAACGGTGAGGATATGTAGCAGGATAGCAAACCCCGACTCGAGCAGGCACGCTATGCTGAAGAAAAAGGATACTTACATAGCATTTCTCGTATCTGGAACCGCCCTGTTACTAGGCAGGTTGTCTGACGCGGCCTGGTTGAACCTGTTCCGTACGTAAGGATCCTGGTCCTTGGAGCCGCCCGCCACATAGCCGCCTTCATCAAAGTACGTCCGTCCTGTGCTGCCGATGGCGGTCTCTTCGGGGGAAGCCGGGCTGCTCTCTGGCTCTTCTTCTGCATGTTGCTTGATAAGACGGAGTGCTATGTTTTCTTCCTACAACAAAAAAGATGATGTTTAAAGAGGATGACAATCAATCGCAAGTGGTTCAGAGTTTCAATATACATTTGTAACACCGAAACTATAGGCTCGGCAGTGGTTTTTCATATTAAATTTATATATATTTTTTTTTTGTATATTTGAGCAGTTTGGATTTGAAATATTGAGTCCGACCCATCGGACCCATCGGAAAATAAGATGAGCTCATTTTCAAAAATCTATCAGCGTTTATCTCTATATCAGCGTCATAATCAGTCAGCGTTATAATTTTTTATTTTTAATATTATATGTGACAAACAAGCGACGGGCTTCCTGGTGGTAAGTGTTCCTAAGTTCCTGGTCCCGCCTATGGACACCTCCATTACCAGGGGCATTGTCAGTGCGTTGCCTACCTTTGAGGACTCTATTAACCCTTCGTTTGAAGCAGTCTACATTACATTTACATAGCATTTGGGTCTATATAGAGACCATTTCCATTTTTGATTGGACATATTTGGAAGGTCCGATAATAATAAGTTTCTATTTGCTGTTTTTAAAAAAAACTGGATATTATCTAGTTTTGTGGTGATCCGAAGGATTTTATCAAATTAGCACATTGAAGTTATCCGATCCGAAACGCACTCTATAAATAATAGGCGTTTGCGGTCACCCATCCATCGATAAAAGGAAATTTTATAAAATACACAATCACTTTATAATTAATATTACTACTAAAGCATTTCTTTGTTTTTCTCACAGCAATACCTTTAAAAAAATGATTTTGGCTGAAAACTGTTCAATCTTTTGAAAACTTTAGTAGCAACGTTTTGTCAACTGCCACTACCTATTCTCGTGTTATCGAGTCCTTGTCGCCTACCTTTTTGAATATTTAAGTAGTCAGTTACAAAGTATTTTTCTACCTTACATTCCACTTATTCTCTTTGAGTTTCGAGTACAAAGGGGCTTACTTCAGGTCTTTGTGAGGCTTAAATGGAGGTATGTTTAGGATTACATATATACCTAGGTTTTACCATAGAAACATATATAATTCTACTATGGTATTACATAATGTTATTTACAAGTAATTCCGGTTTTGTAACAGACATACACATAGAACACATGTTTTGTTTTTAACCTACTTCCAATAAGGGAAGAGGTTCTCAATTCCATTGTTTTTTTAAACGTTTGTTACCTCGAACCTCCGTCATTTATAAAGCAATTTGGAAAATTCTTTATTTATTTGAATAGATTACACTCCCAGATTGATCCCATGGGATCCATAAGGAATTGAGGGAACTCCTCAAATATAGGCATAAATATAGCGATTTTGGTATTTTCATCGACATGTCAAGCTTTTCATGTCATGTGTTGTTGGCTTTTGTATCATGTTTTTATGTTGAGCTTTTTGGCTCGGGGAACCGATAGCCGGTTGGGAATAAAGGTTCTTGAGTGGCGACCACGAACCGGAAGACACAGCGCAGATAGGCCTCTCACTAGGTGGACCGTGAAAGACGATGACACTGTGAAAGTCGCGGGCAACCGGTGCGCGGTGGATGCAAGTGGCCCGTTGTCGGTCGGTGTAGCGGTCTAAGGGGGAGGCCTATGTTCAGCAGTGGACGACGTCTTATGGCTGATGATGATGATGATGATAACAAATTGCAAAAACGTCTCCTAAATATTAAAACAATTTCTTCAATGAATAAATTAGTATATGTCATACATACTTTTCTATTTTATTTTAATAAAACGGCTAACTCACGTTAAATTTGAGTCAGCTTTTCATATTATCATATTTCTAGGTTATGTTAGTTCAGCAATATCTCAAGAACGATATGTCAAGGTTGTCATAAAATTGGTAAATGTAGCTTAAAGTGCTATCCACACATTTCCGGGTCCGGGCCCGTCAGTGTTCCGTCAGGAAAGGTTTTTTTTTGTATACATTTTGTATTAACTTGTTCATACAGTTCCGCGTCAGTGTACCCGGACCGTCAGTGTCCCGGAGGATGCTCTGACGCTCTGTGTAACGCGACCTTCGTCAGTGCTATCCGATTTTTGACGCCATGTACAACGTGGATACAGAAAAATTGATAGAACTTGTGCGACAGAGCAAAGTTCTTTATAATCTATCAGATGAAATGCCAATTCATCTGTATTTAAAGAGACCATCGCGATCTGTGCACAACAAAAAAAAAGTCGAAATACTTACACTTCCCTGATATGTGTGAGCACTGGTAACTGACGCCTCGCCCTGACGGGACCCTGAGCATGGACAGTGCGGAGCTCGGAAGACCCTGACCCGGAAATGTGTGGATAACGCTTAATTCTCTACCAAGGTTATTAGGCATAGCAGTTTATGAAACGTATTCCGAAATGTGTATTTAAAAACTAGTTTAAGTGGCTGAGGTGTCGTCATGTGTTAACGAGAAAAGCCAGTTAGATAAAAGCTCACGGTCGAAAGCTGTGACCCTGAGATTACATCATTTATTTTGGTCCAAATACCTTTGGTAGCTAACGGACCGGACAACCACGGACCGCAGACCACCCCCACATCTTAATTCCCTTACATAAATGGCGCGTTTGGATGGATAAGACGGTGGCATATGCTATCCTACTACTACTAAAATTATAAGCCCGAAATTGTGTTTGTTGGTTAGTTTGTTCCTCTTTCAGACAAAAACGGAGTATCGGGTCGACCTGTATTTTTGCAATATAGTTTAAGGGTCCGAGAATGACTTAGGCTACTTTTTATCCCGGAAAATGTACGGTTCCTCTGGTTTTTTTTTGGCGCAACGCAGTACAGTATTGATATTCTCTGTCTGACATTGATGTTGTTGTTTCTTTTCGTCATCTAATTCAGCGTAGGGACTCCAGTCCCTTTTGAGTGATATCAAAATTGTGGTAAAACAGGGCTGGCATAATCGCTTGGCGAATAAAGCCCTAATAAAAAATAGATTAAAAAAAAAAAAAAAAAAAACACGTCAAAAAGTAGCGGTAGAAGCGCGACCTCTACCCAGTTTATTTTAAGTTGTAGTTTATTGTTTGTTGCTTGTAGTTTATTTTCTCGGCAGTCTATAATACAATCCAAGAAACACTTTCAGTTAGTTTCGCTTTGCCATAATAACCAACAACTTAATTTAATAATATCAACTACATTGTTTATTAAATAACGAAGCTTGAAACAGCTTCCATTAGATTTATGACCATATTCACGCCTTGTTAAACAGTTGGCTATGGCCATTAACTATTTGCCGTAACTATGATAAGTGGGCATTTCACCATGCTCCCGTTTGGTACGGTCAATTCAATGACAGATGATGTCACACTCACACGCCACAGAGCTTTTCGAGGCGGGTAATTCCAAAAGGACATAATTTCTTTTCCCAGAAAGAAAGTACTTGCGGAAACAAAAGAACATAAAATGAATTTCATTTCTGAATTTTATTTACCTTCTGAATAGGAACAGTCCTCAAAGCTTATTTCAGAATGGCACTTGAGGGCAAACGTACAAAGACAGTCAAGACTTGTGAATTTGAATGAATTCTTCAGAGATATCCTCCATAAGTAGGTACAATGGATCAAAAGAAAATCTTAAAACGGAAGATATGCGACGTAGCAGTCAGGCCTCAGCTAGTTTTAAACAAAAATATATTCTCTAGGTAAACAGAAATTGCGAATTATCGATTTCTTTCGGTAAAATACATTTGAACAACCGATAAGTAACCAGTTCTATCTTCAAGTTGGAGTTAAGTTATGCCACAGAATAAACAGTAGTACTTGGCATAGCTAGCTTTCTTAGAGCTTGCGCATGTTGAGGTAGCGGGCGAGGGCGCGGGCGCGGGTGCGGGCGCGATTTCATGCTCACGTTGGTCGCCAGGCGTTTGCGCGAGGCACGGATGTGACGTGTGACTTACCTGAAAGCGCGAGAGAAACTAACGACTGCACACGTTCGATATTGCCGCGAGTGACAGCCACCTGCAGTTTGCGCGTGAGCACTTGTATGGTGGTCCATATGTTTGAAATTTCACCCGCGCCCATCATCATTATCATCAGCCATAAGACGTCCACTGCTGAACATAGGCCTCCCCCTTAGACCACCACACTGACCGACAACGGGCCACTTGCATCCACCGTTTGCCCGCGACTTTCACAATGTCGTCGGTCCACCTAGTGGGAGGCCTACCTACGCTGCGTCTTCCGGTTCGTGGTCGCCACTCAAGAACCTTTCTTCCCCACCGGTTATCGGTTCCTCGAGTGATATGGCCTGCCCATTGGCACTTCAGCTTGCAAACTCTGAAAGCTATGTATGTATAAGCTAAACTAAATTTGACAGCACTTAAATTTGTTGGCACCTTTTTTATACACATTTTTTATACATAAATAATGTAGAAGAGAAGAAGAAAGACACCGATAGTCTTAGTCCTATTAGATTGGTTTAGTTTAGATAGTGGTACAACAGAATCGAAACCGTTGATTCTCTTGATTCACCGTAGATTTTTGGTATTCTGATAAAAAACTACTTTTCTTCGTCATAATTTCAACGGGAAAAAATCCTTACTATATGTTAGAAGACTATAACTACAAAGATATAAAGAAAAAGGAAAAATAGTATTATTAAAAAGATATATGTATAATATATTTAAAAAAAAAAGCATAGTTGTTCAGGGTGTAGATAACGTATAAAAAATCAACTAAATCGGATAATATTTAGGGGTGGGAAACAGTTGGTGCTTTTTGTACGGTATACTCTAATCTTAAGAGTAACACTAAAGCTACCCTTCTTAATACTTTCCTACTAGAAATAAACACGCGAAATCAAATGTGTGTACAGAAAAAAGGATAGTAATATTGTAGGATTGTCCACGCGGGTAAAATCGCGGGACGTCGCGGTGCGAGGCTGCTGAAGATTACACGACGAGAGCATCTGTCTTCCGTCTCGCTGCCAAAACTATACTGATAATATGAATAGTGCTAAAAGCAGCCAGTATGATTAAATTTATAAAATTTGTATGGTTACGGCGTGTGAAATGTGAATCAAAATCATACACTTGATTGCACGAGAAAGTGTAAGGTGTAACAGTACCGTACAACGTCGTGGCCACGCCGTGTTACGCCATGTAAACACACAAATTACATCTACTTACCTACTACTGCTTATTCTGTGTGTATGGGAACTGTCCTGTGTATATCATTTTCTACGGCATCCAGTGTACGGAGGCGTGGAAGAATTTAAGCACAATAACTGATGTTATGGAAGTGTGAGGAGGGGAAATAAAGTATAATCAATGATGAGAAAAAAATATAATTGTAGCATTCAAGCAGTCGCCATTCAAAGCCATTCTAAATGTTTGAAGTGATAAATAGGTACCTACGATATTATACAGTTGTCTCACTCATACATCTCCACGTTTAGTAATATGAATTTTCTAAAACTGTAAGTATCATGAATCTGTCTCTAATATACCATCAGAAGTATTATTACGCTCGTTTTTTTTTTTTATTTCATGCATTGATTGAAAAAAGGCTAATTTTTTATTCCTTTAAAAAAGCTCCGTCAAATAAAAAGATAAAAACGAAGGTTTATTCAAAACATTTATCTTTAGAACTGTTATATTTCAAAATGTAGGGTAGTACTGAACTGTTATGGGCAAGCGTTACGCTTAACATCAGATGAGCGACTTGCTATATTCACTCAGCACCATGTAAAGCACAAAGAAAGCCCGCAGTTAAAAATTCAGTATTTCGATTCGCCTCTACTCGACCCCTTTGTCACCACTTAAGCTTCGACAAGAGCAGAGCTAGCTAGCTCTATATCTCAACAAGTTCATCAACAAAGGCAGTGGTTACGTAAGTTACATAACTGGTTAATTGGTAGCATTTGTCACAATAGAGCTACCAAGGAATCTCGAACTCGACATAATCTCGAACCGGATTCATAGTGTCCATACGCTGCGCCGCCCGATGCCAAGGACGCCTTGTGACCGCACTTTCACTGTCGTGTAGTGACAGTAATTGGATTAGAGTATTCGAATTAGAATAGGGTTGCCAATGAAATAAAATAAAAAACATATAAAAGTAAAACGTATTAAGAAAAAAAACATTAAAATACCCGAATTTATTTGAATTTCGTATGGAGGTAATATGTAACGCAATTTTCTTGAGATTTCAATTGTAGTAAGCAACTGCGATATTTATAGTGCTAAAAAGTGTTTACCACTGGCTAAATACACAACGTGTGGAGCCAAAATTTAAGATTTAAAAAATAAACATAAAATATTTCGACAGAATTGACAATGACAGGTAAGCCAATAGGACTATTACGCCATCTAGTAAGTATTTTAGAACAATTTTTTTTTTGGAAAACGCCTCATTGTAGTAGCTGATACATTATTTAAAGAAAATTAGAAATGAGACGTGGTGTGGACGCGGTGACAACCCTAGCCATTCTGCATTGTTCGAGTCGGTCATCTCATTACATAACCGGATGAGCTTGTGGTGGCTCGGCAACGTGCGTGTCTGTGTGTACTAGTTATGCATTCTCTTGAGGTTAAAATCAAGATTAGACTCTACCCGTATTCTTAGACTTATATTCGACCATTAAATTATTTTATTGACCAAATGAAGCAAAGGTATATGGTCATCGTTCATAAGCCCAATTATCTCCAATATATTCGTAACTAGCTGCGCCCCGTGGTTTCACCCGGTATTTCACAGAAACGGTTAAATTTTTAAATCCAGGAAATAACCTGCCAACCAAACCAAATTTCATCCAAATCCGTTAAGCCGCTAGTTAGTTGAGCGGTAATAAACACACTTATATACTTACACACTTACACACAAACTTTCGCGTTTATAATATTAGTGTGTGTGTGATTAATTGTCATTGTATTGTAGGTCAGCAAAAAAAACCTGTTGGTGTTTTCTCTTAGAATCCCACAATTATGGCACTTAGATGAATTAAATTGATTTCGCAGTGTAATCAATCCTCTACGTCTACGCTATGTAGAACGTAGATACTTGCGGTCAATTGCTAATGATATAAATAAAACCTGTTAAATTTAAATGCTAGGTAAATATTTGCACGGCCTTGTGTTTTGAAGTGCGAATAGATCTGCGGGCTTATCCCGTAACTCTGAAAGCGATAGTGATAGTGCGCGAGCGGGACCGCGCATAGTGCGACTAAGTTAGTACGAGCGGTATGGCATGCTCTCGCAATCAGAATCACGAACTTTTCAAAGCCCGCCGGCTCTGTATTTTGAGCTCAGTCGGAAAACATTCGATTCCAGATCTACAGTCTCAGAACGGCCTACACTGCCGATTCAAGATGACGGCCCCATTACTAGGGCGGCATTTTTATACAGAGTTCGAAGCGCATGATGTTCTAAGTACTAAGCAGCTGGTAATGTTTTTATAATCTTACCAACTTCCAACAGCACCCCTTAACGCCTTAAGACCTCTCTCTCGCTCGAGCATTCAAATTTTTAACTGATATCATATTACTCAGTGAGAACTGTTAAAAAAAAGTTATCGTACATTTTTGTTTGGATAACTAAAAATTTGATGGAAGAGATCGAAACGAGCGATTTTGTTGTATATTGATTTTCCACTTTAGGGCCGCTATTCGGAGATATGACAAATTGATGTCGATTCCGAGATTCTAATCTCGATCGTCTCTCGTCCACCAATCCACGAGTAATTTCCTCACATTCTACAAAAACTCAAACTGCGATATATTCCAATGCATTTTATAAACCAGACTCATAAATATCGTTACAAAAATAAAACCAGTAACTCGAAACATCCAAGATACATCACAAAGTACGAAGTCTAATACACCAAGTCCCGAAGGAATGAAGCGATATTTTAAGCTTAGACCGTTTCAGAATACGATACGACAATATGGCATCATGCTAATCCTAACTTATATTATAAATGCGAATATATAATTCTATCTATCTGTCTACCTGTCTATCTGTCTATCTGTCTATCTGTATATCTGTCTATCTGTCTATCTATCTGTCTATCTGTTTATTGTCTGTCTCTCTGTATTGGTGCTTGTCGCGTTATCACGGCTAAACAGCTGAACGGATAGACCTGGATTTTTGCATAGATATAGCTTTAGGATCGGAGACGGACATAGGCTACTTTTTTGTAGGTCCACGATGTTGCGGGTAACAGTAAGTAGAATCATAAAACTATTATTTATTTATGTTCACCTACACTGTGCACACTAATACAATGTCAAAAAATTGGCCTACTCTTGAAATCCCTTTTTTTGTACACAAATAAAGTAGAACTGATTGTCACAATAATAACAGGTGTAGGTAGCATGCAATAATATAGAGCGAAGGACTATAGTTATAAATACAATTGAGTCATCACATAATAATAATATTATTTATTACATTACATATAAATAATAATAACACTCGTTTTTTACCCGTGGTCAATGATATTTTAATCAAGATACGATTTAGCCCTTATAATGGCCCCGCAAAATCTGTCTAACAAGACATATTTCATTACAGCTATCTCTTTTACTTCCCTATGGTTACAGGTTTCCATATATCTGGATGACAATGGAACATAATTACATACACCCCAGAAACATTACCTTGCTTCTTGGGCAGTCGGGTAAAAAGAAGTTTGGTACAGTACATTATAGCGCAGTCTGAAGAGATCTTCAAATGGCTGCAGTCTTTTTATAAATATGTAAGTAGTTTTCCTTGAAACTGTGTGGGAATGCAAGATGATACTTGAGAGGTTATAGGTCGTGGTTGAAATGTTAACTTCGTCCGGTGGTAGTTAGGATAGCAATTTGAATAATTTCCATGTGGACGAGGTAACTATTTATATTTCATACAAATGTATTGTCCTGTTTTCTCCCTGAATAATGATACAACAGTTTTTTTTTTATATCTGCCACTGCAATGGGGCTTAATTTTGAAGAACTCGTATGATTTTGTGAAAGAAAATTTTATGCAAAATGACTTACTTTCTAACGAAATCCCAAGCAAAAGTAGTTTTTTTTTTAATTATCATATCCCTCGCTAACGCAACGACTGGTTTGTAGCATTTGAATTTGCTTTCTATCGATAGAAAATCCATCATTTCGCACGATATTTTCGTGCTCTTATGTTTTTTTTAAACGGTTTGTTATATTTTTTCTTTATTGACAGAAATAAAACATAGGAACATGACTGTGGTAGAAATACATTCTAGCATACAATATTTTATCTGTACCTAGAGTTATTCAGGGAGGAAACAGGAGAATACGTTTGTATGGAGTGGGCTGTCCTATTGTTACCTCTTACGTCATTAGAAGTATCTGTTACTGGAATATAACTAACTGGTTACTAAGTCATTTTAGGCAATATATATATATATATATATATATATATATATATATATAGCACTAGCTGCGACCCGCGGTTTCACCCGCTATTCTACTGTAACAGTTGAATTATTCAGGATAAAAAAATTCAGAATTATTAGGGATTAAAATTAACTTATGTGTTATTATTAGCTTATTCCCGGGAACAAACACATTTATATACTTCCGTTCCCGTTCAACTCTGTAACGGCTGGACGGATTTAGATGAAATTTGGTATGGAGGTTACTTATTTCCTGGATTAACACATAAGTTAATTTTAATCCCAGCAAAGTATTCGGCTTCTGTAGAATAGCGGGTGGAACCGCGGGGCGCAGCTATATATTATTACTATTTATATATTTTAATACTTTACCACTTACTAGTACAAATGTATTACCTAGGTAAAATTAGTACCGATGCTATATCTAAGATTAATTATATAGAATACCATTAGGAGATCGGGTAAAGTATAAAACTATGGAAAAATGATGTCCATCAAAGGACAATAAAATGGTTTGAGTTTTTGTTTTATCTAGAATAGGAAAATTAAGCAAAAACTGTTTAAGTTATCAAAGAATCTATGTGAAACACTGTCTTAACTGTCTTAAATTAAAATGAACAAATTGATTGGTTTATGGTTATGGTGATACATGATGATGCTTATCCAAATTCTCACAATAAAAGCAGTCATTGAGCAACTCGCTACTGGCCCGAACGGCCTTGTCGGCCGGAGGCCTGTGTTGCTCTAAGAAAGCAGTATATAAATAAATACTAGCTTTAAATGATACTAGGTTGTAGTAGGGGTACCAAGGATTGGCATTGGCTACAGAATTTTCATCAACCCATTTCACCACTTTAGGGGATGATTTTAAAAAATCCTGAGACATGCTTTTCTTTACTTTTTTATGCTCAGAACACAAACAGCATGGCTCATTGGCTTTGCATGTTTTTTTTTATCTATACAAATTTTGGGGGTCCAATTTACCCCTTTAGAGGATAAATTTCGGAAAATCCGTTCATATTGTCAATTAGATAATTTTAGAAATATTAGGTCGTTTTTTCACGTCTCTATCATAAGCGGTTTGGTCTGTGCTTTATTTCCTATAAAAAGGCTTTTTCTTTTATATAATATCAAAGAAACATAATCCAATTATATAGATTAGCTTCATAATTCTTCTTCAAACTTCATATCACAAACAGTTCAAGGCCAAATAACTAAAGTTACGAAAGTTACTGCAGATTATTATAAAATTACTTTTATTTATACTTTGGCAATCCGACTGTTTTTTTTTCAAAGACGACAATGTAGCAGACGTCATTATGAAAGATTACGATCATCTTATAAATGTGAAAGTTCAAGGTTGTTCCAGTCGCTGGCGAATACAAGCCGCAAATGTTAGAAGGCAAGTGAGGCCGTGTTAATGTTTTCAAGTCTAGGTTTTGTAATATAGAAACGATTTCAGCAGTAACCTTCATTCTTAAACAACCCCAAACTAGTTCGATAGTTAAAAACACTAGTAATCACAAGCAAGAAAGTAAAGAAGATCAATTTATTAAAACAGTAATTAAGGACTTATTTAAGGGCAAAACCATTCCAAAATGGGTGCCTTAAATTTTAGAGTAAACATGTACCTTCTAGGTAAGCGTGCTCCACCCTAGGCTACATCATTGGGTTGCCCAATTGGCCCAGATGCCGTGGCACTAGAATCAGTATCCTCTGCCTGTAGGTACAGCCTGCTAAAATGGGACCTTTGGTCTCGGGGGGGCAATGATTAGACGTGGGGCCCCAACCATCCACCTAACCGAACCCAGGGAGGACGACAACGTCGAGGCCATTGTCGAAGGCGGAGACGTATTAGGATAGCTTGTATCTGTCCCGAGATGAGCTGAAGCTCAGTGCTTAGAGCTCCGGTGCGTTATCTTAGAGATCCTGTAGTTATGGATATAAACCCGACTACACCCAAAACCATTCGGTTATCATGTGAAGATTTACCCCTCGTCAAAAAAAGGCGTCATATTTTGGTTAACATCATGCAAAGACAGGATGTGGACAGAAGCCACTTAAGAATGTGGATCATTATCATCATCATCATCAGCCAGAAGACGTCCACTGCTGAACATGGGCCTCCCTCTTACAGCGCCACACCAACCGCCGCGTTCCACTTGCATCCACCGGTTGCCCGCGACTTTCACAATATCGTCGGTCTACCTAGTGGGAGGGACCATTCTTCCCCACCGGTTATCGTAATGTGGATCACTCTAGTTAAATTATAAATAAATATAGAATTTTGAAAGACTAACGCAACCTACCTACTTATAAACTAATATTTCTGCTTCCTAGTTCGTTACAAGGGCAAAACAAAGCTTAACCAGACTGTTTAATGGTTCCTGTGGAGATATCTATCTCAGTTCAAGTTTCACTAGAAATGGTTCGGATTTACAAACTAGTTGGAAAGTTACTTGCGCCTCGTAGCCGTTCAAGTCACGATCCTAACCGAGCTGGATATTTCGAACATTGCGAAATGTATTTTATTCTACGTTATTAAGAACAAATTTGCGCTGAAAGGTAGGGTCACGATCCAGGAAGGCTGTGTAACTATTATTTTTATTAGGTTGAAGAAGTTTCCAACTTATCGAGGAATTCAGTCCTTTTCTTGGAGATTTGAAGACTTGGACTTGGAAGTATGAATACAATTTGATGCGATATCTTCTCTTGGATCCTTAATTGCTGACGATGTCAAAATAATCCTAACGAATATTTGACCGAGCGAAGTGAAGGCGAAGTGAAGTTTACTGGCGTGTTTTGTTTTGTGTGTGTTCGTATTTGTATGTTTGTGTGTATATTTGTCCGATAATAACTTGCGAACCGTTGATCCGATTTGCATGAAATTTTGTAGGCAAGTAGTTCATTTCAATATAATTCGAATATGGTCCAGGGGTAGTGAAGATATAGGGATCGCGAGGTCTCAGTTCGGCGCGAACTACTAGTATAAATGGGAAAGTAACTTTGTCTCTCTGTCTATATCTCTATCATAGCCGACATAGCTTTCAGAGTTTGCAAGCTGAAGTGCCAATGGGCAGGCCATATCACTCGAGGAACCGATAACCGGTGGGGAAGAAAGGTTCTTGAGTGGCGACCACGAACCGGAAGACGCAGCGTAGGTAGGCCTCCCACTAGGTGGACCGACGACATTGTGAAAGTCGCGGGCAAACGGTGGATGCAAGTGGCCCGTTGTCGGTCAGTGTGGTGGTCTAAGGGGGAGGCCTATGTTCAGCAGTGGACGTCTTATGGCTGATGATAATGATGATGGGCGCGGGTGAAATTTCAAACATATGGACCACCATACAAGTGCTCACGCGCAAACTGCAGGTGGCTGTCACTCGCGGCAATATCGAACGTGTGCAGTCGTTAGTTTCTCTCGCGCTTTCAGGTAAGTCACACGTCACATCCGTGCCTCGCGCAAACGCCTGGCGACCAACGTGAGCATGAAATCGCGCCCGCACCCGCGCCCGCGCCCTCGCCCGCTACCTCAACATGCGCAAGCTCTAAGAAAGCTAGCTATGCCAAGTACTACTGTTTATTCTGTGGCATAACTTAACTCCAACTTGAAGATAGAACTGGTTACTTATCGGTTGTTCAAATGTATTTTACCGAAAGAAATCGATAATTCGCAATTTCTGTTTACCTAGAGAATATATTTTTGTTTAAAACTAGCTGAGGCCTGACTGCTACGTCGCATATCTTCCGTTTTAAGATTTTCTTTTGATCCATTGTACCTACTTATGGAGGATATCTCTGAAGAATTCATTCAAATTCACAAGTCTTGACTGTCTTTGTACGTTTGCCCTCAAGTGCCATTCTGAAATAAGCTTTGAGGACTGTTCCTATTCAGAAGGTAAATAAAATTCAGAAATGAAATTCATTTTATGTTCTTTTGTTTCCGCAAGTACTTTCTTTCTGGGAAAAGAAATTATGTCCTTTTGGAATTACCCGCCTCGAAAAGCTCTGTGGCGTGTGAGTGTGACATCATCTGTCATTGAATTGACCGTACCAAACGGGAGCATGGTGAAATGCCCACTTATCATAGTTACGGCAAATAGTTAATGGCCATAGCCAACTGTTTAACAAGGCGTGAATATGGTCATAAATCTAATGGAAGCTGTTTCAAGCTTCGTTATTTAATAAACAATGTAGTTGATATTATTAAATTAAGTTGTTGGTTATTATGGCAAAGCGAAACTAACTGAAAGTGTTTCTTGGATTGTATTATAGACTGCCGAGAAAATAAACTACAAGCAACAAACAATAAACTACAACTTAAAATAAACTGGGTAGAGGTCGCGCTTCTACCGCTACTTTTTTACGTGTTTTTTTTTTTTTTTTTTTTAATCTATTTTTTATTAGGGCTTTATTCGCCAAGCGATTATGCCAGCCCTGTTTTACCACAATTTTGATATCACTCAAAAGGGACTGGAGTCCCTACGCTGAATTAGATGACGAAAAGAAACAACAACATCAATGTCAGACAGAGAATATCAATACTGTACTGCGTTGCGCCAAAAAAAAACCAGAGGAACCGTACATTTTCCGGGATAAAAAGTAGCCTAAGTCATTCTCGGACCCTTAAACTATATTGCAAAAATACAGGTCGACCCGATACTCCGTTTTTGTCTGAAAGAGGAACAAACTAACCAACAAACACAATTTCGGGCTTATAATTTTAGTAGTAGTAGGATAGCATATGCCACCGTCTTATCCATCCAAACGCGCCATTTATGTAAGGGAATTAAGATGTGGGGGTGGTCTGCGGTCCGTGGTTGTCCGGTCCGTTAGCTACCAAAGGTATTTGGACCAAAATAAATGATGTAATCTCAGGGTCACAGCTTTCGACCGTGAGCTTTTATCTAACTGGCTTTTCTCGTTAACACATGACGACACCTCAGCCACTTAAACTAGTTTTTAAATACACATTTCGGAATACGTTTCATAAACTGCTATGCCTAATAACCTTGGTAGAGAATTAAGCGTTATCCACACATTTCCGGGTCAGGGTCTTCCGAGCTCCGCACTGTCCATGCTCAGGGTCCCGTCAGGGCGAGGCGTCAGTTACCAGTGCTCACACATATCAGGGAAGTGTAAGTATTTCGACTTTTTTTTTGTTGTGCACAGATCGCGATGGTCTCTTTAAATACAGATGAATTGGCATTTCATCTGATAGATTATAAAGAACTTTGCTCTGTCGCACAAGTTCTATCAATTTTTCTGTATCCACGTTGTACATGGCGTCAAAAATCGGATAGCACTGACGAAGGTCGCGTTACACAGAGCGTCAGAGCATCCTCCGGGACACTGACGGTCCGGGTACACTGACGCGGAACTGTATGAACAAGTTAATACAAAATGTATACAAAAAAAAACCTTTCCTGACGGAACACTGACGGGCCCGGACCCGGAAATGTGTGGATAGCACTTTAAGCTACATTTACCAATTTTATGACAACCTTGACATATCGTTCTTGAGATATTGCTGAACTAACATAACCTAGAAATATGATAATATGAAAAGCTGACTCAAATTTAACGTGAGTTAGCCGTTTTATTAAAATAAAATAGAAAAGTATGTATGACATATACTAATTTATTCATTGAAGAAATTGTTTTAATATTTAGGAGACGTTTTTGCAATTTGTTATCATCATCATCATCATCAGCCATAAGACGTCGTCCACTGCTGAACATAGGCCTCCCCCTTAGACCGCTACACCGACCGACAACGGGCCACTTGCATCCACCGCGCACCGGTTGCCCGCGACTTTCACAGTGTCATCGTCTTTCACGGTCCACCTAGTGAGAGGCCTATCTGCGCTGTGTCTTCCGGTTCGTGGTCGCCACTCAAGAACCTTTATTCCCAACCGGCTATCGGTTCCCCGAGCCAAAAAGCTCAACATAAAAACATGATACAAAAGCCAACAACACATGACATGAAAAGCTTGACATGTCGATGAAAATACCAAAATCGCTATATTTATGCCTATATTTGAGGAGTTCCCTCAATTCCTTATGGATCCCATGGGATCAATCTGGGAGTGTAATCTATTCAAATAAATAAAGAATTTTCCAAATTGCTTTATAAATGACGGAGGTTCGAGGTAACAAACGTTTAAAAAAACAATGGAATTGAGAACCTCTTCCCTTATTGGAAGTAGGTTAAAAACAAAACATGTGTTCTATGTGTATGTCTGTTACAAAACCGGAATTACTTGTAAATAACATTATGTAATACCATAGTAGAATTATATATGTTTCTATGGTAAAACCTAGGTATATATGTAATCCTAAACATACCTCCATTTAAGCCTCACAAAGACCTGAAGTAAGCCCCTTTGTACTCGAAACTCAAAGAGAATAAGTGGAATGTAAGGTAGAAAAATACTTTGTAACTGACTACTTAAATATTCAAAAAGGTAGGCGACAAGGACTCGATAACACGAGAATAGGTAGTGGCAGTTGACAAAACGTTGCTACTAAAGTTTTCAAAAGATTGAACAGTTTTCAGCCAAAATCATTTTTTTAAAGGTATTGCTGTGAGAAAAACAAAGAAATGCTTTAGTAGTAATATTAATTATAAAGTGATTGTGTATTTTATAAAATTTCCTTTTATCGATGGATGGGTGACCGCAAACGCCTATTATTTATAGAGTGCGTTTCGGATCGGATAACTTCAATGTGCTAATTTGATAAAATCCTTCGGATCACCACAAAACTAGATAATATCCAGTTTTTTTTAAAAACAGCAAATAGAAACTTATTATTATCGGACCTTCCAAATATGTCCAATCAAAAATGGAAATGGTCTCTATATAGACCCAAATGCTATGTAAATGTAATGTAGACTGCTTCAAACGAAGGGTTAATAGAGTCCTCAAAGGTAGGCAACGCACTGACAATGCCCCTGGTAATGGAGGTGTCCATAGGCGGGACCAGGAACTTAGGAACACTTACCACCAGGAAGCCCGTCGCTTGTTTGTCACATATAATATTAAAAATAAAAAATTATAACGCTGACTGATTATGACGCTGATATAGAGATAAACGCTGATAGATTTTTGAAAATGAGCTCATCTTATTTTCCGATGGGTCCGATGGGTCGGACTCAATATTTCAAATCCAAACTGCTCAAATATACAAAAAAAAAATATATATAAATTTAATATGAAAAACCACTGCCGAGCCTATAGTTTCGGTGTTACAAATGTATATTGAAACTCTGAACCACTTGCGATTGATTGTCATCCTCTTTAAACATCATCTTTTTTGTTGTAGGAAGAAAACATAGCACTCCGTCTTATCAAGCAACATGCAGAAGAAGAGCCAGAGAGCAGCCCGGCTTCCCCCGAAGAGACCGCCATCGGCAGCACAGGACGGACGTACTTTGATGAAGGCGGCTATGTGGCGGGCGGCTCCAAGGACCAGGATCCTTACGTACGGAACAGGTTCAACCAGGCCGCGTCAGACAACCTGCCTAGTAACAGGGCGGTTCCAGATACGAGAAATGCTATGTAAGTATCCTTTTTCTTCAGCATAGCGTGCCTGCTCGAGTCGGGGTTTGCTATCCTGCTACATATCCTCACCGTTTATATAGTTGAACAAAATTGAATGTTTTTTTTTGTCCATGGTGAATTTCGCGCTACCAACGTCAAATAATCGTCGGTTTGACCGGCCACAAGGTTATTCTGTAAACTAAACACTAAAGATAGCCTCTGACTCTTGTATTTATTTAGTTTTTACCTCTTTTTTCATCGTCAGGAATATAGTTTATAGTTTTTCGCGTCTCGCAGATGGCAATAAATATAGTTGATATAAAAACATCTGCATCAGCCTTTAAACATCCCCCTGCTGAGATATCGACCTGCCCTCGAAGGGTGATTAGGCCATATCCACCAGGCTGGCCCAGTGCGGATTGGCGGATTCAAATACTCCATCGAATTTCTTCTCCGGAAATATGCAGGCTTCCTCACGATTTTTACCTTCATCGAAAAGCCAGTGGTATATCCGTACGTAAGTTCTAAAGAACTCATTGATACGGGCCCACCTGGGTTCGAACCCACGACGCCATGAATGTCAGGCGAGCTCGCTCCCACAGATATTTCTTTATGAGAGACGACTTCTGCAGCTGATGACGATAACCGTAATCAAAATTTATGAAGCTGGCGACCTTTGACATTATCGTTATTATTATTTTCAGCCTAAGGTATCCTACAGTTGGGCAAAGGCCTCCCTTCTCTTCTTCCAGACTTCCCGGTGTTCGGCGTTGATGGTCCAATGTTTCTAGCGCGAGTTCAGCTCGTCATGCCACCTTCGTCTGGGTCAACCTAGATATCGTTTTGATTTTGGAACCTTCATAATTTCAGAAACCTTTTTAGCTTATAATTTTTTTTATTTACGTCCTCTGAAAATTGTGGCGACGATTTCCATATTTATTTGTTTCATTCGGAAAATTGTGCTCCAGTAACTTGTTCAGCCAAGTTGAAATGTAGAACAGTATTTTTAGATGCCCTTTTCAACTACGTGTATGCTAACTAACGCGGCTCACCAATCATATCCTCTCGTGTGGGCAAATGAAATCCCCAGGGTGTCCTCTTCTTTAATAACATTGACAGTTCCGCTGCTTTCGTGTCATTGGTGAAATTAGACTTAGCCAGTTTATGACATTATTTTATAAATATGGATATAGGAAGGATGTATTTACTTCCTAATATAATATAATCCATGCCAGTGGCTCTTCATGATTGCCCCGATCCGACAGCTCCCGCCAACAGGAAGTATTTAGTATTTAGTATAGGCGCCGCTTAGCAAAGACACAATCGACCTCGCCGGCGTGGTCAAAGAGTCCCAGGATCTTTCCGAAAATCAATTAGATTCTATTCAAATAATCAAACAGATAGTAACCAAACCGCTAAGGCCGCAGGGCACACCCCCGGTGTGCCGAAGCAAGTCTGATTTCCCCCTCCCGGGTGACGACCCAAGCCGAGGTTCATACCGTAGCGGTGCCCTTGCGCTAGTCACCGTCGCGCCGTAAAAAAAGTTTTAGGGCTCAACGCCGTATGCGTTCGCCAAAGTCCGGTAAAGCTGTAGAGGCCGATAAAGGTCAACAGCAATAATTAAAAAAAAAAAAGTCACTGCCATGCTTACGATCGTCATTTGAAATAGAATCTAAGATAGCTCAAATAGAGACGTTATTGCAAAATGTAAAGTTTGAGTCAGTTCCGGATACGCATTTTGTTTAACTATTGAATAAATTAATATGAGAGGTTGGTTCTACAATTATGTACAGAAAAAAAAACTGTTATTTGTTACTTTCGGATCAAACGCTGAATAGAACGTGGCTGGTAGTAAATGAACAACCCTTGAGCACTTTCCCTCGCTAATGTCTCGCGGAAGCAAAAATTATACTGATTACCCGGAAGGGTGAGACAGTGGAAAATAGGCGAAATATCAACAGCTCCCATTAGCCTCAACAAAGTTTTTTTTTTTTTTTTGTTCGGGCAAATTTGCTATTTTTTGCCATTCAGCGTGGTAATGCCGCCAGCATGCTGCCAACATGCCAACTGGTAGTAAGCTTGAACATTTGGATTATCTATAGACCTTTAATGGTCTCTGGATAATTCAACTGTTATTTTTATGTAGTAGGCTAAGTAGTTTAGGTAGTTTTAGCTTGTATGTATTTTGTTTAGTTAATAAAGGCACGTTTAAAGAAAATTGAACTATAAGTAAGTAAATTACGAAAAATTAGAACAGAACTTCATTCTAAGCTGACATTATATCAGACATCACGATAAGTGCTTCTGACCATGCATGACCTCTCCCAGACCTTGTTAACCTCTAAATGAGCTACACATAGACATGAACAGACGTACAGCACAGCAATGTTAATTAATGCATATCTTCAATGGGGATGTGATAGTTGCGTTAGTAACTGTCACTACGAACTTTATTATATATATACGTAGGCTTTGTTACCATCTCGTAAGTAAGTTCGTAAGAAGTAGCTTTCACTCTTTGACACAATCTTTGCTTAAATTACAAACTGTAAAATAAATACTGAAATGGGCGTTTTTTTAAATCAAAATATTAGTTAATTTACAAAGATAGCGTTAAGAGTGTTGTGTTATTCTTAACTATGTATACTTAGCTTCGCTATCGCATTAGGTAGTGACCAGTAATGATAGCTGTAAGTTGGAAAATAAATTAAATAGCACTTCTTTATTTTTTTAATTTACAGAAAAAAATTACTCGGCTTCATTTTTATTTATACATTTTAATTGTCTTACATAAGATTTAATTAATTTAAGTTGTTACTTTAAACTTTTGTACGTGATTTGAAATCTGGCTTAACTTTTCAAAATGGGCTTTGCAAAGCACACTTTCGATGCTCTTTATCATAAAGAAAAAATCTTCAAAATTTCTCTAATATTGTTAGAAATGATTCCATTCAAAGACTTTTTGTTTACAGGTGCCGATTAAAAAAATACGAAGATGATCTACCAGTAACGAGCGTGATCATCACATTCCACAACGAAGCCAGATCAACACTGCTACGCACCATCGTCAGGTATTAAAAAAAAAAAAAAAATGAAAATAGTAGTTCGTAACGAACTGAGATCTCGCGATCCAAACTTCACAACCCCTTGACCGTAAGCTTAAACATTTCTTTAAAAAGGACTATTTACTTTTAAAAAAATCATGAAAATACGATCAAAGGTTTGCAAGTTATCCTCTGCTAGACGTACAAACTCCGACTCGTTCCCGAAGACCGAGACCTTCGCTTCGCTAAAACACAATTTATATACAAAAAATAGTACCTAACTACCGGCTTCTTTTACTATCAGTTCAGTTCATTTTGTCGGCATTAGTTTGGTAGATACATAGCCTGGTCCATTTAAAAACGCAACACATACAAGTAATTAATAGATTTTCCGAAAAAATATTGCTACAAATCCTCATTTGTCACTTGTCATGTGACAAATTAAAAAATACATTTAGATTCACTTGTTCATTCATGTTATATCTACTTGTAGCTCATTCGATGGAACCTCATCGCTAATCTTGTCTATGGGTTTGTTTGTTTACCTTTTTTGTCAGGAAGGATGAACAGAGTATTTTGAATTCTCTTATTGTATCGCGACCATTAGTAGCCCGATTCCAAAACTGGCGATATTGAATGTATGTCTCTGTTATCGTTTCAGTGTCCTAAACAGGAGTCCAGAACATCTTATAAAAGAAATCATTCTCGTGGACGACTTCAGCGACAATCGTAAGTAAACCAACAAAACAAATTTGATTCATTTTATCAATTTTATGACGAATCCTTGTTTACTATTACTTGTTCAGTACCTTCTTACAACTACCTTCTTCAGTATTTCTGCCCGTTATTTCACAATATATGAGTAAGAACAATGGGTATTTTTTAATAAAATTTCACTCAACTTGAGTTAATTAATATCATAATCTATCGTAAAAAGGAACCTCAGGGTGGTGTAGGATTGTTTATTGTGTAAGAGCCAATGACATTTAATAGAGACACGACTTTAGCGCACTTTAAATGGACCTGTCCTTTCGAACAGATTTAATTATGGCTATCTCTTTTAATCTCCAACTTTACGCATCTTCTATCGCACTCTTTGGCGGCTGTAAACAGACTGTAGGGGTGCCGAATTCAGAGCGCCATTTTGAAGATAAAAACTTACCTAGTAAAATATCAATGGTAAGACGTTAAGGTTATTTTTTTATAACAAAACAGAAATTAAAAAAATATTGCGTGTGATATGCTTTCTTTCATACGATCTGAAACTCGCGAGTTCATGATGATAATATAATAATACGGATTATATGACGATGATCAAGTTGAACTTTAATTAAATACAAACATTATAAATGTTAATCAAAATTCTAACACAACAAAAAGGAATGAAGGTAATGAATATTTGCCAAATAAAGGACAATAACAAAAGGGGGCGAAAAATAAAAGTTTTCATTTATTTTGTGATATACACAAGTTTTCCGTGTCAAGAACAATCGCTGACAAAATTTTATATCAGGGCACTTTGTAATGTATTAAATTTAAATACGAGTATAAAATAACTGTTGCTACAACTTACCTAATAAGTAGGTATAAGTCACCAACTTTGTCTGACATTGACCGGATATTAATCAGCCAACCTTGAACCAGGCCGGCCGGACCGCTGCCGGATCTCAACATTGCAGAAATATGTGATCGTCACAAGAAAACTTGCGAAACGGTTGACGCAAGATGAAATTAATTAACTCTACGCGTATTACAAAACCACAATATTAGTTACACAACAATTAGGATGAGGCAAAATAAATAGCCCAAAGGCCACTAGACATAATCACTTTTACCTTCAGTTCTTACCGATAAAAAAAAATGGTAATAGTATTAATATTTCTGATAATAGTATTCAGTTCATATTGCTTGGTGACGTATCACAAAGGCAAATTGACAGAATTCCTTGACCCCGCCAAATTTTACTTGCTGGGGAAAAGAACTCAGTTCTAAGCGTCTGTCGTCCCCTACTACTAGGTACAGCTGAGATGTATATAAATATGATGTTAGGCGTAGATAAATTACAATTAATGTAATAAGATACTGCTTTTCGACTTGACTTTTTCTTTCTTCCTAAAGAAGAATCTAGCTTTATACATTCCTATTTGTGGTAACTTTTAATTAGCTTTAAGTTAAAATATTAAACCTGTTACTTAAGCGCTAGCTGTTAGTTATCATAATAGAATAAAATAAAATAAATAAAATAAGATAAATAAACTTACTAATCATAATAAAAAATAACTAATGGTCTACCCTACATGACTAAACCTCCTGAAGGCCGAAGATGACAAAGTCAGCTAGTGTTCTGACTTAGCCTACGAGGGTACCACCGTGTGGGATATTAACCACAAACTCAATTTATGTAGAATTTCGGTGTGCAATGGAGAGAGCTATGCTCGGAGTTTCTTTGCGCGATAAAATCCGAAACGAGGATATTCGTTGAAGAACCAAAGTCACCGATATAGCTCTCAGAATTTGCAAGCTGAAGTGGCTATGGGCAGGCCAAATCACACGAAGAACCGATAACCGATGGGGAAGAAAGGTTCTTGAGTGGCGACCACGAACCGGAAGACGAAGCGTAGGCAGGCCTCCCACTAGGTGGACCGACGACATTGTGAAAGTCGTGGGCATGGATGCAAGTTGCACATTGTCGGTCGATGTGGCGGTCTAAGGGGGCGGCCTATGTTCAGCAGTGGACGTCTTCTGGCTGATAATGTCATGTGATGTAATGCTGTGTAGTCGAGGAGGTGTGGTTGAATAAGAAGATAAATAATTAGCTGAGAAACCAATGGCTTAACATCTAATTACTTCTTACAGCGGAAGATGGCGCAGCGCTGCGAGCCATCAGGAAAGTAAAGGTCATAAGAAATACCAAGCGCGAGGGTCTGATGAGAAGCAGAGTGAAGGGAGCCGATGCAGCCACTGCTCCCGTGTTAACCTTCCTGGACTCGCATGTGGAGTGCAACGTACACTGGCTGGAGCCACTGCTGCAGAGAATTAAAGAGGTAGGAATATGGTACAAAGTAAAGCCGATGGTATAATACAGAGTCTGGTGTATGAAATCAATAGAACAATTATTCTCTTTGACTGCAATTTACTGCAGAACTCTGCTGCAGGTGATAAGAAAAGAACTTGGAGTGTAGCCACAAGAAACTCCAATTTCATGGGTAAAATATGGATTTTGGAATATTGTAGTGAATTTTCTGATTCTGCGCGATCTCCTTCATCTAACTCGTAGTAACTATTAAATCAAATCAAATCCAACTTAATAAACAACTTAATCAAATCCAATCACGTGGATTAGATTTGATTCAAGTTGTCAAGTTTTTTAGTTAAAAGTAGTTTAGTTTGAAAATGATGCATCTTAAACATTGCAGATACTGAAATATAGCCGCATTCTTGACCTTTGAAGAGTTTATATTGAAACCTAATAACTGTGATAAGTGATATATTAATGCTCTTGACCTTATTAAGCATAATGTGCATAGCCTGTGTACTGTGTAGGTGGTTACAGATACCAATTTCCTTATTCTGTGTTATCTGAAACATATTTTTATGGACCCACGTAGGCGGTAGACGACCTAAATATCTTGGTATACCGACTACGATATTTTAGTGACGACATGAATACTACATATTATTTATACTCTCACATAGATCACCAAGTAGATAAAATTAAAAATACATAATAAAATAATACAGATCATATCTACACTATTACGTATTAGGTATACTTAAAATTTTTCGTCAATAACAGTAATTTCGTAGCAGCAATTTCAGGTTCGTTTTAAAAATATTGTTAGACAACTATAATAATAGATTTATATAATATATATAATACTAATCTAACAATTCGCTTCAAGTTAAAGCACACAAGTAAATTATCCGTGTGCGACAGTTTGAGTGTTCGATAATATGGTAATGTCAAGGCCCTAGGAAGCGACGTGATGGAGTTCTTAAATCGTCTTGTGGGACGTCGAAAATACTATTTTGAATATACAGGGTTATTGGTATCGCACATCCTCTCGTAGGCCTGTTCTCTACATCATAGTTTGTCCCACGAGTTTTAATAATTCGTAATGTTTTTCTCCCAAAATAATTACTAAAAATAATTATATTTAAATTAGGGCTCCAAATGACAATAACACTAAACGGTTTCAAATGAGAAAGAACGTAGGGCCCAGATGAAGCTTAGGAGCTGACATTTGCTCCAGTAAAGTACAAGGATAATAAAATTCCATACAAATTTTAAAAATAGATTTTGGTGAATTTATTAAGTTTTGTAAAAGTAATACAACAAAAGTTGTTAGGAATGGTGTAGAGAACTTGCCTACGAGAGGTTGTGCGCTAGTTACCAATAACCCTGTATAGGTCTTGCGAACCGAAGACTAAAATAGTTCTACCTACCTAAGTAAGTTTGTATAGGCTTAATTGCAAGCATCGATGTTAGAGTTTTTTAAACTGGAGGCATGATTTAGCGGCTGTGTTATAGATAAGACAATCAACCCGTATCATCTGTCCCATAGAAGCGCTCACTTGAAAAAGCCACATACACGGTTAAAACGGTCTTTTGGATTAGTTGATTTTATTTAAATTATGATTCTTTTCTTTTGTGTAATATGTTATTTAATTTGTTTATTAATATATAATTATTGCCTCATAATTATTGTCAGTACATTGTACCTCTTATATGATGTATAAATAAACAATCCTAAACATAGTATTTACCCTTTAAATATTATTGGACATCAAACTTTTAATACATAAGTAAAATAAAAATTTTACAGTACTGAGCAAATTTTAATTTTATTGACGAGCGAAGCGAAAGCTTCTTCGCTACTAGAGTTGTCCAACTTTTTTTGGACTTCTTTCGTGGAAATCTTCTTGTATTTTCTCGATTATAACTTGCTCACTTTTGGTCTGCTCTTCATAATAGGTCAATGATTCCAAATAAAGATATAGCGACGTCTGAGTTCGGAGGCAAACTACTAATTATTCATCATCAATTTGGGGTGCTCTTGACCCACTACTTGGGGCTTCTTTTTTTTTTAGTTTGTTTACCTTAAGGCGTCGATCTTAAGACTCTCGTTAGCTGGTGCTATATACTACAACAGTAGAAAAAAGTTCGGAAAAATATCTGAGATCTCGCTGTCCCCATCAACCTAGCAGAGTAATGGGGACAACGGGAATACACCCATTTTGCTCGCTATGATTTCGTCGGTCTTAGCGAGCAAAATGTATTCTATAATAAAATGTATTGTATAATATGAATTGTATCTAGATGTCTTCCTGCAACTTTAAAATAACCATTAAAGAGAAAAGACAAAGTCTTTTCAAGCTCGTGTGTTTTTTCTACGACTGCAATAAAATGCATTAATAACGCGTGTTACGTAATCTATAAAATACAAAACGGTATATTTGCAAAGTCTATTAAAATAGATACCTATAAAATTTTGAAATTTTTGCCATAAAATAAAATTTGATGGAAACCATTGTTGTGTAAAAGCAACTATGAGAAGCAATAAAATATTATTTAAATTTAAGTAGTTATTCGGTATTTAGTTTACACAACACATTATAATGAAGATACAATGTGTTGTGTTAACACATTTGAACTAAAACGCATAAATAATTAACTCGTTAAAGGCCTCGCTACATGGCCTGACCTGACATCCTTTGAAAGAGATGGCTATATATAACTTTCTGGGGGAGCGAAAGGGAGAAGCTATAATCTTAATAGTTTGTTTCTTTTGCTCCCGTGAAATTCAAATCTAGCTGTCCTTTTCACACGATGTCAGGTCAGGCCATGTGTAGATACCCTTATTACCAATAGATTATTATATTAAAACGTCTAATTATTATAACAAAACATATAATGAAAAATATTAAAAAAAACCTTTGACCAATAGCTTGACCATTAAAATGTTTGTCACTTGGGTGGTCGCTCACAGAGTTCAATTGGAAACCTATTCAATTGGACATTTGAAAAAACTCTGTTTGCGAGATATTGACAGGAACCAATTGAATTTGACAGACTGATGAGTTAGTTAACTTTTAACTTTTCAATTGACTTGTTAATTATACTAATGGTAGTGTAAAAAACATTTGTAAATGCTTATGAGAAAGCTTTATGTAGACTTTAGTTTTTATACAGGTAGTGATCGTTTGATTAGATAATTATTCTAAATCTATACGTTACATGAAATATAGATAGTTATTCTGAGTCTAATAATTCGAGTCTAAATTTCACTTCTTTTGTACTGCATGCTTTAAGAGTAGCAGAGTTCTGGAACGATTGATGTGCAGCCGCAAACAGTGATGAAGATGGGTGCATTTCAAAACTATAATTGCACGGGCCTTCAAGACCTGATTATAGGAAGTCACAGTCACGTGCCTACCTAGGGCAAATAATTATAAAACCAGCCCTGGCAAGAATACTTCATGGATTTCCTCACTGTGACCGTTGATTGCGTGTGGAATCGCTACCGTTTGTCTCACGAGAACGGGAAAATTTGTTTGTGATTGCATTACGTAACGTAAGCTTATAAGTCATAATAGTTTATATACACAGATACATATTTGTATCCTTACAGATTCTTTGGTATTAGACTAGGATTACAGAAACAAAAAGAAAATTATTTAGATTACCGTACACGATATAAATATACTTGCAACAATCAGTTGCAAGAATCGGGCAACCGTAGTGCGAACTGTGATTGCGAGAATATAAATTTTATAAGCGTCTTATTTACTTAACTTCTACAAACTTTTTTAGTTTTGCGAAGTTAAAAACGACTTTAGTTTTAAATATCTACATACAACATAGTTACCAATATTGTACTCACTCTAGATAGGTACGCAACACACAAATCCATTCTTTCAGTTCTAAGAAGAAAAATAGAAAAGTCCTTGTTTAGTTCAGCAAAGACAGATGGCTGAGCCGTTCAGTTGCATTAGCATTTCTTTTGCTTCCGAAACTAGACTCGGCACAAACAAAGCGTGTAGTGGCGCCATCATTAATCTCTTCATTGTACCGGAACGACACGCAGCAGGTCACTGTTACCGCACTTGTAAGATAATACAAATACTTGTCGTGTCCGACCTGGTAGCGTTGCAAAATCTATTCCGTTCGAAAGCATGTTGCCTCACGCTACACGGCTACAGATATTCACACTGTTGCATTTTGTGTAACGACGCAAGCTATGAACTTAAAGATATTATAAGACATCTTCTTATTTGCTTGCTGTCCTGCTCTCGCTTCTTTTCTCGGTAATAATTTTGTACTTCTCCCACTTCTCTATTGACTGGATATTGTTTACACTATGACTTATTATTACTGAATATAAAATTAAAATGATTTTTCTTACTTTTGTTGTTCCTTATGATTCTGATTGTTTACCTGTTTCTGCCGTACTCTTCGAAATTATTACTTTTTTTGCGTCCACTACACGCGCTGCTTCCTCTATATTTAAAGATATTGCCACTGTAACAAACTGCGCAGAAGAAAATAATGTTTTTCGTGTATATGGAACTATGAATGTTGGTATGTTTCAATAAGACTTTCTATTTCTAGTATTTGTTTCGTATCAGGAATACCGTAAGACACATTTTGCAGCCTAGTTTTTGTTTTTGTTTTGGAAATAATATTTATTCTCCTTTGATATTTCTCCTGCTTCCGCCATCTCCCTTTTTCCTTCCTGTCTACCTCTCCCATTACCGCCAAATACTTTTATATTATATACCTACATTGCCTTCTCTACTTCTACTCTAGCTCTCTATCACATTTTGACCATCCTGTACTTTCCTCTCGCTATTTCTTGTACCTTAAACTTCAAGTTACTCAAGCGTAGTGAACGGAAGATACCCGGTATATTACGAAACGCCGATGACCGGCGATCCCTTCACCCTGCATTACATTTGATTTATTGCAGTAGTTAAGCTGCAGTCGTTAGGTCAACAAGCGGTCAACACCTATGCTATCGCATTCCTTGTTGCACGTCTCTGGTGTCTTGTTACTTTGCATGACAATGGAGACGTTAACACTGAGCTTGTGTTCGTAATTATGTATTACTTATAGCGACCCGCCCCGGCTTCGCACGGGTGTAATTTAGAAATAAAATATATATAAACCTTGTAAAATTATCTAACTGATGGTGAATGCCACATCAAAATCGGACATAAACTAGGATATATATCATTCTACTCGTCATATTGCATAATTTTTACTAAGCCTAAAATCTCATAAAATCGCAAAATATGTATTAATGATATCATATGATGTGATGTCTAGTATTTTATCTAAGTTCATGTCAACAAATTTAATTTTAATAATTACTATCTAATATCACAAACTTTAATACATATAAATCATACCATTTATTTAGGTTAGGCAATCCAAACATGAGTAAACATTTTAAGATTCCATGATATATGTATTATTATAATAATTATTGCCCTAACAACTGCAGACATGAAACGGCTGCAACACCGTCTAACTAACGATATACAAAGAAACATATGTTTCCTCTTTTGTTTCTTTCGTAGGTCCGCCATACCATATTCGAAGATATATTAATACTATAACATTACTCAGGATAAGCCTTTCAAAGAACGCACAAACACAAACTTAAAATTAGAAATACGTCTTCTAGAAAAGTCACTTTGCTTGACCTGCGCATACGCATTTGGGAACGTCCACTGACCGGTTCCGACTGAAGTAACAGTGACTGTTATTTAATCTGTGCTGATGCTGTCACCAGCCTGACGCAACCTTGACACGCGCTGGCAATGAAAGCGAAGTTCGGCCTGACAATGAAAGTGAAGAGCTTATGACATGGCAAAGAAGTGGATGTAGTGTCACTATAGAAGAATATTATGTCATTGTTTTGAGCGATGAATGATTGTTGAGGTGTCTCTGAGTAAATACCCTTAGACTAAATGCAGGCTTTTGTTTACAATAAATCTCTATTTATACAATCTTTACACATATTTATATACACAGCGTGTTTACTGAAAAGCGCAACAATATTGAAAGGTATGTTTGTACTTATCATTATGAACAACTTTTACTATGGGACCAAACTTAAAATTACGGGCGGGAAAAATCAGCTGTTCCATATGAATGACACTCGACAAAATGTATGGAACAGCTGTTTTTTTTTTCGCGAATTCGGTGTTGGTCCAATTGTAAAAGTTGTTCATAATGATGAGTACCTTTCAATATTGTTGCACCTTGCAATAACAATGTAATGTTCATTAGTTTTAGGGAGTACCACACATTTGCCAGTTATTCAACCGCCAAGCAGTAGTGTATAAACATTACTGTGTTCCGGATTGAAGGGCAATGTTTCCAGCGAAACTAGTCGGCATACAGATATTTAACATCTAATATCTCAGGGTGACGAGCGCAGTGTATTGCCATGCAGGGTTTTGAACTATTGAGGCTCAAAATTTTGGTTGGTACTGAATTGTTATGAGCAAGCGCGTCGCAGGTGAGCGACATTCTCATCTTGTCACCAAGTTACATACAAATATATAAAATATATATATAGATACATGTAGATATTGCAGATTATGTATATTTTTTAAATCTAAGCAAACTTTTATTTAAAATGTTCAAACTATTGGTACAAAAAACGAAATTAGTTTGACAAACGTAGTACTTTGCCATGACCTAAAAATGTCTAAGAACTGGTATTTGGGTAATCACATTGATATTATTCAGTTTTGCAACACAGTTACTACAAATTTCAATAACAGGACAAATGACAAAGTAAGATAAAAATAATTACCGGCCTGACAATTTCGGAGGCAAATTGCATCGAAGTCACTATCGACAGGTAAAAGTCATCAATTCAAAAGTAAAAGTGTACTGAGCTGAAATAAACGCTTTAGACCTAATCACTTCAGTTTGTAACAATGCCTACCTACGAGTATATCGGTCATGGTCTTATACTCCCAAAACTCAATATACTACGTGTTGCAAAGTAATGACTGCATTAAATTGTTCATGAAATTAGCCAGTATATAATATAGTTTGCCGCAACAAAAAGATAATTTTCCTGTTTATGAATAGGCACAATGACTAGCGAATATTTGAAATACGAGTAAACAATAGACTGCGGGAGCATGAGATGATACGGCAGAGGTACACAAATTAAGATCAAATTGTGAAACACTGTGTCAATCTTTTTGATAATATAAGCATTTTCCACAAGTCAAATTTTTTGGAGTTGGATATTTAATTTGGGCCTAGTACATACACCATGGTTACGGGCGGACTAGAACTTATTGAAGTTCTTATCATAGTAAAGATACTATCTCAACTATTACTGAAATAGGTACAGTGTAATATAAAAGGATTTGGTTCACTTAGGGCAGATTTCGCTTTCGTCAGAATAAATATTAGGCTGTTATTTTTCTGACGAAAACGGAATTACTTCTACCATGTCTATGGTAAATAAGACGATAAATTTGATAAATACATTTCTGACGCTTCTCTGGTCCAACGTATATACATTGCCATCCAGCGAGGTAATGGCGCCAGTATACGGGGGCGCCAGTAACTGGTAGTGAGCTTGAGCATCGAGCAAATAATTTGGTTCAATAGCCTGTTAGGTAATCCAACCATTGTGTGTAGTAACTAAGTAGCTAAGTAGTTCGGGAGGTTGTATTTATTTTATTTAGTACATTTTTATATAATACATTTCAAAATCAATAATATTTATCTTGAAACTTTGATTCAACATTATTATCGACTTCCGCAACTTATTCAACTCAATACAGGACATAAGCCTCCTTCCTCTTCCACTAATCTAGTAAGTGCCAATCTTGTCAAGAACCTTTCATTGAATATTTCTTTACATTATGAAACTACTTACTATTATTTATTTCGCTTGAGCGTTAAGTGAAAAATCGACACACGATAGTTTCAATGCACGTGACAGCTTAAGTTGCAGGGTTTTTCATTAGAATTTGGATGTATACTTAGAATTTATTATAACAGTTTTCCGTTTTTGATTCCAGGATCCATCCCGCGTGGTGTGTCCAGTCATCGATGTCATCAGCATGGACACTTTCCAGTACATCGGGGCTTCTGCAGACCTTCGTGGAGGCTTTGACTGGAATCTGGTCTTCAAAGTAAGCTCGTTCTCTACCGGCATTATAAGCTTATTGATTTGTAACATATCAACAGTTCTATTTAGTTTTTACTCGGGGCGGTAACTTTTTATAGAGCAACGTTCCCAAATTGTCAAGATACATAATAAGAAGTAAAAAGGTACTTAATGTTATCATAATAAAATAATTAGCTAAGGTGTGGATGCGCTATTACATATCAACAAGCAAAGGATTCTGATGCTTGAGCATGATTCTTTTAACATTTAGCAGCAACATCAGAACAAGTTGGAATCTATCAATCAAATAAATAAAAGTCACCTAACGAATATCAAATATCATGTTCTATTGGTCAGTTGCCATGTCAGACCTTATGATAATTTCGAGAGGAAACATTAACGTGTTCCAACTCCAAGGTGAACTTGTAGTGATTGGAGTTTGAAATAGTATAGGTACATAATTATCCCATTTGGGCCACGTGGACTTGATTAAGTCATTGAGTAGTGAATTTGGCAACTGTAGTACAGTAGATCCGATAAAGTGAATAGAAAATTCTTCAACGGCGGCATATTTACTACTCTGATAATCTCATATTATTTGTGATGTATTAAATTATGCAGTTTTGTTGGAGATTTCTAGTTCAATGCTTAGCTACTTAGAATGCAATTTTGAAATATTCTAAGTTACCAGAGTAATCGCAATTATGATAACATGCAATCTTTGACCGCACTGAGATCTCATCATCATCATCATCATCATTACCAGCCGGAAGACGTCCACTGCACCGAGATCTAAAGGACTTATTATACACTTTAATTGTTCGTAACTAATTTGGAATTAATCCATTCAACGTTTTGTTTTATTATGAAAAGGAGAAATTATATTAACCGTCCTATGAGTACCTACTTTTATTTTTACTGTATTTTCATTTATTTCTGGCATCATCTTATATTTAAAATGTTGAGCATTCCTGTCATAACGGCGGCGGCGGTGGCAGCCCTGCGGGATACCACAGACAGCACACCTATTGAGAGCATTACTGAATGCTCCAGTAACTGTTGCGTAGATTTTAGACTGGAACATGAGAGTTACGCAACCTATTTCAAAAATATTTTTCACTCTTTTTTATTCTATTTCCCATCCTCGTTACTATACTTCCAATTGTCTTCAAAGGTGTCGATATACGTACCTTTTAAGTTTTATTGTTCTTCTATCTGTAACTTATTTACTATTACATTTTAGTGGGAGTATCTATCACACGCGGAGCGAAGCTCCCGGCTTAGCGACCCAACTCAAGTTATTCGCACCCCCATGATAGCTGGCGGCCTGTTCAGTATGGACCGTCAATACTTCAACAAGCTGGGGAAGTACGATATGAAGATGGACGTCTGGGGCGGAGAGAATTTGGAGATCTCTTTCAGGTTAACCACTTGACTATGTTTACAAAAGCACTGATAGATAGTACTGTAGATAGTACTGATAGAGTTATAGTAGCACTAGAAAGTTAAAACGATAGTGTACCTTAAGTCTTTCTTCCGAGAAAAGTGATCTAGTAGTCTGATACTATACACTAGTAGTTCTGCGATCAGTAGGCCTGGCGAGCACAAACTTTTTTGCACAACCTCGTTTCTAAAATTTAAAGGATTATTTTTTTCGCTACTTGCTTCCCACTATTTGGGGGAAATAACCCCGAAATAATCAAAAATCGGTCATGACTAAAAAATTCTAAAAAATCGGAGAACCTGTACAACAAGTTTCGTCAAGATTAGTTGAAAAATAAGACCTATACGACCAGTATAGAGTACCAACATACGGACAGATGAAAGTAAATTATGCCAGTAAAGTAAAGTAGAGACTTTCTTTTGCTTCGCTCACTTGGTCAATTATAGTATGACTTGTATTTAAGTTTACAGTTTAATATAGGTATGTACATTTTACATACATAATTTGAAAAGTAAAACACCATACTTACGCTATCTTACGGAGATAACATAATTTAATTTTGATATCTAACTGCTTTACAATAGTGTTATTGTATAATTAAATAGTGTTAAAGCTGTAGAGACTGATTAGTAACTCCAGATGACCTATTTATCAAACTAATAATATCACTAGCTGTTCCTCTTAGAACAGCGATAGTCAAAGAGACTAAGGTACAGAGTAAATTATCAAAATTAAGATTAAATCAATAAGTCAAAAAAGTAATTTTTAAAAACCTGTACATAACATGATAGATTTGAGTAGCGGAGAGATAGGTCTTCATGACTAAAGTCATGATAAGATTAACGTCCAACCTTTTATGTTTTATTGTTTCAATTTTTTTGTTTTTTTTTTTTGTTTTTTGTATCATGTCTTATTTATTTATTTATTGACATACGCCAACAGTGAACATATTTTACATTCATATAATATATTTCATGTCCCCAGAGTATGGCAATGCGGTGGCTCTCTTGAAATAGTTCCGTGCTCCCGAGTGGGCCACGTGTTCCGCAAGCGTCACCCATACACCTTCCCCGGCGGCTCCGGAGCGGTGTTCGCCAGGAACACCAGGAGGGCTGCCGAAGTCTGGATGGACGACTACAAGGAGCTGTATTACCGGTCGCAGCCGTTGGCAAAGCAGGTTGATTTTGGAGAGTGAGTAACTGTAAAGTTTGTTTTGTATTTGACGTTCGTTTTTAAAGTCTAAAATTGTAAAATACAGCAGTTTTTCAATCCCTGGACTACAAGCAACAATAAATCTAATTTAGAATACAATGCAATTATATTCTAACTCGTGTCAGCGACACGAATGCGGCTACTAATACATTATTGATCGAAGTCAAATTTCAGATCCAGGCCTAATACAATTACAGACAGCCATTATCAGAACACAATTATAAACAGCTATATTATTTTTTCGCAGCATTTCAGAACGTACTGCTCTCCGAGAAAAGCTCCACTGCAAGCCGTTTCGCTGGTACTTGGAGCATGTCTACCCTGAACTGCAAGTGCCAGCCATGGTTGGCGGTACGCACGCCATCAGGCAAGGAGTGCGGTGTATGGATACTATGGGGCATTTGGTTGATGGAACTCTGGGTGAGTCTGAGCTCGGGAGGATTTATTTTTAATCAGTCTTCATAAATTAACCATAATCTGTTGCACATAGCTTGTGCCCTTTGTCGTCGTTTCTTCTTCTTCTGGCACTGATTTTCCCATTTCTGACATATACTGACACTTTAATGCGAAAATACTTACTAAGCAGTGATAAACAAAGTGAATTTCTTGATTACCTAAGCACTAAGCACTAGGGTGATTATTTTGAATATCAGAATCTGCTCTGATGTTAGTCGCCCTTGTCTTTGTGAGTTTTCCATGACATCCCTTACATAAGGAATCTTAGTGGGGGTGGTCATTAAGTATGTTATATTATAATGCTGTGATGAGGCATGTAACTTGAACTGCGAGTCTGTCATCAACCCATCCCCAACTCATCACAAGCCCGTCTCGGCTAGACATGTGTGCAAAAAGCTCGATAGTAAGATTGGAAATCAAACTAGCTCCTATCGATTCATATTCAATCACACCAGCACATTACATAAAGTAAGCTGTATTCAAATGACTTAACTGTCACTGTCAGATAAGGTAAGGTGTTAAACACGATATAGACTAGATACTTATGTGCAATTTAATTTCATAGTGGACAAAAGTAAAAAATTAACATTTATATAAAACCAATTCATGACCTTCCAGGAATGTACCCCTGCCACAATACCGGTGGCAATCAGGAATGGCGATTCGACAACGGCCTGATCCGCCATCACAGTTTATGCGTCTCCCTCTCCGCCGAGGACAGAGTGACAGCTGTTCTGGCCGCTTGCGACGCGTCAGATGATGCACAACGCTGGCGACGGCGAGGTCATCTCATCAGACATGCTAAACTAGACGCATGCCTCGACTCCGACCGACCGGCGCTCTACTTAGAACAGTGCGATGAGGACAAACCTAGTCAACAGTTCACTTTCTAAAGTGCCTCACTTCTGTGATAGAGGGTATCTATGAAGAATGTAAATTAGGATGAAAAGAGATGATGTCTTTACAGACAGCTAAAACGCTTCTGGGAAGTAAAAAATGAGTGGAATGAGAAGAAGTGGTAGAAAAGGGCTAACTTTTCATAAGTCAGGGACAAGGTTGTGAGATGGAGACTCCAAGCAACTCAGAAATGGATTAGCTCTTGACAAATACAAACGATCAAGTTAAAATTAGTGTTTACAGAAATCAATGAACTTAAGTTGTAACTTGCGTTGATTAACAACTGATTCTGTTATTTCAACTGTTGGTAGGTTAGGTAATACTTCAAACCCTAGTTACTTATACAGTTTTTATTCATAAAAAGGAAATTATAAAAACCCTAGACTTGGTTTTTGGTAAATAGCGCAAAACCTTTCGTAGGCATATTCCCTACCTAACAACTTTTGTTCCAATACAAAGATTTAAAAAAACCATACAAACTTTAAGAAATGTTTCTGGTAACTTTATTAAGTTTTCTAAAAAGTCATAGAACAAAAGTTGTTATGAATGATGTAGGGAGTGTGCCTATGATGTAGGGTTTTGCGTTAGTTACCAAAAGCCCTGTTTACATAACTTCGTAGACAAATGCTAAGAAAATCTCGAATTTATAATACGAACTGACTATAAGTAATGTTTGTTCTTCACATCAAAAATGGCATTGAGTGCCAGAAGGAAAGAACATTTTAACAATTATTGTATACAACAATGTAGGTATTTATTTTCGAAATTCATTCTCATTCAATTTACTACACACAAATTCATCAATTTACCACGACACCCAGTCATTGCGTTTTAAAAAATATCACAATAATTTAGAACAATACTAGTAGATATCTAGAATTAGTAATCTCAGCATAAGTGATAATAATTACAATAGATAATAAGTTATCCAATCATTACTGTAAATACTCTTTGCATATATTCTTTTTTATATAGGATAATTATAATAAACCAGACATTCCTGTTATTTTTTTAAACATTTAATGTGTACTTTTAACTTGTTAAGCTTCATTTCATGTGACTTAAAAAAAACTTACCAGAGCCTCGCTAAGCTTTGTCTACATTATCACGTCCCTTGAACCTAAGGTTCAATGACGGTGCCATTATTTTTTGTTGAAACTATTTTTTCTTCTTCTTTCGCATGAAAGAAGTTGCGATTTTTTTCTTTTTCTTATCTGTGGAGTACCTTCAATTCTCTCTACTTTCGTTCAGCGTCTTAGCCTCTGGATACTTGTCTTTGTTTACTCTCCTATTTAGTATGTCTTCTCCTACAGCTATGCCAGCAGCTGCAACGCTATTCAAAGGAAGTTAAACTTAATAAAAATAATTTTAATAATCACTACAACTACTCGATAGTACCTGTACATTTTTATCCATTATGAACACTGTTTAGTAGTAATAATATTATGCTTATAAAGTTTATACACATTAATTATGATTATAACATACTTATTATTCTTAATTTTATGTAGTTACCATTAATTAAAGTAATTTAAGTTCAAATTAAGTGCCGGGAAAGTGGAATGTGGATTATTAATTTAGTATTTTAAACGTGAAATAATGAGCAGGAGACGAAATAATTATGTTTGCACCGCAATGCATCACTGTATCACTGTTTTGTATTGTTTAATTATATCAATAACTATATTTTATATTACCGATGGTCCTGATGAAGTAGCACAAGATGCCGATTCTGTTGTGCCACTATCTTAACTAAACTAATCTCACAGCACTAAAATTATCTAGATCTCTTTCATTTCAATATGTGAAACAGGGATGCTACCTAATTTAGAGTTGTCAAGTTCAGTTTAGAAAAAAGTGCAACAGAATCGACTCAAAACCCATAGCAAAAATGCTGTCAAAAAACTTTCGTACGATAATGGTGGTAATCGTGAAATAATGGACCAGCTAGATCCCTCTAGTAGAACCCTTTAGTAGGAAGACCTAGCAGACCTCCGGTCTACTAGGTCTTCCACAAATTGAATGGCAGATTGTTGTTCAATAAATAAATATTGGTGGACGTTTTTCACACACAGCGCCACCTAGCCCCAAACTAAGCAAGCTTGTACTATGGGAACCAGATAATTGATAGATACTTTTTTTTGTAAATGCATACATAGAATACAAAGAAACACCCAGACTAAGAACAAACATCCATATTCATCACATTTGTGTGATGGGTATGTGATGGACACATATGGATGTATAAAATGTACAAAGTGGCGCTCTAGGGGAGACGATGATGATGAGCTGATGATGATGGACCAGCTTGCCAGCGGACTTATAGAGCGTAAATGTAAACAACGTTTTCAATCGAATACGAAAATAATGTTTTTTTTGTCAATAGAAAATAATGTAAGAGGTAATGCGAGTACCTAATTAACATAAGTGAATTAACTTAGTTTGTATTCTCAATATAGAACAAAACAATAAGTCTCATTATACATGCTTGTTTATCACAAACCAATAGTTGTCAAATTCAATTTCTCAGTTTTCTATAGTTTTAATGAAAGCAGAGACGTCCAGTAAATAAGCATTGATATTTTTAATACTCGTTAAGTTTAGGTTGATATTTTTTATTTACAATTGTTACTTTATGTCGAATAGAGTATTAATTTATTTTAATTATGTCGATTTTCTTGTATTAGTTAATATTTTTCGATGTACATATTTTAAAGCCAAGTTAGTTTTTTTTTACTTCTTTTTATACCGTTCATTTTCTCAATTTTAATCTTCAGATCTTTCATTAGTGTAAGGATAATTTTGTTATAACGCATGGTTCCGAAACTTTTTGAATATAAAATGCGTCAAAAATTATTTACCCATATAAATTTAGTTAAGTTAACATTGAAAATAAAAATCTGTTCATGTACGAATGCAAGGAGTTCACTACCGAGAACAATATTAATTTAGTATTACTCTCTTGCCATTATGTACCTACATTCACTATTTACGCATTAAGCATACGCATATTTACGCATACCTAACTTCAACGCAAAGTGTAACTTAAAGTTAAAGTTTTACAGAATGAAGTCGAACAAATCACCACCACATCATCAATGTCAAAATTTGTGATGAGTTCTTTTTAAGCCTATTACCTCGGGATAATGAAATATTGTTAATTTTGATAACAGATTAAGTCTGTTGCTTCCTTTGTCATTTGCTTAGTGCCAGACAAAGGCATTAGGAATACATTAGATTAATCTGTTGTCAAAGTTAACAAACGTTTCAGAATCTCGTGGTTAAGTTAACCATAGAGAACGACCCAGTTAAAAATAATTATTACTATTTTTATACTCGTGTAAACAATTATACATACGTAGTCACAAAAAGGCTCACGGTCATTTTCAATAAAATTAGTTTTACCTTACATTCAAGTTTGTGAATACTCAAATCATTAATCAAACGACACAAGTCACGTACCTATAGCCTGCGTGATATATAACGATTGTTTTCACTTCTAATTTTAAATTAAAATGCAAGTAATTCTTGTAGGTTGAGCCCACAGGTTGAGCCAGATCAACTTTGTAGTGGGGTATATGTATGTAGGTATAACCTCCTACCTGATTTTTTAACATATGAGAGCTGGCCTACTGTGTTTGTGTATATTAGAGTAAGCTCATTTAATACATTCCACAATTAAGTAGCATGTAAATAAGTAAATACAAATTGTAACGTACTTATACTGCAAAACTTATAAGGTAACATTTTGTAGTTTGGTACCGTCATTATTGAATTTGCACGTAATATTCAAATTATAATAGTATTAAAAGCACCTAGGAGCACAACATAGGTGTATGTTTGACACTTCTTTTTATACACGGTTTATTTTAATAGTCTAGGGAGCTTCCACTATAGCAATCTCCATACTAAATGACAATATACCTATGGCATTATCAGTTCAGTGAACCTGTATAATATATAACTAATTTACAAATAAAAAGTGTTTGAACGTGTGTACGTTACACACATTCCTACATACACACACAGCTGATGCAGTCAGTTCTAAATTGACCGTAGTTACTGTCAGGGTGACAGGGAGTCGAGTATATACAATATGTCAAAAGGTGCTATAGATTCATTAAAAAAAAATACAAGTGCACAAGTGCTCCCTAGTCGATTAAAAATCAGCGTGCTTAATTATTATTGACCTTGTTTTGTAGACGTACGTTTAAAGCGCGATTTATAACTTTTTATATTATGATTGAATGACTTACCTAGTCAAACTTTGTTGAACATTGGATATCTATATTTTTGTTCATTTTGTAAACGAAAGCGTGATTTTATTTTAGTGAGACATTTTTAATAAATAAAATACGTGGTGAACAAAAGCGTTTTTAATGTTTTTGAACAAATGCCGACTTTTGACAGTACCCAAAACCTTAAATAATTTACTCTATTAATATTACACTCGGTTTCTGCTAAGGCAGTTATCGCCAAAATTCAACAATAATTATAGACCAATATGGGTAATAAAACAATAAAAACCTATCATATACATGTACCTACTTATTTAAAAAAATTAAGTAAAAATATACATGACATAAATAAATATACGTTTTGAACAAGCGTGTACAATAAAATAAAAAGTATAATATAATTTCAGTCTTAAATTTAACCTAGATTTCTGGCCAAAATGTGTATGTTTGTTTAAGGAATATTACAAATATTATTTCTGTTTTATTAATATCTTATTCTGCTGTACATTATCTAGATCGCTCAATAAAAATAACGCAAAGTACATTTATTAGACAAAGTAAAAAATATCACCTAGAATTATATCACATTGGAACCAACAATAACCCTTTGGCCATTATAATGATCCCTTCGGATGATCTTAATAATGCCTAAAATACAAGTTAACTAAATTTAGACTACCTAAATTTAATAATAATTAATGAAAATATGAATATAAAATATTCATAAATGCATAAACCATCACGTCGCTTGCAAATACATTGTGGGTAGTTCGAAAATAATATAAGATATATCTAATAAAGAAGTCAAAGATATGTTTCTTAAAATCACAAAAAAATTGAGAATGGAATATTTCAAAATAAATATGAGATATCTATCATTGAACAGAACTCATCTTAATCTTGATGAAGTTACCGATAAGTTTGATAGCTCTGAAGGCGTAGTTAGGCGAGAGACGTTGCCGGAGTAAGTAGTACCCTGTAAGATTCGTGGCTACTAACATAAGTACTAAGACGCCGAAGTCTGCCCAGAAGGAGACGCCGGACATTCCCATCAGTTTGACGAAATGCCTGAAAAAATGAAAAATTGTTGAAGTTAAATAAATAAAAAAATATTTATGAATGTGTGAAATAAATCATTATGTTTATACATAAGTAGGTAATTAATATAAATACGTATACGTTATTTAAATCAAAAGACGCAAACCGTTATAACCAAAGTATCAAATTAATGTAACGCGTCGTAGAATTTATCCTAATTATGATCCAAAAGTTATAAAGACATCTGATCTAGTATTAAACACAATCAAAAAATTAACAAGATGCGGCTAGCTATCACAGAGCATAAATCATAAATTGCAATATAATCCAGAAACTAGGGAGCAAAATGTATAGTAATGATACTTACGTAACATTCTTATACTCGCAATAGTCGACATCATCAGGACAGATGAGATCCTCTCTCGGAGGGCCATAAATAGCTGCTATTAAGCCCTCGATACCATATCTGAGGAACGAACAGGCACGAGCTAGTCTCCACACGATGGGAAGAGGGTCGTCACCACTACCAATGCCGTAGACAGCTAGCAGCATCAGTGGCACACTCAACGCTGGGCCGAGGAATACAGAGTTCTAGGAAAGAAATTGAAGAGATTATTAAAAGTAAGTCGTAGCATTTTTCAAGAAGAAGCGTATGTTCCAAGTTCCAGCGTTCTTTAATATTACAAAAATTGATGATTGGTGATTTACATCATTTATGCAAAACAATTCACTTATATGCTAGAAAATCGTCAGTATTTTGTTAACAGCATAATAAATTATACTTTTAAAGTATCATCAATATTTTTTATTAACTGCGATTTCATGTAGCTCTCGTATGCATAATAAGATCGCTTAGTGCTATTTATTTTATTAATTAACGTAAGAATGATGTGTACTTTTGCTCTAACAATATCTACATGTTGATGGTCAAATGTCAGGGTGAGATATATAAACAACCTTTCCTGCAGTCTCTTGCCTTCAATTTTATGTTTGTTTGCAAATAAAGGAGTAACTCAACAGGAATTTTAAAATGTATTTGGAGTTGTATACGAACATCTTGGTTATCTAATGATGGTGTGGTAGACAACTTAGTTTTTTTTTTAAATGAAATAGGAGGGCAACAGGCAAGGTAACCTACCGGTACGCCTGAAGGTGAGTAAACCGCCTATGGACACCTGAAACACTAATGGTGTTGTCGATGTGTTGCTAGCCGATTATGGCAATCGAACTTGTAAGCGTGGAGATAATTTCATAACTAGCATAATAATACTTACAACAACACTTAACGTTGATGATATCATAGTTCCCATCGACTCCGCTATTAACGCCACCATGATGCAAATCGTCGTGAACATGATTATCCTCGGAGCTTCCATCGGCTGTGACGTCAGAGGATACGTGATACTCAAGTAGATCAGACTGAAGAATATGGTAGCGGGAGTTCGGGAAACAACCAGAGCTGCGTAGTAAGGCTTGAGACCATACCAGCGGTTAAAATATTCTCGTTTAACGAGCTGGACTTCATCTGGAACTGAAATTATAGATATGTTAATGTCAAAATTAACGTCGATTACACATTTACAATAAAAGTGGTGAGTTATTACTCGCCAATTTTATTGTTTTATTATCTTTATCTTTTATTTTTTTATTGTTTTGCAACACAGAACAAGATATTCTTGGGGTTCAAAAGTATAGACATTTTAGTCTTACTGACATTAACTTTGAATATTATGTATAACATTATTTCACATTAACATTTTTTTTAATGCTGCTGCCTACTCCACCATCGATGCGATCACCAAAGGGTTATTAATTCAAAGATGAAAAAAAAAAGGAAGACAAAACGAACTTATAAGGATATTTTAGTAAAATACTCACAAGCTAACAAAACTGGCATCATTGGGATATACAGCATGGCAATGGTACAGGCATAGCAGAAACCGAAGTTGAAGATAGTCTTGGAGCCGTCGTAACCCATATTATTAAAGAGCAGACCAATAATAAGACCTAGGAACACGTGCATACCGACGCGGAGCCAGAGATAGTTCTGAAAGAAAAAGATGATAGTATAAAGGATATTTAGCTCACAATAAAACTTGCTAGGTATTCAAGCAATAGTTTGTTAAAATTTCTGTTTACTTCAAGCAATGAACAATGCGATATAAATTAAGTTTAATTTAATTTATTTTATAATTTTTAAATTTTATTTTTATATAGAGCATATTATATCCGTGATCCCTAATATATAACTAAGATAGCGCTTTACTGCAAGATATAGGTATTTGAAATTATTATTCTGAATAGCACTTCATTGCGGGCAGGGTGTAGCGCTTACCATCACTTACACGAACGACTAATTCACGTCACTGAATTGTATTAAGGAAAAAAAACTACTTTGAGTATCCCTTTGCCGACGCTTAACATTTTATGATCAAACGCCTTGCCTAGCTCGTTAACTATAAAGTTCTAACTATGACAATTTATGTAGGCACCAATCGTTAAATGAACCAATTTAAATTTAAACTAATCAATCTAATTTAAATTTGACGCGAGTTTAAATTTAAATTCCCGTTTTATTAAAACAAAATGTATCAAAACCACGTCAGTTTTCATAGTACAATTTAAATCTGTTATAAAATAATAATTTATGAAGTAATTACTCTGGATAGATAGGCGTAGATAAATTGTAGTTGTTGTCCTAATAGTCTATGAACATGTTCAACTGTTTGTAGATACAATGTTATAATTTACTGCTTACAACATCTTCCAACTACGCCTATGTTCAAGTTTAAGGCCATATTATATATGCGTATAAAGTCCATTCTACTCATTTATTTTTTCCTAGTTGTTGCAATATACAACAGTATTTTACGAGCTCTAATCACAACAATACGATAAAAATAATTGCAATTTTTATCGTGTTCTTGTAATTATAGGAAAAGTAGACATAGGTACAGCTTCGTTACTGAGTGTGAGCTTGCAACAGATTTATCACAATTCTTTGATTAATTACAATTATCTTCTGATCTGGTTCGCAACTTCCTGTGGCGGAAATAGACAATAGACAATGATTTATTTGCCACAAAAACAAAACAAAACTTAAAAGATAAATAAAAACTACAATAAAAAAATACAAACACCTATTTTGTCTTATTTTTATCACCTCAGCATGATGCCGGCTGTGAACAACCAGCGCTGGTCTTCCGTTAATAGGAATTGTTCTACTCTGTATCTATTACTAACCCTATCTGAGTGATGAAATAGGTCTCTTAGATCTTATCTTTTTAAAACTTTAGGACCTTATATATTCGACGCCTCATATCCTTCAGTCTTTACCAATATTCTTTACTAAATATATATATATATATATATATATATATATATTTTTTTTTATGGAACTTGGTGTCGAGACGAGCAAGTCGCTCACCTGATGTTAAGCGTCACGCCTGCCCATAACAGCTTAGTGCCATTCAGAATGTTGAACTTCAACAGTTCAAAACCATGAGCGGCAATGCACTGCGCTCGTCACCATGAGATATTAGATGTTAAATCTAAATATAATTTACTAGTGCTGTTTGGTACAGTACTGACTAGCAATACAATGCATCTATATGTGTGTTGTATGTATGTTGCTTATGTTCCATTATTTTTTGACAATCGATCAGATTGATTTCAATCTATGCAATAATTTTCAGAACGCCAACGCCTACTTACAAGTACCTATCAGTTGGACACTTGTTCTTTACTGCATCTTTACTCTCACCTTATTCCTCACAGTCTGTAGCAGCATCCTCTTCAATAACACCAGAAACTGCTGACACGCCGTGCTACCATGCTTGTAGTTATGTTTTTCTACACCACCAGAGTTCAACTGCTCAATCTCCATCTCTCCTTCATAGGAACTATCTGTGGCGAAGTCTCGCCAGCGCTGATTTCTGCCGTTCTCGATCGCCGAGACCATTCTCTCGGCGTTAGAGCCATACTCGCCGCTTGATACTTCGATTACTGAAAGATTAAAGTTATTGAACACTAGATTTTGCCAGCAGCTTCACCCGCGCCTTGAACAAAACCTCATATTTTATACTATACTATCTGCGCCCGCGGTTTCGCCCACGCTCAATATCACTCAGAAAGCGTAGATTTTCCCTGGATAGAAAGTAGCGTATACCAGTCTCCATCCCTTAAATTATATTTTTTGCAAAAAATTAGGTCGATCCGTTGTTCTGTTGCTGCTTGAAAGAGGAACAATCAAACCAACAAAAGCACTTTCGCATGTATAATATCAGCAGGGATAGAGGATGTAAACATAGCTTATGTCACTCAGGATAGTGCAGCTTCCTACCGGTGAATGAATTAAAAACGGATCAAAATTTCTTAAGTTTACTTCCTACAAGCAAAGTTAACCTAAGGGGTTATTTTAATTAACCAAAAACCTCTCGTAGATATTTTCCCTACATTACACTTACTTTAAAACTTTTGCTAACATCACATCACATCACTCACTAATTACTAAAAATATAAACAACCCACATAAAAAAAAATAAGGGAAATAATATTTGACAGAGAGAAGCAAGGTCTCAGAGTCTACGGGAACAAATCGGCATTTGTGTGCAATGTTTGTGTGTATATTTGTCCGACGATAACTTGCGTACCGTTAATCCGATCTTCACGAAATTTTGTAGGCTAGTACTTACAGACAATACAATTTTCATGTTTGAGTTTGAGCATAATCGGTCAAGGGATTGCAAAGATATAGGGGTCGAACGCAACAGAGAACCAAATATTTGCTTCTAACAAAACGTCCTAGATGGCGTTACTAAAATGCACTCATTAGTAACGCCATCTAGGACGTTTTGTTAGAAGCGAATATTGAAATCAAATGTTCAAATGTTTTTTTTTATGTGGGTTGTATGTTTGAATCAATTTCAACCTTAGTTTCATTAAAATACGATACAAACATCGAGATCTTACGCCTGACGTCATAAGATTATTTATATCTTTGTTTTTATTATTTGTATCGTATTATAATAACGCTAAGGTTGAAAGTTCATTGGTGGCTGAGGGTTGCGTCAGGGCCCCGTCAGATGGTGTGGCTTGCGCATTACTACGCCGATTCTTAAGATTTTTTGTATGATATAGGTAGGTGGCGTAGTCGAATAGTTGCAAAATTTACATAATAAAATATAAAATCAAGTTTAGTAGTAAATAAAGCAACGCGATGATCATATCAGATATATTATGTACTAGCTATTACCCGCGACTTCGTTCGCGTGGACCAATAAAAAAGTAGGTAGCCTATGTCCGTCTCCTACCCTTAAGCTATATTTATGCAAAAATTTAGCTCGATCCGTTCAGCCGTTTAGCTGTGATAACGCGACAAACACCCAGTCAGAGAGACAGAGAGACAGAATTATATTCGCATTTATAATATTATAGTTAGGATTATGGCGAACATTGAGCAATTATATACCTACTACGTACTTACCAGAAGCGTTGAATTGCGATGTTGCTTCTTGTCAGTCACTAATACTGCAGCTAATAAAGCTTGCTTTGTGATCATAATATGTGGTGTTGTATAATTTGCCCGGGATAAGAACCTGCCTACTACGAGACAACCCGAGCATATTAACCGAATAAGGTTTTTTGCTAGCGGGTTTGATTGTAATTTGGCAAAGGGACCACTATTAAATGGGACATTACAATATACTGCGGTGTCGCTTCTAGACTTTGATTATCTCTTCTGTGCATCCAGTAGGTACCTAATCATGTATTTTATCTGTGCTAGTATGTAATATACTAAAGGCAACCTACATAAAATCTGATAATGCGGACGGCACTACTAGGAAACCTTTTGGCCTGAAACCTACAGCAGGTATTAGGGGTAAGGTGCTGGCTATGTGTAACATTTGTTGTCAGGAATGGCATCAGCATCAGAATAGCTCAGTGTTGCCAAAATAATCACTTACTGTCATAAGAACCACGTTACCTACCTGTTAAATTTCAACTCGATCGAAACCGTTGAAAGTAATCGAACAATGAATTAGAAGCTTTGATTTGGAAGAACAACATATCATACAACTATACATTGTGAAATAAAAAGCTTGTCAGACTGAAAATCGCGAGGTCTCATTTCAGGGCAAACTACTAGTTTTATATTAATAGAAGTTTTTGGTAATTATATTTTTTTTTTATTTTACCTACTGTTCTACAAATCCCAAAGAATTATAATATCACATAAGTCAACTTTGCAATCAACAATTATCCTTATTAAAACAACAACAAATTCTATAACCGTTTGATCTCCCTTTATTTTCAGAGACACGAGGCGTCAATATATCAGTCACCACTTACTCTTTAGTCAAATTATCATATAAAGTAAATAATTACGTGTTTTCTTTTATCTTTCGAGTTTCGACCTTTCATTTTTTGACCCCAACCTATGCACATTGGAGCTAGGTAACATTTTGCATTGAGTGCCGTATAAAGGTTCTTACGCGGGAGTCTATTTTGATAAAATGGCAAAGATATTGTTGCAAGATTTTTGCAGTTTTTTTTTTTTAATAATCAGTTTACAACAATAGAAATTTGCATTAATAATTAATTATTTGTATTCATTGCATCCATATTAATTTATAGGTATATTCTGAAGCTCCACAGGTATATTTTGATGTGTTTTGACAGCTGTATTTAATCAACTTTCAAACCCTTCTATGCTTCTTTGTTTTGACAAAATTCGTCATCGTCTACCATCCATAAACTTTACGTTTTGTATCCCTTATCAATCAATCAAGTTGCTTATCGTACATAATACAAGTTATCATTATTGTTGTACATTTGTCATAATTTTACTAAATCAAATACAAAATTAAGTAATTTTATTGGTTTTATTAAATAAAACTCAAAGATAGCCTCATCATAACTTGCATAAAGACTCTTCTACTTACTGAAATCAGCTGGGTTGTAAGTTTTCGGGCAAGGCAGCTGTAGTTCATTCAAGAACGGCACAACTCCTGCGGTGGTTCCTTGGTAGGCGCACCTACCGTCTGCTACGACATACACATGGTCAAACTCAGCGAACAACCTGGCTGAGGGGGTGTGGAGGGAACAGATGACGGTTCGCCCTCCTCGGGCCACTCGCTTAAGAAGGGACACGCACGTTGAAGAAGCCACGTCATCCAGACCTCTGCAATGGGATAAGACTTATTAATCTAGAGACGTAAACGGAATGAAGTGGTATAGAAATTAGATTTGAAGAGAGGGGCTAAAATAGTAGAAATTCAAATAGTTTTCCGAGCTAAAATTGTCAATAATAATATAATATAACAAAAAGACGAAGGACGAGAACTAGAAAATATAGAACGAAATTAAGAATCAACAGGTCCAACTAAGGAAATCATAGCTTGAGTGAATTTAAAGATAATAAAACAATCTTACGTTAATATCAGAAGGTCAATTAAGACTGTGTTCATTATCATTACCAACCATGACCTTTTTAGCAAGATTATAAAAGCTATCTTGGTTTCTTTGCTCTATCTATAATACCCAATGAAGATTTTTACATTCATGGGTTTGACGTCATGACCGCATTGTTTGTTGTGTTGTTTGACGATAATATTATATCTATGAATTTGTATCCATGCTAATAATAAAATAATGCTGAAAAAAATTAAATTGATTGTCTTGTCTTAGTTTGGGAAATATGACAAAAAATAACATTTAGAAATGTTAGCTAATCTATTTTCATTAGATAATACAACTTTTTCTAATTCTATAGATAAAAGTGATTCTGTCAACGATAGAATTAAAATACCTATGCACTGCACTGTATACTATATACTCACGTTGTGGGTTCATCGAGGAACACCATTGGTGGATTATTGAGCAGCTCCAAGGCAACAGACAGTCTTTTTCTTTCGCCTCCAGAGAGTCGCTCGGACGCAGTATTCTTAGCCTTCGTTAGCCTAAGGAGCTGGACGATTTCTTCTACCTGGATTAATAAAAATAAAACTGATTTTAGATCTGTCTAGGCATCTAATTTTGCCTATGAATAACAAAAAAAAAAAGTATTTTAAGCGCCTAATTCGAAGTGACGAGGCTAGATAATCAAGTGCAGTAACGCTCGTCCGCATGGCTGTAAAAAGTAGTGGAATTTTGGTGCTGGTGGCATTGTATTCTCCCTTTACAATTATTGTGTAGATAATTACGTACTCATTCGCCATTTATGTTAGCTTCAATGCACTTTATTTATAAATCATGCCCATAAAACTCAATCAAGTTATTGCAGGTGCAACATTTTGCACCTGCAAACGAGATCTACCTGTAAATGGTGTTAAGTTTTCTGTTCTACAGATTATATTCTTTTATTTAGTTCCCTCTTTCTATTTATTTAATAATAAACACACATACACACATACTGTCATATTTTTATTTTTTACTAGCTGATGGCTGCGACTTACGGGATTTACGTACACGGATTTAGAGCTCAGAACTGACACTCGGACATTGTGCTCTCAAATACTAAGTAAAAATGACTTTTTAGTGCTCATTCTCACAAAATTTTATAAGGAACTCCTGTAATTTTCACTCTTCTTGACTAGTCGGGATGATTACGATATCATAATCAGTAATTCGATTTTATGTGCTTTTCTAACAAAGAAACTATCTATCAGAACAGATAAATCTCCGAATGGTACCTGAATCATGAATAATTTCGTCACCGCGATTGAGAAAACTCGTGTCGCCATCTGTTGGCGACCCGATGTAAATTTGCTTTGCAAAAGTACTCAGCATTTTAAATATTGCGTAATATCTCCAGTTTCCGTGAACCAAATTTAATGAAACAAAGTTTTTTATAAAGCCTAGGACCCCACAGACAATTTTTTAGAAAACCCATCTCTTTATTCTACAAACTCTCAAGATAATCAATTATCCAGTTTAATCTGAGCCTTGTTTACTAAGAACCTTTATGTTCCGTGGTTCAACTAGTAATATACCTTCTCATTTTTTCCTAAATTGCGTCATAACTTCAATATTCCTGCACCGATTTTTATGAAACAAAGCCTATGCTATGCGCCAGAACCAACAAAACATATTTTTAAAAACTGTATGTAAATCTATGCCTCGGTTTCTAAGTTTATCCCGGACCGACAGACAGACGGACAAACATTCCCTCATTACACTTTTATTCAGGGTTCGCCGATATATATCAATTGTTTTTTTCCTGTCTTCTGAACTAAACATTTTAGAGATTAATGTTTACCCTGGCAGCACGTAGGGAAAAACTACAATTCAGAATAATTTAGATTGTTTCCCAAAATGGCAACCTCATTTAAAGTTGGGGAAATCCCCTTTACTTTAACTTACCAGTACGGCTAGCTTTTTATTGAAATTCAAACCTTAACTTCATATCATATAAGGTTTATTTTACGAGGTAATAAAAAATGGGGATTCCCTGGTGCTTCTAGCGTTAATAATTTTAGGGAAAATTTGCTTCTTTTTTTTTGCTTTTTATCCGATATATATCGGATTTATATTAAAAAATCGGATTTTTTATATTCATTATAAAAATCGGATTTTTTTTTAACCCTGCTTTTATTATAAGTATAGATAGATATAGACTAGAATTCTCACATTTCTGATATTTTATAATTTATATCACCCGGATTTTTGGCATCGTGAACGTGCACAAGATATGGTTAATATCAAAATGTCGTGAAACGTGAACTTTCGAGATGTTTCCAAAACTGCATACATAGAGAAACCTCCATTACTTTACTGGGGCTTGACTTGGACTTGACCGTCATTTACTTTGCTTGACTTAGACCGTGACTAAGACTTGTTTTAATTGTTTTAATTTTAAATATTTTACTTTATATGTAATATTGAAAAACTTTACACTAGTTTAATACCTAAACGTTGTGTGGAGGTAAAATATAAGAGATAAAAATAGCATCATTCAAAATATCGATCCATTTGCATACTTTTGTATGATTCTGTTTGACGAGACGATCAAGTCGCTCACCATATGTTAAGCGTCACGCTTGCCAAGAACAGTTCAGTGCTACCCAGAATTATGAACTTCCAACAGTTTAAAACCACGTGCAGCAGTGCAATGCGCTCCTCACCCAGAAATATTCGATGTTAAATCTCTTTATGCCAAGTAATTACGCTGGAAGCATTGCCCTTCAATCCGGTACACAGTAATGTTTGCCCACTAATGCTTGCCGGTTGAACTTGGCGCTTGGTACTTCCCCAGGCAGACTCTGCAACAGTTCTACCACAACAAAATATAAAAAAAAAAAAAAATAGGTTTACGCTTTAGATTTTTTTTAAACAGAACGTTCGCGGAACGCGGAAATTCTCAAAGTTGGCTAAATTTTATGATTCAAGACGAAAAAACTGATACAGAGGCCAAGGATGCGACTCCCGGAACATAATATGCAGGTAACTTGACTGTCACGTATTTACATTACTAAAATGATAATTTGGCATAATGCCGCGAATTCTGCTAGATTCTATAGGAAGTAGTTAAAGTTGTCTGTTTGGTAATGATATTTTTTCCACTGAGTGTCAAATATTTTTAGATACGTAAAAGCTATTGTAATTTTTTGCACATATTATTCGTAAACCCGACAAAATAAAAGTTATTTATATGAAAACATAAAATAATAACATAGAATAATATCGCACCTTCGATAAAAAAACAACTTACAACCCGAAAGCCCCACATTTTCAGCACAGCGAAAGCAAGCTCTCGGAACCTCGGAACTGACAATTCGTCAAGTCTTGTGGTATCATTGAATTTGCAGTTGCCTTTAGTGCCTGCAGAAATAACGTAAAACCACTCGCAACTAGTTCACCTACATCATACTCAACATTTGTTTCATGACTTTTCATACAATCATCATACATTCCGTTTTTTTTATATATTAAAAATTAATATGGATTTTTGTCGTTGAATTTTGGGGCAAACGTTAGTTTCTAAACTGCATCAGGAACCGTTAATTTGTAACTGCTTGTGTAGCTCTAATTTAAATGTTTTAGTTTTGCGAGTAATTTTTTTCAATAATTATAATATCTTGAAACATTTCAAGACAATTTTCAAGTCAAAAATTGACTTTTTAGACGCGGTAGCCTATTTATTTTTCACCCCCGACGCAAATAGAAGGGGTGTTATCAGTTTAACCTGTGTATCGTCTTAAGTATCGAAGCTCCCAAGTGGATGAACCGATTTTCATTTAGTTTTGTTTGTTTGAAATATGACTTGATCGAAAGCTATGATTCAACAAAATCTGTTCAGCCGTTTGAATACTATCAGCTCTTTTATATGTGTGTTGGAGGTTTATTAATATATTTGGAAGGCAATGCAATATCCTTTTCCTTCAATCATCCTTTTTTCAATTTCTTTTTCTTCTTAAGAAATAATAATAAACTATACATATTTTTTATTTTTCATATTTTTTATGTATTGATAGTATTCTTTTTTTTTTATGTTCGGTCAACATTTTTTTCATCGAACAGAACACTTTAATCTTTTTAGACAACATAAAGTTATCCTAGTGGGTTCTTATCATACCTCTTTTACAATATATTTTTGATTACAAATGCGAGTCTTCGTCCGAAGACTCGTCATTAATCTCTGATCAATTTACATATTTTCTCAAACTGACTATGAGATCCAATATTCTCATTCTCATTCATCAATACGCTTAAGAAATGTTGGTTTAATTACAACACGTCGTGATTTATAGCTATCACGTGTCTATCAAGCTTCATGGCCAATGACCATAGTTTTTGCGAATAGTAATATACCTAACAACTAGTGACGCACGTAGCTTTTTTTTAACTGCTGATTCTGGTACTCGTAGTAACATACGTCACATCTTCAATGTAAACTAGATTTTTCTTTTAATTAGATTTTTATATACCTATCTATAAATCTATAAAATTTGCAATAAATTAGTATCGATTTTGTTTTAAAGTGCATCGTTTCACTCATCGCGCAAAATTCAAATTTTCGAGCGTTTTTTGTCAATTACAGCTTAGTTACACGTCGTGGATTTATTGAAAACCAGTTTTGCGCCAATAAATAAGTTGTTTTAAGAAATTACGGGTAAAATGATGACCTAAATAACATTGGTTTAGCTACAAATATCAATAAGCTGATTTTCATCTTGGTTTTTGGTTTAGTGGGAAATGTACTTATACTAGCAGATAACTTGAATTTTTGGTTGGTGTAATTTCTTGGAACAATCTATTTATTATCGCAAAATTAGTTTTCATGAACCTACGATGAGTAATTAAGCTGTAATTGACATAAAACGCAAGAAAATTTGAATTTTGCGCGCTGAGCGAAACGTTTCATCTTAATAAAACGGGAATACTCACGTTAAATTGAGTGAGAGGCAAAACGACGTCGCGCGCGTGTCACGCTTAGCATTCCTTGATAAAGATCACCGAATGTGATCGAAACTATAGTCGGAATAATCGACTCCATTTAACGTAAGTATTCCCGTTGTATTAAAAAAAAATTGTGGGTCAAAACCATGTCCGTTTTCATAGTAAAAAGTTAGTACCGAGTCACGGACCCTCTAAACTTATTTTTTCTTTTTTTTTTTTTCATTTTCTTGCTTCTTTGCTGCTTTATATTTACATTATGTTTGCCTTACCACAGTAGCTTTCTTCTGCTTGTCCAGATCTGTTCCAAGCTTCAGATCAGCTGCAATCGTCATGGCCTCTAGAACTGTGATGTATGGCTGCAGCAGATCCTCTTGCATGATGTATCGGGACAGTTTCCTGAACTGGTGGAGGTCTCGTGGCTCTCCATTTGTGGTTATCAAGCCATTGGCTCCGGCCACTCTGCAAACAAACTGGTGGCTTAAAATGGGATCAGAAATCATTTTTTGGAGTTTCCAATACATGTTTTTTTTAAACTTCTACTGGATTACATGGCACGGTGGTGGTACTAAGCCAAAAGGAACTTATTGTACTCATCAAGATGAATAACTTTTACTACGACACCAAAACAGAAAACGAGAAGAAGCATCAGTTGATCCATACATTTCGTTGAGTATGAATAATATTTTTCAGGGTTGTACCCATAGTAAAAGTTGTTCATAGTGACGAGTCTAATAAGCTGATCCTTTCGGCTTGTAACCCATATCGTAAACATTACAATTATTATAAATACAATTAAGTACTTTTAAGCTTAGAACTTATTCAAAGCGTCAATATACATATTCATCTTTCAGTTTGAATTTCGTTCTAAGCAATAGTCTAAACATGCAGGATCAATATAGGTAACAAGCGTAGAAACCTGTGCACATTATATACGTGGCCTTATCCATCATAATCGAGATTGTGTTGGCGCCACACGTGAAATTCTTATCATTGTGGAGTTCCGGTGGCGATCTGTGTTCTTCTTCATCAGTTCCACTTCACCAAATGTTACTTTCTGAATGCAAATGCTCGACTTGTTGACGAAAATGCCAGAATCGCTATATGCATATAACATTTGAGAAGTTCCCTCAATTCCTCTGTTCTTATATCCCATTATCAAAACTGGAAAAATCACATCTATGGCTTAAGATATTTATTTTCTCAAATACAAAATTCACTTAACGAGTAAATACAGGGTAATCTGAAAATCTTAGTTAAGTACTTAAAAAAATTATACAGATATTGAGACGGAGCGGAACAGGAAAGTTAAAAAGATGGGTACAGAGTGTTTTGGCTCGCAATCTGTCTATTACTATGTAATATAAGACATCCATAAAACTATAAATACGTACAACACGTAAGAATTAATTAGCATTGTGTTATCTTTTAAACACATCTTTCGTGTATTAATTATATTTGTAATAATAGTAAATTATTATTCATTATATGTTCATTTACGTGCACAAGTGTGGGAAAAACATAGTTGATTGATTCAGGTGTAACTATGCGGAAGTTCATTTTCAAACTGTGTCAAAAATAACCTATATGTAGTGTCTTTTCGGTGCAAGGAAAGCACAAAACAAACAACATAAAGACAGCGGAATGACACTACATATTGGTTATTTTTGACACAGTTTGGTAAAAACATATAAAGTCGGGAATCGTGTGTTAAGATGTTTTTACTTCTACCTAAAGCCCGAAATAAATGAATGGAATTAAACAAACGTGTTTTCGTGTTGTTTCCATAACTGAGTAGAAGGTTCCGGAAAAGTTCCAGGTTTTATTTTTCACTTGAAATATAACAAGGCTTGAAATTTATAGCACTAAGTGACAGCCAAAAAACGTACCTATATCCAGCCAAAATGTTAAGCAGCGAGCTCTTGCCGGCACCAGAGGGCCCCAATATCGCTGTCAATTGTCCCGACCGGAAGTCTCCATTCAAGCCGCGCAGTATGATTTTTGAACCTGCAACAATTTGATAGCGATAAGTGGAAAATAAACCCTGATACATGGTACGAGTATCAACTCAAGGCTACAAGAAAAATCAATTCCCTTCTATTCGCTTGATCAATGATTTTTGTTATTTCAATCGTTTTTTTTTTTATATGTTACTCGGTGAAGAGACGAGGAAGTCGCTCACTTGTTGTTAAGCGTCACACTTGCCCATAGCAGCTCAGTGCCACCCAGAATTTTGAACTTCAACAGTTCAAAACTATGCGCTGCAATGCACTACGCTTGTCACCCTGAGATGTTAGATGTTAAGTCTCTGTATGCCCAGTAATTACGCTGGGAACATTGCCCTTCAATCCGTAACACAGTAATGCTTGCACACTACTGCTTGGCGGTTGAATTACGGGCAAAGGTGTGGTACTTCCCCAGGCGGACTCTGCAAGAGAGCCCTACCACTACAAGACATGACAAGACATTGCTCAAGTGGTTTCATATAGCATATTATATGGTTTTATTAATAAGCTTTACATTGTCGATATCCTAATACACAGAAATAGGTGTTATTTTTGTGTAAAACCTGCACTGCCATCTCATTCATTTAGACCTTTCGCAAGCAAAAGCCGCACTTTCTAGGCCATCAGTATCAGCCACTTGTTCCACGACACAAATGATGATGATTCTAAGTTAGCTAATATAATGATGTAATTTTTCATTGTGTGGAAGACTTTCTAGTACCTACATCTATATAATGACCTCTAGTCTATGTTTAACTCATTTAAGAGCATAGTCCAGCCGCGAGGTTTTGGCGCATTCCATATTTGAAATTGTTTAGCTGTCGTTCTGTTTCTCGTGCGTGCGATAGAGAGAGCTAGTGATTTTTCCTAACTTTTTGTTTTAAATTTGTTTTGAGGGTAGTTTGTTATCACCCCCTAAATCATAACAAAATCTTTCATGTATCCACTCACGTAGAAATATATTACAAGAATGTAAAATATGTTCATTGTTGGCGTATCTGAATAAATAAATAAATCTTTTGTTTTTGGTGTCAATGACTTGGATAAACCCACAGATGATAAACCATATAAATATGAGTTTTGATTTTTCAAATGTTTATGGTATTCTAATAACAACTACTTTTCTTTGTCGTATTTTCGAGGCAAAAAAATTGTCACTTTAAGTGCCTATGACAACGACGATATTGTGAAAAAATACAGGCATAGTTTTTCACGGTGTAGATACCATACCTATAAAAATCATCGAAATCGGATAACGTTTAGGGGTGGGTATCAGATTACGCTTTTTGTATGGACAAGACGGCGGTATACTCTATTCCGCCCGCTTCCCGCAAAAGGCTGTCTCTTTCAGCGAATAAAAAAAAAAAGACTGATCAAAATAAGCGAAAAAGATAATTCTAACCGGGAAGAATCTTTTGTAGCGACTATTGTTGTCTCGTATAATATTTAATGTTTGTTTAATATTTTAACACTTTTTTTTGGTCCCCGATATATGTTCTACAACTGCTATCAGTACGGAGAACGGAGAACGGGAAGCAGCGTCTTTTTAGTGCTCTGCGATCTCCAAGCCGCCTGCCAAGCGTGGGGATTATGGCACCTACCACCCTTTTACAAGTTGACGCCTTTGTTTAGTAGTAGGTAGGTGTTTTCTGGCTGCATGATGATATAAAATTAAAATTAAAATTTTATATTTCAGTATGCATTGTAAAAAATAATTGTGCTACTATACTTTGAACAATATTGAAAACGAAGCTTTTATTTGGATTTGAGTTATCTACATTAATAGGTATTGTCCTTTGTACCTACTTAGTCTTATTGTCTTCGATTCTATTCAACGAATTTCTATTCGCTCTTTCGACCTTAGTTTAAATGACAAAATCAACTAAATGTAAATGATTGAGTGCGACGCCTGCGGTCATTGTTATTTACAAACAGATTGTTGACTTGTTACAAAAATATATTTTTTTTCTCTTATGCTTTGGATCCACGCGTTGTGTATTTAGCCAGTGTCAAGTATTGTAATATTTCAGGTGAAGTCAAATATTCCACAAAAATAAATCTCAGTCACAGTGTAAGACGAGCAAAGTAAGTCAAGTCCACGTCACGCCCCAGTAAAATGGTGGAGATTTTACTAGAGGTTTCTATGGAGCTTTGGAAACAACACGAAGAGTCACGTTTCACGACATTATACTATTCACCAACACTCGTGCACGTTCTCGAACACTTAATGGATAAAAATCCACCATTTTTAAACATTAACACTCGAAATAGCACAAATTTTGGAAAATAATAAAATGACGTGACATGATTTCTTCAGGTTCCCGCCAAAACTCCAAATCATATATTTCTACAATCACAACAACACGCAACTTTTTTTCCCTTTTTTGGCTTGGCACGTCTTGTGTATTTGCCAGTGTCAATAAGCCAAATATTATCAAGATTTGATAAACATTGTCAAACAAGTCATAGTTACAGTCAAAGGCGAGCAAAGTAAGTCACGGTCACGTCTAAGTCATGCCCCAGTAAAGTGGTGAAAACTATTCTAGAGCCTTCTTTGGAGTTTTGGAAACAACTCGACACCTTTACATTATACTATTCACCAACACTCGTGCACGTTCACGAACATTAACACTCGAAATAACAAGTTTTGGAAAGAATAGATTTAATGACACGACAAGACTTCTAACCGTTCCCGCCAAAACTCGAGATACCTAGTTCCAAAAAAAATAAGTGTTTCTTACAATAACCCAACAGCGATAAAACATAGCTAGTAACAGTAACAACCATACAGAATCAAAAAAACATATATTCCAAAATAAGATTTTTAATCTACATAACTAATGAGGGGCACTAAATAGAAAAATAACATTTTTATCAAATTAGGCCGTAATCTAATGTAATATATAAACAAATGAGTAGCCGTTTGTTAGTCTCGCTAAAAATCAAAAATGGCTTGGCCGATTTTGATGATATCTTTTTTTGTTATGTGTTACCGAGGCCGAACGCCGAATTTCATCGCGTACGAAGTCGCGGGCGTTAGCTAGTTTTAAATTTAAAAAACCCGATTTTATCAGAACTATTTATTTAAATTTCCTTCGTCATAGTCCCTTAGCTACCATAATCGAGATGATCTTGGCGTAAAATAATAAGATAATTTATTATATATAATATATATATATATATATAATATCTTAATTAATCTTCTTCACCAGTTCCACTTCAGCAAATGATACTTTATGAATGCAAATGCTTGATTAGTTGATGAAAATACCAAAATTGATGTATAATATACGCCTATAATATTGGGGAGCACCCTCAATTCCTCATGGATCACTTTATCAGAACTAAATTTTGATAACAAAGGTTGATAACCAATCTAGAATAATCTCCTTTCAAATACAAAAAGATTTTTCCAAATCGTTTTGTAAATGTCGGACCTCTGAGGTAACAGTCGAATTGAGAACCTCTTTTTTGGAAGTCGGTTAAAAACTGAATATTCTCCGTTGTATGAATCATTTACAAAGACAATGTCTTGTAACTGCGCCGAAATATCAGGAACGTCATTTTGTATACTTAGTCAGTATTTTCCAAATTACTTATTTTTAAATCATTTGAATTTAATATCATTTATTTGAATTTTAATACTCGCAAATAAGGATTTCTACGTCACTAAAATAAATATAAGAAGTATTTATGGCATTTAATTTACAGTTGATCAAATAATACCGTTGAAAATGCTGAAAATTCCGTAATTACGTACGCGTTAAGTTCAATTATATTATACACGTATCTCTCAACTGCTTTAAAGATAGATAAGATAGAAAATTTATTTTTAAATCTGAAGTAGTTTATGGCAATGTATTTAAAAAACTGAGCTTTTCCCATTGATTTGAACAGCTGTATATTTTTTCGATTTCAGTGTTTATTCGGATAAGCGTAAATACGTTGTGGCTTTATCGATATTAGCGTTGAAATAATTGCATTTTTTTTTTTTTTTTTTTTTTTAAATTTGGCAACGTAAAATATTTTAATCGCGTAATAACGATGTAATTTCTTGTTTAAAAAAATCATTACAGAGTGCCTACTTATATTTTTTTCAAATTCAACGCCTATTTTTGACCTTTGAAAGGCTAGCGATCTGACCATACAGTGACCTGGGCCCGTACTGTGAGGTACTTATTGCGATGATTGTTAGGTTCAGCCGACGACGCTGCGCGACCACGAACCGTATGTCCGCGCGATAAGGTGTATGGTCGCACAGCGTCCTCGGCTGAGCCTAAACATCATCGCAATAACCACCTCACGGTACCTAATGTAAAGTGACGGTGTGGTCGATGATGGTAAACATACATACCTAAACCGGAATCGTAACTGGCTCCCTTATATCGATATTGAAATAATAGAATCTAATCTAATATCTAATCTAATAGAATCTATTATTAAATTGTGAATATTGTAATACTTTTGTCCACTTATCGATATTAGATTTACTTCTATTTCACGTCCTTACCTTACGCAGCCCCACGTACCTACAGTAACTTTACCTTTCTAAAGTTAGCCAACGCTCGGTTTCATGTCTCGCGACCACTGCAATAATACCTAACTACAGAATGCATTGCAGTTGTTTGATTTGCAATACGTCATCTGTCATCTTAACAAGTTATTTAAAAATTTAGTTCATCAAGTATTTTTTTTTCTATGCCGGTATCATCGCCATCTTTTTCTCATCATATCATCTCTTTTGGATTTAAGCATAAAGAACAAGCGACGACACCATTTTACGAAATGTATTTACCTAGCAACTGTCTAAGTTGCTGATCAGAAGTAATGTGCCTTCAGTTCCAAATTTTAGGCAGGGTTATTGGTATTTAGCTAAGAACCACGCGCTGCACCAAATGCCACTTCAGCTTGCAGCTGATTTGTTGGCAGCTATGTCGGCAAATATCCTCATCCCGCATTTATCGCACAAAGAAACTCTGACTGACTGTGTTTCTCCAAAGAGAACACCAGTTAAGCACACTGAGTTCCATTATTTAGTATTCAATGGACTTTTAAGCGCTGATAACAAGAACCTAAGCCTACGCGTGGTTGGCAATTGTGTCGGCAATTGGCAGGCCACATAGCTTGGAGGTGGACGTGAGGAAAGACGTGAGAAGAAACGTGAGGAAAAACGTGAGAAGGGACGTGGTGAAGTTTAGGGAAAAAAAACATAAAATTTTAAAATATATTTGTTTTGTGAATGTATTAGGTTTTGTAACAAGTCATAGAACAAATGTTTGACTAGCCTTGTGGCTCAGTAGGTGAATTTCCGTCTTCTGAGCTATAGGTTGTGGGTTCGGTTCCCACCCAGGACAAACATTTGTGTGATGAACATGGATGATTGTCCTTTGTCTGGGTGTGTTTATGTATGTAGTTATAAAAAAAAAAAGTATTTATGTATTCTATCAGCTGTCTGGTGCCCATAGTAACCTTGCTTAGTTTGGGGCTAGATGGCGCTGTGTGAAAAACGTACACCAATATTATTTATTTATTAATGTTCCTAAGTAGGATGTTAGAAAGCTGAGGGTTGTTACCTTATTACTAAAAACAATGTATAAATCTATGCAGCCGTTTTTCTTGAGCGTGGCTTGAGCTGGCCATGACAAAAAAGTATGACTAATGTCCATTGTCAAAAATTGTATGCTAAGCATAGAAGGATGAGCGAACGCAAGGAAATCCCGTTGCCTTCTAATCGCGTCTATTCATTTTTTACTGCTCTTAATGACGACTGCAAATTCTGGTAACCTTTCTAATCGCTGTAGGAAAACCCCACTTTCTGAATACTTTGTTACTAAAATTGGCAGAAAGAATTTTTGGTATAATAATTGTTTTTCTAACGGTATTGACCGACTAAAACGTTCCATAATTATAACACCATAATAATAACCCCATAATCCATAATAATCCATAATCGTTTTCCATAATAACTACCCCGTATTATTATTATTAATCAAATGTATATTTTTTCTTAAATGTAGTTTTTTACAATATAAAATAAACATAAAAACACAAATATTAAAAAAAAATACCTAAGTCTATAGTGCCGCCGGCAGCGAGGCAGGGCTACCAAGTAGGCTGCAGAATGAAGAACTTGAAAATTCGCGCCGAGTCAAGGATGACTGCCTTCTGCATCTGGCTGTTGACCCAACCGTCTAGCGACAGCCTAATGAGATGATATTATAATTTGTTAAAATTTATTTAAATTTCTCGAGCTAGGCCCGGTTATTGGTGGGCATCAGTGGGGCCGAAACCAGATCTTTCTTATATTTTTTTCATTATTTGGCCTGTGAGACGAATACTCTTAAATGATCCATACCGTAAGCTTTTTGTATGTGGTTAAATAAGAGTATAATTAACATTACTTACATTACATTACATTATCAAATAAAAGACGTCCACTGCTGAACATAGGCCTCCCCCTTAGACCGCCACACCGACCGACAATGTGCCACTTGCATCCACCGGTTGCCTTCGACTTTACTTAATAAAATCCTACCTTCTATACCAAAGCCGTATTTAGTACCAGTGGCCTTGTAATGTAACTCTGGTGGTATTTGCCTTCAAGAAATTCAGTCCGGCTTTCATGAAAGCAAATAAGCTAACACTTAGTTACTTATCGAGGCCGCTGATATTGAGAGATATAGGTGGGTATGGATTTAAAGTACTTACTTACTAACATAAAATTTAAATACATCATGTTTCGGCCGACAACAGTTATGTATTGACATTTGTAGTGCAAATATTAACAATGTCAAATAAGCAACTTTATTAACATATACATAAATGTCAAAAGCCTGATCTTACTTTGTAATTTTTTTCCTGGTCTGAATAACTTACTCGCCTGTTTTTTAAAAACAGCACAAACTCAACTCAACTCTTGGAACAGTTCATGATATGAAACGATTTGGAATTGCTTTATATAGAAAGTAAGTAAACGAATCCTTCCGTTTGATTGTATTTAACTTTGTTCGGTAGAATTATTTACATGTTGTTGTGCAATTACTGACAACTTAATTGAAGTAGGCACGCGATATATTACACAGGGTTAGATATAGCGATAGCGTCTAGTAAGCGAGTGAGAAATATATATGTTCCTCTTTTTTTTCCCCTTTGCCGTGCGGTTCCTTCCTGTTTTTGTTGTCTCGCTGTTGTTATTTATTTGTTTAGTTTTTTTCTACAAATTTAACTGTTGTTTGTAAAAATATGTAGTTTTTTTTAATTACTTTTTCGTTAAATGTTCTTTCATGCCTCTTGATACTCTTGTGCGTGACGTCACCTGCCGGCCCCAACGGAAGACCAGCGCTGGTTGTTCTCAGCCGGCATCATGCTGAGGTAGGGCCCGGTTTGTGACAAAAATAAAACAAAATAGGTGTATTGTATTTTTTTATTGTAGTTTTTATTTGTCTTTTAAGTTTTGTTTTGTTTTTGTGGCAAATAAATTATTTTCTATTGTTATAACACTCAGCCAAAAGAAGCTCATTGTACTAATTATTATGACCAATTTTTACAATAACCTAATCGCAAAGAACTATCAACTGCTCCATAAAAAAATCATTCACACTCTACGCATTGTATGGAACAGCTATATTTTTACCGGACTGCCCAAGAAGGAGGGCAATGATTTTGGGGTGTATGTAAGTATGTTTGTGTATTCCTAAATTACCTCCTGTAGTCTTTAGGCTTGATTACATTTTGCAGTCGGGTATTTTCATTTTCTTTTAATAATATTACTTCTTTTGTTGATCTTAGTGTTATTAAGTGTTGATGAAGTCCTTTTTGGCTTATTACCAGCGTTGAATGTAACCCTGTACATAAAACATGCTCTTGGGCAGAAACAACAAGTTGTAAGTTACAAGGCAAAAACTGTAGGCTGCGTAGTTAGGTGTAATTTTTTTCTGTGCAAACATTTATTTTTCCAGGCAAGCTTTTATAAAATCCGTTATTGGTACTGTAAGCTGATCAAAATGAGTCCAAGCTCCATCAATACACTGTTAGTTACTGAGGAGTTTCTTTTTCCACCTTTCGTATCCATCATCAGATGGGCTCGCTGTCATAATTATCTATGTTCCGTATCTCCAGACAGCTTAATTTAGTTTAATATTGATTCTACGTCAGCAAATTATACCACAATTTAATATTTATGTTATGAATTATCTGCGGATCCTCCATACTAAGTCCCGTAACTTAACTTGGCTACAAGTGGAACTGGTTTAAACTTTAGTTGCAAGATTTTACCATACTAACATACATACATAACATCAGACGTGATGGCAGTCAAATGCAAGCCTATTAATAATAAAAAAAAAAAAAAAAGGAAATGAACATAATAAGAAGAATAAGCTTGTAAAAAAAGTTTGTATCACATTATCAATTCCGCAAAAAAACCTTAATAGTTTGAGACGTATGAATAAATAAATTACTACTTAAGAGTCTTGCGATGTAGGTGCTATAGAAAGGGACCAGTGCAGTACAAACTACTCCCATTCTAAGAAAAAAATGCAGTACTAAGAGAAACTACTAAAATTTATTTCATCTTCTATTCTATGCATTATAAAGCTCTTTCTCTCTCGTTCTCTCTCCTTGCAGTAGGATGCTCTTACTACATGAATGTTAAATTAAGAGTTTCTGGAAGGCTACTGGAAGGTCATGTGGAGGAATGATTCTGCTACAATGCAATGAGCGCTACATCTTTTTGGTTACGTGGGCATATGAATTTGCTACAAAGCAATTAGTGAGTGCTACATGTTTTTGGTTACGTGGGGATATGATTCTGCTACAATGCAATTAGTGCTCCATGTTTTTGGCTACGTGGGGAAATGATTCTGCTACAGAGCAGTTAGTGCTACATGTATTTGGCTACGTGGGGATATGATTCTGCTACAATGCAATTAGTACTACGTGTTTTTGGCTACGTGGGTATATGATCTTGCTACAATGCAATTAGTGCTACGTGATTTTGGCTACATGGGGAAATGATTCTGTTACAATGCAATTAGTGCTACAAGTTTTTGGCTACTGGTGATATGATTTTGCTACAATGCAATTAGTTCTACATGTTTTTGGCTACGTGGGAAATTGATTCTGCTACAGTGCAGTTAGTGCTGTATTGTTTTGGTTACTTAATTGAAGAAAACCTAAGATTATGTGAGGGAATAATTCTGCCAATATGCATGGAGCTCAACTATGGCCCGTGTTTACCGCTTTCAGCTACATCATTGTGACCTCTGATATTCTAATAAGTTTGAACATAAAAGATGTTTATCTTACTTTTTCCATTCTGCACGGTGTAGGTGAGGTCCTGGAATGCGAGGTTGATTGGTGGCCGCTGCGGGAGGTGCGAGAGGTGCGCTCGTCCCATCGCGCGGCACACACTAGCTGCCTCCAGCTCGCTCATCATTGTTCCTTAGTGGGACAACATGATCTGTAACAAAATGCGGAATTTTGTTGTAGCTTGCAAAACTTCTAAGTGTCTTTCTTTAATTGTGACATAGTATGATGTCAACTACACTGGGTGAATATGACTCCAAAAAGTATTGTTCTCTTATTAAAATGAGTAAGAAATGTCGAACAAACATATATGTAGCTACGAATAATTTCGAAGTAAAGTAACATCAAAAAAAAAAATTAATGACATTAAAAAATCACTTGTTTGTTTACTTTTTACGTCAAGCACTTAGCACTTCGACGTTAAGATGCAACGTTTCACTCATCGCGCGAAATTCAAATTTTCTTGCGTTTTTTGTCAATTACAGTTTTATTACTCATTGTGGATTTATCGAAACCAATTTTGCGCCAATAAATAAGTTGTTTTAAGAAATTACGGGTAAAATGATTACCTAGATAACATTGGTTTATCTACAAAGCTCAATAAGCTGATTTTCATCTTGGTTTTTGGTTTAGTGGGAAATGTACTTATACTAGCTTTCAACTTGAATTTTTGGTTGGTGTAATTTCTTGAAACAATCTATTTATTATCGCAAAATTAGTTTTCATGAATTTACGATGAGTAATTAAGCTGTAATTGACATAAAACGCAAGAAATTTTGAATTTCGCGCGCCGAGCGAAACGTTGCACCTTAAGAATATAAGAATCACAATAACTAATGATGAAACACTTAACGCAAAAAGGTAAGCTACAAATAAAAGTTAAATGTTGGGCTAAGTGCCTTCTGGTTTATATGCCTTTATTTATTATTTTAATATAGAATATATTGAATAGTAATTCTCGCCACTTCACCTCTTACAATACAAAAATATAAATCTATATTTTAAAAAACAGTCGAATTCACAACCTTCTCCTTTTTTTTGGGAGTCGGTTAAAACATAGAACAGACAAGGGAAACAAATTATGACATTCTGACATTCAGAATTTCCGGCGGAATGTGTAGGTAAGTCCTGCAAGTTATTGTAAGTCAAGAACATTTTTATAACTGTTTTTAACGACTGTTCATGATAACGTAGTTAAAGTACTTTTCATTCAATGCGAAAAACTTTGAGTGGCTCCTAAACATTTATGAATATAATATATTCTTAGAACCAACTTAGGTTAGATTAGGAACCAATTCTGCGACCAACTAGAGATCGAACGATTATAAATAGGTATTAATAATGAAGAAAAAAAAAGTCTGGGTACAGAATGTAACAAAAAGAGATTTTTTTCTTGGCAATTGAAAGGGTTTTGGCGTCGCACGACATGCGTATTAAATATTTTCAAGTTTTAGTAAATATCCCCAAAAATAAAATAAGGAAAGTATATCGTGGTCAACTTCAGGTTAGTACAAGTTATTGTGTAAAAAAGCCTCTTAAGATTATTTTTATCATACCTTTAATGAATTTAAAAAGTGAGTAAGCCGCAAAACAATATTTTTTCTCGAGCGATGTAGGTATATTAAATGACTCGATGCGCTCAGGATTCTACTCTAGACTCCTTCGCTCCACTCTGTAATACAATCTCCTACATTTTTATTTCAGAGGAAAAATTTGAACAATGCGGTAGGTACATATAAAAAAATGTGCTGAAACGATTTAACAGGACCGTTTGTAAAGCCAAATACAATAGAAAAAAAGTTGCACCTCTATTACGTAATAGCGTAGTCGGTCGACTTTGACCCACATTGGGGTCAAGTTAGTTGCATTCGTCGGTAATTGTGATGATGGCAAGTCATGTCTATTTACTTACATTTTGTTTATTGGAGTTGCTAATCAATACGGCAATGGAAATATATTTGGCAAGCCGCTAAACAGGCAGGCTAACAACTATATGTATACATATATTATATATTTTTTACTATAAACTATGTAATAAATATGTAATAAACAGAGTGATTTTTATTTAACCAAGAACCGTAACAGTGACGTTTAATAACACATTTTTTTTTCTCCCATATTTATCCAAATTTTATAATTAATATTTTTTTTAGTCTCTGAGATTTCCCATAAAAATATTTTACTAAGTTATTCTTGGCTCGCACGTTGTAAAATGTATATAGCAATGATATCATTGGTATATAGGAAATCTTTTCGCCGATAATAGATATCGAACTTCACTTCAGGTAAATTCGTTCGATCATACAATTTTTGTACAGCGATGTTAGGGTACAATGTCCTCCATATTAGATTGTGATTTCATTAATTCTTTAACAATGATATGTCATATATCCTATGTTTTCCTATAACATCCGCGGTATTATGACGCTTCGATAGATAGTTACCTAGACTTTATAGATAGTTGTTTTGAAGATACGAGGGAACTAGGAAACGTGAAAATAGACACCTATAAACATAGATAACCTGCTCATAATTCCTGTTCATATTATTTTTTTACATATACGTGGATTGTACCCGTGAAGCTCTTTATTTTGATACCAAACACGAACTTTCTACCATATTTTTTTCAGTTTAGAAATTATGTTATAAAATCCGCCATATTAGATTTAGTATAATTCCATATAGTCTATGACAAGCGGAGTGTGAAGACGCATCGATAGACACCTATCTTTTCAAAACCTGATGAGCGGTTTAAGAGATTACAAGTGGAAAAATATTTATAGGTATCATGACCATATGAACATACTTATTTACATACATAGACTGCCCCTCCTTTTTCGTTGTCGAGTAAGAAAAAAGATACATTTCATTTAAATATAACGAGAATACGAAAGGTAAAAAAAGTGTCAAAACATGTGCCAACAAATTAAAGCTTTAGTAGAGATTGGGAATTAGGGGGAAACAGATCTTATGTAACTAGTCGGTCATCTCAAACTGGGATCTCGCGACTTCTGTACCTTCACAATCTTTTGATCGAGTTTGCTCATATCCAAACCTAAAAATTGTATTTGGATCAACGGTGCAAAAGCTATCATCGGACAAACACATACATTCTAATGCGTATTTATTCCAGTAGACTTTGAGACCTTCGCTTTGCTCGGTTAATAAAATTAAATGCCAAACAAACTTCCTACTCAAGAGGTGTGCAACAATGTCTAAGACAATATACAATACAGAGACAATCACAGATAGCCTTGCGATAATAACTATTTTTTATTAAATGTTTAAATAAAATATTGTATCCTTATAATTCTTACCCCGAATACTGCATCGTTTGTTAACTTTGACAGCAGATTAATTCTAATACTGCCTTTGTCTGGCACTAAGCAAATGACAAAGACATCAATAGACTTAATCTGTCGTCAATGTTAACAAACGTTTCTGTATTCGGGGGTTACTGTACTTTATTCTGACAATTCTAGTTAGGCTTTGTGACTGACTGACAGTCTCCTTCGACCTTATATTTTATGCATCCGTCAAGATTGTATGTCCATCATCAGGATGGATATAAGATTTTTTTAATAAAAGAAAAACATAATCTCCGACTACAAAATGTAGCCTATGTACCGTAGAGAGGAATCCAACAACACCTCACTCTTCAAAATCGGTCAAGCCTTATAGACTACCTACAGGAGGTCATAATTATAGGAAAACACTTACATAAAACCCAAAAACATTACCCTCCTTCTTGGACAGTCGGGTAAAAAGTTAAAAAGTCTCAAGGCGCAGCAAGTTACAAAATAATCTATTGTTTCATTTAAATGTAACTAAATAAATCTAATAAAATGTAATGTTATTAAGTAAATCTAAATCTTATCTTTATTTCGATATCACACTAATATTATAAATGCGAAAGTTTGAGCGTGTGTAAGTAGGTAAGTATGTAAATGTTTTTGTTCCCGTTCAACTCTGTAACGGCTGAACGGATTTAAATGAAATTTGGTATAGAGGTAGCTTATACCCTGGATTAAACATACTTTTATAAAATACTTTCCATCCCGGAAAATTATTGAGCTACTGTAGAATAGCGGGTGAAAGTAGCCTAAACAGTTTGACCGATTTTAACAAGCGAGGTCCGGAATTTCATAGGCTACATTTTGCAGTCGGGTATTTTTTTAACGATATTAATTGTTGTGTTTGTTTCCAAACTCCACAGAAACATCTAGTCTATACTAGTTTACTGGGTCATGACTTGGACTTGACCGTGACATACTTTGTTTACTATGACTGAGACTTGTTTAACTGTGAAATATTTTTCTATGATTTCTGCGTGCTCATGCAGGCGTTAATAAATTGGGAGTGTCGCTTTTTAGGGTTCCGTAGTATTACAAGAAACTCTTATAAGTTCGTCATGCCGTCTGTCTGTCTGAATCCTTTACAGCCTTATAACTTTTAAAGTTATAAACTTACATGCATGAAATTTTGCACAACGATAGTCTTTTTGTAAAATAAGGGTAGCTCCCATACATGTAAAGGTGTGATAAAAAAAAAAAATCGCCTGTACCCCACATGTATATTAGGGGTATCATTGAATAGGTCTTTAAAATGATGTTAAGGTTTCCTACTGTTCCGTACTGCTTGCGAAATATGGGCCGACAAAGTTGCTTTGCTTGCAATGTCGTCGTCCCGTCCCCCGTCCCCCCGCCATTTCTAAACTATGCATCTCAGAAACTTGTAATCTTCCATGTTGATAGATCTTAGTAAAAACTTTCTTTTATAATTATTTCGGGCAACATGTGATAACTAATTTTTGAGTTATGCTGTAATAACTGATAAAAACTTCATACATCCTGCGCACGCACCTACGGAATCCTACTAAGCATGGCCCGACATGCTCTTAACAAGTTATTATTTACGTATTACATAGTATATCATATATATACTTTAGTTAGTATTCTTTATCTTGAATATGAACCGCGACCGAGCGCAGTTTTTTCAGGCTATCTGGTATTAAATATTTGCATACCTACTCCTGAGCAAATCTGAGTTCTGTACTTATAGGTGCTATTAAGAATAATAATAATAATTATATGTGCGCCATTCTGAATACTCTTTGTAACTAACGTGGTTACAAAAATGGGCTCTCATAAAAGCTCGGTTATATAAAGATAGACTAGAATAGAAGAATAGTAATCAGATACTGCATTTTAATTTTTGAGCTTACACAAAAGAATAGTTTGAAATAAATACCGACTTCAAAAAAATCACCACTGAAAAATTATTTTTTGGTCGTCAAAAAGTATTAAATTTGTTTTTTTTCGGCATCAAACTTTACCACGTGATGTGTTTCATCACATGCAAAGAGTAATATAGGGGGCAATCACGTGCTACAAATATTATGAGATAAGACATGACTTTTGGTACGCCATAAATTATTCTCGTTTTTTTAATGCCATTATGATGATTTGTTTTTAATGAGTAATATAGAAAAAATTGTTATAAAAACAATAGTTTTGCATAAGTACTTTAAAAATACGTAATTATGTTGGTATCATAGGTCAACTTTGTAGAGGATTAAACTACCAACCTAAGCGTGAACCAATAGGTAGGTAACGTGCTTTTTCCGAAAAGAGGGAAAATAAAAAAAACCGCATGCTTCACACTACTTGATCGATTCAATAGTTGCTTTGTACAGACAGAACCAGAATGACAGCTGTTTGTGTGTGACCTGCCCTTGAGCTGTTATACCCTATTTCGATGGAAATTACGAAGGAAGTAGGAAGGTTCTCAGATTTGTATTTCCATCATCAGAATGGACATCGGCCTTTCTTTCTTGAAAAAGTGCACGAAAACCAGAAATTGACGGCTAAAATCATGAGGCGCAGCGAGTAATAAAATGATTACCTATATACACAATTTTACTGTCCAGAATTATGTAATAAAAAAAAATAGTTTATTAACCCTAATTAACATTATAATTTAGAGCAATGTACGGACCTCGCTTGTTAAAATCGGTCAAGCTGTTTAGGCTACAGGACGTCATAATATATAGGAACATACAAACATACTTTCACGTTACATGCACCCCAAAAACATTACCCTCCTTCTTTCGCAGTCGGGTAAAATGTCACATTTCGCGACATTATATCAACAACACTCGTGTGCCTTCACTAACACTTATTGGATAAAAATCCACCATTTTTACACTCGAACTGGCACAAGTTTTGGAAAATGATAAAATGGCGCGACATGATCTTTTCAAGTTCCCGCCAAAACTCTTTGCTCTATATTATGTTATTCTGATGTTAAAGGTTCGATTAATATAAATACAAATCCTACAAGTTTAGTTTTAATTTCTGTGATATATCTACTATTATAGTTTTACAAAAGGCCACCGGATAGACCCTAAGAATAATTATTATTACTACAAGCTAGGCTTGACCCTTAGCCTAGGATTATCACGGTCTTTAACGTAATTGTTTTCCTGTTATCGAATGGCTTTAACACTATAACTTACAATAGTTAATAACAACCAAAAACATTACCCTCTCCCACCGGGCATCCAATCGGGTCAAAACAACATGACTGTTATTCCCACTCAACTCCACAACTGAGTAAATTTTGTTGGAGAAATTCACACACAAAATTAAAAATAAAATGACAATGCAAAAAAAAAAATGTACATGGTGCTTTTTAATTGGCTAGGGAGCGGTTGTGGAAATGTTGTATACAAGAGAACGAACAACTTTTGTTCCACGACTTGAAAATTTACAACAAAAAAAACAGCTCTTCCATACATTTTACGGCGAGATCCACGAACATTTTCAATGGAACAGATATTTTTTTACTGAACAGATATTAGATATTCGGTACCCTAATATTTCATCAACACACCTTTGACAAAGTATTACTTTAAAAACAACGTTTCATATACTAGGTATTCATTTTACAAATACCTTATTCCGCAAATTCTTCATTTTATAAACAATCATTTTACAAAAAATAATTTTCGTTTAATATTTTGGTTCGTTTTATAAAATCACTTTAAAAAAAATATCATTTTATGACAATTATTTCAGAGTAATCGGATAGTTTTCAAGTAGGAAAAAGATGTTGTTTATTTGTTATGTAATAAGTTCATTCATTAATTTATTAAAGTTACTAAGAAATACTTCTACTATTAATTACATGATCCACATACTAATCTAATACAACACTGTGTTATTGAAGTTCCAACAGTAACTTTTAGCGCTTCGCCCGCCGCTGCCGCAGCTTTGAAATGAATACGTTCGTCTCAAAGAAAAATCATCGCTTGCGCGATTCAGCAGGGCTAGCATGCGCACCGCGATAAAATCTTTTTGTTATGCAATAAAGTCCATACAAAACGTCAAAAAATGCACAAAAATGGATCAACTCCATCTAGCGAACTATAGGAAGTAACTTTGTCTCTCTGTCCGGATGTTTGTTACGTTATCACGGGTAAGCGGTTGACGGATCTTGATATTTTTTGAGTCAATAAAACGTCTATAATAGTTGATAAAAATACTCATTCGAGACACATATTTTAATATATGCTAACAAGCATTTTAATGTGTATTATTTTATTTAGTTTCCTTCAAACAGTCTTTTGCATATCATAAAACCGGTGTTTATCAAACCAGTTTTCAATTACAGCTGTAGCCTTCAAAAGTCGTTATTCTGTATCCTGTAGTCCGTGGAATTCACACGGAATTGTATTATTTATAGAGAGATACGATTTTAGCGCACTTAAAATGACCCCGCAAATCTGTTCTTTCGGACAGATTTCATTATAGCTATCTCTTTTACTTTTTAACTTTTCTCATCTTCTTTCGTACTCTTTGCCGGCAATAAACAGACTGCAGCGGAGCCGAATTCAGAGCACCATTTTGAAGGTAAAAACCTATCTTTAGTTAAATATTATTGCATTAACCATTCCATTCCGCGTTACGAGTTTGAACGAAGACACAGAATAACAGGCCCCTAAATTTTTCGGATTGAAGTCACCGTTTGGACCCCCCTGTATATTATCACCGGTCTTTTCGTACATTTTTTTGCATCGACCGGTTTTATAGGCATTGAAGACATGTTTGTATGAAAATAAATTAAATAACTTCTTATTATCATTTTCTAGTTTTTGAGTGGATATTTGAGTTTTAAGTGGATACTAACTCTCGGCTATCTTATTATTTTATGAGCCGAGTGTGCTCACTGTATTACTAAATAACTTTATGCCATATTCATGCAATATTTGCTTTGGCAGAACATGGATCTTCGCTTTGCGCAAATTGACTCGCGGATTCACTGATTTCTAATAAACAGAAATCAGTTCTCGGATTGCAGTTTGGCTAGTGCCAGTAAAAAGCACAAATCCAGGGCTAGGTCGTAAAGAATATTTTAATATACTACAGTGTCTAGGAAAGTACCTGAGTACCTAAGTACTATTTTTTGGCAGAATGTGAAACAAGTTTAGGAAAGTCCATTGTTGACGTGCTGCATGAGCGCGCAGAAAAATAATTTATAATATATTGATATTTTATCATCACTGTAATATATATTTGAGTGGCAATCGCCATTTTCCTGTTTTTTATAGGTGGCGGGTTTTTTTTTTGACCCTTGAAACCCTATATTATAGGGTTTCAAGGGTCAAAAAAAAACCCTATAATATAGGGTTTCAAGGTTTAGGATATTCGATTATGATCAAATTTTAAATAAACTTTTGTCTTTATATATATTTTTTTTTGTTAGAGAAGACTGGAAACAATTGAAAAAAACTTTGGTCTTTTCATCAAATTAAAAGATATTACTGAAAGCAAACATTCCTTTAAATTATATACAGGGTTCCATACATTTTGTCGAGTGTCTTGACATTTTTCTATGGAACAGCTGATTTTTATTTCTCGATTTCAAGGTTGGTCCCATAGTGTAAGTTTTTCATAATGATGAGTACTATGGCCATTTTCGGCTTAGCATACCCTTTCCTTATAACCCTGTATTTTTTTTTTTTTTGTTAATTACATTATTTATTTTGTATATATAATGGTATCTTTAAATACATATATTATATATTCAACACAAAGTTTGTGGAAATTTACCCTATCTACAAAAAATTGCTAATGTACGAGTGAGATGGCTATGATAACCATATATCTCTTCATTCTATTTCAACTACTCTCCCATCAACGCTCCCACAGTCCCGCAAACTTTGCCCTAGAAAACAAAGCACTATCTGAATAACAGACCTAATTACTGTTCGTTATTTCTACGCATATAATTTTGAACTGTATTTCGTTATCATTCGACACACTTTTCGTACGATAACAGAATGGCATGTGATTCGTAGTTAGCTATGTTGCAATCATTCAACGCATAGAGGTCGTCAACATTCCGTTTTAGCTCAGACGCTCAATGCTATGCCAAAAGTTTCTATGAGATCTAATTGAACAAATATGGTGATTCGCGGGACACCCTGAAGGTTGAAACTTCAGGGTTTAGCAAAAACCCGGTTAAATACAGTACCGGATTTATAATAAGGCGAGATGAGGTTATAGGGGGCGGTTGACATTGACTTCTGGGGCAGTGGGTTTATATAGCAAAGATAATAATACCAGATGATCATGCACAGACAAGAAATCGTTTTAAACAACAACTCACGACGCGGGATGAGGTACTCGGTGGCTCAAAATTCATCTGCGCCTATTGGTCAGCCCAAAACGCCGGCCAATTGCGGGAAATTTAACTAACGATACATGATTTTCGATTTTCGAGCCTAATACAACGTCGTAAAGGGAAATAGGTAGAGGTACTTACGAGACGATGATCGTTTTTTTGGTCTGTGATTCTAATCACAGACAGCATAATTCGCCTTCAGGCTGTTGATGATGATGGTGGTGATAGCTTACTAGTTTATATTCAATATTTTACTAGCTTTTATTTAACTTGCAATGTTTGTATGTTCGGGTCAAATCTTGCAACTGAAATTGAGACCAGTGGCCTTATCATGTAACTCTGGTGGCGATGGTCATCGCGTGCCTTTCCACTCGCGCCAACTTGCTCGCACTATGCGAGCGAGCGGGATAGCAAACGAACACCATCGCCACCAGAGTTACATGATAAGGCCCCACTTCTCCTTGTTCGATTGAGTTAAATGTTTGCATGCCTGTCTAGTTCCGATGACAATACAATATTATCAGAGCGATCTGATGATGGAGACGGAAGGTGGAAAACGGAACTCCTCAGTAACTAGCCGTAGATTGATGGAGCTTGGGCTCATTTTCATCAGCTGCCAGTACCAATAACGATTATAAAATCTTGTCTGGAAAATATATTTATCCACAAAAACTTATTTTGGAAATCATTTTCGAGAATGTAAAACTGGGTTATATGAACATAAAGCGTCAACTTTTGATAATAGGACAAGTAAAGATCGGTCCACTTCTATACATTTCTCGATTCGTATAAAGTGATTTGAATCTGCGTTTTTGAAAGGATGGTCAAGAGTTGGAACATCTAACCGGCTTCCTTATCCTGATAGAGATACACATAAATAAAATATACATGTTTTTCAGTTTTAGACCTTCGCGGCTGTTTACTACATTTAAAGTACCCGTGTCCCGGATTACTAATTTATACATGTTTATGTATATAATATTTAAAATTTAATCATTAAAATGAATAATAATGTACCTAGAGTAGAAAGTAGTAAGTTTCCAGTTATGTAAGTCCCAGGTTCAGTAATTTCAGGTAAAACGCTACTATTCAATAACTTGACCGTAACTGGAACTTTTATATAGAGAGCCTGTTTGTTTTTGCCTGGTGGCGTCACCTAAAGGCGTAAGAGTAGAGGCTTTTAATTGCAATTAATGTAACGCCGATGTGAGCCACAGTTAGTATTAACTAAAAATAATGAACTAAAAATCACATTTTCAAAAAATGTCGATCATGAATGTTTTCTCAGAACTTGATATAGTTCACATGTATATGATATAAATTATAGAGGATTGTAAAGATTAAAACTTTTTTGACCATAGATTTTAATAGGCCTGCTATCACTGTGCGAGGCAACAGTTTTTACAAGTACAAAGATACTAGTTACCTACGTTCACTTGATCATAACGTTTGCAATAGTGTCGTGGTCCGAAGGGCAGCCAAGTCAAGGAAATTAGGTACAAATGTTTTAAACTTCGATTGTTGACCAATTAATTGCCTTTACCTGTTTGATCGCGTTAAAGTTAGCTACGATTTGCATGAAGAAAAAGCAGTGCCATCTAATTGGCGCTAGATGGCGCTGCACTTATTTCATACAAATCATAAAACTAGGCATTTTAATCGTTTTATCAAGTCCTGCGCAAACATTTTCAAGCATTGCAAGTATAACAAGTTATGTTATTAAAAGAAAATAAAAACACTTTACCGACTACAAAATGTAGCCTATGTCACTCCAGGCTTAAAGTGGTATCCAACGACACATCACTGTTTAAAATCGATTTAGCCGTTTACGCTATTACAGGAGGTGATATAGGAGCACAGAAACATGCAAACTTATAGGTACTTACATACCTACATCCCAAAAAAAAAATTCTCCTTGGGCAGTCGGGAAAAATATGTTAATAAATAATTATGTATTTTACAGTTATCGGTAGACGATTATTTTTTTATGAAAAACAAATCCCTGACTTAGATTTTATCAAATTGTAGTGTATATAATTTTTATTGGAAATAGATTTAAATTTGGCCACCATCTCGCCTGATGGAAAGCAACGGCGTGGCCGACATTGTGGAGCACGTTCTAGCAGAAATCTTTTATTTTTTCGTTCTCAGCTTTGAAAATTCCTTCTTATATTGTAATTTTAAGGAAACAAGACGGCAGCGTCCCATTCGTGATCATTGCGTATCAAGAATGTGGAACGAAGTCATTGCGTACGTATTTTTGGAATGTCCGCGGGGAATGGATAGATAGATAACACTTAATTGTTCACACCAGAAATTACATACATAATACAAAAATCTACTAAAACTAGTGTAACAATGGGCGGCCTTACAGCGATCTTTCTATATACTTTATTTTCGGGGCTAGCAATTTTTTGCGACTAAGTACCGGCTCTCATATTATGTAACTTGCGACTCGCGATTTAGTCGCAAATTCGACAGTTCCGTGATAGGGTGTCTTTACATGACCTGACCTGACATCGTGTGAAAGGGATAGCTAGATTTGAATTTCACGGGAGGAAAAGAAACAAACTTATTAAGGTTATTTATGTATAGCTTCTCCCTTTCGCTCCCCCAGATACTTATATATAGCCATCTCTTTCAAACGATGTCAGGTCGGGCCATTTAGCGAGGCCTTAAGTGAACTGTCAAATTTGCGACAAAATCGCGAGTCGCAAGTTACATAATAAGGGGCCGACATCCGAAAAACCAAAAATCCGACTGATAAATGTAGCCAGAACACTCGGGATATGAAGACGTATCTAACGACACCTTGCAATCCAAAATTGGTACTCGTACACCGGTAGTTTCAGGTAGCACAAACTTCCAAACTATTATACATCCGAAAAACATTAACCTCCTTTTATGAAGCCGTGTAAAACGTAGTTGAAAGCACTGCCAACAAAGCCTCATATTTTTAATAACAACTTCTTAGCTATGTAATCTAGTGGACATAGTTGTTACCGGAAACTCGAACCATAGAGTGAAAAGCGGAAAGCGGTCGTTGATCGCATGGCGTCGGCTTTCCAAGCCATGTAATGTCGTGTCGATGAGCATTCACCATACAAGCAGTATGGATGTTTTATGATATGACACATAACAGAGTCCAGAGCAGTCCAGTAAGCAAATAAAACAGATTAAAAAATACAATAGAATCTTTTTTTAAAATTATAATCATAACTAATAACTAATATTATAACTAATAACTAATATTATAATTCAGAGGAATATAGCCGCAGTCGTATCAGGACCAATAAAGCTTCGAGGTATAAAAACGAATACGTTCGTCTCGAGGGAAAAACTTTATTTGCGCGATTCATAACTCCCTACATTAGAACTGTCAGTCCATACAAAACGTCCAAAAAAGCACAAAAATGAATCAACGCCATCTAGCGAAGTTATAGGAAGTAACTTAATGTTTGTCGCTTTACCACGGCAAAACGGCTAAACGGATCTTGATAAAATTTGATAAGGATTTATTGTATATCACGAAGATGAACATATGATACGTTTTTTTATTTATATCCACGCGAACGAAGTCGCGGGTAACAACTATTGTGGTATATAGCGAGGGCAAGACGGCACCTTGCCATCAGATTGGTCAGTTATGGCGGAGGATCCAAAATAAAACGTTGGAAACTGAAAATAACGTTGCAAATGCTGGATCCGCTTGTCAGGATGGCTCGTCAGTATAACGATGTTATTAATAATAAGTTAGAAATTGATATTTTTACTTCAAAATTATTCATTTTATATTAAAACAGTAAAACATATTCTCCACACTAAGAGTGCGGTTTAAAATGTGCACATAGTTACCATTTGCACTGTCAGCGTGCAAACAGTCGGTTTAAGATGCGCATATAAAGGCTCCTGTCAGACACATGACGTCATGAGTGACGTCATTTTAGCGTGCTCACGGTGCTCACAAGAATGAGGTAGTGCACTGTGTGCGCTAATGTCAAATTCAAATTGTCATCTGTGAATTCCGATATTCTCTGTTTTTTATAGAAAAAAATGGATTGAACGCAGGCCACAGTCTTCTGTGAAAACAGAAATGAAACTGTGACCATCAAATTATGAGACACAGGCCGATAACCTAAAAAATGAAACTATCTGACATAAGCACGCTCATGATCGGTTTAATTTGTTGGCGCGCTGTGAGCGTACTAACAATTTAAACCGATCGTTAGCAGTGTATGTGGTGTTTGCACTGTGAGCGCATTTTAAACCGTACCCATCAGGTCTAACCCGGTGCAGCCAGATTCAACCCAGAGGTTGCGTCTGGCTGCTTCACGTACTTAATAAAATGTACCCATGCAGGGCCCTTATTCTCTATCGCACATGAGATAACTTGCCAATACCGCGTGACGTCATAACATGCTCTAAATTTAAAAGTGGCTCCTAATCGTGAAGAATCGCGCGTTTAAGAAACTTAGAGAATACCGTTTCATGTGACTAACACGGAGTTAACTTAACATGGCGCGTAACAAGCTAGTTATGCCAATAAGGGCCTAGATTGCGCATACCCGCGAAACTGTTCGGGGATGTGCGCGGTCTGCATGATTATGGACAATTTCGTTTTATATATTATGTTTGTGTATATTGAGCACTAACCTCGCTCAACGTCTTCTCAGTTGGTTTTTCTGTGTGCACAAGTTTTGAATTACGATCTAGAACTGTCTTTATCCTGGATATCTTGCTTTGTATTGACTGTAATTTGTGTTGTGTGTAATAAAATAGATACAATAATCATTTTACAAAAATAGCACTCGACTGAACTAATATAGCCGGATTAATTTTCGGAAACGCGGCGAGTTCGATACCACGTGGCAGCCACCCTCCCTCCCTCCCGGCACTCTCGCTCTGTCTATGAAATATCGAGTTTTAATGGGAACGCGAAGAAGTCATGGCGTGTCATTGTACTATTTTCAAAAACTTCTGATATTTCGAGTGTTAATATAGCAGAAGCTATAAAACAAGAATTGAACTGAGTAAACTGGTGGATTTTTATCCATTAAATGTTCGTGAACGTGCACGAGTTTTGGTGAATAGTATAATGTCGTGAAACGTGTCTCTTCGTGTTGTTTCCAAAACTGTATAGAAACCTTTTGTAAAGTCTCCACCACTTTACTGTAAGTAATAAAACACACAGTAAAAGCGTTCATCCTCTCGGCCTATCTGACCAACGATAATGAAACTCAAATTATTATTTGTAAATAATTTTTTTACGCAATTACCACAATGTACATCTGATAATTTGCAGTTAGTTACCGCGAGACGGCTACCGTAACGAATTTACAACTAACAATCCAAAAATATCACACACAAAATTGGTTCGTCAAACAGCACCAAACGTTATTAAAATAATAATAGGATTCTTAAACAATGATCAACTTCAAATCAACTAACTCTATCCGGCGTCTGATAAGATATCGGGACAACATCCATCTGGCGTACGATAATAACCCAGGACATTCATGCGGCGTCCGATACAAAGAGAATACAAATACTACGTCCGATACTGTAGTGGTAGGACTCTCTTGCAGAGTCCGCCTGGGGAAGTACCACACCTTTCAACTAACTCTATCCGGCGTCTGATAAGAAATCAAGACAACATCCATCTGGCGTACGATAATAACCCAGGACATTCATGCGGCGTCCGATACAAAGAGAATACAAATACTACGTCCGATAGTGACTCAGGACAGCCTCCATCAGACGTCCGATAGTCAACACGCCCTTCAAGACAACCTTCCTTTGGCGTTCGATAACCCTACATAAGTCCTGACGCACGCTAAATAAAATACTTCGCTCATGGTATGTAATCACTACTACCGAAGAAACTTTTATTTTATAAATGCTACTGCTTATAAATCGGATATAAAATAAAGCGCTGTTCGACAAACAATTCTACTGGGACCCTATTCGGAGAAATGACATTTTATCTCGGTCACTGTCTCTCTAATTTAGAATTTAATGGGAGTGAGAGTGACCGAGATAAAATGTCATTTCTCCGAATAGGGTCCCTGATCGGACTCGATGTCAAAGATGACATAGGTATTCTTAGGCACTGTTCGTATCTAAGATCTTAGATTATATTTAATCTGAGTTTCGTATGCAATCTGAGGTGCCAAAATACAAGAGTAAACAAAATAAACTTTAAAGATATACAGAAACTAAGTTCCTGCCTTGGACTAATGCAGAGTTTTTTTTTTGCTCTAATGTTTTGGTCTCAAACTTTGTGTATTTAGCCAGTGTCAAGTATTGAAATATTTCAAGTGAAGTCAAACATTTCACAATTAAAATAAGTCAGTCATAGTGTAAAAGTAGTTAAAATGTGTTAGTTCCAGAGGTGAGAGGTGCAAAAACAAAAACTGCCATTCAACAACCACCGATCAATACAATTAAACACCGTACAAATTCTCTACGTTTGATGGTCTACCTCATCACAAGTCATTGGCTAAATTGCAAATCACTCTCGCAGAAGCCATAAAACAAAAATTGAATTGAATTGAAGTCAGTCATAGTCTAAGTCAATGAAATTAAATCACGTTCAAGTCCACCTAGAAAAGTGTCATAATATTTTCATTTTCAACCACAAATCACCCCTAGATTCCTCAACCAGGATGATCGAAATGCAGCCACGCATCGGTGAAAACACACCTATAAACTCATTGGTTAATTGGTAGCCGCGATTAGGCGTACACTTAAGTGATATCGCAGTCCGCGCAAACGTCGGTGAGTGAATTTACGTTGTTTTAGGGTTTCGAACCTCAAAAGAACAAAAGGAACCCTTATAGGATCACTTCATTGTCCCTTTGTATGTCTGTCTGCCAAGGCCCTATTTCTCAGGAATGCGTTAAGGTATCAAATTGAAATGAATATCAAATAACGATGTCTACAGTCCCTTGGAGTTGTAAAGTAATTTAGTTTCTAAGTCAACGTCAAAAAAAATGCCCTAAAATATTTATGCCGCATATTTTGTCAGTTCTGCCGCACTTCCTAGTAAACCAAGACTAGGCTTAGAATAACCCTATAGGGTACTTCCCGTTGTGATCTAGAATTATGAAATTTGGCACTAAGCAAGGTAGCAGCAGTTTTTTTTTTTTTTTTACTTGTCATTCGTTTGACCACAATCTCACCTGATGGAAAGCGACGATGTAGTCGAAGATGTAGTACGCTTGCCTAGGAAGTACCTATTCACTCTTTCTTCACATATAACACATCAGAGCTTATTATGCGACATTAAAACCTAATAAATTATTTATTTCATCAACATGGTGGGTTACAGTACCCACCATAAATTGGGGGTATTGTTTTCTATCACAGACCAATGTAGTACAAAGAGGGAAAAAAAAACAGCACACGTAAAGGAATAAATCAGAAAATCATCAATTTCTAGTTACTTCACATTAAATCGTGACGGTATGGGAGATATTTTTTTCAACTACAAAGTTTAGTTTCTACGGAAGCCTCGGTGCATGAGTCAGACTCGCACTTGTCCAGTTTTTTCCAGGATGGTGGCGTCAATTTGCGTCTTCTTCCCCTACTGCCCGCTTTCCCATATTCATCAAACGCACTGCACATTACACGTTGAACGCGTCGCATGATGGACGACGCCTTGCGAATAGGAAATGACCGATTATCCACGATCGATTATGTGAAACAGTTTTGTCATAGAAAAATGATACGAGAAGAATTACCGCCTCATACAAAAAAGTGTACCCCGAAAAAACAAAATAAAAACACGATGGCGCTTAGGTGCGTGTTTAGTCAGCTAATGTTCAAACCGCTTTAGAAGCCGATTAAAATATAGTTAATACAGGAAACATAGTATTAGTATAATTATTATGTCCTAGGTAGAACTTAACATAATGTAATTGAATATTTAATTTAGCAATTTTTTTCTCTTATTTTTTGGTGCCACACGTTGTGTATTTAGCTAGTATCAGGTATTGTTTCAAGGGAAGTCAAATATTTCAGAATTAAAACAAGTCTCAGTCATAGTCTAAGTCAAGCAAAGTTACTCACGGCCAAGTCCACGTCATGCCCCAGTAAATTCGGTGGACACTTAACTATAGGTTTAGGAGTTAGGGGATATGCAGATAGACGCGGAATGCGAAAATGAGGAAACCTGCATATTTCCGCAGAAGAAATTCGATGGCGTATGTGAATCCGCCAACCTGCACTGGGCCAGCGTGGTGGATATGGCCTAATCACCTAATCTAATATCCCAGCAGTGGGATGTTTATAGGCTGATATAGATAGATAGATATGCGACCGGGATTTAAAAGAGACAAACTATATCATGCCTATGTTCGACCAGTAGGGTTGCGAAAAAACTTCTATACTCTTCATGTCGTGAAAAATTAAACAAATGTACACCTATTCGTAGCCGTGTCTTGTTCTTGCATAAAAAAAAGGTTTTGTCGCGGTGCGCGTGCTAGCCCTGCTGGCTTCAGATCGGCCTTAAAATTAGATTGTACCTATCAACAAACAGAATAGGGAACAAAAAGAGAGCAATTACAAATATTGATTTTTCATCTAGTCTAGATAATTCTGAATTGAAATAACAATAAGAATGTGGTCACCTATAATGTCCCTTGAAATGGCTTTTTAATGGATCATCAAAATTTAAAAATACGCCTTTTATTTAAATGTCAATGAAGATTTCCTTAATTACCTAACATTGACGCAAATTAATCAAAAATTAAAATGATTATGTTAAGGTCTGTTTTATTATTATTATAATAAGAAATTATAAAATTATAAATATATTTTTTTCACAGCTTTTTACTCGATTGTCCTTGAAGGAAGGTAACGTTTTTGGGATAACCAAAGGAGATATTTTTTTTGTCCGGCTACATTTTGCAGTCGTTTTTTTTGTTTCTCTTCTAATAATATTCGGTAAGTATACCACCTATACTACCTACTTATAGCGAATATCATAATAACAGCAGTTACCTGCTAATAGCCTAACAAGCAACAAGCGCATATCTATTAATCATAGCTATCATTTAAAAAATCGGGGTTGGTAGTATCGCTACACACTTCCGTGCGTTTTAACGTGTAAACGTTTTTAAAAAGTACTTAAAAGTACGAAATAGACGTAAGTGTACTAACAGCCACAGTTCAGTGATCTATTTTCAGAATATATGTCGTTGGCTTAATCGTTGAATTGGGCCGATCGAGCCCTGCCTTGGCAGATCACGATACGACGGCATTTCTTGATTTGCCTGTCTAATAATCGCCATATCGTTCAAAGCATAACGTTTGCCGATTTGCCCGGCCATGCTTGTGCAAATCGATTCCGTAGGGCGACCAAAGTAACAGCAAACAAAATGAAGTTTAGATAATAATTATTTTACTAGATAAAAAGAAATTTAGATAATAAACATTTACCAGGCCATATTCGCATATAGTATGTAGGGTGACCAAATTATTAGCAAATAAAAATAATTTGTTTTTTGTGACGCCGTCATAGTTCTCGCATGTAAACACACAGCTGACAGAGCGAAAACAGCGCCACATGCGTCGCACTACATTACGATGCACCCAGCCATATCTCGGATGTGCCAATTGACTAGGAGGGCAAATCGACAAATAGGTTTCTCATCGATCTACCCGACTTTATACTGGGCATATAATGAAATAATCGGCCAAATCATAAAATGCAAGCGTATCGTGATCTGCCCAGGCAGATCTCGATCGGCCCAATTCAACGATTAGCCCACGACATATACAACACTTGGCGATACAACCCTGCAGGGCTAGCATGCGATCCGCGACTAAATCTTACTTTTCATGTCGTGTAAAATGAGACAAACGTATACATAATCGTAGCTGTGTCCTGTTCTTGCATAACAAGAAGATTTTGTCGCGGTGCGCAATTGCGCATGCTAGCCCTGCAGGAGTCAGGAGTTTTTTTTTTTTTGGCGTCAACAAAAGTATTTCACCGCTAACTCTAGAAACTTTTTCACGATGAAAACAGGACAGCAAAATAAATAGATACAATTCTATTAAACTCGATCTACACCCGCAGACTGCCGTCTAACAAACGAGTGGGAAAGTGTCAGAAATATATTTTCCTCTTATTTTTTTACATAGTCCGTAGTTTTCAGGTGCGTTAACACCTCGCAAACGCGCAATACAATATCTGTAGATCCGTTTAGAATGAGGACACATTCAATAGAAACAGACAAACATTCATATAAATAAACATACCTACTTACCTACATACCAACCCGAAACATAAAATTCTCTATACAGCGTTATATGGAAAGGGGCTCATAGTACTCATCATTATGAACAACTTTTACTATGGGACCATCCCTGAAATCGAGAAAAATATATCAGCTGTTCCATACATTTTGTCGAGTGTCATTGACATTTTTCTATTGAACAGCTGATATTTTTTTCTCGATTTCAGGGTTGGTCCCATAGTAAAAGCTGTTCATAATCATGAGTAATATGAGCCCCTTTCGGCTTAGCATACCCTTTGCTCATAACCCTGTATAGTACAGTCAAGTTAAAAGATTCCATAGAAACCATAAACAAAACCCTTACCTACCTTAACGCTCATTCCATAATGTAGTTCCAGCAAGATTGTATAACTAATTATTAAGCTTTTACAAACTCTTTACACTATTTCTATAACAACACTGGCCAACAGTAAAAACTTATTGAAAACAAACGAAACAGCCGAACTATCGGCGTTTGAATGTGGAACACGATATAATAATTATTTTGAACGAAATGGCGCATGCGTTGTTCGCTCGCCAGGCCGCGAAGGGAACTAGCGTAGCGTCTAACTCAAAGTATACATTCATCTATGAACTCAAACTCGCTAGTTTCATTGAACTTATTACAAATTATACCCTGACTAACCTGTAGTTATACTTTTCAAGACGCGTTTAAATCCTGTATCGATAGATAAATATATTTCTATATTTATTAATAGGTAGTTTTACTTTTTTAGTATGTAGGCAACAATACTGTTTGTAACACCCTATAACAGGGTATAATGTGTAATTTAGTACATTCTGAAAAATGTTACCATTACGAATTATGTGGCAATGTATACTTAAATAAATAAATAAATTGTTTCCCACGATGTAATGTACCTACCTAGATAGGTAGGTAAGTATTATATTTTATCAAATCTGAAACAAATCGAGATATTGCTGAGAATATATTTCCCAAGCAAAACAAAAGGTAATACAAACCAAAAAATCTTTCTTCCACACTTGCGCGGTTATTATAGGTGGAGTCCAGTTTCGTCACAGCAATTATTTTCGATGATGGGACGAAACTGGACTGGTTGGTGAATAAAGTGAAACGCTACTTTTAGCTAGTATAATGGAGCATGACTTGAACTTGGCCGTGACTTATATTGTTTGACTTGGCCTATTACTCAAACTCATTTTTGTTGTGAAATATTGTGGTTCACTTGAAAATATTACAAAACTTGACAATGGCTAAATACACCACGCGTGTAGCCAAAATATAAGAGAAGAGATTAACAATAGAATAGGTTTTTTGGCGGGAACGTGAAGAAGTCATGTCGCGTCATTGTATTATTTTCCAAAACAAGTTTTATTTCGAGTGATAATGTGTAAAAATGGTGGATTTTTATCCCTTAAGTGTTCTTGAACGTGCACAAGTGTTAGTGAATAGTATAATGTTGTGAAACGTGACTCTTCGTTTCTCTCTAAAACTCCATTGAAACCTGTAGTAAAGTCTCCACCGCTTTTCTGGGGCATGACGTGGATTTCAGCGTGACTTACTTTGCTTGACTTAGACTATGACTGACACATAATTTAATTGTGAAATATTTGATTTCATCTGCAATATTACAATACTTGACACTGGCTAAATACACAAAGTGTGGAGCCAAAACCCAAGAGAAGAACAATAGAATAATAATACGACCATATGCATGTTAGCCGAGTCATGTACTTTCCGTATCCGTATTTTTTCAGTTTTGTCACAGAACTACGGGAACTACTATAGAAGTCTGGGAAAACTCTGACCTTCCTTTTGTTCAACACTAGTTAGGTCTTTGCTTTCTTTGTCGCGATTTTTCCCACGCGAAGTTTCTGCTAACAGATTTAGTTGAAATAATTCCAAAATACAAGATTATCCTCCAAGGGGATAAGCAGTGTCTTATGTCACGGGCGACATATTAAATCCCGAGGGAAACGAAGGATCCTAGAGTTAAATCCCGAGCGCGGCGAGGGATTTGAGACTAAAATCCTGAGTGCAGCGACGGATTCAGGGTCACCCAAGACAAAGACAGCTTTACCCCGAGGAGTATACTCTACATTTATACCTCCTGCGAGAAAATAAAGGCATGGATAGTACTAATAAATGTACGTAATCAGTGTTTTTATTTCAACTTACAATATTTCAAATCTCATATGTCATGTCTCAAATCCCTAATCTATAATCTCATATTACTAATTTCAATATCAATTTTCATTTTATCTATGCTTTTTAGAAGCTGGAGACATCAATAACTTCATGGGAGGCATTAATATGTGTGCGTTCGTATACAGACGTCTACTTAGGTGGTGCAAGCATGCATAATGAATTGCTAAGTATGACCAAATACAAACATAAAAAAAAAACGCAGCGGGCAACAATACAATTCAGTACAATATTATTGCCCGGCTCAACAGCAGGGCGTATATGATATACTCTAGATGAGATTTGCATTATACATAATTGCATTACATTTTTCGAGCAGGTGGTGTATAAATTTACTTTGTAGTGATTCTTTAAAAATATGCTGAATCATCGGATTGCCTAAAGCTAAAGAACATTGCTTAATTTATTTCTTTTTTTATGTTTATTATCATATTTTATTTAGGTAATGTAAGGTATCATTTAGGCTATGGAAACACAATTTTTTTTTTCTAGTTAATAGATATTTCAAAAAAGTTTAAAAAAATAAAGGTAAGTACCTACTTACCGGAAACATTAGCGTTATTATCTATATAAATACATCCGTATATAGATAATTATATAGATATATATATATATACGAGCCTTGGCATCACTAAAAACACTTGAACCAATTTACACTGATACTGTGTATATTATAGGTAAATATCTTTTACGCAGACTAATTTTTAATTTTTTTTTTCACCAAATAGTTCAACTAATCTATAATGATGTACGTAGCGCCATTCCCCACATTTGATATCTACTGATATCTATTCCCCTCTTGATCTTCAAGGGCAGAATTCCGGAGAAGAAAGAGCCAGGAAGTCCAAGACGGAACTGGCTGGAAGCCATCGAGGAGTGGACTGGATCTACCACCATCTAAAAGAACGCAGCTTGGGATCGCAAGAAGTTTTGCTCACTGACATCCAATGCACTCAATGATGATGCGGACACAGTTTGGAGACCAGAAGGTGAAACGTTCGTTTAGGGCGACAAAAATGCAAATGTTCGCGTTTTTTACCAATTAACAATGGCTGAATTAGCTTCTGTCATGAGTTCATAAAAACTGATTTGAAGAAACTCAAGGTCGTAATAACAAATTACACGAACGAGAAAGCCAAGGTATTTAAGTCAGTCTGTGATCATTCGTATAGCTAAACTACTGATATCCATAACAGCTGATAATTTCAACCATAATTTCATCTAGGTATCCAACCAATTTATGAACGAAAAACCAGTTTTCATGAAACCAGGAAGCGTATTGCAGCTATAATTGGTAAAAAATTCAAGAAAATTTGAATTTGTCGCGGTGTGCGATACGTTCCCCCTTAGAACTAGTATACTGGAGATTAGGGTGAGATTAGGCTTTTAACACGTACTGGAAAATAATTAGTTTGAATTAAGAAGTTCTTTTTTTCAACACGAAAATATTAGTTACAATAAAATATAACAAACCTACCTACTTAAAATTAAAACAATAAATTATAAACAAAGACAAATAAATACAAAAATCTAATCTAGCCTGGTGGAGGGGAAAGTGGCAACATTGCCTCGCTGGGTGGCAATGCTGTTTTTGCCCAAAGTAGGCCCCAGCATACTGCAACTTATGACCCCTAAAATAAAATAAAAAACTTACCTATATACTTACCTACATATTTTTAACTAACTGTATATGCAAAGCTACTCTCGAAAACCAGTTCGGAGGCATTGACCTACAATATTGAATAGTTGTGGTAGAAATGGCTTAGACGAAGCCATTTCTACAATAATATATGCAGTTACAAAATAATGTAGTGTTTCTGTTTAATAATAATTCTGTTTCGGTAATGTTTTCGAGGTGTATGTAATTAGTTATTAAGTTTCTGTGGTCATATATAACCATATATCCTACTAGCAGTTAACCGCGACTTCACTCGCCTAGACCTACAAAAGAAAAGTAGCCGTCCGTCTCCGATCCTTAAGGTCCTTCGTTTGAGTCCGCTAGGTAGGTAGGCGCCAAGAGATGGCGCTGTCGTTGAAAACTCAATTGAGGTAATCTGCCCCAGTTTTAATTCACTTTGCGACCTCTTACTATTGTTATAAACACATCTCAAAAATAATAGAGCCCATTAATAGCTGCACTCGACTGAAAATTCAAATAATGTTCAACGCCTGTATGCACGCATGAACATTACGCACACATGCGAATTCAAAACGGTTACAAGCAAATACGAAATTTCGTTGCTCTGTATATCGTCTCGGTGGCCGAAGTCATCAGTTTGATTAGGTCGCGCTCGTGAGGTTCTGGGTTCGAACCCCTAAAATTAGGTAGTATTATTTTTTATAATTTAATTTCGAGAATACTATTTATTTTAATTTTTGCTGTGGGTTTCTTGACAAACTTATTCAAAATTAGTAACGAAACTTATAAAAGTATATATCTACATAAACCTAATATTGTCGCATAAATATTTAAAATGCGAAAGTTCGTGTGTAAGTGTGTAAGCATGTAAGTTTTTTTTTTTGTTATTTGGTGGCGAGACGAGCAAGTTACTCAGCTGATGTTAAGCTTCACGCTTGCTCATAACAGTTCAGTGCCACCCAGAATTTTGAACCTCAACAGTTCAAAACCATGCGCGGCAATGCACTGCGCTCATTACTCTGAGATATTAGATGTTAAATCTCTGTGCCCAATAATTACGCTGGAAACATTGCCCTTCAATCCGGAACACAGTGATGTTTTGCACACTACTGCTTGACGATTGAATAACTGGGTCCCTGGAATAACCCCATATCGGGGGTTCTAAAGGCACCGAGTCTGGTACCTTCCGAACAAATTTTCCACTTTTTTTCGTTTTTTTTCAAATTAATTTCGAATTTTACATACCTAATACCTAATGAAATGAACCTAATGAAATATGCAATACCCAAAAATGTTGTGTTTTCCGCGTCGATAGACATTATTCTGCGACTAAAAATATGGATTTTAGACCCGGGTTAGATTAATTTAGTCCATAGTAGGTACTGTTGTTTGTTATTTGTTATTTACAACACACAAAACTAACTTATAGGTAGGTATGTAGTTCATCTGTGGTATGTAGGTAGGTAGGTTGGTTGCTTGGTTGGTGGCTAGGTAGGTATTATTAGTATAATGTGCATATTTTGATCGCGCAGCACGAAATATTCAAGATTTTCATATACCTCTATTTACCACCTTACCACCTACCTATATAGGTACCATACCTATAGGCACCTTTTACAAAAAATCTATTATTTCACTAAGAAGGAAGTTTTTCAGAATTTTTTCAATATTTTTCCCGGGATCAGTGAGCGTGCGCGCAACGAGATCATACATAAAAATGCAAAAACCACATTCATCATCATTATTGAGGTGAATTTTTTTCCAGAAATTTTGCATTATTTTTCCTGGCAGCACTGATGGAGCGCGCACCGAGCCCCATACTCAGAAATGCCGAATTCCAACAAATTTTAGATATGGGGTTATTACTTAGTCACACCAAAATGCGAAAGTTTGTGTGTATGTAAGTAGGTATGTTAGTATGTAAGTGTGTTTGTTCCCGTTCAAATCTGTAACAGCTGCATGGATTTTAATGTAATTTGGTATGGAGGTAGCCAAATTTAGGTATGGTAGCCTCCATTCCAAATTTCATCCAAATCCGTTCAGCCGTTACAGAGTTTATACCGCGGGTGAAACCGCGGGGCGCATCTAGTATCCTATAAATTTTGAAAGTAGCTCTGTCTTTCTGTTTGTTATCTGTTCACGATAAAACGGCTGGACCGACCTTTACGAATTTTGGCAAAGGTATTCTAGTAAAATAAAATATTTTTTAATATAATCATTTTATGTATTTTTTAAGAAATCTCGTTACGTTAGGGAGAAGGCTGATGATGATGATGGAAAATTTTAAATCGATGACCGCAAATGTAAAACGCAGTCGGACGGGTAGAAATCCCCCCATTGCTATGAAAATGGGTAAGAAATCTCGGTACGATAGGGAACAGGCGGATGATGATGATAATGATCCTTAAAATCTATGACCGATAAACGACGAAGGTCTGTGACGAAGGTCACAGTTGGACGGGTACCAATCCCCCCATCGCCATGAAAATGGGTAAGAAATCTCGGTACGATAGGGAACAGGCTAATGATGATGATGATGATATTTAAATCTGTGACCACAAATGAAATTCGCAGTTGGACGGGTAGAAATCCCCCCCATCGCCATGAAAATGGGCAAGAAATCTCTGTACGCTATCAACAGGCTGATGATGATGATGAATTTTAAATCTATGCCCGAAAATTAAAATCGCAGTTGGACGGGTAGAAATCCCCCATCGCCATGAAAATGGGCAAGAAATCTCTGTACGTTATCAACAGCCTGATGATGATGATGATGAATTTTAAATCTATGACCGCAAATGAAATTCGCAGCTGGACGGGTAGAAATCTCCCCATTGCTATGAAAAATGGGTAAGAAATCTCGGTACGATATGGAACAGGCTGATGATGATGATGATGAATTTTAAATCTATGACCGAATCACATGCGAATTCAAAACGGTTACAAGCAAATACGAAATTGAGTACCCGATTTTCGGCGTTCCACCTATCAGTTCGACTGGCCGAGCGGTCGAGTGGACGGATTTTCATTATGCTTCGTTTTGTAGTGTGTCAATGAGACGAAGGATCAATCCTCATTTGAAAATTACTGTTTTTGTAGATTTTTGTTCTTTTTGTGCTATTTTTTTACAAAATAAGTTATCAAACAACACAACAAACACCACACACAAAACTAACTAACTAATAGGTAGGTAGGTAGGTAGGTAGGTTGGTTGGTTGGTTTGTTGGTAGGTAGGTAGGTATTATTAGTATTATGCACATATTTCAATCGCGCAGCACGAAATATCCAATATTTTCATATACCTCTATCTACCACCTTACCACCTACCTATATAGGCACCTTTTACAAAAAATCTATTATTTCACTAAGAAGGAAGTTTTTCAGAATTTTTTCAATATTTTTCCCGGGATCAGTGAGCGTGCGCGCAACGAGATCATACATAAAAATGCAAAAACCACATTCATCATCATTATTGAGGTGAATTTTTTTCCCCGTAATTTTGAATTATTTTTCCTGGCACTGATGGAGCGCGCACCGAGCCCCATACTCAGAAATGCCGAATTCCAACAAATTTTAGATATGGGGTTATTAGTTAGTCACACCAAAAATAAATATTATAAAGAGGAAAGATTTGATTGTTTGTTTGTTTGCATTGAATAGGCTCCGAAACTACTGAACCGATTTGAAAAATTCTTTCGCTGTTGGGAAGCTTTTTAGCTTTCTTTATATATATATTTTTTTTGTAACTTGACGCAAATAGAAGGGTTTTGTGTGTGTATTATAATTTTTATTTTTTTGTTATATACACGTGCGAAGCCGGTGCGGGCTGTAAAGGATTCAAACAGACAGACGGACAGACAGACAGACAGTCGGACATGACAAACTTATAAGGGTTCCTTGTAGTACTACGGAACCCTAAAAATTTATAAATGGTTACCTATGTCAAAGTCCTCAAAATACAAGAATAGGGGTTCATTTTTATACATATAAACTAGTATTTCGCGAGGCTGCACGGGCCGCGTGCGGGCCCGCGGGGCGGTCCTGCAATTGGGTATGGCTGGATCGTTTAGGTCGACTTGTAAAGTTAAAAAAAAAGGAGGAGCATGATGAAAACGGGTAAGCTACCCAACAGCGAAATAATTTTTCAAATCCGTTCAGTAGTTTCGGAGCCTATTCAATGCAAATAAACAAACAAACAAAGAATCAAATCTTTCCTCTTTATAATATTGGTATAGATAGATTATTCTATCATCATCAATAGTTGTCGCAACGCACGCGATGTAAAGGATATTTTAGGTATTTTTTTTTACATCTTGGGTTACATTATTCGAGTTTTAGTAAGGATCCCAAATTTTTTAAAAATATAATATAATATAGTATAGGGATAGTGTAGCTTCCCAACAGTGAAAGAATTTTTCAAATCGGTTCAGTAGTTTCGGAGCCTATTCAATGCAAACAAACAAACAATCAAATTTTTCCTCTTTATTATATTGGTATAGACTATTCTTTCATCATCAATAGTTTCCGCAGTGCACGCGAAATACATCATCTTGGTTTACATTATTGGAGTTTTAGTAAGGATCCCTAATTTTTTTGAAAATATAATATAACCTATGTCACCCGGGGATAGTGAAGCTTCCCAACAGCGAAAGAATTTTTCAAATCGGTTCAGTAGTTTCGGAGCCTATTCAATGCAAACAAACAATGAAATAAATAAACAATCAAATCTTTCCTCTTTATAATATTGGTATAGATAGATTAGGTAACCAAATCAAACACTGCACTGCACACCGATACCGAATCTCGCAACGTCGCAATTATCGAAGGCCGCCCGCGGACTAAGCCGCGATGCAAGGATACCTAGTCTCGCTCACACACGCTCCGACAAGCTGGCAACGTCGCGTAAACCGCGTGACGCGCGCGCGGCACAACCAGTGTACACGATTTTTGCAAGATGCACCCACACATCAATATTTCACGCACACCATGATCGCATGATTCGCATGTAAAGAACACACCACTACATTCGTAAAATTTGTCGTAATTATTGGGTTGAAAAATGGTATTTCCTAGCCATGAACATTTTAAATTATCGACTTTGCGATACTTAGAGGCCAAATTAGACCTATGTTAAGTCATGCCCAGTTCAAAATCGTAGTAGGACGCCTAAAAAGGCGTCGATAGTTTTGTATGAAAGTCGAAGGACCTTAAGCTATAAAATATATGCCTCGGCCGTGATAACGCGACAATCACCCAGACAGAAAGACAGAGTTATTTTTGAATTTATAGTATTAGTTAGGATTGTAAAAAAACTAAATTAAGAAATACTTGGATAGTAATAAAATATACCCAAAGTACTTGAAAATATTTCAGGGACAGAGTATCCTGCAGAATGAATCGGCGGGGACTTACTTCATTTGTTGATACGTTAAGTGAACTTGCTCGCTTCTGAAAAATCGGAATGTTGCAGCGCAGCGTTGTTGTGCCGAAATCCAAAATGTTGACGAAATCATTCAAGATGGCGTCTCGATGTTTCGATGATGATTGTTTCTCTCCGATTTTCTTCGCACCTGGAAATTCATCTTTCTCCAGGTCGCTGATTTTGTGCACGGCTCGAAGGTCCACATATTGGTCTCTCCTATTGGTCCAGCATTCAGGTAAATAGTTACAGGGTTAGAACAAGGTGGATATAACGGTTCCACAAGTAACCATTACAGTATAGTAACTGAACCATGATAGTATAAGGCTTCTTTTTTTAGGCTCCTTTTTTCTTATGAGGTACAGAACCCTAAAAAACTACTTCAAGCAAAGACTTACAATAGTTCCATTAAATCTTGATTTAGGTCACGAAAACATCATCATTCATCAACATCATCACATCATTTGCGTTATTGCTGACCAAATTCAAAAGTACCCATTTACTTACTAGAAAAGCGTATTTAATTATTCCTCAAAAAATAGCGTGATTGCTTCAACGAAAGGAGTAGAATTAAAACGTTACTGACCCCCAAAAGTAACAATACAAATTCTGGAAAGAAATTACCCATTTTGTATTCGTTTTCGAAAGTTTTCCGGTTTACAAACAAGCATCTATTTACAAGGAAATGTTTATCATTTACCTACTGGTCATGGTGTAAATTATTCATGTAGATTATTCTAGTACATACTATTATGTTATTTAAATAAGGTATCATACCTATAGCTATGGATTTCATGCAAAATTAAGATTACGTTATACCATAGAGAAATTATATAAAGAAGAGTGCCAATGTCCATAGAAAGATACGTAACCAGATTGTAGTAGCTGCGGTAAGGACGTAAGATCGCTAGTGCTTTAAAATGCGACATGATCGTCACAACATCTGCTTGACTTGAAATAGAAACTCAAGCTAACTCAATAGTAATAAAACCGAGAAAAACCCCTACTTGCTATGAATATTTTTGCAATAGTAATCAGTACACAAATGATTAATTTTATATTTTATTTGCAAAACACGCAAGGTTTTTTTTTAATTCGTATATTTCAATCTAATCTGATTGGCTTTTATAGCGGTTTGAACAGAGTAACGAACAAATTCGTAAGCGGCATCTAGCTTTATACTGTTTTTGCAGGGGAACGCTTCTTTGTATGAGATTGTCATTCTTCTCGTATAATTTTTCTATGGTAATATATAGAGAACAAGTAAAAAATAATTTAACTGGGCTACCTAGCACTAGCCATGTCATATACTACTTATTACCTATGTAGATACCGAGATAGGCTTATAGTTATTCCGATCTTGAGTGTAGGTTATACGCATAGAGACCAAGGTAATAGATAATGTGCATAAATCAACTTGATTAAATTAAACGGGTACTAACATATCCAAGTAATGATTGGATATTAAAGGCGATTTTATTGTGAAAAAAAATCTGGTTAGGTAGGTACACCTACAGCGCCAAGACAAACCTCTGCGAGGTTTTATTGTGCTAAGGTATACAGGGTATGTTAAGCCGAAAAGGGTTCATAGTACTCATCATTATGAACAACTTTTTCTATGGGACCAACCCTGAAATCGAGAAAAAAATATCAGCTGTTCCATAGAAAAATGTCAATGACACTCGACAAAATGTATGGAACAGCTGATATTTTTTTCTCGATTTCAGGGTTGGTCCCATAGAAAAAGTTGTTCATAATGATGAGTACTATGAGCCCTTTTCGGCTTAACATAACCTTCCTTATAACCCTGTATATATAAAAATGAACCCTTATTTTTCCTGGTTACGCTATAACTTGAGAAAGGCTGGACCGATTTTGATGATTTCTTTTTTGTTGTTTCTGTAATTGTGAGGATGTATGTAGAGTTTAGCGAGGCCGAAGGCGAAGCTTCGCGGGCATCAGCTAGTCACAAACAAAAATTTTAACTTAGATATGAAACAAAAAATTGCGATATAGGTAGGTAGGTAATTATGACGTTTTCATTTTAGGAATCTTTTTGGTCCCGGCGGGGAAGTCTAATTGTTATGTAAGATTGTACCTTCCATCTAAAACTGCTCAGCTCAGCTATTAGAGTCGCCTGGCGATGGACAGTTATTTTAATCGTGCAAACAAAACCAAACAAACTGCGGGCGCGTGCTGGGAGCGGGTGGGCGGCTGCACTCCTCGGAAATTCTGGGAGCATTTCCCTTCCTTCCCTCTACAAGGGCTTGGGTCACGCCGTCGTTGTCTTCCCTGGGCTTGCTTAACCGAGTGGTGAGTTCCCTAAATCTAAATTAATTGACCGAACGAAGCGAAGGTCTCAGAGTCTACGGGAGCAAATCGGCAGTTGTACCTATATGTGCGTTGTATGTCTGTATGAACATTTATCCGACGATAACTTAAGAACCGTTAATCCGATCGTAATGAGATTTTGTATACAAGCATGAGCTGAATCGGTCCAGGGTTTGTGAAGTTATAAGGGTCGTGAGTTCGGCAAGAACTACTAGTTTATTTATTTAAAAAAACCTCTGGAGATTCCTCACCCCGGACGATCGAAGTGTCGCATCAGTCAAAACACACCTATGAAAATTTAGTCTCATGGAGCAAGGCGCGAGCTGGCGTAACCTTGAGATAGCAACGCAAACGCGTGGTAGCCCCCGAAACTCGCGAATACTTCCAACTTTGGTGAGTTTTTGTCGGAACAATGTATATTGTAAGTAGGCACTTAGATATCTATAGTGGGAACAAAGCAAAACCATAATTATGTTGCAATAACAAGAAAACCATAACAAGATTAATTAACAACGTGAAACGACAGTAATTAATGACTTAAATAAAACAAAAAGCTTTGGAGCTTTTATCTAAAACAAACAACCACAATGTAGACGTAGGTAATTCTGTTTGGATTTCTTTAGTGTTATTTATCAGTGATTAATAGAACCACAAAAGCAAACCCTAAATGTGTTTCAAGTCTAAATAAATACGCTTCCTTACCAGTAACATGTCGTCCACCAGTCATGTTGGTAATATTGTTACTGTTGTCCTCGCTCCTAGGCGGAAATTCCCTAAAAATACCTATGGAAGAACTCTCTAAGAACGATCCTGACCTGACATGCATAGCAAATATAACACGCCAATACTTTGCAGAGGGAAAAAGCATGGTGTACATTAAACCCCCCATGGATTCTGGAACAGACAATTTGCTGAAGAATCTCCACTCAATGGAAATTATCTCTTTCAATCAAAGAGGGAGAGCAGTAAAACCTAACCTGGCATACATGATCGTCCATACAAGTGTACCACAATTTCTTGAGTATAATATTTCATACTTAATTTCAGAAATAAATTGGAACCCGTACGCCCGCTTTCTAGTTACATTTAAATCGCTAAGAATAGAGGAACTGAACCAGATATTAGATATCTTCCTCTATTATCGCGTAAGCAACGTTGTAGTCTTGAATGGAACTACCACTACAGAACTGTACACTTACAATCCGTTTGAAAATTTCGCTTGTGGAAGATATTACTCTAGAGTTATCTACTATGGAAAATGCTCTGAAGTCACTGCTGATATTTACCCTAATAAAGTTATTACAGGTCTTAGAAATTGCTTCCTCAACGTCTCCCTCCCTCATTGGCCTCCTTGGTGTATCGATCCGTCAAAGACGAATGGTGATCCAACTGTTATGGGAGTAGATCAATACATATTTCATTTAATGAGTGAAATAGAACAGTTCAAATACAAGTTTCACTTCGACTACGATCCGGAAGTGTTTTCGACCGTGTCCCAAGACATGACATTATCAGGACCAATGATTCGACTGGCAGAAAACGACACAGACGTCATGATGGGTGGCCTAATGCTGATACCATCCCGGGCGAATTTCTTCACGTACGTCAGCGGATACCTCGACTATTTGGATGAGATCAGACTAATAGTTCAAAGAACTGGACCAGCACCTGTCTGGAAGGACATCTACTTCGAATTTTCCGCCACAGTTTGGGCTTTATTAATGCTGACTTTACTCCTGTATTCGATATTGGTGGCGATCTTGCTTAAAACAAAGGATAAAGGGCGTGTCATGCTGGTGCTGTTAGACAGTCTACTATCTCACGGCTCTAGATTTCGTTGCCGGCAATCGGTTAAGCGCGTTGTTATAATATGGGTGGTATTTGGTTATTTGGTCAACTGTTTTTACACCACCACTTTGATGAGCTTAACCACGAAGCCCAATTTTAATTACCAAATTATCGACGAGGAAACTGTGATGGAGAAACGCTTAGAGCCTTGCATTAGTTTGCTTATGGGTAAATACCTAAAATCGGAGCAAAACCACGGCGAAATACTTAAAAACGTTAAAATTGGGACTCCAGGCTGCGTAACACTCATTGAGAGTATAAAAACTGTGAGCAAATCGACCCGTATGTTCACCATCGTCCTCTATTCCAGGTACTTTATCGACAGGCGGTAGTTTTACAACGAGTTCGGGGTATCTCCGGTTTTCTCATTTGCCAAGCCTTACACTAAAGTGATCTCCGCTTTCTACTTCAACAAGGGTTTCCCGATGAAGGAGAGGCTTCATCAGTTAGCGCTTCGGATCCGAGAAGTCGGCCTACCGGAAAAAAACTTAAGAGACCAGCAATTTAACCAGACGCTCAAGTACCACTTCCGTTCACCAGGGTTTACGGCACGTTTTGCCATACCTTGGTATCTTTATAGCATGGGGCTGTTCGTATCTACCATCACGTTTGTAGTAGAGCTAGCGTCTCAGTACAATAAAGCACAAGTTACGCCTGTCGATAAATAAATATTATTTGAAATGTATGAGAATTAGAGGTATTTAAATTGTAACTACTACCTATGTATTATTTTTGTAGCAATAACTTAGTACGCATTACAACTGTACTTAATTAATACTTTTGAATTTTCCTACTAACATTCAACTGCGGTCAAGGTTGGTAAACACACCTAGCCTGGAATGGGAAATGGGTCTCAAGTGAGGCGACAGAAATACACCGTAAGGTGCTAGGTGACAAATTCGAACCCACGCTCTGTGGCGTGCGATCCCATAGCGCTAACCGACATCGCTACAAAACCCTTTATCTTTGTTTCCTTTCACCTATTTTATTGTGTTGTCTTTGGTATTAAAAGGGCAATAAATATTCCTCGGACGCTTACAGAAGGCCTCGGGGAATGAACGCGAGTTCTAAACTCCGTGCCATGCATTTAAAACTGTGCTTACGCTTTTGTGAAGAAAACGACGACCTAGATACCATCTCGTTAGGTATATGTAGATTTTTCACAGAATACTTTCAACACGGTACGCAATGTTTTTGTTCGCTCGATGAGCTAGAATATAAAATATAGTTTTTATGACACCTATTCTAAAAGCTATTGGATGTAGAGGATAGCGGGAGCAAAGTACAATTTTACTACCATGGGACTTTGAGTCCCTTCTGGGCCCTTATTCTCTATCGGACATAAGATAACTTGCCAATAACGCGTGACGTCATAACATGCTCTAAACGCGGCTCCTAATCGTGAAGAATAGCGCGTTTAAGAAACTTAGAGAATACAGTTTCGTGCGACTAACACGGAGTGAACAATGGCGCGTAACAAGATAGTTATGTCAATAGAAAATAAGGGCCCAGATTGTTCCACGTTCGTGCTGTGATTGGTTAGCACGGAGTTTGTTTTATAATACCAACTATTCGGTGACTAGTTTGAGAAGTTCACCAAAGAGAACGAATAATGTATATTGAAGTCACTGGCTGGTTATGATTTATACTTTCAACCCAATGTCAAAAAAAAACCCATCAGTGACTTTAGAATACCATTGCCAATCATTTATAACAATTTTCAAGTTTTTTTTTTTTTTTGTGTGATGTAAAGGTAAATGAAAACAAATGTTTTATCCTTCTCCTTCGCCAAAAGAAAAGATAGTAACGTTAAAATTGTTATGTTTGTCAATGGTATTCTAAAGTCAATGACAAGACATTTTTTAATTTCCCTTCTCTGTTATTTTCATATTTAAAAAAGTTGATAAAGTACGAACGAAACAGCGTAAACCAGGGTATGCGCCCTGGTTTTTGGTTGGTAGCTAAAGGATATAGGAACACAAACCCCAAAAACATTACCGTCCTTCTTGGGAAGTAGTGGAAAAATAAATAATAAACAGTGCGTTCCGTTTTTTATTCGCGTAGCTCAAAAACTTATATGTGTGACCATCCTATTAAAATAGTGTCATTAAAAAGTCAAATTTTCCTAATTTCATAAACCATTTATTAAAAAAATATACAAAATACATTACAATCTAATACCATATTCTAATCGCCTAATAATATATTTACTTGGACCATTCTATACGATTAAAATCTAAGTACATGTCAAAAGACAATCACCGCGTTCCCTGATAAATAATATTATCTATACTAATTCACAATAGTAGGTAATATAATTGAATGTAGTTTAACCGGGCAGTAAATTTGACCTTATTGCCTTCAATTTAACATTTGAAAGTCAGAAATAAAATGTACATTGTAATATATGTTTAATGTAGATACTTAGGTATACAATTGTTTAGTTGTTTTCGTTTAAAACTTCTAGGTATTTGAACTTTCGAAAGGTTTTCGAAAGTCATTTTATTTATCCAACATCAACCTCTATTTATCATTCGTGCTATGTCATAATTATAATTATAATGATTAACTTTGTCAAAGGAAATCACGGGCAAGCCGATAAGGCAAGACTATTCAAATTAAATAAATGAGCAATTTTTTCATGTAATAGTGTTAAAAACTTAGGGCGATTAACAGATTATTTTAGTGATTGGACAAGATTGTCTTATTAGGGTAATATTATTAGGTCGATCACCCTAGATTCTGCACTCAGGACGATCGAAGCGCACCACGCGTTGGTCAAAATACACATATAAAATTTTTGTCTTATTGGTTGACTGCTAGCCGCGGGTAGGTGTTGATAAACGATGAGAACGTTTGGTCGCAGTCCCGGCAACCAGTACTTCCCTCCAAGTTTAAAGAGTTTTTGTTGGAACAACATTCTGGTAATGCGGCAGCTAGGGTGATCTGTGTTAGGGAGTGAACTAAAGAATGAACCTCTCACATCATGTCAAATTTAACACACTGTAAATCTGTGCACGCTAAACATATCAAAGTAAAAACCCAAAATGTCAGTGTTAAATATCTGTGTATGTTAATACACAGATATTTAAAACCATGAATGTTGGATGTGCAAAAAAAACACGAAAATAGGATCCCGAGTTTAAAGGACATTGGGACCTTTACCTGTGGAAAATTACCCACGGCTCAAACAAAGGCGAAGGTTTAGACATCTAATTATACTGAAACAAAAAGCAATAACTTTTAACTATAAAAAAAACAGTTTGTAAAAAAAAATCTACAACTTTTGTACCCCTTAAAGCGTCATCAAGAATTAGCATAGTAATTATCTCAGGATTCCCAAAAGTTAGTAGACATAATATGTAAACAACTCATGTTTTTGTTTGTGTCCGCTAATGGGTCGTAAAGGTCCGTGTGTCCTCATTGACAAACTAATTTAAACCCTATTACTTTGTTATAAAAATGCCTAATTTAGCTTGAAACACCTGAAGTCTTAATGCAAAAACCATTAGGTACGTATCGTTTTGGCCTGATTCGTTCAATCCAATTTTTTTTTTGTTTTGTTTGTTAATTTATTATGCAAGTATTCTTCCAATCTGTGAAAGTTAGAATAGTTATTGAAATCTGCCAATCACCCTGATTAAATATATCATTCACTCCTTTATATTTTCATTCATTACTTTTTAGCCTGTTAGGTACATTATTTTTTATAGTCTGTGGCATCTTTTGATCTTATTCCTATAAATATCAATTTGTGAGTGGTTGGAAAAAAATGGATGGATTTGTTACACATTTTGGCAATTCTTGGCTTTGTTTTTTTACATTTTCAGTACGTTTGTGTCTGCTTTAGCATGTTGGTTAACATTTGTTATATTTTAGAATAATTATAGGTACATATAATAAAAATGTAGCATTTTTTCACATAGTGTTTGACTGATCATTTGATTGTCAATTTATCACATAAATATTTATTTTATCACATCGGCTTTAGTCGAATACTTTTATTTGATAATTTCACAACCTTTATAAACAAAGGTATTATTAAGCCATTAAAAACAAAAGCATTTAAAATTACATACATTGTCATGATTTAACTGTTATAGTGTTTTGGAAATAATTCAAAATTATGACAATATTTCTACGTCCGATAAAAATGCCAGATTTTTTGTGACGTCACATTTTTGTGAACGATTTGACGGCAGAGTGTTGTCTGTAAAGTCCATATTAGAATAGACACATTATCACATAACCTGCTTATGTTTATAATAATAATAATTATCTAACTACAGTCATAAATTGTTACCTTGACACAGTGAAATTCCGATGATTTCGAAGTTCGACAATTCACTGTGACAAGGTGATAAAATAAAGTTAAGAACCTGCCTCGTGTGTCTGAAACGTAGCCAACTTATCTGGTAGACTTGAGTTTCCATCGCAGGAAGAGGAAGGCGGAGACGCGGAGCACCACGAATATGAGGACGAGCGCAGCGATGTCCAGAGTGAAGTCCGCGTCCTCCATGTCGAGCTCCTCCAGCGTCGTCAGGGGGTTCTTGAAGTGGCAATACGTCTGCGGAAAAATATTAATTAGTATCGTAGAACTTTTCAACTAAACGCAATCTTGTTTTTAATGACAATCTTGTCCAATCACTGCAATTACATGTGAATTACCCTGAGTTTTTAACACTGTTACATAAAAAAAAAAAAAAAACATTTATTTAATTTGAATAGTCTTGCCTTATCGGCTTGCCCTTGATTTCCTTTGACAAACTTAATCATTACAATTATAATTATGACGAAGCTCTAAATATAATAGAGATAATAGAGGTTAATTTCAATAAACTCAAGAATAAAAGGACATTTCTTTCGTAGACCTGCTCGATTTAGTTAAAAGTTCAAATACCTATAAGTTTTAAACGAAAGCAACATCAAAATATTGCAAAATATGGGCAAAAATAGAGGGATTCCGGTCTTTATTGTTTTTACGGTTAAAAATCTTGACCTTGTATAAGGCATTATGAGCTGTATGCGTAGCTCTCCAAGAAAATATAAAAATAACCAAAGATAATCAATCAATCAATAATTCATGATTAAAGCCACTGGTAGTCAATGACATACGAGGTAGAAGGGCGTTACAAGGACAGATGTCAATGTAAAGGACGTCAAAGTGACAGATGTCTAATATTTTTATATGTCAAAAAAATGTTGAAGTAAATATCTTGTCCGCTGAATTAAACTAACCTAAATCTAAACTATTCACCCCCGAATACTGAAAATTTTGTTAACTTTGACGACAGATTAATTCTAATACTGCCTTTGTCTGGCACTAAGCAAGTGACAAAGACAGCAATAGACTTAATCTGTCGTCAAAGTTAACAAACGTTTTATTATTCGGGGGTCAGCTGTTTCTGTCTGGGGACCTTTATAGATAGAGGTTTTCAGGCGTTCATTCTATTATACTTTTTTTTTTTTTTTTTCGTTTTTCAAATTGCATCGATCGTAAACCCGATCCGAGCTGAAGAGCGAGAGGTTTCATAGCTAGAAGTCGAAAATCGAACCGGCCCGCAGGTTTACTCGCTATACCACACAATAAATTAAAAAACATAACAAACATTAAATAGTCTTCCCAAATCATTAATAGGAAAAATTTATACAAAATAGTCAAAAATGTAATAAAAAAATATTTCCTAGTAGATAAATATAAATAATGTTTGGGGGATGCATGCCCGGACAATCCTCAAAGTAATAAGTAAGTAACATAGTGACAGTTAATTGTTGTCAATATAAAGAAACTTAAAAAGGTTGCCTACTGCACAATCTTTCTTTAATTATAAGATTAAACTAAGCATGATTGTAGATTTTTTGTAATACTTATAGTAATAAACTGTTTATTTTTTATTTATTTTTTAATTTAATAAAGCTTCACCATCTTAGCTACCCACCAGAACTGCTCCGTGTCGGAGATGCCGTGGAGCAAACACAAAGACATGGACAACACACAGACCCAGAGCAGAAATGAAAACTCATCACTCAAAAATCTGTCGGGCCGGGAGCCTAACCCGGGATCAGCTCATAAAGCAGCCGCACTACGGACTAACCCAGAGGGCAAACGTATCCTAAAGAAACAGTACATTTTTAGGAATAAAAAGTAAGCACTGTTTTAGACTTTCGTGGTGGTTTACAACATTACTATTATAGTGGTAAAGACTGAGAAAGGGGGTAGATCGGTTTGTCTGCTCCTAAATTTTCTTAACTTTTTATCGTCCACCCGCATCTTCAGTCTACCCGTGAACATGGCGCATGCAACTGTGCCGAAATATCGGGAACTCAACAAAAACAATAACCGTGGTAAATATCCCGTGAGTACTAATAGTAATGTTAAAAAGCAGGGTTCGCCGATATATATCAGCGGAAATATATCCAGATATATATCAATTGATTTTTATCTTGATATATATCAATTGATTTTTATCTTATATATATCAATTGATTTTTTCCTGTTTTTTGGAATAAAAATTTTGGAGATTAATGTTTACTCTGGCAATACTCAGCGAAAAACTACGATTCAGAATAATTTAGATCGTTTCCCAAAATTGCAACCTCATTTAAAGTTGGGAAAATCCCCTTTACTTTAACTTACCAGTACGGCTAACTTTTTATTGAAATTCAAACCTTAACTTCATATCATATAAGGTTTATTTTACGAGGTAATCAATAGTGGGGATTCCCTGGTGCTCCTAGCGTTAATTAATTTTTACTTTCTAGGGAAAATTTGTTTCTTTTTCTTAGCCTGGATATATATCGGATATATATCAAAAATTCGTAAAAATCTGATTTTTTTCAAACCCTGTTAAAAAGTAAGCATCCATAGCGTGGTCAGTAGGCAGTCGTGGTTACCTGATGGCACTGCAGCTTGGGCCGGTCGAAGGAGTAGGTGGCGAGCGCGGTCCCCTCGAACCCGTACCGGATGTACGACAGGTACGTGATCCAGCGGAGGTACACCGGGATCGCGTTGAACGACACGAAGAAACCGCTGAACAGCAGGAACGGCACCGACATCACCGGCGCCAGGAACACGCCGTTCTGGGGGCGTACACGGTACAGGTTTATTGACAAACTAGCTGCGCCCCGCGGTCTCACCCGCTATCTTACATGAACGGTTAAATTTTTCGGATAAAAAAAGTAGCCTATGTGTTAATCCAGGGTATAAACTACCGCCAAAACAAATTTAATCTAAATCCGTTCAGCCGTTACTGAGTTAAACGTGAACAGCACACTTATTAACATACTTACACATTTACGCATTAACTTTGTGATATTAATTTATAGCTGTCACTTTCACACAAGTTATGAAATTAATGAAGAATGAGATAAATACACGTGGTGTTTTTTTTTTTGTTTTCACATTTTTGTATTGGGCCCAGTGGAATCCACGACAACGGAGGAGAAAGGCGCGATCAATGAAATAGAAATGTTTTACAGATCAAGTGAGATGTAGTGTGTATGTAACACGTGTTACATTGATTTAAATGTTAACTACATGCTACAGAGAAATTTAAACTTAAAGCTGTCACTTCCACACACATTTTGAATTTAAAGGAGAGAAAGAGGGATAAATATACGTATGTAAGTATTTAATATAATGTATTTAATATATTTTGTAATTGGCCAATGGAATCCAGCATGGCAGAAACGGCACTCACGCAATGCTTAGGATCAGCAGAAACTTTTTTTCCTTCAAAATGATTAACATAACTGTTACATAACGTGAACAGGTAAATTTTTGCAACAAATCCAATTGTCATACATTTTTTAAGAAAATAAATTCCTACTTTGTTATCATCAATTCGTACCCTTTTTACACGTGGTTTTTTTTCCAAGTCGAGTCTGGGTTTTTCGCCGAAACATTTTCGAGCATTCTCCTTTAGATTAAAGAGACGTAGGTCGTACGGACTAACCTGCACATTCATAGCGGCGCCGACGACGAGGCCGACGCTCTGCGCCACGAACGATATGAGGAGACAGGAGGAGAGGAACATCGCGAACCGGAACCACACGGGCGGCTGTGACGTCAGCAGGTACACTATCACCACGTAGATTATGCAGAATATCGCCTGAAAGACAAAACACATTAGCTAGTTGCTAGCAGCAGATACATATCATCCTCTAGATTCCGGACTCGGGACGATTGAAGCGCGCCACGCATCAGTGGAAAATACAACTAATATAAAATTCCAAAAACAAAAAAAAAGTTTATTGTTGGGTTCATAACACAGATCACACTAGATACCGCATTACGAGATTCGTTTTTCCTACAAAAAGTAGCAAAGTTTGAGGCGCGGCGCGGGTCGCGGGGAGTGCGACCGAGCGTTCTCATTGGCTGTTTTAAGGTTACGCCTGCTAGCGCCTAACAGTCAACCAATCAGAGTATTTTTTAATACCCGCGACTTCGATCGCGTGGACATAAAATCCTATGTCCGTCTTTATCAAGATCCGTTCAGCCGTCTAGCCGTGACAACGCGACAAACATCTAGATAGAGAAACAAAGTTACTTCCTATAGTTTGCTAGATGGCGTTGATCCATTTTTGTGCGTTTTTTGTCGTTTTGTATGGACTAACAGTTGTAATGTAGGGAGTTCTGAATCGCGCAAACGATTTTTTTTCCTCGAGACGAACGTATTCATTATTATACCTCGAAGCTTTATTGGTCTCGACTGCGGCTATATTCCTCTGAATTATAATATTAGTGGGGATAATTTCTTTTTTGCAAATTTACACACCAGTCAACCCGTTTTGGCTAGTGGATGTTAAAAGTGTTCGTCATACCGTCCACCTGTACATGTGAATTTCTTTCCGTGCAATGGTTGCCTGGAAGAAATCGCTTTTAGCGATAAGGCCGCCACTTGTGGCACTAACTTATAAGATAGTTCTGTACGTCTGTTATTATTATTTTGGTGTACACAATAAAGAGTTTCTATCTATCTATAGAAGCACACAAACATAATCCCAAAAACATTATCTTCCCACTTGGGAGGTCGGGTAAAAAGCACCAACCACGCCCTCTTGCCACACCTACCGTTTTCTGATCCGAGGTCACTTACTTGGAACGGTATATCCGACACGGTGATGGCGAGGTAGTAGGACCGTAACGAGTACCATCTGTTGAAATGTTCCTTCACTAGCACCGGCATTTCGAGAGGAACTGAAACATATAACACCATTGTTTATTTACTACATCAGCCTTTTAACATCCCACTATCGGCCCATCAAATTCCGGATTGATCGGGCAATGATTTAACAACGAATATCTCAGAGTGAGAACTCTTTTAAAGAGCTTTGTCATCTGGAAGGTTTATTTTTTATCGAGTGTTGTGTGTCAAGTCTGCAAAACTGCTTTAATTATTATTTGAACATACTTTTACTTTCCAATTTAACGTATTGATTCCTAGAAAACGGCTCACTTTAAAAGATTTAATACCGAATATTCCAGGGTGACGAGCGCAGTGCATTGCCGGGCAGGGTTTTGAAATGGGGAGCGTGACTAAACATCAGGTGAGCGACTTGCTCGTCTCGTCGCTCAGTATTATAAAAAATATGTGACGTTTGATGTGACCGCGAGTGGCATTTACAATTGATCGTTAACGTCGGTCGGATAAAGCGTGAATTTTGTATGTCCCGGGTTTTTATCCTATTACAACAAACGTTAAGCCATGACAGTGACCTTCAGGCGGCCTCATAATTCTGACACCAGGACTAGTCACTCGGCTTACGAAATTACTTTTTTTAAGTACAGCTCCTTTCGGTATAGTACCTCGTGTAGTACATGAAAGTATAATATTTGTACTCACAGCTGAGTATAGTGATGGTCATGGAGGTGTACATGAGGAACAGCATGTTGAAGAACAGGAAGCCGAGGTTGGAGAGCACCTTGCTGCCGTCATCACCGATGTCGTAGTACAGCGCTCCGATCAGGAAACCGACCAGGATGTGAGCGAACAGGCGCAGGTACATCAGAGTCTAGGGGAAACAAAACGACTGTCACACAAAGCGCATACATTCAAAAAGTCACCTAAAATCGGTAGTTTGAACATAGTTTGCCATGTTAGCGATGTTACGATTTACACACCACACATCGTCACCATCCAGAAGATGTCCACTACCGAACACAAGCGGCGTAATCCCGACGCTTGGCAGGCGGCGTGGGGATCGCAGAACGTTTACTGTTTACTAAAATGACGTTGCTACACGTCCTCCGGTGGTTCTGGTCGCAGTTTTAGGACATAGCCGGGTAGGTAGCCCGACCGATGCTTATAGTCATTCAGAGGACGGTAAATTGACATTAGAAAGGACGCTAAATTGACATAAGGAAGGACGCCAAATTAACATTAGGAAGGACGTTACATTGAGATTAGGAAGGACGCTGAATTGAAATTGGAAAGGACGCTAAATTGACATTAGAAATAACGCTTAATTGACATTATACAGGACGCTGAATTAATATTCAAAATGACGCTAAATTGACATTAGAGTAGTCACTCACTGACATTCGGAAAGATGCTAAATTGACATCAGAACGGTCGCAAAATTAATAAAGAAGTAGGCTAAATTCTCTCGTTTGAGTGGTCACTGATTGACGCTAGGAGCGATCCTCAATTGGCATTAGAGTAGACGCTAAATTAGCATTATAGAGGGCCTCTTGTCATTAGGTTAAGATGCTTAATTGACATTATACAGGACGCTGAATTAATATTCAAAATGACGCTAAATTGACATGAACGAATATGCTCAATTGAAATTATAACGGACGCAGAATTAACATTAAAAATGACACTAATTTGGCATTGCAGTGATCGCTGAATTAACATTAGAGTGGCATTAGGCCATTAGGGAAGATAAGTAAGTTTAGACTAAGCTTAAAATGGCTTTCTCTGCTAATTCTTACTTTAAGATTACTCTTCTCTACGCATCTTACCCAATCACGCCTGCTGAAGAGTAACGTTCGCTTGAGCACGACCCAGAACTGGGTGAGCTCTGAAGTGGCGTATCTCTTTGGAGATCCGTCCCCGCCCAGAAGCGCCACTTCCGCGTTGTCTTGCTTCTCAGTCTCATGGATTGTTAATACTAAGGGCTCGCCTGCAAGTAGAAACATAATATTTTTAATATTATCAAAATACAAAACCCCGACTGCAAAACACAGAGTTATAAAGAAAGGGTATACTAAGCCGAAAGGGGCTCATAGTGCTCTTCATTATGGGCCTAAATCTGAAATTGAGAAAAAGAAACATCTATTCCAGAAAAATGTCAATGACACCACAAAATGAAACAGCTGATACATTTTTGAGATTGCAGGGTTGATCCCATAGTAAAAGTTGTTCACAAGCATGAGTACTATGAGCCCCTTTCGGGTTAGTATAACCCGTTCCTTATAACCCTGTATAGCCTATGACACTTCGGATATAAAGCCAAAATCTTACGACAACTAGCACTGTCGTTTCGGCTACAGGTCACAACCAACAAACATCAATGAACCCGAAAAACCTCGTATCTTTGGTGAGGTAAAAATGTGAACATAGTAAAAGTTCAAAATGTCACCCTAATCCGCTGGTATAAGGTCGCTTTTCATAGCGTAGTGTCAGTTTCTTCCAAGATTTTTCCTCTATCTTGTAAAATTAATTGTATTGTATTGCGCACTTCTCCGTGAACGCATAGATATATAAGATGTTTTATGAAATAAATTATTCGCTTTGAGGTCGTTGAACGGCCTTCGGCGGGTAAAGGAGTCGAAATGATAAAATAGAAGTGGTTGTCAATATATTCTCTTTACGAAAATAGCGCCGCCACTTAAGCGTTTAATGTATTTATTTATAATATATTTTCCATTGGGTGGGCATCACAGGGTATCCCAATTCGACCACCCATGGACAATATTCTAAGGTTAAAACTAACTCAAAACAATAATAAAACAAACAAAGAATAATTTAAAGGAAAACTTAAGTTTTTCTTGTGGCATGAATGGAAGAAGAAAACATAATAATAAAAATTAAAACAATAAAAAATTAACAGTAACATAAATATATAAAAAGTAACATACTAACGTAAACATTATTTAGTTATTATTATTTTATTATTATTTATTTCAGTGGTTTCATCACTATTTGTAATATTTGTATGTATAATATCTTGATTTTTTAAATTACATTCACCGTCATTGTGACGCAATATTAGTACTCATAAAACTATAACATTGAAAAAATATGGTTAAAAAAATACCGGTACAATTTATTAAGTTACTAGCTACGCCCCGCGGTTTCATCGGCTATTTTACAGAAACCGAATATTTTTCCGGGATAAAAAGTAGCCTATGTGTTAATCCAGGTAAAGCTACCTCCATACCAAATTTCGTACAAATCCGGTCAGCCGTTTCAGAGTTGACCGGGAACAATCACACTTACACACAAACTTTCGCATTTAATAATATTAGTGTGATTAGCCAGCTTTAAAGACCCTCACGATTCTAGTCAAACACAAACAGGAAATATCTTTTATCATGGGACTTTGACCTGTGTATCAATAGCGCGTAATCTGTTCTATGACACGCAAATTAATAGAGGTCTTCTGCTAATTAAGCAGATGTGTGTTTTTTTGCAAGGCCAGTAGTTCCAGGTCTTGAAAACAGCTGTCAACTTATATATTTCTGTCATCTATATTACAAATCACACTAATATTATAAATGCGAAAGTTTGTAAGTATATTTGTTCCCGTTCAACTCTGTAAAGGATGAACGGATTTGAATGAAATTTGGTACGGAGGTAGGTTATGCCCTGGATTAACACATAGAGTACTTTTTATCCGGGAAAAGTATTCGGTTTCTGTAGAATAGCGGGGCGCAGCTAGTCACACTAATATTATAAATGCTAAAGTTTGTGTGTATGTGTGTTTGTTCCCGTTCAACTCCGTTTTGAAGGTAAAAATCTATCTTAAGGCGCTAACCCTGGTTCTCGCTTTCTTGTTCGCACTTTATCAATATTTTTTTAAATAAAAAATGTCTTTAGAATAGCATTGCCAATGTTTTTTTTAACAATGTTCATGTTTTTATTACTATTTTGGCTAACGAAAAGGAAAAAAAAACATCTCCTTCGCCAAAAAATAATAATAATGAAAAATGTTTAAAAAAAAACATTGATAATGGTATTCTAAAGACATTAACAGCACATTTTTTTTAAATTTCTTCTCTGTTGTTTTTATATTAAAAAATGTTGAGAACGTGAACGAGAACGTCACGTCAGTTTGAGGCGCGGCGCGGGTCGCGGGGAGTGCGACCGAGCGTTCTCATTGGCTATCTCAAGGTTACACCTACTCGCGCCTAACAATCAACCAATCAGAGTAATTTCTTAAGTGTATTTAGACTGATGTGTGGTGCGCTTCGAGCGTCCTGAATGCAGAATCTAGGGTGTGATCTGTGCCATTGGTTATCTAAAGGTTACGCCTACAAATAACAATCAACCAATAGGAGTAATTTCGTATAAGTGTGTTTAGACTGATGCGTGGTGCGCTTCGAGCGTCCTGAATGCAGAATCTAGAGTGATATGTGTGTGAACGTCACATTATACGCCGAGAGGGTTACCTTTAGATATCTCGCTAGCCGCGAACTGCAATATTCCGTTCTGCAGGTTTCCGTTTCCGTTAGCGCCGTTGCTGACGTTGTCTTTGAACTTCTCCTGTGCTTGCGATAGATCGTTCTTGTTCCATTCCTTGGCCGTGTTGAGGGACACTTCCATATCTTTTTTGTTGTTGTAGTTCGGTACTGCGCTGTCGGGGAATGGCTGGCCGTTTCTAGAGGAACGTAAGAGCAATAAAGTATTAAAATAGTATGAAAATTTTGTTTAAATAAACCGGGAATACTCACGTTAAATTGAGTCGGTTATTCCGACTATAGCTTCGAACACATTCGGTTCGTAGGCTTCTTTTTTTTTTCGGTTCACGCGAACGAAGTCGCAGGTAACATTAGCTAGTGTTATGATAAATAAATAAATAAATATTGGTGGACGTTTTTCACACACAGCGCCATCTAGCTCTAAACTAAGCAAGCTTGTACTATGGGAACCAGGTAACTGATAGAATACATAAATACTTCTCTTTTCTTTGTATGTACAAATCAACCAATAGGGGTAATTGCGTATAAGTGTGTTTAGACCGACGCGTGGTGCGCTTCGAGCGTCCTGAATGCAGAATCCATGCTGTGATCTGTGTGTTCGAATAATTAATTTTGTGATCAGTGGGCTTATCCCGTAACTCTGAAAGCGATAGCGAGGGTTGCGCGAGCGGGACCGCGCATAGTGCGACTAAGTTGGTACGAGTGAGATGACAAGCTCTCGCAATCAGAATCACGAACGTTTCACAGTTAGAGGATAAGCCCGCTGTTTTGTGTCTGGCTTGTTAGTTGTGTACGTGTCTTTGCGAGTGTTCCACGGCATCCTCGACACGTGGAATCCTAGTGGGGAGCTACTTGAAATGTTACCACTATTGGTTACCTGATATCGTTCTTGCCATTGTTGATAGCTCGCACCAGCTTGCCGGTGTTGTCGCCGTACTCCCCGCACGACACCTCGATGATGAACGACGCGGGGTTGTGGTACGACGGGCACTGGAGGCTCAGGCTGCCCAGCCACTCCACTGCAAACACACAACAAACATCATCTAACCAGCTGAGAGACGCTTGACTGAGCGAAGCCTCAGAATCTAAGGCAACAATGGACTGATCGTGATTTGAAATGAGTATTGTCCCGTTCAAAGTTCTAAGGTTTAAAGTTGAAAATCGCATATCATACTTAATCAGAAAACGGTAAATTGTAGTTTTTCATTGCTTTTTTGCCGATTATCGGAAATATACAAATCAAATAAAAAAACAACCCGGTTCGCCGTATAAACCACGAGCCTGGATATTTAATTTGTAAAATAAAATTTGTAGTTGCCGCTGAAAATTCAGAGCATTTGATTTCAGAAGGGTTTTTCATGGGGTCATTTTGCGATTTTTTATTTTGTAACTAAGACAGATTTTCAAAATTTTATTCGGTTTAACGTAATTTCAGTTTTATTTTCTATCTGCAGCATTTTTTGCACCTGATTAATTAATCTCGTCACTTCGAACAAAGCGCTGAAAAATGCTACTTTTTGTTGTTTTGCGATTGGACCTCGCCTTAAGGTTAGGAAGTTTTCTTCCTAACCGTCACACAAGTGTTACAGAGCAGTGTGAAGGTTAGTCGGTCAGGGAAATATCTTCGGTCTTACAACATTGTTTTAGACGATTTTGAACTCTATCGACGGTCTATTGTGTTTTTTTTTCTTCGTTTTAACCTACAGGTTATACTAATGAGTTCCTAAGCAAGCTTAATAATTAATAACTATCTACAATGTCCTTAGATATATGTTTGCAACATGTTTGACAAGTTTTATATTTAATGTTTGCGCAAAAAAACTGCCCAAGGCTTAGGATATGATAGAGTACCAAAACTCATATGATTTTATCAATGTATGTAAAACAAGCTTTTGCCCACAGCTTCACCCGCGCTGTGAACAAAACTTAGCCTATGTCACTAAGCGACCACAGCTTTCTACGAGAGAATGTATTTTAAGTATCGGTTCAGTAAGTAGTACTGGGTATTACTTCACACGTACACAAAAAAAAAATACGTCTGCATAATACAGGGATTTGACTATGAAAACAGCCATGGTGACGTGACATGGCTTGGTAACGCAGTATGGTATACAGGTTATAAGGAAGGGGTATGCTAAGCCGAAAGGGGCTCATAGTACTCATAATTGTGTACAACTTTTACTACGGGACCAACCCTGAAATCGCAAAAAAAATATGTTCTGTTCCATCATTGATATTTTTCTATGGAACAACTGATATTTTTGTTCGCATTGAATCGCATAATGCCCTATCACACATCACACTAATATTATAAATTCGAAAGTTTGTGTATGTAAATATGTAAGTGTGTTTGTTCCCGTTCAACTCTGTGCGGCTGAATGGATTGCTATGGAGGTTGCTAATACCTTGGATTAACACATAGGCTACTTTTTATCCCGGAAAATAATACCGTTCCCGAGGGATAACAAAAATCACGCGTTTTTGCAACCTTTTTACGAAGCGAAGCCCTCGAGAGTTATGTACAAACGAAGTTACTTTTTTTTTTCTTTTTTCCTCCTTGAGGATTTTGGATTTGCCAGTGACAAGTGTATAAATATTTTCTAGTTTTTGTAAATATTGACATAGGACTTACTTTACTTTTTTTACGTCCACGCGAACGAAGTCGCGGATGACAGCTACTACTTATACTAGTAGTTCGCGCCGAACTGAGACCTCGCGACCCCTATATCTTCACAACCCCTGGAGCGATTCAGCTCATATTCGAACTTAAAAATTGTATTGAAATGAACTACTTGCCTGCAAAATTTAATGAAGATCGGATCAACGGTTCGCAAGTTATCATCGGACAAATATACACACAAACATACAAACATACATACAAATGCCGATTTGTCCCAGTAAACTCTGAGACTTTCGCTTCGCTTGGTCAATAAATTGAAGCTAACGATGTCGAATTTTGATAAATAAACGTCATAACTCATTTGTCCCAGTTCGCTTCGCTCGGTCAATAAAATAATGATAATAATTATTGTACAGTTATTTCTAGTATACTAACCCAGTCGTCCCGTGCTTCCCTGATACACGCACTGTCCTTCTGCCAGCGTATACAGATGATCGAACATCTCAAACAGCCTCGCAGACGGCTGGTGTATAGTACAGATGATGGTCCTCCCGCCGCGGGCCAAAGTCTTCAACAGAGATATGCATTGGAAACACGAAGAGCTGTCCAGCCCTGAGGTAGGCTCGTCGAAGAACATTATAGGAGGATTGTTGACGAGCTCCAAGGCGATGGAGAGACGCTTCTTTTGACCTCCGGAGAGGTTTGAGGTCATGGTTTTGTGGTGCTCCGAGAGGCCGAGCGTTTCGAGGATCTCTTGGATCTGGAAAGATATATTTGTAGGTGTATTTTTTTATAAAGTAAATTTTTGTGGAAAAATATATTTTCCAGACAAGGTTTTACATATTCGTTATCGGTACTGTAAGCTGATCAAACTGAGCCCAAACTCCATCAATCTACTGTTAGTTACTGAGTAGTTCCGTTTTCCACCTTGCGTCTCCATCATCAGATCAGCTCGCTCTCATAATATTGTATTGTCATGGGAACTTGACAGGCACAACTCAATTGAACAAGGAAAGTACAGAACAGTTTAGACCAGTTGGGGAACTCTGCAACTGGTCTAAAATTCAGTAGCAAGTTTTGACCCGAACATACATACTTACATAAAAACATTGCAGCGGGCTTATCCTCTAACTTTGAAACGTTCGTGATTCTGATTGCGAGAGCATGCCATCTCGCTCGTACTAAATTAGTCGCACTATGCGCGGTCCCGCTCGCGCAACTCTCGCTATCGCTTTCAGAGTTACGGGATAAGCCCACAGGTTGAATAAAAGATGGCCAGCAATCGGTGGAATCGTGCCACATCAAATCAGAAACACAGCATAAGAGTTCTGGTATGACATCCACAGGTAAGCCAATAACTTTCATGCTTAAATGGTCTAAAATAGTGAAAACAAATTGCTCGCTCTAAGTTCGGGCAGAGTGTTGCCAGCTTTGTATGAAATTATCCCAGTTTTATACGTGGCTTAGGTATGGTATTGTATTTTTTTTTTTACTACACTTGTATCACCTGTCACTTATGGGTGTCTATACATGGCCTGACCTGACATCGTCTGAAAGGGACAGCTAGATTTGAATTTCACGGGATCAAAAGAAACAAACTATTAAGGTTATAGCTTCTCCCTTTCGCTCCCCCAGAAACTTATATATAGCCGTCTCTTTCAAACGATGTCAGGTCAGGCCATGTAGCGAGGCCTTATCTTGTATCTAATGACAATGAAACAACGATGTTTTTGTTTTTCTCTCTTTCCTCCTAAGAGGATTATGGCGTCGCACGTCTTATGCATTTGCCAGTGTCAAGTATACTCATATATTTTCAAGTTTTGTTGAATATTGTCAAATAAGTCATAATCACCGTCAAAGGCGAGCAAAGCAAGTCACGGTCAAGTCCAAGTCATGCCCCAGTAAAGTGGTGAAAAACCACGATGTTTGACGCCCCCTGCTTGTATCTCACAGCGTATCCGCACCGTCGGTACAGCAGTAAACGACTTTTGAATAAGATTTTATAAATACCACTTGTTCTTTGTAATTACATAGGAACGATTAAAATATGCGCTTAATACGGTATGGGCATATCCTTACTTTTAAATCAGTGTATGGAACAGATTTTACCAACCAACTTTAAGGGGAGGTTTAAGGGGACCTTAGTGACTGCAACAAGATTTTGAAATACCTACTTAACTATTCTACGCGAAAACCTCGCGTAGATCGCGAAATCGCTTCTCATAATAAACTCGATATGAAGTCAGTTCTGTGAGCAAGAATCCGCTTTTCCTTGAGAAGTTGACTACACTTGACTCCACATTTATTTTTTGAAGAACCTGTTTCAGACATTTTATACCGACGTTTTTTGAAATGTTTCCGCATTTCCCAACCACACCGTTTCACGTGATTACCTATGTGGTCAAATGCCAAGCATTAAAAACTCCCATCATCTCTACATCGAAAGTTAATCGGTCCTGTGGGCTTATCCCGTAACTCTAAAAAGCGATAGCGAGAGTTGCGCGAGCGGGACCGCGCATAGTGCGACTAAGTTGGTACGAGCGGGATGGCATGCTCTCGCAATCACAAACTTTTCAAAGTTAGAGGGATAAGCCCGCTATTTCTCTCTATTAACTATGGCGAATGTCAGGAAATTACATGGCGTATATAGATCAAAAATATCTCAAGTAATTCAGCATAATTTCCTAAGAAAGTTAGTCTAAGGTATTTTTACCGAGGCCAGAAACAATTGATATTAGGCTTCGAAGTTTTGTACGATAATTAACATTTATCAACTGAATGACAACTGAAAACAGCACGAGCAAAGTATAGGAGAGAGAGGAGGAGAGATATATTTCCCCAAAATATAAGGGGGAAAATGCAGTTTACGTCTGTGCCAGAAAGGTATTTGTATTTTTTTTTAACCTTTTGGGCAGGCTTAAACCATCATGGCCATAATGCCTCGTCATTATATATCATATACCTGATTGTGGTGTGTTGTTTTACTGAGTATATAACCACGATTAAAACACGGAAAAACAGTAGTTATGAAAAATATTACAATGAGCCGATATGTTTTTTTCCCGTTCCTCCAAGTCTATTTCCACATTAGCATGGCTCAGAGTGAATCAATATATTAATTTTATGATATGTTAAAACTTACATAAAGAAGGCCGCTTTAACAATTATGAAGGATACCTTACCTATAATATTTTTTTTAATTTAATTCTTTCTTCTGGCTTTTACTAGCTTACATATTTAGTTGAAAAAACGTAGAATTAAATATATACATAGCCATATGATATGATATGATATGATTACATAGCCATCATATGACACTCCGGACTTAAAGACGAATTCAACGACACCTCACTCGTCAAAATCGGTCAAGCCGTTTCGGCTACAGGAAGTAATATAGGAACACATAAACATACATACACCGCAAAATCATTCCCCTTCTTCCTGCGCAGTCGGGTAAAAAATAAATGTTGACAGCTTTTAGGGTTCCGTACTAGAAGGGTGTTAACGGGCGCTATTAATAAGCCTACGCAGTCTTTCTGCCTGTCTGTCTTACCTTTAAAAGGCTCTATCTTTGCAATGTATGTCATAGTGGTAGGACTATTTTGCAGAGCCCGTCTGGGAAAGCACCACATATTCGCCAGATATTTAACCGCCAAGCAGTAGTGTGCAAACATTACTGTGTTCCGGATTGAAGGGCAATGTTTCCCGCGAAGTTACTAGGCATAAAGAGATATAACATCTAATATCTAAGGACGATGAGCGCAGTGCATTGTCTCGCATTGGACTGTGGACGTTGATGATTCTGGCACTCAACTGACACGGGCAAGTATGACGCGCTATTTGATTGTCTCGTCATTCAGTACAATAAAAAATAAACTTGTTGTTTATTGACACATAAAGATAACGAGAACAGAAAGTGTAAGTTGTAAAACAAACAACAAATATTTTGATTTAACTCAACGTTTTTTTTTCTATTCGAAGATAAGCTGTGGAAGTCCGAGACGATGAAAGAATAAATCATACTTATATTATAAATGCGAAAGTTTGTGTGTAAGTGTGTAAGTAGGTGAGTAGGTAAGTATGTAAATGCGTTTGTTCCCGTGTACTCTGTAACGGCTGAACGGATTTGCATGAAATTTGGTATGGAGGTAGCTTATTCTCTGGATTAACACATATGCTACTTTTTATCCCGGAAAAATATTCGGTTTCTGTAATAGCGGGTAATACCGCGGGGCGCATCTAGTCATGTTATAAATCACACTAATATTATAAATGCAAAAGTTTGTGCGTAAGTGTGTAAGTATGTAAGTATGTAAGTGTGTTTGTTCCTGTTCAACTTTGTAACGGCTGAACAGACTTGGTATGGAGGTAGGTTATTTCCTGGATTAACATATAGGCTACTTAATGTCCCGAAAAAATTAACCGTTCCCGTAGAATAGCGGTAAAACCGCGGGTCACAGCTAGTGTTATAATATGTTTATGTTTATAATAATGGTTAATTGATCAAAACACAGCTATCATTGAATACTTCGCTATGTAGAATAACGACTTGTGCAGAATATTCATCAGGGTTATTATAACATAACAAGTTTGTCGTTATGTTCATACTGTTGATAAATGCATAATAATTAATGTATATATACTCGTTTTAGCAAGAGACGCTATACCGGCTTCAGAAATCTGGAGTAAGAAAACTGGCCAAGCGAGATTCGGACTTACGCGTGCCGAGTCATTACTATACAATTATTGTTAATAATTATTTTATTTCATTTAGTTTCGTATCCTTAGCGCGAGCCCGACTCTCACTTGACCGATTTTTTATATTTCTTGTTATATTATAGTTTGCACCCATGTCTCCAGCGTCAACGCTGAGTCTGGCTTCATAGTGGACAATTATTCTTCGGGAGTTCCAGAGCTGGCTGCTCTAATTAGGCTATCTCGCTCGCACTCTTTCAAACATTTTTATAACTAAGTGGAAATTTAAAGAATATCGATGAGATTGTTAAGTTAGATAGGTCCAATTTAGAAAAAGAGGTCGCCCAAGGAATCAGACTTGGATAGGCAGCGTTCGAGAAATTGTATGATATCTTACTGTTTAAAATCTCGCAGTGTCTGAAGACAAAGGTCTTCAACCAGTGTGTGTTTCCACTCATGACATATTATGGAACTGAGCCAAGGTCCTTAGCTGCTGGCCTTTTAGATAAACTCAGAATCACACAGCCGGCAATGAAGAGAGCTACATTCTGAGTTTCTTTCCGCAGTAAAATCCGGAACGAAGATATTCTCCGAAGAACCAAAGTCACCGACATAGCTTTCAGGGTTTGCAAGCTAACGTGGCAATGGGCGGGCCACTTGCTCGAAGAACCGACAACCGATGGGGAAAATATATTATTGAGTGGCAACCAGAAATAGGAAAACTCAGAGCAGGTAGGCCACTTCGTGGGCCAACGAATGGTAGTGTGGCGGCGAGGGCTTTGTTCAGCAGTTAACGTCTTTTGGCTGAACATGATGAAAATGTTTACACAGTAGGTAGTTGCATGATTGGCTCAAATATATTTGTCTCGAACCTGCTCTATCAAACAGCGCCATTTGCATTCGCATTGACATTTCCATCACTTGTCTGAAGACTGATTATTATTAGAATTAGCGTTCGATGTTGATTTAGAAATAATTTCCATAATTTAACATTATTTTTAATAATTATTTGAATTTATTTTATTTCAAATCAGTTTTAGTTCTAGAGTTGTTTAAATGAAACAAAATGTAAGAAAGTTGTAAAAGATACACTGACAAGACGGGCATATTATAAAGTAGGTGATTATCTGAAAGACACTAAGGTCTAGAACCTGCCCATACAAACAGGTGCATGTCAAATGTAATGTGTAGATATATTATATCTAATATTAAGGTGACGTGTCTAAGCGAATGTAAAATCCTATGGAATAAAGATTTTTGACTTTGACTTCTCAGATTAGTGAATAGAATCGAACATTAAGATTTAATGTTCGAATATTTCATCTAATTATACTGTTCGACTATTCGGATATTCGAATGCAAGCCCTGTCATGATACATACCACGTCCTCCTTATCAGCGCGAGAGGTCGTGCTCGGCAGTTTGAGCGAGGTGGCGACCGCCATCGCCTCTTCAACCGTCAAGTTACCGTGCAGCTGGTTATCTTGCATGATGTAGCATGATAGCTTTCTGAAGCTGGACAGATTACGCTCCATGCCATTCACGGTAATGCTGCCTTCCATTCCAGATGTTCTGGGGACAAGACATAATATTGATTTATTTATTTATTGAGATACGCCAACAGTGAACATATTTTACATTCATATAATATATTTCTACGTGAGTACATGGAACTGATATGATCACCCTTTATAGGCATATACAACATTCGCCATAAATAGTGATTAGAAAGGAAATTAAATAATGTAAACTATAATATAAACGGAATGTTAGTTAGAACATATAACATTTTCTATGACAAAACAAAAATAAAACATTATTTATCTCTGGTTAGAGACTTTACTAGTTTGTTTTTGAAAACAGTTAAAGAATCATTAAACAAATTAAGATCATCCAAGTAAGCGTTGAATTCATTGATTAATGACTTGACAATACGATCTTAATTTTTTTTTGCAAACATATAAATTAAATAGCATCGTAAGCTATATCCAAGTTGTATACTATGCTTTTCGATTTTAATGTTCGTTTCTTAAATAACTTAAGACCTAAAAACAATCTATCACCAAGCGTCTGTGTTTTCCGGCAGTCTCACTCCATTCCAGCGGCCTTATTATTTGACTTCTCTGGTAATAGTCTTCGCATTCAAGAAACTCAGACCGGGCTTCATGAAAGCCAGATTAGGCTTCGCGAAGCTCAGACTGGGTTTAATTATACCCAGTCTGCCGGGCTAGTATGCGCACCGCGACGAAAACTTTTTGTTATGTAAGAACAGGACACGGATACGATTACGTATACGTTTGTCTCATTTTTCACGACATGAAGAGTAGAGATTTTGTCGCTGCGTCCATGCTAGCCCTGATAGCATTCGGTTAGGCGAAGTCCACTACCAGATATATTCAATGATAAGGACGCAGGTATAAACGGGTTGTCATCAAACTAACGAACATGACCGCAATCTTAATACGGAGATCATATTGCGATTCAGATCGGATCGGGCAAATATACAGAAGTCGACGACGTTGGTTGAACGATTATTCTATTACCGATCATTATATGACACACGAGTTATCTAATCGATACCATCGCCGTTATATTATACCATTACTAACTCTAGATACAGCGTTGAACACCTGTATCTTGATCCAGTTTGATTAAACGTGACTAACACTATTTATCTCAGTTTTCTATAAACCTTTACGTATGATTCACATAACGGTACAAAACTAATTGTAAAATAAACATAAAACCTTCTAAGCTGTGTCTATAATAACCAATTTGTAGTGTCTTTCCGCTGCAATGCAATATCGCGTCCAGGGCCCGTACCGTGAGGTGCTTATTGCGATGATTGTTAGGTTCAGCCGGTGACGCTGCGGGACCACGAACCGTATTGCCGCGGCATAAGGTGTATGGTCGCACGGCGTCCTCGGCTTTGCCTAAACATCATCGCAATAAGCACCTCACGGTACGGGCCCTGTACAATAGGAACATGGGATCGCTGTTTGTCTTTATCTTCTTTGTTAAGGCGAGCTCTGATCACGATTTGAAATGAGTTTTGCACCCGCTCACCCCGCAGTGGGCGGAGCGCAACAACCAATCGGAGTACATTATTCTCATGGAGGTTGAACGCAGTATATGTAAAATAAACAGAAAAATATATAACATTATATATTAAATGGTTTTAAGAACTTCCGCAAAGTAATGCCTGAATCAATCACCTATAAAATAAAACCTTCTATCGATATACTTATTGATCGAAGCATAATATCACACTAATATTATAAATGCGAAAGTTTGTGTGTAAATGTGTTTGTTCTGTAACGACTGAACTGATTTGAATTTTGGTATGGTGGTAGCTTATACGCTGGATTAACACATAGGCAACTTTTTATCCCGGAAAAATATTCAGTTTCCGTGAAGGTGAAGCCACGGGGCGCATCTAGTAATTATTATAGTTGTGCTGTTGTTTGTTGCGATGGTTAGAGCGTTCGGGTCGCAGGGCGCGAGTTCAAATCCCAACAATGAGTGTTGAGCTTTCGGTGAAGGAAAATATCGTGAGGACACCATAGAGTGGTAGGATAGTTTCGAGTAGTTTCTAGAGCGCTCTAACGCCGTCTCTTTTCATCTGCACGCGAAAACATATGGCGCTTACGTTTACTTGAATTAGCCCCGTAACATAGAGGTAGTGCATGATCAAATGCTTAGCTTGCTAAACATAAAACAAAAAGGATAAAAACAGCTATATTATCAAGCTTCCTCCTGCGGTTTGATCACGCGATTTTACATAGTTCGTGTAATATTTCAAAGCGAAAAACGATGCACACTACCTTGCACTTTCTGTCACTAAATGCACGCTTCCTTCAAGGAAGTGCAAGGCAAGGAAGTTCCTTGCTAAGATCAGTTCCGCCGTTTTGAGCGAAAATGGTATCATACAGGCAGAGAGAGCCACTATTGCATTATTCTTAGGAGGACAACATTTTATAAAGAAATCTTTGCGAATAATGGTATAAGAAGCTTCGTGTAAAGATTGTATATTTCAAGATCATTAAAAAGGTAATTATGTACATTTATAATTAAACTTAATGACTTAGCTTTGGTATAGAATAACAGGTTTTTAATAAGGAAAAACCTGTCGCATAATTCGCAAATGTGCGCAAAAAAGTCTAATTCCTGAAGGCATAAAACTTTATATCTATTTTGTATTGCGATTTATTTTTATCGGAGATAATAATGGGTAAATAAAACGAGATTTTTCATTTGCGTAAAGGGTTTTATATCACAGTTATCCTTATGGATTAAAATCCGTTGTTAACGCGCTGCGCGGGCGCAAGAAGTATGTGGAAATCCATTATTAACGCCCTATTTTGGTAGATTGTGTCGTAAACTGTCATAATATATATGGTCTGTTATAATGCTAAAAGACAAAAAGTTTTTATCATCTAGTCCGCAAAATAATAAATCTACTTCGTTTAAAAAATAATTAAGAAATGAAGCAATAATAGCACGGTCGCTCTCTACACGTACAATTACACTCTTCGAAAAAAATGGCGCGCATTTGACGTGAATAATTAGGTGGACCTATTAAGTACTCCTTGCACAAATGACAGTGACATTTTTTAAGTTCAGAAACATAATTAGACGTTATCAAACGAGATCAATTCTAATGAGGATTTATTAGTTCGGAAACGTCAGTGATGCCATCATTAAAAAAAAATCTCTTTACGCTAATTCCTGGCAATATTTTGTTAGACGCTCAATTCTTTTTTGCCACAGTTCAAGGCAAGCAACTTTACAACCTTAAAGGTAATTCGACTTCCGTCATTTTACCAGTGTTCCATCATAATCTAATCAAGTAATCATGTGTATTCTATGCGTGTACATAATTATGGTCCATATTATGGCCTGACAAAGCCGCGCCGGACAGTTGACAATACGTAGTTACTGTAATAACAACGATGTAAATAATTGTAATATCTTGTCAAATAATATGTCAGTTTTATAACTCTGATAGCTTGGACGATTTTCTGAATTCTCATTATTATTATAAAAATCTATAGAACTTAAAATCACAAACTTAATGTATTAAAATAATTATCTAAGCAAAACCAAGTGTTTGGAAATGTGAATTTGTTTTTATGTAACTGGCCAAAAACAATAGTAAACCTATGTACTTACTGCAATGTCATTGTTTCTACATTACCATCACAAAGGAAGACTACATTTCACAAAGACATTCAACTGTCAAACACAATAAGCACGGCATGTCAATGAACATTGCGAAAAAACAACATGTTTCTAAGAATTTCATACAATAATTATATTGGATATTCTAGAATCCTAACTGTTAATACCAGTATGTAGTAAATAGGTACATAAATCACATAAGTACGTCGTCTTAGGACGTCTCATCCTAAAAAGTATAAAATATTAACAACATTTAAAGGATCGTAGAATCCTATTTAGTTTAATAAAAAAATAAAAAATACATTGTAACGTAACAAACAAGGGAGCCAAGCCGCGAGCTCAAGCTAATAGTAATAAATAAGTAATTAAGGTATAATTGACAAAAAACGCAAGAAAATTTGAATTTCGCGCGATGAGCGAAACGTTGCACCTTAAGCGCAGCTAGTCAACACCTATTCAGGCCAGGTCTACTATGTAGGTAGATTCTACACAACGTTTGTAGTACTACTTTTACGCCACTTCGTTTACTTCGCCATACTTTACAAGCGCATAATTCAATGCAATCTGTATTTAACTAACGCTTAGAAGATGCACCGGACCGTAATGTTTGCGAGCCTGTTGCATGCCTATAAAGAAACTCTACAGAGTGTTCTGTTAGACGACGGACATCGTTTTCTTTCCACCAGGAAATGCCAAAAAATGTTTCGTAAATTTCGTCGAATTCAATGAAATTACTTAATACTTACTTATTACCTATTTAATTCACCTACGCATACATAGTACCTACCTAAGACATTGTTCACAATGAGAGTAACACTGCCTACAAACTGCTATGAAGTTTGGCAGAATCAGAAAAAATGCTATGTATGTTTAATTATGGAGAAATAAAAAATAAAAATAAAAACTTGAACGATTGATTTTTTAGAATCAGCTCAAAGATCGCGCCCATCACTGGCGCTCCTATTGGCGAGAATATGCTGTTTCACGCCTAATATTCCCGTGACCCGGGTATGTTCTAAAACTGCGACCAGACCCGCCTGAAGACGGGCAGCAGCGTCCTCTTAGTAAACTAAGTATTCTGCGATCCCGAAGCCGCCTGCTAAGCGTGACGATTTTGGCACCCCCTCCTTCAAACGTGAAAGGAGGTCTTTTTTCAGCAGTGGCCGTGTTCAGGCCGATGATGATGATTATTATCGTGAAGGGGCCCGGATAGATACGAGCTATCAACCGGTTAAATAGTCGTGTGGCAAGCAACCCGGCCACACAGCATGTATACTCATAAAAAATACTCTTAGCAATTTTACGCAAGATCATAAAAAAAAAAAAAAAATTAACGTAACTGCATTTTATTTATGCTTGTCGCTACAGACTATGTATGGGTTCAACTACTAACCTTATATCCTTCGGAGTACCTACGTGAGATATGACTCGAGTTAGTTACTTTTTTATTGCTATGAGGCTAGGTATTTGACCACAACTCACCTGACACAGAGGCCCTATTCGGAGATATGACAAATTGATGTCGATTTCGAGATTCCAATCTCGACTGTATCTCGTCTCGATTGCCTCCGACCACTCGATGTATCGACCAGAAGCCATCGTGAATATCCCTTATGTTAAGAGACGGTGTGGTCCAAGATGCTTAAGAAACCTAGCCTGTGATAGGAACTCCCCCTCCCACACCATGACAGATTATCGTTCAGTGTCTCTCTCATTGGAGGTCTGATGATGACGATTAAAATCTTCATGTTGTGCCGGTCTGTTTTCGAACGACACTGTTCTAGTCTGTGGTAATCTAACAGTTTTGATAAGACGATTACGCTCGCTACTGATTACGACGCGCGCAAGAAAGGTTTTAGTCTCATGGAGATTCGTGGTATTACACAGATCACACTAGATACCGCATTACGAAAATCGTTGTTCCTACAAAAAGTCACCAAAGTTTGACGAAGGCGCGGGTCGCGGGAAGTGCGACCAAGCGTTCTTATTGGCTATCTTTAGCTTACGCCTACTTGCGCCTAACAATCAACCAATCAGAGTAATTTCTTATAAGTGTATTTAGACTGATGCGTGATGAGCTACGAGCGTCCTGAATGCAGGATCTAGGGTGTGATCTGTGTGGTATTATAACACATATCATCATTTACTCTTCGCCGCTACAACAATATGGAGAAGAACTAGGGACTCACCCCCGCACCTCCATAGCGTGTAGCTGCTTAGTCTGGAAATTGATAAGCGAAAGGACGTAACATACTATTATCTAAAGTTTCAATTCAACGCAATGCATTCATATTTCATAAATAGATAGATAGATAGATAGAAACCTGTGTACACCAAAATAATAATAACACACGTACATAACTATCTTATAGGCTATGGCGGCTTTAAAAAAAAAAGATAAATAGGTGACTCCGATTGAACTTGATGCGCAAATTTATTCTACGTATTTTCCTGAACACGCTAGTTATAACAAGGGATTTTATCACCATCCTTGTTATTTATTGCTGTTAATCTATCCGATAGTGATATCGGCTCGTGCCTACGTGATATTTATTTATAGTGGTAATGAAGTCACAAGAACTAGCAAATAGAACTTGCAGTATTTATAAATAATAAAAAAAAGTATAACGATGGTTAGATCTAAATAAATGATTTATTCATAACGTAAGGTTTTTATGTTATATTTTTTTGCCAAAACCGAGGACCAAAGGATCATATTTAATCACTTTGTGTAGATTGTAAATTCAAAAGATCAACGCACCCTTTTATACGTACATGTATCTCTTTGTATTTCTTTTTGTTTAACCTAAAACGGGCAAAGTTCATTAACATCGCATTTTTAGAAGCAATTCGAACGTTGTTGCGTTGAAATCGGACGCCTGACCCAGTTCACTCCGTACTGATAATGGAGTTGAATACAGGGAAGCGAAGTAATTCCCTATTCGTTTAAACATTCGTGAGCTAGTTTACATTTCATTTAAGTAACTCTCTAAGGATTTTGGGGATATTTCTGAATCTTTGGCAGTGGGAGACAAATTTTATTTTATTCATTTAGTAATTTTATTTATTTATTAAGTAATATTTTACAATAAAAACAAATCTCAGTCAGAGTTAAGCAAAGTAAGTCACGGTCAAGTAGAAGTCATGCACTCATGCGATGGATAAGTATCCACCGCTTTACTGGGGCATGTTACTGGAACATTTTACTGAGTTTTGGACACGAAATTACACGATTAATCACTTTTTGTTTTAATGAAACGGGAATACTCACGTTAAATTGAGTTGGTTGTTCCGACTATAGTTTCGATCACATTCGGTTACCTTTATCAAGGAATGCTAAGCGAGACACGCGCGCGACCTCGTCTTGCTTTGCACGATTAATCACATTCCATTTTTCTACACTCGTTGAAGAACACAACTTCTATATAGAAAATAATGCAAAGCAGCGACATGTTTTTTCACGTTGGAGGTTCTTTGGTGGGTTCTATTCTAACGTCTAGCGCTATATCGCTAATTGAACACATCAGATTCACTCATACCGTCACAGTACCCCGCACCGTTTGACAAGTGTACTAGGGATGGATCCAAGAATCTATAATAATTTGCCTAAATCGGTGCTGGAATCGGAGAGCGTAGCTAGCATTCAAAGGAAACTGCTAAACTTTTTGATAAAATATAAGAGTTATAGAATAGATGAATTCCTTGAGGACCAATTGATTTATTAATATCTCATATAAAAAAATGACATTGTGATTTAACGTTATAATAATAGTAATCCAACTGTTAGTTCATGTAGTAGGCTAAGTAGTATTTTGCTTAATTACAAAAGGCACTTGCCCGGAAAAAAAAATGTAACGTTCATTATAAGGTAAGGTACCAAATAGTAATGTAGTAAATGGTTTTTATTTGTGATTATTATAAATAATCACATGATTTAATAGATATTGTACAATGATACAATGACTTTATTGTTCTGTGAACTAGATGATAAATGTGTAACAACATAGGTGTCACGTAGGTAGTATGTCCATTATGGACGAAGCTGTTGAGAGCTAAACTATTTTAAGTTCTGATAAATATTAACACAGTCTGCAAGAGCACATAAATTACGAGAATAATCAGTGATTTTAAAAGGTAATGCGCTAAACCGAATTAGAAAGCCAGCGTGCATAATTTTAAATACTGAGTTCAAATGTTCACATGAAACAGACAGAGCAAAAAATGACGTACTAAAAACCCACAACTATGAGTTGATGAGTTTGATATATCGGCGAAAGAAAACTTCATAAGAAAACAACCCAAGTTTCAAGTTGAAAATCTGTTGAAAAGCACCTCACTGTGTGTTCCACGAGCCTCGCTTGAGAACTGTGGACTTATCCCGTAACTCTGAAAGCGATAGCGAGAGTTGCGCGAGCGGGACTAAGTTGGTACGAGCGAGATGGCATGCTCTCGCAATCAGAATCACGAACGTTTCAAAGTTAGAGGATAAGCCTCCTGGTTTCCCATTCAAGCGGGCTTATCCCGTAACTCTGAAAGCGATAGCGAGAGTTGCGCGAGCGGGACCGCGCATAGTGCGACTAAATTGGTACGAGCGAGATGGCATGCTCTCGCAATCAGAATCACGAAAGTTAGAGGATAAGCCCCCAGGTCAGGTGTGTATACATTCCTCGTACACACGTTCACTTGACATCAGAGTTTGTGGTATTCCTATTCTCTTAGTTGTAGTTAAAAAAAAAAACATATAAATCCGATTACTAGAGACGAGATCGCATACCAACACGACATAATATAAAGTGGTGTCACGGACTCACGAGTCATTTCCTGCTCTTTATACAATTCGGACGGAAGCCAAATTTAACCTTTGAACCGACAACCATTACTGTTTACATACCGAATAAAATATCAATCACATGATAATTATAATAATTGGACGGAAGAGCAAAAAAATTGCATGACATTTAGTTTAATGTCGCCAGTATTGTGGTTTTTGGAACGTTCTTGGTAACCCAAAAACTATACAACCATCGTATTATTCTGTAAGGACGCATTGAGAAGAGGCCAGAAACTTTCACTTACTATTGCCGGATGTGGAGACTTCCATGAGTTATGACGTTTATTTATCAAAATTCGACATCGTTAGCTTCAATTTATTGACCGAGCGAAGCGAAAGTCTCAGAGTTTACTGGGACAAATCGGCATTTGTATGTATGTTTGTATGTTTGTGTGTATATTTGTCCGATGATAACTTGCGAACCGTTGATCCGACCTTCATGAAAAGCAAGTAGCTCTAAAAAAAAATAAGTTCGAATATGAGCTGAATCGGTCCAGGGGTTGTGAAGATATTGGGATCGCAGGGTCTCAGTTCGCCGCAAACTACTAGTGTTTATTCCCATTTTCTTTTCGGCTTGAATTTGACCTCTACGAGGTGATGTTAGCAGGAATAGTACGCTGGCGGAGCACGTTTTCCTGGATACTTTGTAGTCTATCTTTGAGATAAAGTCAACCACGTGGTACCTGTACTAATCCGTTCTGAATTTTGGCATGATTGAGCATCACACTAATATTATAAATGCGAAAGTTTGTTTTTAAGCAGGTAAGTATCTAACCCCCGAATACGAAACGCTTGTTAACTTTGATAACAGATTAATTCTAATGCTGCCTTTGTCTGGCACTAAGCAAATGACAAAGGCAGCAACAGACTTAATCTGTCGTCAAAGTTAACACACGTTTCAGTATTCGGGGGTTAGTGTGTTTGATCCCGTTCAGCTCTGTAACTGCAGAACGGATTTGGATGAAATTTGGTATGGAGGTACCAAACACGAGCACCGCCCCCTATGCCAAGGAATCAAAGTGAGGCCATCAGGTTGTTTGCCATCTGACCGCGACAGACCAGGAGGCTCCAGCACACACGGCACTTCCGTTTCATCCGGGACCCTTAGTATAATTTATCTCTACTATATACTACTAAGCTTTTAACGTGAGACGTAGAATATGAAAACAGGTTTTTTTTAAATCAGTTTATAGTAAAAGGCTAAAATAAAAGTTTAAAAAACATAATATTCGTAAGTGTCATGCTTAAATTAGTAATTTGAGGTTTTTTAAATTCGTCCTTTTTTTGGGTTTTATTGCCAGTCAATGTTTCCATTTCAAGTTTTCCTTCACTTTTGATCTCCGGATTTTAACTTCTTATTTGCACATGCTTCCTTCACATTTAAAGTTAACAATGAGATACGTTGCCTTGAATTTTCAGTTAAGGAAATAATCATCCATTTATTAACTCTTACGGAAACTATCCGTACAAAATCTTCATGGTAAAATTTTCAATCAAAGTCAAGAAATGAAATGTCTCATGCTTTCCCTTTCTAAATAAGGACAAATTTTTGACAGAGGACAAGACAAATTACATGGACTTCGTCTAAAATTCTTAACAAATTCAGCAATCACCACATAATACAAGTGGCGCTAGAATGAGAAAACGGATTTTAATTCATAAAATTTACTCATTCAGCATTTCTGCAAAAGCCTTTATACATCCCAATGCTAGGATATTGGCCTACCCTCGAAGGGTGATAAGGCCATATCTACCACGCCGGCCCAGTCCGGTTTGGCGCATTTACGTACGCCATCAAATTTATTCTCCGGAAATATGCAGGTTTCCTCACGATGTCTACCTTCGCCGATAAACCGACAAATATGATGCGAGCGTGCTTCCACTGAGCCTGAATAGCCTTTGAACACAGAATTTTCATTATCTGAAATCTTCAAAATGTTGTATCTTGTTGATCAGAACACGACTAGTACTGGTGACTAAGTATGGGGTCTGAAAAATTAGAATGGTCAAGGGGAAGTAGAGAGTTGGTTGCCCGCTAACTCTCTATTTAGTTTGAAGGCTGGGGGGAGGGGGGGGGGTTGTGTCACCTCTAGCAAGCCCTTCATACCTGACCGCGCCACGAATCTCTCCGTACCAAGTCACATAATGAAACTCTAACCAAAAACATCAACAGTACTTTTTACTATGAAAACTCGTGTGGTTTTGACACAATTTGTTTTAATAAAACGGGAATACTCACGTTGAAAAACAACAATTGAGTCGGAATAAACGACTCAATATAACGTGAGTATTCCCGTTTTATTAAAACAAAATCAACAGTACTTATTCATACTTACTTGTATCCGGTTAGGATGTTCAGCAGGGTAGATTTGCCGGCGCCAGAAGGTCCCATGATGGCCGTCAGTTCGCCGGAGCGAAGTCGGCCCGAGACCGACTTGAGGATCGTCTTCACATCTGTGGACACATGGTTCAAGTTAAACTTATACACACGTCAATTGGCTTAGTGCATCCTCATAAATCAGGGATCGCTGAGTTAATTCTTTGTCATCGTCAATACCAATTGCTTTGATCCATTCGAGGGTTTTCCATTCTGGTATTTTCCAAAGTTTGCCACTGAGCCCATTGTTCCGCATCGGGGACGGCAGAGGTAGTCATCGAATAAAAATGTCGTGAAATTGAAAAAAACGTGTAAGAAAAAATATTTCTTCCTTTGTAGTGGCATATTAATGTAAGTATTATTTATGTAGACAATAGACAATGGTATATTTGCCTAGTTGTGGTTAGCTCACAGAGCTTGAAGTCTGTTTTAGCAAAAAAATAAAGGTTTAACCTTCTATCTACATACAAACAAAACATTCACTATGTAACTTTGTGAAGACTGCTCATCAATCGTAGCGGACAAAAGTCGGTCGAATACTTTGCGTGCCTTTCAAAATTGACACAAAGTTATTCGTAAAGTTAACGAAAAACCGAAAAGATAGCGTTGAATTTTGCAAAAAAAAAAACGATAATTCAAAATATTACAAGATCCAATGTCACTTAGTACTCACTTAGTACTACACATGATATAAGTACTTACTAAGTGACATTGGATCTAAAAAGGCTAATCGTAACACTAAACAAGATGAGACGTCGTGTCACGAAGATGGAACGAAGGATTCTTCAATACCGCTCGAAAACTCGTAATAATGTTTAGGATCCATAGATTAAATCGACAAATAACGTGTGTAAACGTAAAATGGCTGTGTACCTTATTTTTAATGTGCTCAATACTTTTTGTCAAATGATTTATCTAATAAGTCAAGGGCCTGTATAGAAGTGAAGGACATGAAGTCCTTCACATTTAGTAAGATTTGACCCACAGATCACACCCTAGATTCTGCATTCAAGACGCTCGTAGCGAATCACGCATTAGTCTAAATACACTTATAAACAATTACTCTGGTTGATTGTTCGGTGCGAGTAGACGTAACCTTGAGATAGCCAATGAGAACGCTTGGTCGCACTCCCCGCGACGCGCCTTCAAACTTTGGTGACTTTTTGTAGGAACAACGAATCTCGTAACGCGGTATCTAGTGTGATCTGTGATTTCACCCTAAGATATCTATAGAGATTCTTTAATTACTGTAAAACATATTAACTAATAGGCAAGGTCAGTTCATATGGACTATGGACTCTCTCTCTCTCTCTCTCTCTCTCTCTCTCTCTCTCTCTCTCTCTCTCTCTCTTTCTCTCCTCTCTGTCTCTCTTACTCTTTGAATATCTTGTGATGGCCTGGAATGTTTCGGAATTACAGTCACGTAGTCGACAAAATCCTTTGTTGTGTTCAACATTAGTCATATTCTGTTAGAGTCAGAGTCCCCTTCTGACAGTTCAGTCAGTTAGATAATTCAGTATAATTTTCGCAGATAAGTAACTACTTTAGTAGTTTATTCTTTGTTGAATTGAAAATAATATAATATAATAATGATTATTATTAGCATCCCTTTATTAATATGTTTTTTACATACATTTAAATAATGAATATTATAATAAACTTAACTTGATTAAAAAGTTATTGTCATTATGAATTTTAAGTAATTTCAGGTTTTTATTAGTTTTCTATATTTCATTGTTTATAAAATACTAGCTGTTATGCGAAAGTAACTCTGTCTCTGTCTATCTGTATCCCTGTCTGGGAGTTTGTCGCGTTTTCACGGCTAAACGGCTGAACAGATCGACCTGATTTTTTTGCATAGATATAGCTTAAGGGTCGGAGACGGTCATAAGTAATTATTTTTTTACCTCCACGCGTACGATGTCGCGTGTAACAACTAGTAGTACATAGTCCACGAAATGCTATATAAGAAAACCCACTTATATATACGTGTACAATGTATATAGGTGCAGTGATTTATACCAGACGCTGTCATACCTCGGACAACCTCTGATCTCTTATTCTCGGCATGTTTGACGTATTTTTTTTATGTTACTACAAACAAGTTGTCTCAAACGAGTTTGCTAATATAGTAGGAGCCTCTAAAATAATTATTACGGACCCAAATCTTCTTTCTTGACAAAAGTTTTTGGCCACATTGCATTGCAACCAAAAGGGTGATTTTATTCAATTCTGTGAAAAAGGCCACTTGGTTTTCCATTTTTCACTTGGAACACGGGCCGAGAACTTGCTAGAATGTCGAATACCAAAGATTCCAGCCCGTGCCTTAATAGCACTTGTGTTCAATTATTTGCTTTGAGCACGCTTATTTAGAAGCATGCTAAACAAAACAAATGTGTCAGTTTGAAATGCACGCTTGATTTAAACATGCTAATAAGCATGACATTTTATGAGCATGTGTAACTGTACCTTTATTATGTTTTTATTTTATTTAGCATTTCCTTAATTCTCATTTTTTTAAAGCCCACACTGAGATATCTTCACAGTCAAAATGACGAAAGATTGTTGACCTTACTTTATTCGTTTTGAACTTTATCCATATCGGTTTCAAGGTACACTTCAGAACTTCTTAGTTAACCTAAACCGGCTTCCTTTTCCTACAGTAAAGTGATAAAGTAAATAAAATTATAAGATAATTTATTTACTTTAAAATTAAAAGGTGAATCTTTGCCTTTTTGTGATAAATTGTATTCTTAACCTTAAGTTACCCTTTAACTTATATCAAACCAGGTACTTTTATAACAGAAATATTTTTTTGATAATAATTTCAAAAGAGGATAACTGAGTTTTAGCTCTTAAAAGTCAATTATCCTCTTTATACTAGCTATAATATAGAGTAGTCGTCTTAGTTACGTCGATTCTGGTACTGTTGTACCATTTACTATACTAAATTTCACAGCACTCAATTATTGCCGTCTTATTTCCACACATTGAAATGAAAATAGGAGCAGATTTGAATAGATTGAATTTGAATTTTAGTCGAGTCAGATTGGTTTTGTCTAGTGAGTGGTACATCAGAATCGTTGGGATAATGGCGTCGTAGCACCCGAATGGATTAACCAATTTTGATTTAGTTTTTTTGTTTGAAAGGTAAATTTGTTCGAGAGTGTTCTTAGCTATGATTTAAGAAAATCTGTTCAGCCATTTGAAGAACAGCAGCGGATTACTATTAGTTCGGGTCGTTTTTTTAATTTTTAATTTATACTTGTTTTGTTTCTTTAAATTTTCCTAATTTGTATATTTGTAGGACAATCGCCTTGACGATACGATAAGCGATACCTACTCTTATCGACATAGATTAAATTATAAATTTATCAAAGAAATGCTACTAAGTAGAGGCATTGGCAGGCTGACATTAAGTACCAACAGTAGCTGCTGCATCGTCTCTAGGGATTACGAAATAAATCTTATCGATCGAGTCGGATACGTCGAAATATGTGACACAATGCGATAGTGAATGCCGATTAGGCAAACACGTGGCTGGTGGGGAAATCGGAAGGGCTGACAAGCATGTACGGATGAATAAAGAAACATATACACATCAATACTCATTAATTATTATTAATGGTATCTCGATTGGTAATTGCTTTTTTGATTGTATTCCATGCGGCAATTGTAGTTTTTATATACAATCTGGCAAAGAACGTCGCACTGAACGCACTACTTTTTTAATAAACGCGAAGATACTCGATACTTTGTGTGTTTGATATCTTGGAGCCCAGTCAATTTAGCGATTGGCTAAATTAACAGGTTTTTTTTCTGTACATAATTGTAGAACCAACTTCTCACATTAATATACAAAAAATTAAACAAAATGCGTATCCGGAACAGACTCAAATTTTACAATTTGCAATATCGTCTCTATTTGCGCTACATTAGAGTTTATTTCAGATGAAGATCTTAATTAAGCACGTCAGTGAGTAGTCGACGACGATATGTATTACGGCTCAAACATAAATGGTTTTTCTATGTTCCGTACCTCCAGACTAAGTCAGCAAATGATACCAAGCACAGTTTTATATTTATGTTATGTTATGAGTATGTCCGGGTCAATATTAACCTGTAATTTGACTGGGCTATTATTCAGGATCAAACGGCTGCACCGATTGTAGTATTGGCAAGTGTGTGTATACTTATGATGCTTTGTTTCCCGAAAAATGCGTAAAAACGTTGATAAAACATTACATGTTAGGTGGCCTATAACGTCGAATCTGGAGCCGGGGTCTGAGAATACGACTAAAAGTAAGAGCCGATTAAAAGAAGACATTCGGACTCTTGGATGGTTACATTAGAGGATCTGACCTCCCTTTCAAGCAAGCCCAGGGAAGACATCGCCTCCATGCCCGTGCCTCTTTAGAGCTATAGCTAGCCTGTAGAGGTCCCAACATTTATGATTTCATGTGTAGGTCAGTTCATTAAGTATATACTCACGATCAGCAATTTCGCAAAAGATTTAAAAAAAAAAAGATACTCTTGTGCGACACCATTACCGACTTTGTAAAACAGTGGTGTTATCCCACAATCTTCGTATACTCTCTCTTTACCGTTAGGTAAAAATTGTGCTGCCAACTCACTGTAAAGTTCTGACGACATAGCAAACAGAGTATCTACGCAAAGTTGCAAAATCTTGGATCGTGACATTGCGTGCACACAATATATCTGCTATCGCGGTTGAGACAACTGTTACAATGTTTTACTATGAAAACTGACGTAGTTTTGATACATTTTGTTTTAATAAAACGGGAACACTCGCGTTAAATTGAGTCGGTTAGGAGCAGAGTGCAAGGCAAGACGAGCTCGCGCTTGTCTCGCGTCTCAGCATTCCTTTGTAAAGGTCACCGAATGTGATCGAAACTATAGTCGGAATAACCGACTCAATTTAACGTGAGTATTCCCGTTTTATTAAAACAAACTGTTAGAATGGTTTATTTGCCTCGCTACCAGAAGACTGCGGGGTTTTACTATACCGCTTTGGCCGAATTCAGGTATCTAGAATCAAGCGGTTATCGTCGACCTCGTAGCTTGTCAGACGGACTGAATGAAATTATGTTTTCTAGACATCAATAAATTGTTGTGTAGTAATATATTTTTCCAGAAAAAAATACCTGTTTTTATCATGTATTTTTTTTTTCAAAAAAGAAAAAAACATTTTTTGCAATATTAGTAGTACCCGAATTGTTTTTAATAGCGACGTTGGTGAAGAACAAAAACTATATTAGGAATAAAGATAAAATTTGCTGGTAAAATGCTTTTTAAACGAATGTATGAACTTCTGCGTATAATTAAATTAAACACTCATACGAACAAACATCCAAGAAAAACAAATTATACATGATCATATTATACGGAAATGCCAAGTCTTGTTTAAAAATCTTGAGATCAAAACAAAATTTATACTGAGACTGATCAAAAGAATTGACAAAACATATCGCATATACCTGAATGACTTTTAACTAAAAACACCCTGACAATAAATACAATAATATGATGCAAATTTTGGTAAACAGTCTTCTTAACCGAGTACCAAGTAAGATTCATACTTCGTCACAAACTTAGCGCGGTCGTAGCTAAGATTATACTTTGTTGTCCATGGCAGTATTTGTTTTTAGCGAAACCTTTACCGGTTTTTTAAGCAGGCTTGATTGACAAACAACAAAGATAGCAATACATAAAATGATACTGGAGTGAGTGAAACATAACATTTATGATGTAAATTAATTTTTATGTGGTATGATAACATATCATCGTAGAAAATCGTGGGATCATTATTCAAATGTCAATAATAACTACATCTTTGCTCACTTGGTGACGCCACTCCAGGGATATTCAAATCGATGTCGATTTCGAGATTACAATCTCGACTGTCTCTCGTCTAGGTTGCCTCCGACCGCTCGATGTATGTATGTATCTCGCCATCGTGAATATCTCGAAAAATAGCGTTGAGAAAAAGAAATCTCGAAGTTCGACATTTTTTTCGAGACGAGATTGAATCTCAGCTTATTTTCTATAAGATCGACTCATCGGATCGGATCGCTTAGCTTACCTTGACAGTGTTCCAAACGTTTCTGAATATAAAAATTTGCGCTTAAGCACCGAATTTTTACATACGGAACCGGAAGCGTAAATCTATGCAAACTCGTCTCTGAATCTTAGCCTAAACATCTACCAATCATTTCCTGCATGCATAAAATTAGACAATATTAGATGAAATGAAACTGTAGAATTATAGTGTTGTAATTAGTCGCTTGACAGACTGGGACAGAAAGGCGGTTTCTAGTGTGATTAATGGACGCTATTGAATCTTTTCTTTGCAGTGAGCATCAAAGTCGATGCCTTTCAATATTCGTTTTAACCACAACAGAAAGAAAGAAGAGCGCTACTCAGCAGTGTTTCGTGACCTGCGGTTAATCTCTAATGCGCAGTCATGTCAATTGCCGTAAAGGCAATTACTTGGCCCGCCTCCAGCAGCGCTTCCTTTGGCCAGCGACGCTGAAGGCGGACCTATGCATCCTGTATGGTTGGTTACTCATTGATCAGTCATGTATGTCTCCTGAATGTTTTTTTTTTTAATTACTTATCCCGCACATGCCACTTGCACTTGTTCTATTTTAATCAATTCAATATAATGTTCCCAGTCTGTTAACAAATCTTTATATAATTATAAAAAAAGAATCAAACCGCAGACCTAACGGCTAATAATGGAGACGTGAAATTTAAACCCGATACTCCTCTAATGTAATGTTCAGCAGTGGACGTCTTATGGCTGATGATGATGATGATGACTCCTCTAATGGTCTATGTGAACAATAAGACCAGATTTCGCGAAATTCCACCCCTAAAGGGGTAAAAAGATTTTAAATGTTGGAGGTCCATACCTCCAACATTTAAAATCTTTTTATGCTATGCCAATGAAAGTCGGTTTGTGTAATAAGCATAAAAATAAAGAAAGGCATGATGATAAAGAAGGCTATCAGGACTTTTCGAAAATCAACCTCTTTGAAATTACTGTAGCTCATGTGAGCAAAGCAGTGCGGGCAATCTAGTACGTTATAGCATGGTAATGTCCAAATTTAAACTTTATTACAATTATTATAACTTTTAATTTTTAACTATACAGTACAAAAATATTACTAGTCAAGGTAACTTCTAAAAAATTTGACGAGAATAGTCACTTACCTTACCTTATTATTATAGCTTGCACAACTATACAACTAGCCAATTAATATAAGACAATATTTTTAAAAGGTCCTTAATAAAGACAACAATCGGTCGGACCTTGGCTGGAGATATCAAGGAGACGTAGCTAATTGCAATCATTCAATAACTGCAATGCTTCTTACAAAAATATAGGTGAATTTCTAGCGGAAGGATTACGAAGTCTTTAATTGGGCATAATCTTTTTAAGTAAAGTTCAATCATTTTTTATTTTAATAATAAGTAGATATTTTAATGAGAAATCGCAAATCATGATTTGCATACAGACATACAACATGAAACATGTATTATTTTATATTTAATAATTACTAGCTGGTGCCAGCGAAGCTCGGCCTTCGGCCTCGCTAATCTCTTCATGCAAACCTTTTCCTCACAATTACAAACACAACACATTTTTAAATTTATGGACATTTAAATGGTTTTTTTTAAATTTATTTCTTCATAATTAAGCATAGATAGTTTTTTTTTCTACTTCTGCCAAACTGCATAGCATTTCATTGACGCCAACAATTTTTGAGAAAGTCACTTCATTGAATCCAACGCCAAAGTGAGTATTTACAAGAAATTAAATAACATTTATATTAAAACGAAATTGTAAATATTGATTTGTTATCCGTGGTAAGAATTAATTTGTTAAAAAAGTTCTTAGTCTAGCTGAACTTCTACGTGCATGGCGTGAGTGCATATCACACTAATATTATAAATGCGAAAGTTTGTATGTAAGTGTGAAGATGTAAATATGTAAGCGTGTTTGTTCCCTTTCAACTCTGTAACGGAACAACGGATTTGAAAGAAATTTGATATGGATATAGCTTATATCCTGGATTAACACATTGGCTACTTTTTATCCCGGAAAAATAGTCGGTTTCTGTAGAATAGCGGGTGGAACCCCGGGGCGCAGCTAGTAAACTTGAATTCAAATATCTTGTGTTCTATATGGAATTTCAATTTAATTAGACATTCCTTTTTTTTTTATTTGGTTATTCATTTGTTTTTTCAGCATGTGTGTTTTCTTGGACGTCGTTTTCTTTTGGACAGTGAATAGTATTAGTATCAGGTGAAATTTATGGCTCTTTTTGAATAATATCGCTCAATAATCATCGAAGTATCTGAATATATTGCTGCTCTCGTAGGCATTACACAGATTAGAAAATAATGTCGTTGTTTTGCTACAAGCATATTCATTTTGGGGTCATCGAGGTCGATCGACAGCACATACGCTTCAGAAGGTAGTTGTGTAGATAGATTCACGTATTATATTTTATGTAAGTATATTATAGATTGCACTTACAAACATTTTTCAGTTAGTCATTGGAAAATGCTGGATGACACAAATAAAGACGATTATTATTCGACCTTGCTGTTAACAACGTACCTACATCATGCACTTCCAGTATTTCACAAGTGACGGCAAATAAGGTATTAATTTATGGCATGCTCAATTAAATGATCATGTGTTCCATCATGTGCACCACAGTTAGTGATCAAAAGCCGAGCCTGTCAGGAATTGCTAACCCCCGATTACTGAAACGTTCGTTAACTTTGACAATAGATTAATTCTAATACTGCCTTTGTCTGGCACTAAGCAAATGACAAAGGCAGCAATAGACTTAATCTGTCGTCAAAGTTAACGAACGTTTCAGTATTTGGGGGGAAAAGTAATAAATACTTATTATAAAATGCCTCTATCCTTTAATACTCTGTCTCTGTGGTCATGATTTTATTGGTATAACTTCAGTTTGCGAAATACCTCTCTATACAGGTCTATACGAAACGGGCTCATAGTACGCATGATTTTGAACAACTTTTACTATGGGACCAAACCTGAAATCGAGAAAAAAAACACATGTTCCATTTTGTCGAGTATCATTGACATTTTTCTATAGAACAGCTGTTTTTTCTCGATTTCAGGGTTGGTGCCATAGTAAAAGTTGTTCATAATGATGGGTACTATGAGCCCTTTTCGGCTTAGCATACCTTTTCCTAATGACCCTGTATAATTACAAAATATCTGTCTCCTTATTTTTCTATTTATCTGTTAATGCTGGGGTTTGCACTTTACCAACATACGAGTTCATGTTTTACACTGTTCATTACAAAAAAATCTAAAGTGGATCATAATTTAGGGATTTACGTTTTCAATTCCTTTATTGAAACCGGCAACGTAGATTTAAAGTATCTACAGATAATATAATGAAGTATTAAAATGTAATATTATCTAGGTACTAAGTAATAAGTTAGATAATAGGTTAATTACCAGTATCTTTATTTAATAAACTGGTTTCTACGTCAATATATATGGTTAAGTAATGCGAGATTGAATTTTAATTGCATTCCATCATTTAAATTCATTTACTTATTTACGAAATATATATAGTCGATACACTAGGAAATATAATCTTATTATTAAGGTCATAGCTACAAGAGCTCTAGAAGACTCATTAAGCGATAGATTATTAAAAGACATCGACATCGTTAAGGAATATTATCGACAATTATTTACCCGTTATCAATTAGAAAACAAGGATGTTCGTTTGTAATCTAGAACTTATCGAAGTAGGGCTGGGAAACGCAATAATTAACGCTGCGTGGTAGCTACCCGGATTTTAAGGTTCCATGGGCTTTCGTGGGATAAATTATTTATAGGGAATGCCGGAATTATAAAGGAAATACCGAGGGTCGGACTAAGTAGCGTACTTTGGAAAACGTCCAAGAAAGGTCTTTGTTTGTCCAGTGGATAATGTGTGATTTTAGTATGACAATACTCACTGCTTTTCCTTCCCTCTTGCACCTTGTAAGTCAAATCCGTGAACGCCAAGTCCACTGGTGGTCTCTTGGGCAAGTGCGTGAGTGTCTTGTGCTGCGCCGGAGTGATGGTCACCTTCAAGCTGCCCTTCCTGTCGGACATAATCGGTTTAGTGTCCACCGGTCCCGCAGGGGACGTCTCTTTGTCTATCTTCATTTTGTATACACGATTTTAAAGTCACTGCACTACGTCACAAAGAGGTGGAAAAAAGAAACGCGCGAAGTGTAATGCGGTCGCGCACTGAGACAGACTGTCGTGACAGCCGACCGAGCGCTGACTGATGGGCAGCGCAAGAGGCAGCGAGGAGGGACGGACGAGGTTGTGATTGTGACGTTATGATTAAGGCATACTATCGTAGCTAGTAACACAGTAAGGACGCGCCATCTCGTACCGCGAGTACATATGGCAATCTACTCATACTAGGTACATAAAGGTGGCCGAATGAGTGAAAGTAAAGCATTTAGAGTGGCTAGCTTTTTTAGGCAAAATAATAGTGGCTTTACAATATTCCGATAATCTGAACTCATCGTAAATTGGGTCTTAAGGGTCTGTTTCCCTGATTCTCGCTATATCGTTAGCACTTTTTAATTTTTTTTTAAATATAAAATTACAAAGAGGGAATTTAAAAAATGATGAAGGAATAATCTTAAGAATACTTTTGTCAACATTTTAAATCAATTTTGATGTAATTGTTTTTTAATGTTTTGACATCGAGAATCAGGCAAGCCGGCTCTTAAACACTAACAGCCAACTTATTATTATAAGTAATTTCGTTGTGCTGGGCCAATCCAGTTTATTTAATTTAGAGGTTTGCCAGATCTTTGCCTGATATTCAGCCGCCAAGCAGTGTAACATAAAAGTTTTTAATTGTCATCATTACGTCCCCGTTTTGTAATATTCAAGTCTATGATAGCCGTTTTAGATTTTTGCTTGACTGACCGGATTTCTATGAAATCCTGATTGAAAACATCAAAACAGACTTGCATACAAAATGAAATTAAGCACTGTTTTAGACTTTCGTGGTGGTTTACTAAATTTATTTATTTAATAGACACCAACATGATGTACGTCATTGTAACAAAGAAGGAGGCAAGCAATGGAAACAGGCTAAACGTCACCACAATTATACGTGCAGACTACATGATATTAAGAAGCGAGTTTTACAGTCAACGACTTAAAAATAAATCTTTATAAGGTATTCATAGTAAAGTGTGAATAAGCTAGAAGTTAAAGAAAAAAAAAAAATATTACTATGATTACTAATTTTTTTTTACTCGCGGGATATTTACCACGATTTTTATTTTTGTTGAGTTCCCGATATCAACTCAACAAAAAATAAAAATCGTTGTGAACATCCCGGTAGTACTAATAGTAATACAAATTACTTTTACAATTATCATTATAGCCTTCTGTGCTGGTCATATTCTTTAGCGTGCTTTTTTTTTCTTATTCTTCATTGAATCATTATCTTACTGCTTTTAAATTGTTCAGATATATCCACATTATTACTAATGTTTATAAACAGCCAAAAAATATTACGGAAAAATCGTAAGAACAACTTTGCACACTAACAACCTGACTCATAAAAGTTGCTTTTATTTAAGCAATCCTAAAAATTCTCTGTCAAATTCTCTGTCTCTGGCTGAAGTGAAATGTCACGTGCAAAAACGAGACAGACCTTTTTAAGCATTGATTAAATTTAAGCAACATTTATAAGTAAGGCCCTAAGAACTCGGCCTATGATGATTATGACAATGTATCACTTACGTTATCAGTGTATTATTATTATAGTATATAAATTTTCTTATAAAGAGAGAGAGGACTGTTAGTGTATTGTACCCACAGATCACACCCTAGATTCTGCATTCAGGACGCTCGAAGCGCACCACACACCGGTCTAAATATACACACAAGAAAATTACTCTGATTGGTTGATTGTTAGGCGCTAGTAGGCGTAACCTTGAGATAGCCAATGAGAAAGCATGGTCATACTCCCTGCAAACCCACGCTTTCCTCAAACTTTGGTGACTTTTTGTAGGAACAACGAATCTCATAATGCAGTATCTAGTATGATCAGTGATTGTACCATAAACTCTGTGTATAACTCAAGTCAAAATTGCATAAACTATTGCTACTGTTATTAAGTCAGATATCTACTAGTGACACAGTTCAAGTGGGTAACCATAACTATGTATTATGGTATGGTAGAATGTGAACTTTGTCCTGCAGACAGACATTTCGTTTGCATTACTAACTCACAGGGGCATCGACACACCGAGATTTATGAGAAAGACAAGGAGTAAAGAAGAAATTTTGTTTTAAAACATTGTAATTGTGTGTTGTTGTATTTATTATGGTACTTGCTGATGCCCACAACTTCGTAAGCGATACAAGCTCGGCCTTCGACAAACTTTTCGTACAATACTTGTGAATTTTTCTAATGTTTTAATAGTTAGTCTGGTTTCGGGGAGCTGCTACAAATCCAATACAGGATAATACTGAAGATACTATGATCTTAGTGAAACCTGCAATTAAGTAATATGCATGCCGAGGATGTAATATTTTTTTACCTATCCCAAATAAAAGTGTGAAATCAAATTCTCATTCGATACATTTTCATGGTTATAATAGTACTTGAAGGGGAAATATTCTTCCATTATATTGGTCATATCTTTTTACTATAAGATGGGGTTTGTTTTGGTCTGTCGACCATGACCATCTCATGGTCATGGTCGACATTCAATATGAAGATACGCTTAGACAGGAATCCCACCTTGATTGATCCTTTGCTAATATTTGTCTAAGTAGGTCACTATAATATGTTTATACCTTGATTAAGCTCACAGGCATTCAGAGTAATTTTTAAGGCATTACAGACTTTTATAAACATCATACACGAATTACAATTACTATGAGGTGTAATGAATCCGATTACCTAGCAGATGCCTAAGGACTACTACAACGTACATAATGCGAGAGTGGGGCAACTTTCTATTGTAGTCTGCAGCACATCGAACAATAAAATATTACAAGCTGGCTATGTACACGAATGTTTAATTTAGTTGTGTTCTCCTAGAGAGCGGACTAGGTCCCTTCTCCGAGAAAATAACCAAGTAACGAATACCTAATAATATCGTCGCTATGATCCACGAAGAAAATATTTCAACTACGTTGCAACTGTTTCTATTCCAGTTATTTGTGGACAAAAATAACTACTCATCTTAATTTCTTACCTCAAATTGTTTACAATGTAGACGTTATCCATCATAACTGCTTTTTAACATCACTTAAACTAAATTTGAAGTATTTCCTATTTATTTTATTATTTTGGGTAACCAAACCAACACAACACAAGTAACACGAGACACAACAAAACAAACAAAAGTTTTCCAAAAATTCAAGAACATCTTTTTTTTCCTCCAACTCCAAGATCTATGTCTACGAGTTTTGGCGGGAACGTGAAGAAGTCATATCACGTCATTGTATTATTTTCCAAAACTTGTGTTAATCCGAGTGTTAATGTGTAAAAATGGTGGATTTTATCCATTATAATTTATTTTTATTCGTGACTTACTTTGCTTGACTTAAACTTATTTTGATAGTGAAATATTTGACTTCACTTGAAATATTACAATATTTAATACTGGCTAAATAAACAACCTGTGGTGCCAAAACATAAGAAAAAAAAACTATGTCTACTGTCTATGTCATATATTTTTTTAAACTTTGTTTAAGCCTTAGACGAAGCATCATACTGGACAGACCCATGAGACGTTGCCGCTCCGACGTTCACATAGTCATGTTTCTCTTTTTATTTCACGGGTCGTCGCATAGAGTAAGCGGGAGAGCTATTGTAAGATTGGCAACCTCGCACTCTGTGTCCATTTTATGACCGACTAGTCGGTCACAACATTGCGACCCGTCTTACTAAAAAAGCAAATTGGATCAAAATATCGCTTTGAATACTTAATATTGTTATACATAGTGGCATTATGGCGTGTTGTGCTGTGTATTGTGCATCGAGAACAACGAAAGGGGGAGTTAAAGATCCAGAATTATCATTTCACACGTAAGTCTTTTGTAGCGTTTTTTACCTAAAATAACCAGAATCAAAGCTAAATATTCGTTTCACTTAAAGAATATACATGTTTGAAATCATACAACTATCACGCAGTGTTATTTAGTAATAAATTTAAGCATTAATTTAAGATAAATAAATGCATTGTTTTACTTGTTCCTGCTAGTGAAGTACCACTGCACGTTTCAAACTTTGTCGATATTTGGTCGATATTTATCTAATAATATTCTTGTAATATCCTACATATACTACATTAAGTGAAACATGAACCGTTAATTCCTTTCCGCGTTTAATCGGCTTGATACGTATTCTATCGATAATTAATTTTAATCTTTTTGAAGCTTTCGCGGCTTGAAATGTATGATAATTTGTACCAATGTTGTGTCATGGTTAAACAATTAATTAAAATAAAACATTTTGTTATAGGTTTCCAAAATGTCCGGAAATCAGAAATCAGTGGATAGAGGCTGTGAGGCGCGAAAACTGGGAGCCACCTAAATACTCTCGACTTTGTTGAAAACGTTTTGAAAAATCTAGTTTTATGACTGGGCTGTCAATTAAAAAACTAGGAAGAATAAAAGAAACTAGGAGACGGTGTAGATACTTATTAACTTTCATAGTTACTATATATACTATATATATTCGTATTATTTACATGGCAATTACGAGTTTCGATGTTCAATAAAGTACATATTTTTGCAAAAATTGTGTTCTTAATTTACAAATTCTTAGTTTTGTACACTGTGTACATTTTTATCGATAGATTCTGCACTAGTTTTCACTTCCCTACTCACTAAACGTCACAACAGAAAGTGGACACGCTGCCAAAGCAATCACTCTATCCAGTGTGATACAAGATCCTTGGTTTAAGCCATTGATATTTTTGGCATTAGGAGCATGAGCATGTTTTTTTTTTTGAGAAAGAAAACTAGCAATACCAGCAATACCTTTTTTTCCCTCCAAGAGGAAAAGTATGTCAGATAATAGCAAGACCGTAATATGCATAAAGGTGTATTCAAGAAGATTGTCAAACTTCTTGGGTTTATTCATCTTGGACGTATGATGCTAAACCCATGATTCATGGTAATATGACAATCTTCTTGGTAATATGCAAGGTAAAAGTGTCTACACACGAAACGATTTGTTCGGTGCCAACTGCCAACCATAGACAATTTGTCTATGGTCCAACCAAATTGGACCGTATGGAGAGCAGGGACCCTATTCCTGAGCGCTCGAGATTATCTCGGTAACTCTCACTATAATTTAGAATTTAATGGGAGTGAGAGTGACCGAGATAAAAATGTAATTTCTCCGAATAGGGGCCCTGCCCCTGTATTGTATGATCCGATAATTGGCAGCCCGGTACACTAATTATCGGACGTACATTCCAGGCCATACATTATCGTATTGTACATTATTGGGCTGTATATTGTAGACACCTGTCAAAATTGTTAAAATCAAAAGTCAGTCAATCAATCAGCAGTGTTCCCACTTTTGCGCTTATGACTTCAGAAGATCTTTAGCGATTTATTTTCATGTTTTAGCAATACATTTTTTTTTTGCGATTTTTAGTGGTTTCTACACTATAAACCTAGCGACACATTTTTTTTAAATAAATGTTTTGCTAAAAGATAACGATAAGAAAAGATGGCCAAAAGAGCTGAGTATCCATGCCGGCCAAAAAAAGTAAACGTGCTGTTGATCTACGTAAACATGCTATACATCGTGACGTCACCTGCCGGCTCCGACTGAAGACCAGCGCTGGTTGTTCACAGCCGACATCATGCTGAGGTGGGACCAGTTTGTGACAAAAATAAAACAAAAATTGTATGTTTATTGTGTTTTTTTCTAATTATTTTCTTCTAACTTTTTTTTTGTTTTGTTTTTGTGACAAATAACTGTCTAACTGTCTAAATTTAATCTATTATTGGGGAATCCCAATGAGGCGTTTTTCAAAAAAAATAAAACCTGGTTATAAAAGTACCCAATAGATGGCGTTAGATGTACCTTGCGTTTTTTCTGTCACTGTCAAGACATGAAAGACAAAAAAATGTTTGTGTGCTTTTTTTTTTTTCGTGTTTTTTGGCTCGACATGTTTATTTAGACAATTTCAAGTAACGTAACTATGTATTTGACTTCATTTGAAATATTACAATAGTTGACACTGGCTAAATGCACAACGTGTGGAGCCAAAATTTACGATTTAAAAAATAAACATAAAATATTTCGACAGAAATGACAATGACAAGGACAGGACAATAAAACGGTAGGTCTGTTACGCCATCTAGTAAGTATTTTAGAACTACTTTTTTTTTTTTGGAAAACGCCGCATTGATATCGTTCAGTCAGTCGTTTCGTTTATTGTATCTTGAAATTAGAAGCTTTCATGCATGTAGATGTGTTAGTTGATATTTCGATTAAGTGACTTTTGAATGATACCAAATTTTAAGAAATATATTAAATGTGCTGAAAAAGAAGTGCTGAATTGGCAGAAACGCCAAATATTTTTTAAAGTTGATCAAACAGTACAGTCTGTACGATCTGTAGTATCAACCTCGGCGTCTGCAAAATGATGAAGACATAGAAGAAATATTGCTTGGGAAATTTAGGATTTCTACTAACCTATTTGTTGTATTGTTTACATTTTTGATTATGTTCCTACCTACAAATTCAAAATTCTTTATATATGACAACAAGGGTCACATATGGTTAGTAAATTTTCGAAATCTGGATGATATTTGAAACTCCATCTAGCTGCTTTAAAATCGCTAAGGTGGGAACACTGTCAATCAGTCAATAAAAATAGAATTTTTGTATTCAGCTACATACCATAGGTAATTCACGTATTTTAATCAAAAGAAATTATGTGAAATATTTACATAAATTACTTCACAGGACAATGAAAATCTGAATAGGAATCAAGCCGAAATGGAGAGCATCGCAGTAAGCAATACAATTAATTTTTTCTTTGTTCTTGGTAGACCATTGTTGATAATATGATTTATATGTATGGTTTCAGAATTTTTCAATATCGCTGTTCAAGGGTTTCATAGACAGCTTGAGAGGCGTCACCGTGCTTTTGTATTTAGATAAGGAAATTAATGAAAAGGCTCTCAGTCGCTCACCCATAATCGAAGACTCCAAACAAAAATTAAAACAGCCTAAACTCAAACAGTAAGTTATCATTATATTGGGGTTCTGGAAAGTTCTCAGCCATATCAGTAGACCAAGCAAATGTGTAATCCAGGTTGCGCTTCAATAGCTCAGGTATTACATTACTACCATAAATTCACCTAATCCCCACTAACCAATTTTTCTGACAGCTGTAATTATATTGTAAAAAGCTGAAATAACACCATAAATTTCATTTATTTCTGGTAGTTTTTTTGAATGTAACATTAATTGACCGAGTGAGCAAAGCGAATGAAAATGTATGTATCAAGTGGCAAAATTTGCTTTCATCTGTCCATATGTGAGTATCGTGTACAGATCGTATTTTCCAACCAATCTTGAAGAAACTTGGTATACAGGTTTTACAATTTTGTAGAATTTTTTAGTCATCAGTGATTTTTGATTGGTTTTTTCTTCATAAAGGGTGGAAAGTTTGCTGCGGCGCCATTCAAACAGAAATTTAAAGAGGTTGTAAAGATTCACGACCTGATATCTTTTCAACCTCTTCATAGATTTTGCTAATATTCAATATTCTTGTTACAAATTGAGTACCAAATGTTTATGCCAAATATCAAAATCGGCAGTCAAATGGCGCCACAGCAAACTTCCTAGGGGAAATCATAAATCGCCGTTGCCTAGAACATTCTATGAAATTGTAGAATTGCGGTTGAACAAAAAAGCTTGTGCTCGAGAGGTCTACCTTTGCAGAACTATTAGTTGTAGCTGGTAGCAGATTACCTGTTTTGAAAAATAGATTAGATTAGACAGAAAATGTTTTCATTCTCTTTTTTCTAAGTTTTATTGCATCTGTCAAAACATTCAGCACAGCTCCAGTGTCGGTTAGGTTTTTGCTTGCGTGTGTGCCGACGGTGATGTATGTACCAATCAGATATTATCATTCAGATTAAACACATCTTTTTTCTATTTCAGAGAATCCAAAGTACTTACCAGAGTGTTGCAGTCCTGCATACTCAATGGCTTCATATTTTTGCTCAGCATACTTGTATTTGAATATGCACTGTTACCGGGAGTCAAGTACTTAGTCACTGTTGTGTTTGGTCATGACCCCGGGGTGGCGCATAACGTCTGGGGATGGATGCAACCCTTCCTCTCAATGACGTTCAGGATGATATGGGTCATGCCGTTGTTTTTGTTGAGCAAGCTGGTCAACAGCTTGTGGTTTCAGGTGAGGATTTTCAAAGATATTTAAAACCATACATTCAACGTTACCAATACAACTACAACTGTATAAAAAGTGTATAAAAACTGTATAAAAAGTGTAGATATATTTTTCAAATAAGCGACCATTTCTCAACTTACATTTTTTCAACATTGGCTTAGGTTATTTTTGGAAACATTTTTATGTCATATTTCACACTAATATTATAAATACGATAATTTGAGTGTAATTAAGTAAGTATGTAAGTGTGTTTGTTCTCATTCAACTCTGTAACGGCTAAACGGATTTGAATGAAATTTGGTATGGAGATAGCTTACACCCTGGAGTAACACATAGGCTACTTTTTATCCCGGAAAAATATTCGGTATCTGTAGAATAGCGGGTAAAATCGCGGGGCGCAGCTAGTTGCAGTATAATCCGAACTAAACCTGAAATTTCGGACATAATTATAACAATACTGTTTCCATATTACCCATGTTTTCATCGACTTTTATAGCAGTTTCGACTTGAGCTGACTAAGTATGTAAGTACCATCTATTCAGGGGTACACTTTTTTGTATGAGATTGTCATTCTACTCGTGTAGATTTTCTTTTCTATTAGTAAGCTATGGTTGAACATTTTTTTTCAATCATTTAGTTTTAAAGTTATTCCAAAACATTCGGTAATCTGTTAAGGGAGTAAAAATATGTATGTAAGCCGGTTTCTTTTACTCATAACCACAGATCACACTAGATACCGCATTACGAGATTCGTTGTTCCTACAAAAATTCACCAAGGTTTGAGGAAGGCGCGGGTCGCGAGGAGTGCGACCGAGCGTTCTCATTGGCTATCACAAGGTTACGCGTACTCGCGCCTAACAATCAACCAATCAGAGTCATTTCTATAAGTATATTTAGACTGATGCCCGGTGCACTTCGAGTGTCCGGAATGCAGAATCTAGGGTGTGATCTGAGCTTATAACGTTTTTTTGTTTTCAGGATATTGCCGACTCGGCGTACCGGCACAGAAGAGGCCGGCCGCAGTTCATGTCGAGTGTCAGTAAAATCATTGCTGACTCACTATTCAGCCTGCTAGTGCAAACATTATTTTTAGTACAGGTACTTATACATCCTATTACAAATACAAAAAAAAAAAAAATGGTTTTGTAGTTGTACAGGTATATAGTGCATTGACACATCACAATTGAGTTCTTAAGAAAAAAATTGTTTGCACTAATAGATTTGTTCAAAATGCAAATATTACTCAGGACTCAGGACTAAAAAAGTAAATCAATATCAAAATATTTGACAGGACCTAAAAAAGTTAATCAAAATCCAAATATTTGACAGGACTAAAAGAGTTGTTCAGTAACTCAATTATTAGACAGGACTAAAAGAGTTGTTCAGAAACTCATTTATTAGACAGGACTAAAGAGTTGTTCAAAAACTCAGTTATTAGACAGGACTAAAAGAGTTGTTCAGAAACTCAGTTATTAGACAGGACTAAAAGAGTTGTTCAAAAACTCGGTTATTAGACAGGACTAAAAGAGTTGTTCAAAAACTCAGTTATTAGAGAGGACTAAAAGATTTGTTCAAAAACTAAGTTATTAGACAGGACTAAAAGAGTTGTTCAAAAACTCAGTTATTAGACAGGACTATGATTTGTTCAAAAACTAAACTAATAAACACTAAAAACAGGACTAAAAGAATAGTTCATAAACTCAGTTATTAGACAGGACTAAAAGATTTGTTCAGAAACTCAGTTATTAGACAGGTCTAAAAGATTTGTTCAAAAACTCAGTTATTAGACAGGACTAAAAGAGTTGTTCAGAAACTCAGTTATTAAACAGGACTAAAATAGTTGTTCAAAATCTCTCCAAGGCATTGAAGTGTATATTATTTCAAAAAATAAATAAAGCATCAAATGCATTGTATATCGCCCTACAATAATTACTGAACTGTATTCTTTTCCAGAGCATGCTAGTAAGCATGCTGCCCATCACATACATCGGCGAGCTGCTCTGCCTCGTCCACATGTGTCTCCTCTACTCTCTGTACTCGTTTGAGTACAAATGGTTCAACATGGGGTGGGAGCTGCACAAGCGACTAACCTTCATAGAAGCCAACTGGCCCTACTTCCTCGGCTTCGGGCTCCCGCTGGCAGTACTCACACAGTTGCCACACTCATATATTATAAGGTCAGTTGCTGTCTCCTTTATAACCGTAGACAGATAAAGCAATAGACGGCCGGATACATGTTTCTTTCCCACAGATAAAAAGGATGGAAAATTAAGTATTACTAATGAAGAAATAGGATAGTAGCGTGTGTTTAGCTATTATTAGTGAATACTGATTGGTCGAAATTGGCGACGGCTATTATTACTGCATCCTTGGTCGAAAAATTGTAATGGTAATCGTGATTGGTTGATATGTATAATGTTTTGTCTCATGTACGGCCACGCTTACCGACGTTCTACCTAACCTTTTTCTAAGTATAACCCTATGAGAGCCAACATCGATAACAAGAGATAACTATTGTATTAACTAATTAATATCTTCAAGATATTATTACAAATAAGCCATCTATTATTACAAACAAACCGTGGTTATGCTGATGCACCACCCTAAAGTTGAAAGTGTATCGCCAAGCAACATTCTAGACTAGGTATGTGTAAGCATCTTCGACCACACTATGACTTAACATTAGGTGAGTTATGGTCAAACGCCTAGCCTGTTCAACATATAACAAAAAAAAAAAAAACAAAAAAAAAAAGACGTGTTACACCCCTACGGCCCGCGACTTCATGAACGATCGATTTCGCCTACGACTTTCCAAAAGTTGCTCACCTGCCATAAAACCAAGATGGGTCGCAAGTTGAAGCTAGTACATATCTATTATTCCTGTTCTAAAAGACAAAATAAATATATATATAAATGATCGATGACATAACTAGGTAAATATAATTATTTCTGATAACTTTTACAACAATACCTAGAAGTTAGGAACAAAAGCTATGAGTAATATTGCAAACACGCGGTTTCTGCGTGAACAACGACGTACAGTGTGACCAACTTGCAGAATCGGACAAATGAAGCAACTAAAATATTCCACACGAGCATATCAGTTTTGTAAGAAACATTCGATGGTGGCTCCCCCGCTCAACTTTACAGTTTAGTTGGTCGGGATGTAAATACGATTGCTGTACCAAAGTTCAGCGTATCAAGGTTGAAGTGATATCGTAAGCAGTATTTTGGTCTTGGGGAAATTCGATCTTTTACCAAAGGCTTAAGAATAAAAATAGTGTGAAATAGATATTTATTTCTAATCCATTAAAATTTCGCACATCATTTTAATAGATTAAGTAATATAAGATTATTATTAATTTTTACACAATAACAATAACAAAACGTTCTAACGCGTTTGCGGTGTATAGCGTCAAGTATGTATAATTGTATATACAGCATGTTTTTTTTTTTTTTTTGTATTTGGGACAATAAACAGTGACATAGTATATATTAACTATAACTAAAGCACTAAAGATTAATTGGTTATTTTAACCTTATAATTATTATAATACTTATAATTATACTGTGTGATATTATAACCTTTTTCAATTTCACCCTTTTTTCAATATTTGAAGTGAATATAGTGGATATTTGAAATTTGGTTGCCTCCTCTTAAAATAAATAAATTATCAATTAGTGTTTTTTTTTTCCAGTGGATGCGTGTTTTCAATATTCTTCCCTGTATTTATCCTGAGTGGCAACGAAGCTACACCAGTCATAGGAAGGTAAGGACCAATAACATCACTTTTTACTCTACTAGGGTAAAAATAGGGTTGCGATTATGTGTAGGAATTAGAATGAACAAGATAAAGAAAAAAATAAAATTCGCCAATCCGCTCTGGGCCGGCGTGGCGGATATGTCCCAATCGCGTCTCGAGGGAAGGCCGATATACCAGCAGTGGGATTTTAGAAAGGCTGAAGCGGAAATAAATAAATATTGCTTTCGTAATCACCATTTAGCCAAAAACTCCCCAAAGCAAACCCTTCGCCCCCTTTTTTGTTTAAGTGATATATATCACTTAAACAGCCCCAAAGCAAATGGTCATAATGTAAGTTCTTAGGTTATTAAAATACAAAAGGAAAAAAAATGGCTTTTTTTTCCTTCAGATTCGTCATAGAAAATCACACTAATATTATAAATGCGAAAGTTTGTGTATAAGTGTGTTTGTTCCCTTACAACTATGTAACCTCTCTAACTCTAACTGTAACTCTGCTGTGGCTGAACGGATTTGAATGAAATTTGTTATGGAGGCGGCTTACAGCCAGCACCCACATTATGAACGTTCGTGATTCTGATTGGGATAGCATACCATCCCGCTCGTATCAACTTACTCGCACTATGCGCGGTCCCACTCGCGCACGCTCACTATCACGATCAGGAACTTCCACAATAAGGGGGTTGGATTAACACACGCTACTTTTTATCTCGGATCTAAAATATTCGGTTTCTGTAGAATAGCGGGTGAAAATGCGGGGCGCGGCTATAGTGTTAATATAAAAATGTATCTTCAAATTGTTGATAAAGCGCGATCAAGATAACATATCGTTCTTATAATTATTGACCGAGTGAACCGAAGGTCTCAGAGTTTACTGGGACAAATCGGCATTTGTATGTATGTTTATATGTTTGCGTGTATATTTGTCCGATGATAACTTGCGAACCGTTGATCCGATCTTCATGAAATTTTTTAGGCAAGTTGTTCATTTCAATACAATTTTTAAATTCGAATATAAGCTGAATCGGTCCAGGGGTTGTGAAGATATAGGGGTCGCGAGGTCTTAGTTCGGCGCGAACTACTATATAGTAGTCTAATAGCGGGTGAAGCCGCGGGGTGCAGCTATAGTGTTAATATAAAAATGTATCTTCAAATTGTTGATAAAGCGCGATCGAGATAACATATGTTTCTTCATATTCTAGCGAGTACCCGCTGCGGCTATTCTCGCCCGTGGTGGCGATATCGAACGGCATGTTTCGTTTCGCGAGACAAGGCGCGGAGGCAGTCACGCACCGGAGCTGATAGACGCATGTACTTAATGTAAGGGGATAATGGCTCTGCGGCTGACCAACGATATTCAGTTTTTTAAGGGGTATATATTCGTACCAAGCGCGTGGGCTGCCTGAACTGTTTTCTAAAACCGGTTTTGTTTCAATTCCGGTATTTCGAAGTTGAGCATTATTGCTGGTAATCTGTGTCAGGTTTTTATTGAGATATCGAATTAAAACTTTTAAAAAAAATCTAACACACCTTCACTCTATAAATCACATAATCTAGGGAATTACCTTACGCAATGAGGCGTTTTCCAAATAAATAGGAAATCGTTCTTAAATACTTACTAGATGGCGTCACAGTCCTATCGTTTTACCTGTCATTGTCATTTCTGTCGAAATATTTTATGTTTATTTTTTTAAATCGTAAATATTGGCTCCACCGTTGTGTATTTAGCCAGTGTCAACTATTGTGATATTTCAAATGAAGTCAAATACATAGTTACATTACTTGAAATTGTCTAAAATACACATGTGAAGCCAAAAAACACGAGAAAAAAAAGGCACACGTTCATTTTTTTGTCTTTCATGTCTTGACAGTGAAATTAAATTATTGAACAATTGAGTCTCAGTGAAGTAGTTATTTAGCAACTAAGAGACCATGGCCCGCTTGTAACGGCGTGATTGTCGTACGCTTCGATTTTGATGGTTGACAAGTGGTTGATTAAATAATGTTTTATTAATAATATTTTCAATTGTAATATCGAAATTAGCCGAGTTTAAAACCGGTTTTTCATTAAATACATTGTAGGCCGATGTTCTGGTTAATCCATATTACCGGAAAAACTGTCCATGCTCTAGTCTTGCTACATCTATCTGAAACTTGTAACTAGATTCAACATCGACGAATCAAAAACGGACCTATAGTAACGTTTTTTGAATAGGGCCTTTAATAAGTGCCCTTAATAACTAAACAAATACAAATAAACTTTAAAAAAATTAGCTTAACTTTTTAGCCTTTTGGAACCATTTGGAACTAGAGACCATTGACGGTTTAAAAATAACTCAAATGCAGTCAGTGAAGCCCATTATCAGGCGGAAGCGCCAGCATGCCGGCGGCATTGGTAATGTTGACACCTTCGACGCCGTCAGCATGCTGGGTATAATCTATACCCTAATCTGACTTAACTAGATGCTGGAATCTATAGTTAAAGATCGGTAACCTCGAGCGACTTTCGTTAAGTTGATTATTTTATTTATAACAATTTAATATCATTGGAATCTTGGAATATAATCTTTGGGTATAGATTGTACCCAGCATGCTGGCAGCGTCGAAGGTGTAAACATTACCGATGCTGCCAGCATTCTGGGTACAATCTATATCCTTATCTGAATTAACTAGATGCTGGAATCTATAGTTGAACCTCGGGCGACTTTTGTGAAGTTGATGATTTTATTTATAATAATTGAATATCCTTGGAACAGCGGCGGGCAAAATAGCGCAAGATGTGACTTAATAACTGTTAGAAATCAAATTTAAAATTTGCGGACAATACACAATGTTGTTGAATAAAAAAATTGTTGAAAATGGTTATTGGCAGAAAATAAAGCCTTAAGTTTTCATGATTAAGCTATTGTGTACTTATACGTACTGGAGATGACAACGCTCATTACGCTATCCCATTGAATTGTGGTCACTTTGCTAAACTTCATTCAGTCACTCGTTAGACCTCGTTTTTTGATCACGCGTTTTGTTGTATTATTTGAATAAATGAGTGTGTATTCCGAGACACCTAAGTCATATTTAAGCGAATAAGGTTTTTTTTACTAGCGAGAGACTGACTGGGGCTTGGCAAAGGTTGACCAGAATCAAATGGAACATTGCAACGTGCTGCGGTTTCACTTCTAGTACCTAGTACATAATAACTCCATGGTTTTAACACAGATCACACCCTAGATTCTGCATTCAGGACGCTCGAAGGGCATCACGCATCAGTCTAAATACTATTTAAAAAAAATACTCTGATTGGTTGATTGTTAGGCGCGAGTAGCCGTAACCTTGAGATAGCCAATGAGAACGCTCGGTCGCACTCCCCGCGCCCCGCGCCGCGCCTCAAACTGACGTGACTTTTTGTAGGAACAACGAATCTCGTAATGCGGTATCTAGTGTGATCTGTGGGTTTTAGTTAATGAATCGTAAAGCGTCAGCTTTCTATCTGTTCTTTTTTGTCTACCAGTTATGCGATACTCCTATTTGAACTATTTCTAGTTTAAAAGCAAACGTAATATTTTGTTTCTCTAATTTTATAGACCACAAAGCTTATCCGGGGAATCGCACAAATACGAATTTCGCATATCCCTGTTGGCAAAATTAATTTTTACCAAAACGTGGTATTTTTACCATGTTTTTGTTTTTGTTTTCTTGCCTGGGGGCTCTATTTTTGAATCGCGCGTATGATTTCGTACGAAAATATCATGCGATATGAAAGATTTTCTATGGACAGAAAGCAAATTCAAATGGTTCAAACCACTCATTGCGTTAGCGAATATGATTACAGTAGAAACTCGATTATCCGGCCCTCAGTTATACGGATTCGCGATTATCCGGACTACCCACCGCATACCTACACGTCGAATTTATGCAAGCATGAACGGCGGGCTTTGAAACGTTCGTGATTCTGATTGCGAGAGCATGCCATCCCGCTCGTACCAAGCTAGTCGCACTATGCGCGGTCCCACTCACGCACTATCACTATCGTTTTCAGAGTTACGGGATAGGCCCGCGGGTCGGAACTGGCATCCCTCGCCCCGCGGGATCGCTGCCCGCGTTTCGTTATTGTTTTAGTTAGATTAGCATACATCGGAAAATGATGAAGAACCCGAAAAATTAACTTTTAGCAACTGGGCAACCGATATCTGGTCCTTTGCTCTGTGAAAAAGCATTACTACATGCACAAAATCCGCTTTGCCTTATACATTCGATTATCCGGATGCCTAACCACAACAATTGGTCCGGTTAATCGAGTTAAGTTTCTACTGTATTTCAAAAATGCGTCTTTTGTATGGGATTTCGTTCGAAAGTCTGTCATTTCGAATGGTACAAGTGATATCATACGAGCGATTCAAAAATGGTGCCCCTAGTCTGGTACAAAGATTGCAATCGATTTTAAACGATCAGACGTAACTTGAAAGTTTAAACATACCATTTGAATGAAAATGCAATATAATTAAAAAAACTTGGTATGAAACTTCGACCAAAATAAAATGAATAGACGGGCCCAAGTAAGAGCATTTTGAAGACTTTAAAGTGGGCGCCGGCACTCACATTGCTTCAATCGCTCTTAGTCTGTGAAAATTGCGCGACATGCGTTCGTCAATTCATGCGATCCAAATATATGCAAAAATATGCCGTGATGTTACATTATGATATTATATTGGCAATCTCTTTTTTTGTGACAAATGTACTATACATACTTTTAATTACGTATTGAACCCTAAGTTCGATTGTTTTGATTTGTTATTTTTTAGGAAGTTGTGTGGTTAGGGCCCGTCACAGATCACACTAGATACCGCATTACCAGATTCGTTGTTCCTACAAAAAGTCACGTCAGTTTGAGGCGCGGGGCGTGCGACCGAGCGTTCTCATTGGCTATCTCGAGATTACGCCTACTCGCGGCTTACAATCAACCAATCAGAGTATTTTTTTATAAGTGTATTTAGACTGATGCGCGGTGCGCTTCGAGCATCCTGAATGCAGAATCTAGGTGTGATCTGTGGGGCCAGTCCATTCATTTTGCCCTGGTCGAAGGTACTTATGAGATATTAAAGCAATATTTTTTTTAAATTTATTTGTGGTCATATTTTGCTCACTATAGCGATCACAGGTGGGATAATATTTTAAATAACTTTAGACGTAATACAGTCGGTGTCCATGTAAGCAACACGGCATAAAGTGCCATGTTATGAATGTGACAAATTCCATGGCGTTTATTTTGCCACACGCTTGATACAATTCATTAAAAGCATTCGTACTATAGTCAAGTATCGTTACGTCGCGCAAGTCGACACCGGGCTTATTTTGAGACAAGACTGCGTGTAGTACACGACTTTTGCGTTTTTTCATGGGGTTTTGAGACAGGGATAAGTCATCAATCATTTTTTTTTTATTACAATCAATGGTGCATGGGAATTAGATGATAATATGATCATGGCTGCTACGACGCCACTTCAGTTTGATTTTGAGTGATTTTTTAAAACAAGGAACTGTTGTAAAAATCGTTTTTTGTAATGTATGGGAAATTAAAATTTAAGAACGGTATGTTTATAGATGTTTTAAGGGGGAGGCCTATGTTCAGCAGTGGACGTCTTCTGGCTGATGATGATGATGATGATGTGTATAAATTTAAGATTTAACTCGCAAGCCGCAGCTATATTTCATATTATCACAAAATTAATAGCTGTAATTATGAAGTAGAAAAATAAAAATGATGTAAAGACAATTAGTTTTCGGAATGTTATAAAATGTAGTGATATTCACTGCCTGTAGATAAAATCACTTGTCGGGAGTCGTTCAGTGGAGTAAATCTGTTGAATCCATGAAGAAGCTCCCCACTCTTTCTCCTTATCACAAACAGTGTAAGCGTACAAAGTTCTGCTTGTGAAGGTGCAATGTTCTAGTCTTGATAACCAATTTAGTTTAGTGTGCGTGCCTCATAAATTATTAGCCTCATGTGCATAAACGCTCGATAACCCAATATATACTATATAGGTAATGAGAATTAGCTTATTGTGCGTTTATGCATAATAGGTAACTCATCCTAAAGAACGGCCTCTTTCATAATCTCCAAGTAAAATCCCAAGTAAGGTACACGAAGGTTAAACTGGTAAAGAAACCCTCTGGATCATGTAGCACTAGTTTCCAAATGCCGGAGTAGCGCAAACCGTAGCAAAAACTAAAGTTACTTGGGACTTTTACTTGCCGATTAACACTATGCGGAAAGTAGCGAATGAACACTTTGAGATGATGAAATAGAGGTTCTTAGTGTAAATTGGTACAAATAACACACGAACATTGCACTAGTGTTGCCGAAATATCGATAGTTTTACAGTATTCATATTGTGCTATCGATACTATTGATTTACACATTCCATACTTCATTGACTTTCGAGGCTGTCTATGAAAATGTTGGATCTAAAACCATCACTTAACCTCGTCCAGAATGACAATAGTATCGATGTTATCAGTAGGGTAGTGACTATCGAGCTTCAGTACTATCGATATTATTGCAAGTCATCAATATTATAGTTATTTGTTTGTTTGAATCTGGCGTTAATTTACGGAAGTCCATCTTCAATAAATCTCTACTGTTTTTCCGCTGCAATATCGCGTCTAACCCGTACACCTTTTTGTCGACACATGTTTCGCCTTTACACGAGGCATCATGAGGATGTAATTACTCGTCGAGCTCCAGGCTGGGAATGAGCCCGCTCATTCCCACGGGGATAATTTTTTTTCTCATTCCCGTGCAGCCGTAAGCTGCAACCTGTGTTGACTGAGTACTCTAGGGATACGGGTGAGTACCCTATTGTACTAGACGCGATATTGCAGCGGAGAAAACATTAGAAATTTGTTGAAGATTCAGTTATTAATAGCATTACCGCAGTTTGTGCTATCGATATCGATATTCGCACTGCTGGGCTATTGATCGGCAACACAGTATTGTACAAGTTCTATAATGGTAGGTTAATGTATTACGGTACCTCAAATATGTTAACCACTTTCTTTACAAATTTATGATTTTAATAAAAAGGAATGAATCTTTAGTCTATTAATTTGTCCTTTTCTATTGTTTAATCATTTATGGTTGGTTTTTCTCCGGATTTGCAATCATTCTCGTGTAGAAGTATATTGTTGTGATTATTTTTTTACATGACACTATTTATTAAAAGGACTGACTGATTAAAATGGCTTTCATTTCACATCCTTATGACCGAGTTATATTAAAAGTTGTCACATGAAATATATCAGGGGGCTCTGAATTAGAGTGCGCCGACGACGCATTGTTCACGCGGAACTTTATATCCTATTCACGGGTCTGATCTTTTTTTTTCAAAAAGGATGCTAGGACATCAGTTTTACGGGAGTAAAAGACAACCTATCAGCAGTACTTTTAATTTAATATCCTTTTCGCAAAAATCAGATCGTATCGCAGTAATAGAAAGTGGATAGAGTAAAGTTGCGTTTCCACTGAAACGGAGCGGAGATGCAGGAATCGACTAATTGTTGAAATACACACGTCTCCGCTCGGCTGCAACAGCCAAGCGGAGACGACAAGAGTTGTATCAAATTGTATGGCGAGCGGAGTAGCGTGGCGGAGACGCGGGGTGTAGCGATGCACGCGCAATGGACAATACAAAATCTCACTAACTACGAACAATACAAAATGTCAACCCCGCTCGTCTCCGCTTCAGTGGAAACGCCCCCCCTTTTCACAGCTCCGCTCTGCTTCAGTGCAAACGCAGCTTAATGCTGACAATCGGCAAGCATGAATAAGGTGCAAGCGTCGACAAAAAGAGGTCGCCCGAAGAATCCAACTTGGTTTGGCAGCGTTCGGGAAATTACGTAATATCTTCTCGTCCGAAATCCCGCAGTACCTACCTGAAGACAAAGGTCTTCAACCAATGCTCGGAGTTTCTTTGCGCAATAAAAATCCGAAACGAGGATATTCGTCGAAGAACCAAAGTCACCGATATAGCTTTCATAGTTTGCAAGCTGAAGTGGCAATGGGCAGGCCACATCACTCGAGGAACCGATAACCGGTGGGGAAGGAAGGTTCTTGAGTGGCGACCTGGAAGACACAGCGTAGGCCTCCCACTAGGTGGACCGACAACATTATGAAACTCGCGGGCAACCGGTGGATGCGAGTGGCACGTTGTCGCCGGTCGGTGTGACGGTCTAAGGGGAGGCCTATGTTCAGCAGTGGACGTCTTCTGGCTAATGATGATGATGTCGACAAAAATAAATCAGGGCCCGAACCGTGAACCTTATAGCACGGCGATACGATTCTTGATCGCGTAGGGTTGTAGCTAAACATCTAAATAGATATAAATAAAAATCAGAGAATGTTCTATAGTCATTTATTTAAAATTAAATATAACCTGTAAATAAGATATTTGGTAAGTAACTCTTAATGTGATTACGGATTACATTACCCATTGCAAATGTAAATCGCAAACTTGGGCGAAAAATAAGTCTTTTCACTAAAAGGATAACAATATACTTAACTAGGCTTGAACAATTTTTAACAATGATTATCAAAATTAGGTATTATTTATTTAATTAGACTTCGTTGTTTATGGGTCAGTTTATTCAGATTTGATCAAATTGTACAGGATATTAGAAATAAAAAATTATTATTATTGCATTAAAATCAGGTACAAAATTATGATAAATGCATTTCGCACCTATAATGTTTGAAATGGGGCTTCTTTCATCATCTCCAAGTAAAGTCCCAAGTAAACTCTACTAAGTACTACTTCCAAAGTATCGGAGTAGCGCTAACGTCACTTCAACTGAACAAATACTACATTTATTTATGACTTTTCTCGCCAATTCACTAATCGGAAAGTAGAATCAGAACTTTACTTTGAGTTGAACGAGTCCCTGAAAATAATATTTAACTAAGCGATAAAATAAACTTAAAATAACATCAAAAAGTCAGTACAATACAATTTTAAAACTATCTACATTTAATCCAGAATAATAATAATTCTCACTAAAAATAGTTCAGAAATCGTCAAATACTACATGAGATCTATGACATATTTTGCTTATAATTAACTAATTACTTAAAATAAAAAATTGTCTATTAAATTACAAAAAAATTATCATTATTTTAAAACTCTAAATACTTTCCCGAATGTGATAAAAAGGCAGTGTTTACTAAAAAAAAAACAGCTACTATGTTAGGTGTAACGTTTTGACATTTCATTATGTTTCTTTCATCCAAAATAGATGGCGTGGCAATCGTTAAGGTGCAACGTTTCACTCAGCGCGCGAAATTCAAATTTTCTTGCGTTTTATGTCAATTACAGCTTAATTACTCATCGTAGGTTCATGAAAACTAATTTTGCGATAATAAATATATTGTTTCAAGAAATTACACCAACCAAATTCAAGTTTAAAGCTAGTATAAGTACATTTCCCACTAAACCAAAAACCAAGATGAAAATCAGCTTATTAATTTTTTTAGCTAAGCCAATGTTATCTAGGTAATCATTTTACCCGTAATTTCTTAAAACAACTTATTTTTTGGCGCAAAATTGGTTTCAATAAATCCACGATGAGTAATTGAGCTGTAATTGACAAAAAACGCAAGAAAATTTGAAATTTGATATGGAATACTATTATACATATTTTTGTCTCGCTTCCATGCGTGTTAATTCTCGTCAGCGAGAAGTTGACAGATAATTTTAAGGAACCCCTAGCATGAATACTATCGAAATAACTTCCGTTACTTATTCGACAGAAACTCGTTTTTTTTTTAAATATTTTAGTTCTCATTTACGGCAGATAGATGGTGCTGTTCTATTCTTCAAATATTTTGCTATGAAATGCACATGAAATTAAAAACAATTACAGTATTTATGCAATGGGTTCTTTAAAACGATCTGTCAACTTCTCGCTGACGAAAATTGTCACGAATGAAAGCGAGACAAAAAATATATAGAACAGTACCTCTAGCTTAACCGATTAGTTTACAGAGAGTTTATGCATAATATACTCAGTTTTTTAATGGAATGTTTGTTTAATAGCAACTTCTCATGCTTCATTAAATAGTTAAAATATTTTCAGTGGAATATTAAGGTGCACATAAAACATTCTGTAATTAACACTGACCTTACATATCTTTGTCCCATTTAATTGTAGCACATATGCCACACTTTACTCAGTCACTATGCCCAGGGTATCCGGTGTGTGATCTCGTTGCCCATCCGGCATATTTTTGCAAATAAGACACGTGTTCACGCAGCGACCTCTAGCGAATGACTGAGTGAATTATGGGTAAGTGACCACAAGTAAATGTGACATTACAAAGAGGTATCTTTAAAATTCTTTGGAAATTAACTTCGAGGCAAGTACACGTCACTTAAATATAAACGTTATCTAAAGGCAATTTTTTCATTAGTTTTAAGAACGAATTATTTCTCAAGCCATGACAGCTTTTGCACTGAAATAAAGGTTCTTATTCACAAAATCCGTCGTAACAGTTATTGTTGTTTTTTTTTTTAAATCAGTTATGTTATAACCTAACGTGTCGTTATTAAAATTGTGAATAAACTGTCAACTAACAATTTATTCAGTAGTTAAAATTTATCTGGAGATCGAAAAATAATCCCTTTTATTTGGACTATCAGGTTGTAGTATCTACATTATAATTACGGATATATTTATGATATTACACGAGTGTATCTTAAAGGCCACCCTCCTGGCTTCATTCGTAGCGCGTATGCCTTGGAAGCAGGGGATCCTGGGCTCGATTCCCGGCCGGGCAGATATTTTGAATAAACTATTTAAATATCTTATCTTTATGTATGGGTGTTAGTTGTTTTGTTATTTATATATAGTGTTTTTTACTCGTCTTTTATTTTATTTCACTTAAAACCTTCAATTTTATACAATACATCTTAAGACGATAATAACGACAAGTAACTGTAATCGCACTAATATTATAAATGCGAAAGTTTGTGTGTACGTATGTAAGTGTGTTTGTTCCCGTTCAACTCTGTAACGGCTGAACAGATTTGAATGAAATTTGGTATGGTGGAAGCTTACACCCTGGATTAACACATAGGCTACTTTTTATTTTATTTATAAATTAATACTAGATGCGCCCCGCGATTTCACCCGTTATTCTACATTAAATATTTTGCGGGATAAAAAGTATGCCTATGTATTAATCCAGGATGTAAGCTAACTCCATACCAAATTTAATTCAATTCCGTTCAGCCGTTAGAGTTGAACGGGAACAAACACACTTACATACTTACCTACTTACACACAAACTTTCACATTTATAATATTAATGTGATACGTAAAACGATATTCATAAACACACGATTTTCTATATTTTCTAACATAAATACACAATTATTAAAGCGGCTATTACACTATGCGATTTAATACATAACTTCACTTTGTCTAAAACTTTGTCAAGTAACTCCGCAGTAGAAAAATTCGTTCTACCAATGACAGAGTAGTGTACTACGCGCACTAAAATCTTGCGCTGTTATTGGTCGATCGATTTCACGTCAGCACCAGTGTCAGTTCCTGATTTGTCATGAAACTAAATTTAATTTTGTGAAAAATAAACAATTTAAAAAAACTTTTAATAAACACAACTTACAACCTTGTCATTTTACAACTTTATGATTTTACATCTTGTCATTCTGCCACTTTCATGTTGGCAACTGCCACTACACGAGATTAAATACTCGACTTCTTAGTGTGCTAAATCGCAGCAGCAAATCGCGTAGTGTAACGGCCACTAAGTCATTATTATCTAGCTTAACATTGAAATCGCATCGTTTTTTTTTTCGAAATGCATAAATGCATTACATCCCTGTAGTCATACGTAATAGTGCTTACCGCGAGCTTTTCACTTTCATATTAAATTGAATAACCCGTTAAAAGCATTGTATTCAAATATGAACCCTATTCTCTAATGATAATGAAGTCGATTCTGTTGTACAACTATCGTCTACTGTCTAACTAAACCGTACCGTGAAGTCCTTTTTGCTGCGCGACCGTGAACCTTATCGCGCTGTGATAAGATTCGCGGTCGGTCGGTTCGAGTGGTGCGTCGGGCGTTATCAAGTTGGTTCAGATCTATCAGAGGCGGTAAGCTCTCCTTTATAGGGTTACCTTTTAAGTAGTGCGCATTTCTTTTTATCACGCAATCAGTATCGTTAATAGAACATATTTAACCAATAAAAAAATTCAATTTTCGTTTTTGAATTTATTAATTTATCGACCACGAAATGTCGGAAAACCTATAATACTTCTCGCTGTAGCGAGCGAGAAGAAGCGATGTAGGTACACATATCGTAGGTTTTCGTAGTACAATCAAGTGTCTCGCTGAGCATTCCTTGATAAAGGTCATAGAATGGGATCGAAACTATAGTCGGAATAACCGACTCAATTTAACGTGAGTATTCCCGTTTTATTAAAACAAAATGTGTCAAAACCACGTCAGTTTTCATAGTAAAATGTTATTTGGTACTAAGAGTTTTTTTTTTGGACCTGTTATTTCTATTATTTTTTTCCTTGTAATTAAATTTTTGTTGTGTTCTAAATTTTATTATGAATGACATGTATAATAATTATTTTTCTGCGGACTTTTTCTATTGACTTCTATGATCAAGTGTATGGGTGTAATCTGGCTGAATAAATTATTTTAATAAATGACACAGGTCTTACTCGTAGTTTTATTAAAAAAATTAAGTTTTATTTAAAAAATCACAAACTACTTTAATTTGAAGTAATTTTGTATCAAGGTGGGTAAACCGTTTTTTTTTTTTTTTTTTTTTTATTATTATTATTTATATGCTTGCGTTTGACTGCCACCACGTCTGACGTTAAACGTGGATCCAGCCTACGATGGAGCACGCTTGCCTTTCAACAATCTTCAAGTACAGAAAATTTGCGCACTACTTATAGGTTACCCTGTATTTATTTCTGGGTAGTTTACAAGACTCGCACTAGCAGCATGCCGACGGCCGCGCCCACCGTCAGCCCGACGCTCAGCATCGTCGCTATCACCGAGGAAGCCTTCTCGCGCTCGTGTAACTCCACCTCCCTGGAACAACACACATTGTACTACGAAAACTGACGTGGTTTTGATACATTTTGTTTTAATAAAACGGGAATACTCACGTTGAATTGAGTCGGTTATTCCGACTATAGTTTCGATCCCAATTGGTGATCTTTATCAAGGAATGCTCAGCGAGAATAACCGACTCAATTTAACGTGAGTATCCGTTTTACCGTTTTATTTTAAAAAAAACACAATTTGTGTTTTTTTTTTTAAATTAAATTTGTATAAGCATACACGGTTGGCAAGCCTGGGCTATCTCTAATAGGTGTGCCCACATTGGCAGAATTCTGACATCAAGAGGATAGTCCTTCCGCGAGGTTTTGGCGCATTCGATATTTGAAATTGCATAGCTGTCGCTCTGTTTTTCGTGCGTGCAATAAAGAGAGTTAGTAAATTTCGCTAACTTTTTCATGAAATTTGTGTTTCGGGGGTAGTTTGTTATCACCCCCTATATCTTTACGCTTTTTGTATGGACAAGACGGCGGTATACTCTATCCTTAACAGTTCCTTTAAAAGGTTTTAGGCAGCATCATCACAAAGGCCTTAGAAAAGGGGTGGGTTGCCATAACCCCGAGTTTGGCAGTTGGCTTGGGAATCGCAGAATTACTAAGAGAACGCTACTACCCGCCCTCCGATGGTTTTGGTCTCAATTTTAAGACATACCGGATCCGTATCAAAACCTATTAGCAGAGAAATATAAACAATCCCAATTGGGTCAAGAATTGATACAAGATAGTAGGTTAGACCTTTTGAAAGTTTACGTAAGACGTTTACAATCACACGAATATTATAAATGCGTAAGTTTGTGTGTAAGTGTGTAAGTATGTAAGATAGATAGATAACTCTTTATTGTTCACACCAGAAATTACATGCATAATACAAAAAATCTACTTAAAACTAGTGTTACAATTGGCGGCCTTATCGCTTAAAGCGATCTCTTCCAGGCAAAGTGTTCTCCAGTTCTCTTCTTCTAAGTGTATTTGTTCCCGGTGAACTCTGTGACGGCTGAACGGATTTGGATAAAATTTGGTGTGGAGGTAGCTTATTCCTTAAGCACATAGGCTACCTTTTATCTCGGAAAAAATATTCGATTTCTGTAGAATAGCGGGTGAAACCGCGGGTCGCAGCTAGTCAAACATAAAGAAGCCTAGCTTTATCGCAGTACATTAATATTATTTGATTGCTAATTATATTGAGCGCAATAATTAACGATGCACCAGCGGAGATAAGGAACAGGCAAGGCTGCTCAAATAGTACGAGGTCATAACCTTTCCGTTCTACATTTCTACAAAGTTAAAATATTATGCCCTAGAATACACTAGAACTTAACATACCTATTTCATTAAGTAGGTAATAATATATTGCACAACCGATATGGGTCCACTGTTGGAACATTAATCCCTATTCTAAGAACATCTTTGTACACAGTATTGCAATAAAATAATTCTTATTCTTATAGAATAACACGGCATCGAAATCGAAAATTGAAATTACGATATAAAAAAATAATATATAATTTAATTTAATAATATACATCTACTCATACTACTCGTCATTATAAACAAGTTTTACTATGGGACCAACCCTGAAATCGAGAAAAATATGTCAGTTATTACATAGAAAAATGTCAATGACACTCAACAAAATGTATGGAACAGCTGTTTTTTTCTCTCGATTTCAGTGTTGGTCCCATAGTAAAAAGTTGTTTACAATCATGAGTACTATTTGCCCCTTTCAGCTTAGCATACTTTTTCCTATAACCCTGTATTAAAATTTGACATATACAAAAATAAAAGTTTTTTTAAATCATGTTTATTTAATCCCGTTCTTCTAAATAATGTAAACAAATCATAATCGTAATGACATAAATAAGGATGAAGTTAAATGGCTAGTACTTGTTAAAATATAACGGAATAATCCTAAAAAAAATTCAATAATACAAATGAAAAAATAGGTTCATCCTTGAAAAGAGCATACTAAAGGGGGACCTCTGGGCGCGCGGGTGGCTAGAGATGAGGCTCTAACCAACTACCTAAATGAGCCCGGGGAGGACGACAGCGTCGAGTGGCTGCCGCTGTCGCAAGCGGAGGCGTCTCAGGACAGCTCGCAGCTGTCCTGGGAGGAGCTGGAGCGCGGTGCTGAGGGCTCCTGGTGCATTCCTTTGGAGATCCCGGTGCCCTCGGTCAAGCACCCAGGTAGACTACCGGAGAGGTTTTTGTGGGATAATAACCCACACTTAACCCAAACAAGTCGAATACGTTGTGAAGATTTCGGCCTCGTAAAAAAGGCCCCCTGGGAAATATGAACGCAGAACCAAATAATAAAGGAAACAAACTGAAATATGCAAAAAAAAACATCAAACATATGCATAACATCAATTTAAATAAAAACTAAAAAAAAAAAAAATATATAACACCTGAATGCCCAAAACTACATGCCCAAATACGATTAGTAAATTTCGGGTAAAATATGCAATAAGCTGAAAAAAAATATGCAAATATGCACTTGCATGAAGCCCGGTCTCCATAATTATGAACGATTTTTACTATAGGACCAACCCTGAAATCGCGTTTACCTTGTAGCGTTGACCATGACGATGTTGGTGAGGTAGCCGTTGGTGAAGGCGAAGACCATCATGATGATGATGTACTCCCAGTCCCACGGGAACAGCACCGGCAGGTGGCGCCGCGGCTGCGCGTTGCACACCATCAGCATCGGGATGCCGACGATGCGGACCAAGCTGCCCGCCGCTATCAACCATTGGTTGTTCGGCTACAACAACACAATATTGTCCAATTCAATAAACCACCATATAGCGTAGCGTAAATCTACTTCCCCCTTATTAATAAACGCGGATAAACCTTGGACTAGTTACCACGTGTTTAGTCCTTGTCACTCTTTTCGAAATTAGCACTCGATTGAAAAAGACAGAAGACTGAGTAACTGCTCCAAGGTTAATCTGCGATTATTAATAGTACTTACCCCCAATAATAAAACGTTCGTTAACTTTGACAACAGATTAATTCTAATACTGCCTTTGTCTGGCACTAAGCAAATGACAAAGGCAGCAATGGACTTAATCTGTCGTCAAAGTTAACAAACGTTTCAGTATTCGGGGGTTAGTCATAGAGAAATTATACTAGGAGTACTAATGTCCATAGAAATATGCGTAACCCAATTGTAGTACTGATAAGAACGTAAGATGTCGCTATTGCTTTAAACTGCGACATTATCGTCACAACTTGATATTGGAACCCAAGCTAACTCATTCGTAATGGTGCGGGGAAAAAACGCGACTTGTTATGAATATTTTTTATAAATAATATCAGTAAAATTATTCATTTTATATTTTATTTGCAAAACTCGCTAGGTTCTCAAAATATGGCGTTGAACACATTATTTTTTTATAATTTGAACTAAAACTTAAATACCGGGCATATAATAATACTATGTTTTTATATTAACCATATTTTGTTCGGCTTTTATAGCGGTTTGGACATACCTACGTAAGCGCCATCTAGTTTTAAGCAGGTTTTTCCGGGGTACGCTTTTTTGTATGAGATGGTTATTCTTCTCGTGTAGATTTTCTTTCATGTATGAAAGTAACTACTTATAATAATTATTTTAACAAAATAAACCGACTTTAACAAAATACTATGAAAAAAGTGCTAGATGATCTACCACCAAAAAAAATAATCCAAAATACCAAAATCGCTATATATATGCCTATAATATTTGAGGTGTTCCCTCAATTCCTCATGGATCCCATTATCAGAGCTGGATTTTCATAAAAATGGGACCAGTATGGAATTATATCCTTTCAAATAAAAAAATAATTTTCCAAATCGGTCCAAATGAAGTAACAAACATTTAAAAAAAATGTCGACTTGACAACCTCCTTCTTTTTTTTAGGAAGTCAGTAAAAAAGTATAATGTTTGGTCTGTTTATGATAAGACTAGCAACCCGCCCCGGCTTCGCACGGGTACCAAACTTTACAGGATCCTGTAGTTGGCAAAGAACATGGTGGATGTTTGTTCTTTGTCTGGGAGTTTCTATGTACGCTATGTATGTATTTACAAAAAACAAAATTATTTATGTATTCTATCAGTTATCTGGTTCCCATAGTACAAGCTTGCTTAGTTTGGAGCTAGATGGCGCTGTGTGTGAAAAACGTCCACATCCACCAAGAACCCATAAGAGAAAAAAACCCATGTATAATTAGTTAAACTTACTCGTAACAGGAATCCGGCCGCCATACGTCCGGAGTAATCACCGCAGTTGAAGATGAGATAGTTCACTACGGGCACGAAGAATATGTCTGGAAAAATACAAAAGCATTTCATAAAGCATCCAGTTTACATAAACTAACTGAGGTGGAACTCTCGATGTGAGATCACAATCCTAACTATTTATTTATTTATTTAATAGACACCAACATGATGTACGTCCTTGTAACATAGAAGGAGGCAAGCAATGGAAACAGGCTAAACGTCACCACAGTTACAGGTGCAGACTTAAGCGAGTTTTACTTAAATAGTAATAATTGACCGAGCGAAGCGAAGGTCTCAGAGTTTACTGGGACAAATCGACTTTTGTATGTTTGTGTGTATATTTGTCAGACGATAACTTGCGAACCGTTGATCCGATCTTCATGAATTTTGAAGGCAAGTTAACACATTTCAATACAATTTTTAAGTTCAAATATGAGCTGAATCGGTCCAGGGGTTGTGAAGATACAGGGGTCGGGAGGTCTCAGTTCGGCGCGAACTACTAGTATTATATAGTAACTAATATTGTATCTGTCAGGGAGTTTGTCGCGTTATCACGGCTAAACGGCTGAACGGATCGACCCGAATGTTTGCATATATATAGCTTAAGGATAGGAGACGGGCGTAGGCTACTTTTTTGTTGTAGGTCCACGGGAACGAAGTCGCGGGTGACAGCTACTTTAATATATTTTTTGTACTTTATAAATAAATACTAATGGGTATATATGGAAATAATCGTCACGAAAGAATTGGTTAAAGTTGCCTACAATGCTGACAATTAAGTAGGTAAGTATGTAAGTGTGTTTGTTCCCGTTTAACTCTGTAACGACTGAACAGATTCGAATAAAATTTGGTATGGAGATAGCTTACACCCAGGATTAACACATAGGGTACTTTTTGTCCCGAAAAAACAATTGGTTTCTGAAGAATAGCGGGTGAAAACGCGGGGCGCAGCTAGTCTGTTTATATATCTCAATATGTATGGCAATATATATGGGACTATTTTCAAAGGGTTTTGTTCTTTCTTTATGTACGGTGACCTTGGTAATATCTACCTAAAATTTTGTCTACCTGAATACCTGCTCTCCTTAGTTGCACTATAATAAAGTCACCATACGGGTACCGGTTTTACAAACCTTTATGTTTTTCTTATTACCCGACTACGTTTTGTTAGCTTAATATGTTTCGTCGCGTACAATGATCTTTAAAACTATAGATACAACATTACCAATAAAATTACTAAAAATTTTAGCAACGATTTTTAAGTAAAAGACCAACTATTTCACGCCACAGCTATAGATTAATTTTTCGAATGCGCGACTGTGAAGTCGTGATTGCTCCACTGCATTTTGTCGCCACTTTTGGCGCGACAATGTCGAATCTCGTTTAAAGATCTTTGGCCGTGTAAAAAAAGTTCTAAAAAAATTAAGGACAAAATGATATCAGACATAATTACGCTTATCTTGTTTTGTTACCAGCTTAATAAAATGACATCGGTTAGCAAATATGGGGTGTTGGCAAACACTCATAAAGAAGAACAATGTTTATGTTCGTAGCAATAACTATGCCATGGGCTTCTACTACAAAATAAGTAGGTTCAGAAGGCCAGCTCCTTACAATGCTAAAAGTCGCGCGAGTACCGACGCGATCGCACGACCGTCTCGGATCAAGTCGGAGAAAACTTGCCGACTTGATCCGAAATCGTAAAAAATAAAGGAATTCAAATTAATTATTTCATCAAAGACAGATCAATAATGCACTATTCCATGAACTGGGTTCATTTAAGTACCCGTATTTTGAGGATTAGGACATACCGTAATTTTTTTTAAATTTGGCATACCAATAATTTTTTTTTTTTTTACTATTTAAATGTACATTGCATGAAATTTTCATTTATGGAATTACAATAAAATATAATGAATCAAACACTCGTATATTATCTTATTTGTATACTCGTCAGGTTCCGAAAAAAGAAAGAAATAAGTAAGTATTTTCGAAATTTAGAAGTTTTATTACTTTTAGTTCTACAAATTTTAGAGTCTTTTAGTTGATTTATTATTAAATTTTCGTACTATTGCCGAACTGTTTTACCTATTTATTCTGTGCTAGCAGTCCATTTGCCTGACACACCCAACACTAAGTTTCGCTAAGAAAAGTCACCTATGTAATTGACCGAGCGAAGCGAAGGTCTCAGAGTTTACTGGGACAAATCGGCATTTGTATGCATGTTTGTATGTTTGAGTGTATATTAATTTGTCCGATGATAACTTGCGAACCGTTGATCCGATCTTCACGAAATTTTGTAGGCCAGTAGTTCATATCAATAAAAAAAATAAGTTCGAATATGAGCTGAATCGGTCCAGGGGTTATGAAGATATAGGGGTTGCGAGGTCTCAGTTCGGCGCGAACTACTAGTATACATAAATGAATACAAACATACTCACTGTTCCAGTCAGTGCCCGTAGTCACGGGATGGGATTCCACCAACACAGTCACGGCGGGATACACCGACATGCTTATAGCGAAAACGGCGAAAATGCTCAAAGCATACACCCAAATTTTCTTCATTATCGATAACATTGACACTTCTCTGTGTCTGTTCGTCGTCATCCCGCCGGTGCCTTTCAGAATGTGATGCGTGAAGAAATCTATCTTGTACAACATTACGAAGGAAACTAGAGACGTGATGACCATTATATCGGCAATGATGAAGTATATCAAAGCGCTGTGTTGCGGTGATATTTTGAAGGCGAGGGATATGATTTGGGCGACGGCGGCGATGATCCCTCCTAAAGATTGTCCGCTTATGACTGCCGCCATGTACTCCCGGGAGAATCGGCTGGCGACGCCGACCAGGCCTCCGATGAAAATGGCGCTGGCAGCTGGAAAATAATAAGTATTTTAAATGACCGAGCGAAGCGAAGGTCTCAGAATTTACTGGGACATATCGGCATTTGTATGTATGTTTGTATGTTTGTGTGTATATTTGTCCGATGATAACTTGCGAACAGTTGATCCGATCTTCATGAAATATTATAGGCAAGTAGTTCATTTCAAAACAATTTTTAAGTTCGAATATGAGCTGAATCGGACTAGGGGTTTTATATAGATATAGGGCGACCCCTATATCCCGAGGTCTCAGTTCGGCGCGAATTACTAGTTTTAATTAGTTTACCACGTACCAGTTCAAAGTTAATATGAATGTGCGCAAGGCGCTACGCAATTGGAAAATTTGTTTCGTCCTAATTAATAAGTAGGTACTCTAGCCAGTTATGCTAGTCGACTAGCTTTGTGGCTCAGTGGGAGGATTTCCACCTACTGAGCTGTAGGTTGTGGTTCGATTCCCACCCAGGAGAAAACATTTGTGTGATGAACATGGATGTTTGTTCTTTGTCTGGGTGTTTCTATGCAAGTATTTACAAAAAATAAAAAATATGTATTCTATCAGTAATCTGGTTCCCATAGTACAAGCTTGCTTAGTTTGGGGCTAGATGGCGCTGTCTGAAAATCATCCATCAATATTTATTTGCACGTACAAAACAAAACGTAATTGGTATTCCAAACCCTTGATAGTCCTAAATGTATAGTTAATCTTTCTTAAATGACTCAAAAAATCATAATCTCCGCGGTCGAACCATCGAAATCATTCTTGTTACCTTCATATGACGTCATAGCTTTATACCTACTTTTTAATCAAATCATGCAATATATATCTATAAATATAAAATTCGATGTATGTCAATGCCCTATCAATTATCTCTATTTTATGCTACATGGGCCCAGTCTTTCAAGTATAAGTGAGTCCAGGAAAAGGACGGAAATTAGAAGGAAAGATCGCCTTGATTGAAAGAGTTTCTATCTTTCTATCAAAACGAAACGATCCTAGTTTTGTTTGTAAAACAGAAGCTAACAAACCATCTGTTCCATCAGTTTCTAATCGAGTACACGCGACCTGAATTAGATGCACGTTTATCAAACGATAGGTCAAATCAAAGTGAGTAATGCCCTTTGAGGTCATCGCCAATGTGACTGCACGTTGCATCTTTCTATGTAAACATTTATATGTAGTTTGACCTATTTCGCAGAGACAAAGGCCGTGTAGTATTAAGGAAATTTGGCCTGCCACTTATTGGTTAACTAGCTGCGCTCGCGGTTTCACCCGCTATTCTACAGAAACCGAATATTTTTCCGGGATAAATCGTAGCATATGTGCATCCAGGGAATAAGTTACCTCTGTACCAAATTTCATTCAAATCCGTTCAGCCGTTACACAGTTGAACGGGAACAAACACACTTACATACTTACACACAAACTTTCGCATTTATAATGTTAATGTGATTACTAGTCGTTCGCGCCGAACTCAGATCTCGCTGCCCCTGGACCGATTATGCGCATATTCGAATTAAAAAATTGTACCGAAATGAACTACTTGCCTACAACATTTCACGAAGAACAGATCGCAAGTTAGCGTCGGACTAATATACACAAACAAACATACAAATTCCGATTTGTTCCCGTGGACTCTGAGACCTTCGCTTCGCTTGGTCAGTTATTACATATTAACAAGCTTTGTATCTAATGCGGCGGAAGACGGACATCACGGAGTTTTAGTTGGTTGGAGTTCCACATCACCGCACTGTCTCCACGTGGCAGAGCAGTAGGTACCTACGCGTATACATAACTCCATGTAAAAAAAGGGATACAAATATCATGCTTACCTCACAGATCTGTGGCTTACCTACATTAAGCTATTTCAATAGTAATTATGCTAGGGGTACAGATAGGGCTGACTGAATATTAAAAGGTCAAGCATCATCTGTTTGAAACGTCACTGATCGAAGCTCGACTTTTGTACCCAATATATTTATAGCAAGTCAAAGATAGAAACAGAAAGAAGTAATAGAAACCGAGGTGACTTTCGAAGGAATTCGAAAAAATCATTATTCTTAACATTTATCAGCTCAAGGTGATATATATTTATCTACCTAACAAGTTACTGCTACTGTCTGTAGTGTGTCAAGGTAACTTAGAAATTGATATTGAAGTGAACAATTGAATAAAATTCCCTAGCCTTTAGAGTATAGCACAGCTTTGAAATATGCAGCCTGGGCCACTTTTACATCTAACTTAAGGTTGCCTGGAAGAGATCGCTTTAAGCAATAAGGCCGCCAGTTGTTACACTAGTTTTAAATTGTTTTTTTTTGTCTTATGTGTGTAATTTCTGGTGTAAGCAATAAAGAGTTATCTATCTATACATATATCGAGCTAGTGTGAATGTGACAGAGCGATTACTATCGCCTTCTCGAACGCGTCGCGCGCCTTAGGTATTTATCGCGGGTAGTTACGCTTCGCTGTGCGTGTTAAAACTACAGCGAGTCTATTTATTTGTTTAATTGTCATCTCCGAGTGACTCTGCCCTATCTATATTATTCTGTACTTGTCATTTTTTTTTATTTCTGAGTTTTTAAGAGAATTTAATTGTTATGAAGGCACTTGCTGTGTCAGTTCACCAGCGATTTTGCCGGTTTTCCCATTGAGTTATTAATGGTTCGTCCTCAAGTAAATGGCTGGACAAATGGTGTTGAAATTTTGAAAAGAATTTGCATCATGAAGACAACCATCATTGGACATAAAAAAAGTACCCTATGTCCGTGTTTGTGATATACAGTAACTCCTTAGCAATTTTATCAAGATCCGTTCAGCCGTGATAACGCGACAAACATCCAGACAAAATCGTAAAGCGCAGCTAGTATCTCACTAATATTATTAATGCGAAAGTTTGCGAGTGTATGTTATTTTGTTTACCAATCAAATCGGTTATGACTGACCAGATTTTGATGATCAAAAAATAGGTCACATTTTATCCTGAAAACATGAAAAAAAAACTCCAACCACTTACCAGTCATGATGACCACGGAAATCATGGTGATGATGAAGAAGCCGTTCTGCCATTCATCAGTATTGACTTGCACTAGCGCTGTGGTCACTATGAACGCTAGGGTTACCACTATCAGGGAGCCTTGCAGGCGACTCTTCAAAGATACCCTGTAAAGAGATTTGCTATGAACCAAATGGCTAAGGATTAGAGAAATACCTATTATTTCATCTGTGGCCAAAATTCCAACAGTTGGCTTAATGCCAACTGTTGGAATTTGGCGCCGACGTAAAACAATCATGACGTAGGCGAAACAATCATGACGAGTTTAGAGCAATTTTTTTTTTTTCTAGCTGCTGTGTTCCTCATTTGAATAAAGGTCAAGTCGTTAGTCCATCTGTCTAGCTATCATAAAGCTGAGCTAACTCCCCAATAATTCTTAAAAGACCTGAGATCTATAGATTTCACAAGTTTTTTAGTTTTAACTTGTAATGTTTGTGTGTATGTATATTCAGGTTAAATCTTGCAACTGAATTTTGGACCAGGGGCCTTTATCCCGTAACTCTGGTGGCAACGGTCATCGCGTGCCGTCCCACTCTCGCCAACTTACTTGCATCATGCGAGCGAGCAGGATAGCAAACGAAGACCATCGCCACTAGAGTTACGGGATAAGGCCCCAGTTCCCATTGAGCTGATCTGATAGATACAGGAAGGTGGAAAACGAAACTCGTCACTACTAACAGTATATTGATGGAGTTTGGACTCATTTTGTTGTACAGTACTTATCTGGAAAAACGTGATTATTTTGCACGACTTATTTAGATATGTATTGGATAACTCACCAGTGTCCATACACAGAGTTGAGGATAAGGAACAGCAAGTTAGGTACAGCGGTGGCAACGTTCAGATAGGACGTGAACTCTGCTTGGAACTGTGTTTTACGAGGGAGCGGAGCCGTCAAGTTGGTGTGGTTCACCTCTCGGAACTTGTACATCCAGTACTAAAATTAAAAAAGACCAATTTTTACACACGCCCATTTCCAAACTGATTTTAAAATAAACAAGTCAGTCTGTTCTACTATTTGTTAACAAGCTAAACTGACTGAAAGTAATTTTTCTATTACTTGAGCCTCTTTTTTATTTTGAAATGTATTTGGTGGCAAACAAGCGACGGGCCTCCTCATGGGAAGTGGTCACCGCCGGCTATGGACACTTCCTATACCAAGGGCATTGTCAGTGCCTTGCCTACCTTCGAAGACTCTATGCACCCTCTTTAGTTATGTTATGAAGATTAGAGATCTTATGTTGAGATATATGATTTTTTGGTTCTATCATCTAGTTATTATATCTCAGAAAACATGATTACAAATTGAATGAAATTTAATTGATTTCTTGATTGTAATGAGCAATTATCTGATTGTTTGACAAATGTCTGCTAAAGCCATCTCTTTTCATCTGCATGAGAAAGTGTATTGTTCAATCTTTTTCTTAAATTAGCATCTTATCTCGATATCTTGAATGTCTATTTATTTGTTGTCATTTACAATCGGTTTTAAACTTCCAATGAGCTTAAGACTTAAAATTATAAACATAGCTCAGAGCATAGAATAGCAATAGGTAAAATAGAATAAGGATGTGTCAGAAGAGAAGAATAAGGAAAAAAAAAAAGATGGGCAGAAAGCCACTAAGATGACTAAGAGGTTGGCATTAGGTCATTTATTTATTTATTTATTTATTTAAAGCCATTTATTCCGAACATTGGTAAGTAATGTATAATTTGTATTAAATTATTTTCACAAAATGTCCCTCTGCTCGGTGTGCCTTTTGGCATAGGCCTCCTCCAACTCTCTCCATTGACTGCGGTCTTCTGCCACTCTTGTCCAGTATGGCCCCAAGGTTAGTCTAATGTCGTCATCCCATCTTCGTATGGGACGTCCCTGTCTTCTAGTACCATCCCTTGGGTACCATAAAGTAGTTATCTTACTCCATTTGTTTGCTTTACAACGCAACATGTGTCCTGTCCATCCCCATTTCTGATGGTCAATGCGAAGGAGTATGTCGGCAACTTTTGTTTTTTGTCTTATTACTGCATTCGGAATTTTATCTTTTAATTTTATTCCCAGCATAGATTATAGGTCATTAGGTAGAAAAAAATTGAAACAAATGCCACAACTTTATAAAAATGATATCTCAGGAAGACACCTCAGCCAGAAGGCAAGCTAGGAATATGAACAGCTCAATGGATGTGTTTTTTATTTTTTTGTAATGTGTATCAGGCAAATCATTTGACCACAGCTCACCTGATGTTAAGAAACTGTGTTACCGAAGATGGTAATCACACCTAGCCTGAAATAGGAACTGGATCTCAACTGCTATCATAACTACAAATTAAATAATTATTATTGACCGAGCGAAGCGAAGGTCTCAGAGTATACTGGGACAAATCGGCTTTTGTATCTATGTTTGTATGTTTGCGTGTGTGTATATTTGTCCGATGATAACTTGCGAACCGTTGATTCGATCTTCATGAAATTTTGTAGGCAAGTAGTTCATTTCAATAAAAAAATTAAGTTCGAATATTAGCTGAATCGGTCCAGGGGTTGTGAAGATATAGGGATTGCGAGGTCTCGGACTTCATTGCAAGAAGAGAAATGAAGGAGAATGTGAACAGCACAGTAGGCTACATATTAAAGCAAAAAACCCTATAAAGTTTTTAGGTCTTTACTTAGGCAATATCGTGGCAAACTAGTTATGTGACTTTTTCATAATTTAATAATGCTACATAATAATTTATAATCCGTCTTAATTTACAACCACTTTGTGAGTCACCTTTAAATTATTCTACGCTACAAAAAAATATCTATCTGGTATGAATCACTTACATCATTGGCAGTTATCAAGAAATTCCATGGCACAAGAGATGTGATTCCAAACAGAAGAAATAGGAAGTACACAATTCGGTATCGATCTCTAGGTTCTTCGGATACGTCCAAAACCTTGGTGGAACAAGAATCAGTCACCAACTCTCTCTCCTCGCTGTCGTCGATGACTTCTTCTTCGTTTTCAATGGAGTCCACGCAGGCATCGTTATTAATAGAGCCAGTTCCGTCCATTCTCGGCATTTAATACACAAAAGCGGCGAAAAAGTACTGTAAAACGAATTTAAGAGATCGCGTTTTTAAGTACTTGGGAAGGTCAAGTTTACCATCGTAGTAAACTTATCAAACGACTCGCTTTTTCTGAAACTTCATTTGAATGACTACGATTGTGCTGATATTATGTTCCGCTTTTTAAGTAATTCTAATGTTATTTAAATAATTCAATCTGAAATTTAATAAAACAAAGCACTGGAAAGCAATTATGACCGCAAACTAGTAGTGCTGCCAGAAATTTATGTTAAAAAGTAACATAGCTTAATAGCAAGCGGGCGATATGTGCCTTGTTCGTTTTTTAATGACAATGAATTAGACTTTGATGATAAACGTGCGTGCATAAATAGATCATTAAAACTATAGATTCAAAATCGACGTGAAACATGTAATGTAAAATAAGTTTCTAAAAGTATAGGTACTCGTATATGGTTAGTTCTAAAGTAGTGATAAACAATGCTGTACCCAATGCAATGTTGCGTGGTTGGAAGAGATCGCTTTAAGCTATAAGGCCGCCAATTGTTACACTAGTTTTAATTAGTTTTTTGTATTATGTAAGTAATTTCTGGTGTGAACAATAACGAGCTATCTATCTATCTTCTCATGGTTTAAAAGATCTTTGTTGCCAACCCATTCAAAGAGGTCGTGTATTGTATTTTGTTACTGTGGTCTGAACAAGAAAAAAAAAAGCTAGAAGGCTTTGTGTTTGTGTGTCTTCTAAGGCACACAAACACAAATTGCCTATCAATTACTTATGTCACAACTTATTTCAAAATCTCAGTTTATGTCAAAATTGAATTTATATGTATAAATTCAATATTAACATAAACTGAGATTTATATAATTCATATAAATCTCATCTCATAGATTTACATATTATATTTATATAATTCATTGAATTTATAAGGTTCCTAGATATGTTTATATAAGACACAAAATGTTTCTTTGTGATGTCCTGGCAATGCCACTTTAACTGACTTTGACAAGGCAACAAGTCGCAGTCGGAGTTTTGGCGGGAACGTGAAGAATTCATGTCGCGTCATTTTATTATTTACCAAAACTTGTGTTATTTCGAATGTTAATGTATAAAAACGGTGAATTTCTACCCGTTAAGTGTTCGTGTACATGCATGAGTGTTGGTAAATGGTACAATGTCGTGAAACGTGAATTTTCGTGTTGTTTCCAAAACTCCATAGAAGGCTCTAGTAAAGTTTTCACCACTTTACTGGGGGATGACTTGGACTTGACCGTGACTTGCTATGCTCGACTTTGACCGTGACTATGACTTGTAATAATAACTAATATCTAACAAAACTTGAGAATATAAATGTATACTTGACACTGGCAAATGCATAAGACGTGCGACGCCAAAATCCTCTTAGGAGGAAAGAAAAAAAAAAAAAAAAAAAGTCGCAGTCTTGACATTACTCTCTTCACATCACAGGTAAGAAATGAACGGTTTACACAGATTAAATAAAGTGATAAGTTCTACCATTTTCTACCACATCACCTACTACCACCATTAAGCAAATCGGGACCGTCCCGAAAATCCGCTGAAGGTCTGTGTTACTCCAAGAGTGCGGTTTAAAATGCGCACATAGTTACCACTTGCACTGTCAGCGTGCAAACAGTCGGTTTAAGATGCTATAGGAGTTTTGGCGGGAACGTGAAGAAAATAATGTCGCGTCATTTTATTATTTTCCAAAACTTGTGTTATTTCGAGTGTTAATATGTAAAAAAAAAAAAAAAAATTAAAATATTTAATTAATTAAAATTAAATTAAATTAAATTAATTAAATAAGTAAAATTTTTTTTACCCGTTAAGTGTTCGTGAATATGCACGAGTGTTGGTGAATGGTAAAATTTCGTGAAAGGTGAATTTTCGTGTTGTTTCCAAAACTCCATAGAAGGTTCTGGTAAAGTTTTCACCACTTTACTGGGGCTTGAAGGCTAAGGCCTTGACTTAGACTTGACCGTGACTTGTTTGATAATATTTAACAAAACTTGAAAATATATAAGTATACTTGATACTGGCAAATGCATAAGACGTGCGACGTTAAAATTAGGAGGAAAGAGAAAAAAAATATGCTAAAGGCTCCTGTCAGCCGCATGACGTCATTGGAGACGTCATTTTAGCGTGCTCACCTTAGACGAAGCACAAGATCCATGGTGCTCACGGTGCTCACAAAACTAGGGTAGTGCACTGTGTGCACTAATGTCAAATTCAAATTGTCATCTGGGAATTCCGTTATTCTCTGTTTTTTATAGAAAAATAATGGATTTCATGCAGACCAAATTCTTCTGTGAAGACAGAAATGAAATGGTGGCCATCAAATTATGAGACACTGAGACAAATATCCTGAAAAATGAAACTATCTGACATAAGCTCGCTAATGATCGGCTTAATTTGTTGGCGCGCTGCGAGCGTAAGTACTAACAATTTAAACCGATCGTTAGCAGTGTGTTTGCACTGTGAGCGCATGTCAAACCGCACTCTAAGACTACCACTATACCTTCTTACTATGCCACCATACTGTACCGCTGAAGTCTTATAGTTATTAAATATTAGTGACTTGTTCATAATAATAATGATGATATTATCTTACAGGTGATATTAATAATATTTAATATCACCTGTGTGTTAAAAATCTTTGAGGAACAACATATTATATACATACCTATTTTCTATAAAAAAAATACTCAATGCTATCCAAAACGTAATTAATCAGTTTAAGAAAACAGCCAAGTTATTATTTAAAAATAAAATATATTTTTTTACTGTCAGTACACTTATATACATTGTATTTCATTTACTTAATACCTAACTACAAAGAATAAGTAACTATTGTGATATAATGTAATCGTATTACTTCCGCTGCAGCTTAGGCTATTAGACGAGCGAATAAGAATAAGAAAAAGAATAAGAGAATATTTATTGCTAAGCTGTGTACAATGAGATGTTATCAAGTAAAAGTTCCAACAGCCTGCCCATTTCGAGCGTACAATAATGCGTAGTACCGATACTTAAGAAAATGTAGGCTACATTAAAATAAACTTGTTATGTAAGTACGGCACAGTGCAGATTTAGAATAATAGGATGTAATTCATATTAACAATTTGAAAATAATATATATGTCGTATAATTTAAAATAAAATAAACTTTGAATAAACTCAAACAAATTTAGTATGTACCTAGTTAAATATAATCACAGACAAGATAAAGTTTTTTTTTTCTCTTCTGTGAAATATAATATACACAATACCTTTGGGCAGGTAGGACGGACATGGCATATTACACTGAAGTAAAGAGTCATCAAAATAATAAAATACATCTAGATGTATATATTTTATACAGTATATAGGTATAGTAACAATTATTATATCACCGTTCAGCATCCCTTCATAAAAAAATGCAACATAGGAAGTTCTAAAATGACAAGCAATAACAATTTATTTTATAATTATTTCTTATCTTGATTGAAAAATTAACACGGTAAACCAGAAAAAAAAAGTAACGTCATCTTTGATTTCCGTTGATTACCAAATCGCCATTTTTGTTTACATATGCGTCACGTGGCTTGAAAATAGTTCTAAAGTCCTAACAGAAAGAAATAGCGCAGAATTGCAAATTGCAGTAATAGTGATAGACAGTAGAAATAGGAAATGATTTAATTTTACTTTAAGTTTCCATTCTGAGATCGTGCTTTATTGGTACTTATTAGGTATACATTTAAAATTATAATATTTTGAGTTACGTACCTACTTATAACTTAACTACATACTTTACATTTGTTACAAATATATGGAATGTGTGAATTAAGCTTTTCAAATCTATCTACAAGGCACTTGTTTAGAAAACAGCTAATAAAATAAATGCAAGACAAAAAAGCTAATAATTATCTATCTCAATTAATCAAGACATCCATATTCAGTCTTTCATTGGTTAACTACTTACCTTCCTAATTATCTATGTTTCTAGATTTTCTATTAATCTTTTGTTTCACAATCACATGACCACTTTTTCTAAAATAAAACACATAATTTCATATTTTTGGCTTTGATTTTGATGAGTTCTCGTATTGTTAAAATTACATTGCGGTTTCTAAAGGTTGACTATGCGATCGGCTCGCTTCTGTCATCGGAAGCGGACTGGGATCATCATCAAAATCGAAGTTTGTTTCGAGCAGGGCTTCAGACTTGGACCTGTGATGTAATTCTGGTGTTGGAGAGTCGTCGAATTCACGGGAGAAGTCCTGAGGGCTGGAGTCGTAGCTTGGAATGTTGTCCGATAACGTGTTATCGTAGGCACTCGAGTAAACCGGTGGGTGTGGAGGACTTGGTAGATTGTCCTCATAGTATTGCTGCTGATCTGCAAAACAAAAAAGAATATAATTAACCAATCTTATTCCGGCATTTTTGTATACACTTTAAGATAAATTATGAAAAAGTCTATAGTTTAGAATACAACCTACCAGCAATATTACTCCTCTGCCCAAATGTTGTAGTAGGTATAGCGCCAGGCTGCGGCTGCTCCGGCATTTTGGACCTTAACTCCATCAAGAAAGACAACTTCGGCTGAGTACCATAATTAGGAGTTCCATAGGGTCCTTTTTCCATCTGCCTTCTTAAATTTTCATCAGAGTGGTCCAAGTTTCTTAGGGGTAATGTATCAGAATTGAAATACTGATCGCTGGTAGGCGATAACGTGTCGTCTTCCTGTGGTGACCGGATTCCGCCAGGGTGGTGAAGGATCGGTATCTCTTCAGTCATTACCGTATTTATCGAAGGCGCTTCACTGCCCGGTCCCGAATTGTCCCTGTAGCCATCATTCCTAAATGCTAAATTGTTCGTGGTAAACTTATTAGTGTTCTGAGGCACTGAGTATTCGGGAGATGCCGGTTTCTTCATAAACGAGCTATGTTTGAGAGGCATGACGTTCGGGTTAGGGTTGTGGGCCTCGTAAATGTCGAAGCTCTGGTTGTCTTCCATCGAAGAGTTGAATTGGCTCTTCTCCATTGATTCCATGGAGGTCGTGGATGCGAGCATCTTGCGGTAGTCGGAGCCTTTCGTTAGGGTATCAGTCGATCGAGTGCTCTGAAAAAAATACCAATTACAAGGGTTGATTATGTTGAACTTCATGTTTCTGAAGTAAACTTAATTATGTTGAAACTTAGATAAAATCATAGTTACCCAGAATGTTCTTACCATTTGTGGAAGTTTCCTCCTATAAGTGTTTTCCGGGAATCCTCCGTTGATACTTCCGATGGACCGGACCGAATGCAGAGATTGGCGGATAGAATTTCGCCTTTCCAGCCTTTGAACATGTCTGGAAAATATTTTAACACTTGGTAAATGTTTCTTTGAGTACCTGAAACATCTAAAAGGTACCCCACTATTTTTGAAAACACTCTCGTAATGTATTCGATAGCGAAAATGAAAAATTCTGTTTCCATTTATCTACACCAAATAATTGAAACTTCGTTTACGCTGTTCCATTTTTTACATTTTGATATCTGCTATCGAATACGTATCTGATACAAATTTTATTATGCTGTGGACAGTTTAATATTCCAGACAGCGCGCGGTCAAAAGGTGACGTCAAACAGCCATGCATGATATTTTAGAACTAGTACTCTACCACCTTCAGTTGCGCAACGCTACACTCCAGCCACGTGCTTGCTGGTACCGTAACCTTGTTTACTCACCTATGTTTCGACTTCGAGTACCAGCAGACAAGCGCGGCGACCACCAGCACGACCATAGCAGCCAGCACTCCAATAAACGCGACCGCCAGCGTGTCTCCTCGCCATGACATCGGGTCTATCATTATCTTCGGGTCTGCAAACATTATTTTGTCATGTTACTTGTATGCTAATTACTTATGTGACGATAAACACTACTTAAGTACCTAATAAGTAGTATATAGGTACTTTACCAGAGTTTTTAGGATAGGGTGTCAGTCGCAAGAGGTCGTTGTAAGCGCGTCGTAGTTGCAACAGAGTGTAAGCATTGTAAGGGTTCATTATAAAATTTCATTACTGTTCTATACAAAATAGTGTCTTATCCCAATGTCCATTTTCTAAGCACGACCATATAGAACAAATGATGGTTAGCACGGCTAAACCCTGTCTATTCTACAAAATGTGTTCGAGTGGTGATATGCTTACCAATTTCACAAATGAACGAATTCTTCTGATTACAATCAGTGACGTCAACGTTTGAGAAGGCGAAGGAGGTGCACTGAGTGACGTAATCAATGTGGTTCACCCACACACGGTCCCCGTACTGGAACCACTGGTTCTGGCGTTGGATGAACTCGTAAAGGGCCGCGTAGTTGCCGGTTACGTAGGGCATCGAGGCGTTGTCGGACTGTGGAAGAAGATTGACGTAAAAGGGACTGTTCTGAAATCCTTGTTAATTGAATTGAATTTATTCATTCGATTCAGCAAGTAAATTTTGTTTGAGCAGGATATGCTGATGGTGAAATATATCAAAATATCGATACGATCTAGACCGAAGAGAGTTTACCAAAAATATCTTGGAGCATAAAACTATTCTTAGTGAGAGATTTTCGAAAAGTGTTCTACTACAATAGAATATCTTTAAATACTTACAAGACAGAATTGCCTAGCTTCCTCGTACGTCATCGGCGCCCCCACATACATGTAACAAGTGCCAGCTACAGCATCCCAGCCGGGGGGACATTTGCCCCCATCCAATATTGTCAAGTTGTTCATATAAAACGGTCTATAGTCCACTTCCAGAAGTAAAGGACTGTCAGACTGGTCACGAATCCGACCCGCTACGGCCAGACTCTCGTTGTAACTCCAAAAGTTGTGTTTCGCATCTATTTTAGTTCGCCAACTTTCCAATGTGCTGCAGAGATTTTAATTTAGTTATCTTACGGAGAAAGTATAAAAAGAAAATTTTCAGCAAAAACACGATAATAGAAGACAGCATGGCACTTGATAAAGTAACTACTTCATGGCACAAGCTTGTGAAAGTGATATTTGCAATGATCTAGAATTTTATATACCCAAAACTAAAATTGATTATATTTTCAGAGAAAATAATAAAGATATCAATAATAGTAGGTATCTAGAAAGTGAAGATATAAAAGAATATTCTACATTTTATGCGGTCAATTCCACAGCAGGTGGGTTAGAATCAGAAAGCAAAATACATTTTCATGCGGTTAGAATCCAAATTAGGTATGGTTATTATTTCTTAAAGTTTGGTTATGGTGCAAAAATGTGATGATCAAGAAGAACTCACCTTATAAAATCGGAATTATAGTCAACAAAGCTATGGTCCCGAGGTAGCCATGCAACAAAAACATGCAATAAGATTTCATTAATTATACTAATTAGGTAACAATTTAGAACTTTTAAAACCTATTTATCTATTAAGTCAAATAACAATGATAATAGCGCATGCTTGGAATTCAGAAAATATTGAAATTTGGATAGTCGTATCAAATTTTGTAGATTTATAGCTAGGCTTATTATTTAAATAAATATATTCGTAAAAGTACTTACATAGACTTGTTAATAGTGATCATTTCGTAATCGTTGTCAGGGTTAAAGAAGATGTTATCCACATAGCTTTGACCAGCTGTTCCGGCCACAACTGTTGCTCGACCTTCACGGTCTGTGGCATAGTTTCTGAAATTGAAATTGCTTTAGAATATAACTCTATGAAAAATATCTAAACCTATAAAACATAATTTTTAAGATAATAATGTAAAAAGAAAAGTGAATTGGAGGAGAGTTTGACTTACTTATAAAATCCGTTATGAGAAGTGGTCTGATAGATCGGCATCCTGACTTTATCAAACCCGGAGATTTCCAAGATCCTCATGCCAGTATTGTCGTGAACATAGTTATAATTGAAGGAGGAGACGACCTGGCGCAGAACAATCACGTCATGGAACTGGACACGATTCCGAGTGAAGTAGTTACGGTAGATCGTCACTTCTTGGTAAGGAGTTGATTGACGACCTGAAATTTGAGATAGATAAAGTTGGTCATTCGGATTATATTTAAATATATTATACACAGTTGTAAACAAAAATATAAATTGTAATAATCCTACTTGATAATGAGAAAGACATTGAAGAACTTTCTCTCATAGAAATAATCATAAATATAATTTATGAGTAAAATATACCTTCAACCTTGAGACACGGTAAGTCATGGTTGCCAAAGAAAAGATTGTTGTGAATCCAGCCACGTAAAGAGGTGGCAGATCCTCTGGAGTCAGCTCTTACTAACAAACCTCCAACATTGTTCTGCACAAGATTATTCTGAAAAAAGTTTTAGGCGTTATAATAGACATGGATAATGGTTGATAAAAGTATTGGAAAAACTATTTTAACCTTAACTTAACTTACCCTGAAAACCAAACTTTGTGTATTTTGCACATCAACTCTCACGGCCGATTCGCATGAAGTGAAGTTTCCGTAAAGTTTGAGGCAATTGTCTTTAATCTCATTCCTAGTTATTGCCAACAGGGGATTGACTTCGCCCACAGATTGGTAGGAAATGGCTCCGTCTCTATTTTTGGTGAATTCACTATTCGAAATGTTGTGCTGTACGTCACGGTCTATAAAAAGAACAAATCATTGAAATAATCTTTAGAAGTAAATAAATAATAAAGCAGTTGTGTACTAAACTTACTCAGTCCAATAGCAGAAATGGGTAAAGTAACGATTTCAGCAATGAATCCATGTGTAGAAGAAGCCCCGTTCGCAAATAACTTGATGCTTAAACTGGGACCGTAGGTCTTAAAAAGCTTCTTCTCTTCAGGGGAACCATTTTCTAAATATCCAATCATCGGCGCAGTAATATTGTAAATATCACCATCATATAAGGACAAAGAGTCACGTTTTCCATAATTCTTTGTGTGATTGAACAAGTTGAACTGAAGCAGTCTGAATCCTAAAGGTTTTACTCTGTACATGCTTTTGAATATCTTTACGCAGTTCACGGGGTTGTTGTCGTACTTGTAGTATAGAAGCACCCTTTCTTCAATACTGACCATTTTACTGCTATCACAAATGTCGACAAGGGAGAATAAATGGTAAGGAAGGTTTAATTCTTTGAGGGGTGTAAAACTCGACTCATCCGATTCTCTACCTTCTCCGTTCAATGAAATGGCGCTAACTCCTTCTCCCAATATATCGCTAACAGAGTTGAATCTAATGTTTATTGTATCACTGGGAGATATTAAGTTAATACCATGGTGAGCACACCTGCTGATATTGACATTTTGGATCAAAGGATTTTTTATTATAGCCTGAATTGCAGGCGATTTCTCATTGTGAAGTAATCCAGCACCTACAATTTGAACATTTCTTAATTGACTTTCAATTTTCTTCATCGTTTCATGTGTATGGTGATCGTGAATTCTGTGTTCGTACAAGGAATATTCAAATTCCGGGTTAGTAAATCGGATTCCACCCCAATAATCATACGTTTCTTCTAGGTTTCGAGCACCGCAATGTATGAAAACAAATTCCGAATCCCATTTGCATTCATGTCTATGTCCATACAGTTGTCCATTGAGCCTGATTGGGCAGTCTTCATATCGATCTTCAGTTCCAGCACATTGCAGAGGTTCAGGCCAGGACCAAATGCGTGATAAAGAATTGCTGTGGTATTCTACTCGACGATCATAGGCAAAGAACACATTGATAGGATCGAAACCAAGCTCTCTACAAACAACTTGAGCATTTCTTTCAGTGAAACGACTATCACACATAGGCACCCATTGAAGTGTAGTTTTGTTGTAATATTCCAAGAAACCTTCGTTATTCCTTTCGATCATAGTGTCACTAATTGAGCAGTTTCTACCTGGACAAAGTCTTATAGAATCTAGGACAATTAGAGATTCTAGCTGCCGCCTTTGTTTGTGATGGCTTGGTGAGTATTGACCTGTTTCTCTTTTCTCTATACGGTTTATTTCGACATTGCTAGCTGTTGTTATTGGCCTCATTACGATTGGTAACTGTGCGTGACCGATCGCTTCAAGCGTGCCCATTACAAGTATTCCAACATTAGGTGCAAATTCCAGAACAACTCCAGGGCTTATAATGAGATTTGCCTCAGGCATAACTGTTATATCAGATTTTACAATATAAGGAGCAATTCTTGCTTCTATAGTCAAATTTGATAGAAGACGTCCTCCTAATTCGTTAATGTCCGTTACTACTTCTGGACTAAATGAAACAGATACACTTGCATCAAAGTGATCTTCTAGCAAGTAAGGTAAATAGGTAGCGATAGCGTGGTTGTTCCAATCGTCAAAGTCGAATATTTGTTTCTTTATTTCCTTTTCAACCGTGCTACCCCACCAGTTTTCAGTAACATCTAACAGGTTGTTGATTTTGGCTGTTTTAATACCGGCAAGTAAAGTATACTCTTGGCCGTTATTTCCAAACAGATTCCGACTGACTTTAACTTTTTGGATTCCTTTGAAGCCTATTACGTATGTCTGCTCAATACTTCGCACTAATGCTCCACGATTAACTTGTGCCAAATTGTTATTATTTTTCACTTGATTGTAAACAAAAACAGCATAAACAAGACCCATGACTTCACTTTGACTATCCATATTGAATTTTACCATAAACTGTCCATGATTTCTTTCAATAAAGTTTCCATCGATCATCATCTTCTTTTCCATACCTTGAATGGATAGCAGCCCAGTCTTGCAAAAATTATCAGTAAAAACATTCTTACTGATATTGACTTCGGCAAAGTGCCCGTCTATGATGGCTCCAAATTGTTGGTTATTCCGCCATGTATTGTTGTACATATACACTGAGTGTGTAAAGTTCTCGTTGTATTGCCAAACGTATGGCAAACTTACATCAAACCCACCATTTCTATTTCTCTCTATAGTGTTATCTTGCAAGATGTAATGGTATAAGTTGTTCGAACTTCTTAAATCTCTGGCAAAGTGATAAATTCCTCTACCATTGTCTGTTATCAAACTCCCATTAATCATAATGGTTATTTCTGTAATATTACTATCATGGATGTCCCAAAACGGTGTATTCACATAAATAGCTTCTTCTTTATTGTGAGCTATTTCACAATTAAAGATTTTTATTGACTCGTTAGCTTTACGAAGGAAATGGTCGCCGAGTTCATTTAGGTAGCGGTTATAGTAAAGGGCTTGGACACCTTTTGTGTTGCCTTTGATTTTCGTATTTACTACTTGCAGCGTTGGTACCGGCCCCTTTACTATTCTGTTTCTCAAATTCTGGACGGGTGCAACAATTGTGCTAACAACCAAAACCACTCCTCCAAGAGCTGCGTTACCACTTTCATAAGTAAGAACCAGCCCAAAGGTATTGCTAGTAGTTGGGAAAGTGGCTAGATCTCTGTCCAAGCACCATTTAGCGCTTGCTTCGTTTATATTTTGTGAATCATAAATGCAAATATTTTCAGTAGAAAAGTTATGAATAGGGTTTAATAATTGCAGTCCTAACACATATCCTGGATTACACTTTATGTTATAAGTTTTGATTATATTTTCTCCATAATGTTTTGAAAAGACCAAATACCTTGTCTCTCCGTTTACTAAACTGATATCAGTTTCATATTCAGGTATCGCGATTGGGTTGTAATTAGATTCGTCGAAGTTGAATCCAGGGTCAAGGTTAAACCATCCTGCTATTTCTCTTTGTTTTGGTCCAGTAATATGGGGGTTATGGAATATTCCAGCTACATTATTGTTCTCAATGACTGATCCATACACTTTGAGTCCCAACTGTTTAAAACTTATACCACTCCCTCTGTTATTGCTGAATTCTGAATTACGTACGGTATTAACGGAATCGGCTCCGTATAAATCTGAATATAGCACCCCCAATCCATCATGGTAGTTGTTGGCAATTTTAACGCTTTCCAAACTGTGACGTGCAAAATCCATTTGAAGTGCGGGCTTAAAAAGATTTGACGAGTAATCTAGCAGACCTGCCTTTTCAATGTAAATGTATTGTAAATCTACTCTTTCGGATATTACACTGAATCTTAGACCGGCCCAACTGGTCTCGTAGCATCGTATGCCGACATCATTTTCGTGAGTACAAGATTGTTCAAATTGTTCTTTTGTTTCAGCTTTACATTTTGTGATATCATTGTCAAATTCGGTGCATTCTACATTGGATAAAATTATGCCTTCTGTAGTTCCTGCGCTAGGTATTTCGTTCGGCTCTAAGAACCAATCATCTGGGTTAAGAGCGAGGCCTAATTGATTACAGACTAGAGCAGCATTCATTGTATTCCACTTGTAATTGCATACCGTTCCCCACTTATCATCCATTCTAACTTGTAATCTCCCTTCATGCTGGGTTCTTCCTCCTAGTAGTCTAATAGGCACAACTGGTTCTGAATATCCCGGGGTAGTGGGTTCTACATCCACATCGGTTTCATAAAAACTGTCATTAGCCATCACAACCTCCTCTTTTAGAGTAAATGTTATATCACTGGGCCGTTTTCCTCTTGCTTCAAGTTTTCCTGCTACCATCATACCTATTGCTGGAGGGAACTTCAACGTGACCCCGGGTTGTATAACTAATTTTCCTCCTGGACGAATATTTATGTCTTTATTGACGTCATACTCTCCTTGTCTCAATATTTCTATGCCTTCGACTTCGCCACCAACAATGAATGTACCTGGCACGTTGAATTGTGGGACGTACAGAGAATTATAATTAATTTGTGTGGCACCAGGGTTACTGCTATGCAGTAAGTATGGCATATATTCTATCCTTGCTAAGTTGTATCTATCCTTTCTGTGAAATAGTCTATTGTACACTTTGTCTTCTTCTCCATATCCTAGCCAGTTATAAGTACAGTTTAATACCTTGCTTTGATCTTCTACATGTGAACCGATTTCATATTGACTTTCGGGATTATTTATGATGTTTCTGAAAACGTCAATATGACTAGAAGCTAAGACTATTGTTGCTGCTACTCTGCTTCTCGGTGTTAATCTTGACGATATACCTTCCAGAGGTTCAAAGGGTTCTCTTATTTTATTATCTCTCAAATAATTTCTTGAAAAAAGTATGTACTGTATATCACTGTAAGGCGATAAGCCTAGATTCACAACAAAAGGTCCTCTGTTTCCGAAAAAGTAATTGTGCTGTATTTTGAATTCCGCCCGTAGTATCTCAAATTCTTCCAAATATTTTCCTTCTATTCGATTTAGAATTACAATAGCTCCATAATTACCATGTTCAAAATAATTATATTCTATTCTACCCATAATGTTCAGAGCCGGTTGAATTTTCAAAGGCACTCTTTGATTTTGATAAAATCTATTATGACCCACTTGCAAGTTTAACAACTTTGCTGGGATATTCTTTCTCCAACACGTGGCTAAATCTATCGTGCTTTCCGTACTAGTATTAAACCAATTTCCGGTGATATTAACCCAGCTATCTCCGCAAAAATTGCCGTGTAAAATGCCAACGTCAAGGTTCTTAAAGATTTCCGAGTATTCAACAGTTGTAGTTTGATTAATAGGTATGTATTCAGTCTCTTGCGTATTATTGATCCATACAGCGATTCCGAATCCTTGATTAGAACTTAGAATACTTCTAGATATATTTCTATTTCCACCTGTTACGGTAACATTAATACCATCGCCCTGGTTGAATGAAATTCTGCTCTCTGTAACATTAACATCTCCAGCTCCACTAACGACTTGAAGCCCAGCAACGTGGTTATTGTTTGATATAGAAGTACGATGAATGTGAATTTGTGATCTTAAATTCTCAATGACGACACCTCTTCCATTGTTATCCGAAATAATCGTGTCTGTTACATTCAGGTCGTAAGTTTTGCTAACACCCGAGGTCAGTCTCAGAAATCCAGTTATATCTGTCCTCGTGTTTGCGCGGAATCTCACGTACATTCTGCTTCTTGTTGACGTCACGCTCTGCGGTCGCGAATGATTCCTGATTTGTAACGATAGCAAAAGTTTGTCATCTGAAGTAAGTCCATCGTAAACGAATATCTCTCCAGTGTTGTTTTGGTTTGTTAATAGTTTTATGAAGCTTAGTGTTAATACGTGGTCGGGTCTCGTGTAAAATTTCTGATGGCAGTCTCGTTCCATGTTTGAGTATCTGGATTGTTCGATGGACATTTGGATGGGAAAGGTTTGACTGGGTGTAGATGCGAGAGTGCACAGATCGAACACTTCGCTCCTGTCGAATCTCTCATCGATATTCATTTCGTGAACCACGTATTTGACCCCGTCACCGCCGTTGTCGTGAATCGAACAATTCTCAATCTTCGTCATGCCATACGTAGAATTCACATAAACACCGTAACCTCTATTGTTTTGTATCGAGCAGTTGTTTATAACTATGGGAGCGTTAGGCGACGTCACATTTATTGCATTGTACGCAGAATTTGATATTTCTATATCCTCCATAACCGGTGGGACTCCTAATACATCTATTGCGCTAGTAGCGTTGTTGCCTCTCCCTAGGCCAGCATTTTTTATCGAGACATGTGTTAGTCTAGACATCGATGTTGGAACGTAAAGCGTGTTGGCTGCAGTGAGTATTCGTTCATACACTGCGTTTTCGAAGCGTATTCCTCTCCAATATCCAGAGTTTCCTAATTCGTTGACGTCGTGCTGAGGTAGACATTGGATTCCTAAGTCGGGATGGTAGTCACAGACTCCCGAGCCAAGTTGTCTTGAGCTCCAGTCACACTGAAAGAGATCACGTTCCGTGCCCCTGCACTTTGGCTCTTCGAATAACAGCCTAGGGCGTCTTCCTGGTTGTCTATCTATCCAGTTATAGAAAGATCCTCCCATGAAGCCCAATTGTCTGCACGCCGTTTCCATATCGTTTATGGTCCAGCTGAAAAGTAAAATGAACTCAATTATTTTATTGTGACTTAGGCATTTTCTGGTGACGTCTTCCATTATCAAAAAGATAGGTAGCACACAATGAGGCGTTTTCCAAAAAAAAAACCTGGTAATCAAAGTACCCAATAGATGGCGTTAGATGTACCTTGAGGTTTTTCTGTAACTGTCAAGACATGAAAGACAAAACAATTTACGTGTGCCTTTTTTTTTTCTCGTGTTTTTTGGCTCCACATGTGTATTTAGACAATTTCAAGTAATGTTACTATGTATTCGACTTCATTTGAAATATTACAATAGTTGACACAAGCTAAATACACAACATATGGAGCCAAAATTTACGACAATGACAGGTAAAACGATAGGACTATTACGCCATCTAGTAAATATTATAGAACTTTTTTTTGTTTTGGAAAACGCCTCATTAGCTACTTTAGGTATTGATGTACTTATTGGTAGTGTTTACTCACTTTCTGGAGTTTGTGCAGATAGATCTCCATTGCCCTCGATGTAGGAGTTGCACCCTGCCAACGAGAATAGTAGGTCCGTCAACTAGACGAATGTCAGGGATTGTCTTCGACGGCCTGCTTGGCTCTTCCGTACTCGTGAATATTATTCCACTGTCATGGTTACCCTGGAATAGAGATAATCTTTCTTGAGTTTTTTTACTAAGAAAGAGCAGACACAGGCCCTCTGCTCACCGACTGGGAAATAAAACTCGCTAAGTAACTTCTTGTTTAGTTTGAAGAAAGGCCAGCAGTGTCTATTGGAAGATATAATCACAGGTTTCCAAGTTTCATTAAGTAATATTTTTATAAATATACTAGCTGTTACCCGCGACTTCGTTCGCGTAAACCTATAAAAAAAGTAGCTTATATCCGTCTTCGATCCTTAAGCTTTAAACAGGGTTATAAGGAAAGGGTATGCTAAGCCGAAAGGGGCCTATAGTACTCATGATTGTGAACAACTTTTACTATGGGACCAACCATAAAATCGAGAAAAAACAGTTGTTCCATACATTTTGTCGAGTGTTATGACATTTTTCTATGGAACAGCTGATTTTTTTTTTCTCGATTTTCGATTTTTCCCGTAGTAAAAGTTGTTCATTAAGCCACAACTTCACAACTTTAAGCCGAAAAGGGCTCATAATATGAGCCCTTTTCGACTTAGCACACCCTTTCCTTATAATCCTGTATATGCAAAAATTTGGTCGATCTGTTCATCCGTTTAGCCGTGATAACGCGACAAACACCCAGACAGATAGACAGAGTGACTTTGGCATTTATAATACTAGTAGTTCGCGCCGAACTGAGACCTCGCGATTCCTATATCTCCACAACCCTTGGATCGATTCAGCTCATATTCGAACTTAAACATTGTATTGAAATGAACTACTTACGGTTCGCAAGTTATCATCGGACAAATATACATACAAACATACAAACATACATACAAATGCCGATTTGTCCCAGTAAACTCTGAGAACTTCGCTTCGCTCGGTCAATTAGTAAGGACACGCTCTGCTCCTGCAAAGTCTCTTCCGCTAATATAATGCTACATCTTCTTCGGCTAAGACAAAGTTTCTTCGATAGGCGACAGATATGTAGTAGGTAAGAAGTATTCCTATTAGTATTGTGCTTAGGTAACTGATCGTCCAAGTGCAACGATTTTCTAAGTGGAATCGCATTGATCGATTGAGCTCTGCTCCTGCAAAGTCTCTTCCGCTAATATAATGCTACATCTTCTTCGGCTAAGACAAAGTTTCTTCGATAGGCGACGGATATGTAGTAAGTATTCCTATTAGTTATCGTGCTTAGGTAACTGATCGTCCAAGTGCAACGATTTTCTAAGTGGAATCGCATTGATCGAATCAGTTTCGCAAGCGTGGATTGTGACGAGTGATTGTATACCTAAAACAAATAAACCCGTTCGTGTCTATTGAATAGCCGGACGCAAAGTAGGATGTTGCATTTCACCGGCTGGCCTGTGGCAACTTTTTTGTCGAGGTTAGTGGGGTGAGAGAGCCACAATCGTAAAATCTGAACATAACTGACAGTAAGCGGTAAACACTTTTAGTTCCCTCATTCAGCTAAGTCTAACGACAAGTTAGTCGCTCTGAAACTTATCTGCAATAACTGTCTGTAGACACGAGATAGAAAGGAGTGAAATTCTCTAGAGAAAGAGAAAAACTTACACGAATTGAAAATTTAATCGCCATCCTTCGACCAAAGTAAAATTAATGGACGGGCCCAAGTAAGAGAACTTTGAAGACTTTAAAGTGAGCGCTGGCGCTCACCTTGCTTCAGTCGCTCTCAATCTCTGAAAACTGCGAGACGTTTAGTACGTACGTCAATTCAAGCGATCCAAATATCCGCAAAAATATGTTATGTTATGGTATTATATTCGCTATCTCTTTTTTGTGACAGATGTACTATACATACTTTTAATTACGTAATGAAGCCTAAGTTCGATTGTTTAGGGTGTCTACACATGGCCCGACCTGACATCGTGTGAAAGGGACAGCTAGATTTGAATTTCACGGGAGCAAAAGAAACAAACTATTAAGGTTATAGCTTCTCCCTTTCGCTTCCCCAGAAACTTATATATAGCCATCTCTTTCAAGCGATGTCGGGTCGGGCCATGTGTAGACACCCGTAGACTTGTTATTTTTAAGGGAGTTGTGTGGTTAGGGCCCGTCCATTAATTTTACTTTGCTCGAAGATTGAGCACATAAAAAGCATACATATGAATAGGTTATATAGACATGGATGACATAGCACGTGCGCTCGCGCAAGCTACGTGCCGCGGAGCAGCGCCCTTGCACTTCGTACGGCTTCCTGCCTTTTCACACAACCCCATTGATGCAGTCACGATCTAGTGGCTAACTGTAGCATCGTCACTAATTTATTTTATAAGCCAACTTATACGAAGAGTTGGCTAAATGAAGGAACTAAAATATTTCTACGGATGACTGGCAGGTTGGAGTAGAAAATTGGGTGGTGGCTCCCCCATTCAGTTCTACAAATAAGTTGGTTGCACTGTATGTTGGTGTGCTGGAATCTACGGGTATGGATATCAGTCATCTCAGAGAACCAAATAGTTGTAATGACAAAGGATGTTTAAAAAAAATTGATACCTAGCTTGCGATACAGAATTTTCAACTTATACATTACTAGCTGTTACCAGCGACTCCGTTCGCGTGACCTACAAAAAAAAGTAGCCTATGTCTCCGATCCTTACGCTTTATATATGTTTTAAAAATTCAGGTCGATCCGTTCAACCGTTTAGCCGTGAAAACGCGACAAACACCCAGACCTTATAATATTAAGACATTTATAATATTAAGAGTTAGGATTCAAATTGAGAAGAAAAACGAATGTTGGGAAAACTTATAAACAGTTACCTAAAAAAGATGAATGTCTAAAGTTCGATTTGAGATTAATTTTAAGTCGGAATTCCACTTGGAATTCAAGAACGCAAGATATTGGAATATTTTTTTGAAATTGCCTTTTTTCAAAAAGGCAATTAAAAAAAAAATGAAATGCGACGGGAATACAAATAGACAACAAATTTTTAAAAAAAAACTAAAACTTAAAATCACCTTTATTTGAACTCGGAATTCCAACTAACCCGCAAGAGATTTATTTAAATTTTGAACCCAAAATGACATATTTTGAGAAACAGCAATTTCGACTGTTTGCATCTGGATTCTATGGTATGGATTTTGGACCGTATCGTTGTTTTCATGAAACTTATTCACTTTTGTAATAGATGAATTTAAAATTAAGTAACTACAACTGGCTGTCTCAAGTCCGCGAGTTCTCCGAATATATTATAACTAAACTAAATGCTCTATGTATAGAACAAGGGAAAAATATAATTATATTCATGTACTGTATTCTAAGTGTATGGGAAAAACCACAGAATTCTCCTATGTCTTTGGGAAAAACATAGGAAAACTTTCGTTTCCTTACACAAGAGGTTTTTTTGTTTTAATTATACATATAAGTATCAAAAAACGACTTAAAACTAAAACGTCTCCTGCATTTTGGTCAAATACCTGCATTTTGGTTTGTAAGCATTAAACATTATAACTCCATCAAAATAACAAAAAAGTTCCAGACAAAAGCCTGATAGGAAAAAAACACTGCATTAGTAGTCCGTGCGCGCCATTTCAAACATTTTTAAGGCAGGTCGCAATCGTCCGTTAAATCGTCACGGATGGGTGGCTAGCGACGACAAAAACACCTACACTGTTTGATAAACGTTAGATTTAGATGATAGTTCAAAGGACGGACAAGGCCGCCTAATATAGCACATGAGTCACCCTTAAAAACCAACGTCTATATACTTAAAATAGGATGTTATGTGATGTTTAGCAGATTTATCACCGACTATCATTATTGGTTGGTCACCAAAATGCTGGCATTTATTTGGCGCAATGCATAAGCATTGCCATTCAGCGTGGTAAATCTCTTTAGAACTTCAAAGGGAGGTAATCCAAGTGTTCGTTTTATGTAGTAGGTTAGGTAGTTTTAGTTTTTATGTATTTTGTTTAGTTAATAAAGGTATGTACTTCAAAGGTACAAAAAAAGCAAAGCTTTTAACTTCATTATCTGTGTAGCTTCCACTAGAACTATTTTGGGTTGGGGATGCCAATATGCCACGGAAAACACAGATAAAGACACGAACTACTAACAAGCAGACTCATAAATGGATATTTGAATTCATGATCTAACATCTCCTAAATCTCCGGAGATAAATAATCTATGACTCAATCGTATTATTTTGGACAACATAACGCAGCAACTATACGTTAATACGCTTTGAGTGCCTCGGGTGATGAAATGCTGTAGGCTGAAGTTTTGGAAATATCAGTAAAGTTCAGGGTGATCCAGCCTGATGTATTTTGCAGTCACGAAATTGCGAATCTTGAGAACCAATCTGAGCATTTAGCAATTGGCAATATTGGCACACATGTCCTCCCAATTGAATTTTGTTTATACTTGTCGATAAAATATTATTGGCCAGGCAACTTTTACTATAGGCACTAGGCTACTACATTTAATAGAGGAATAGAGGACCGAAAGCATTGGGAGGGAAGCACGGATACCAAACGGTATTTAGGATTGTACAGAATTATTATAATTATGTTCTGTGGGCCTACATCTTAAAATACCAAACAAGTAATATATTTTCTTAAAGATATTTAACAAGAAAGTGCATAAAGTTTTGTAGTTCATCACTCTCGATGCTTCTACATACACATGCGATCTGACTTTATGTTAAGAGATGGGTAGACTTGTATTTCATGGAAGTGAAACAAACTGATGTGGTCACAGTGCATTCCTTTTGCTCTCATAAAATACAGATCTAGCTATCCTTTTCGCATGAAATCAGATCAGGTCATCTACAGAGACTTATAAGAGTTTCAATTTAATTTTAAATGGTATCTAAATTTGAACTGCGAAACCGTTCGATACTATGTTGATTAATAGCAGTTGCTATCGTTCCAAAGTGTCCCATAACGACGCCAACGGCCGAGGATCGCTGTTGGACAATGTCACCCTAGCCCATTAGTCGTCAGCTCACGGCGAATTCCTCGCTTTACGACGCACACTTCCTGAGTTCAGAGAACATACGGTGCGTGGTATATTCAATAACGTGTGAGATAATAGACCACAGTGTACCATCTTCATCGATTTTCAAGTTTTTTATAAACGTCTAGCTAAAGCCTACGATTAACAATAATACTGTTAAAATATAAGGTCTTGAACTTGTCTAGCATCAGACCGAGGAAGACGACATACTAAGAGAGAAAGGCCTGTGCCCAGCAGCAGGAAACAGATCGCAATAACGAAATGTCAAGGTGAAATCTGTTGACTTTGCTGTTTCCCGAGATACTTAGGCGTGGATTGAAATGGATTGACGACCAGGGTAGGAAAAAAAGAAAGTACAGAAAGACGATTAAAATTAACTCGCAAAGTAGAACAAGTATTTTGCATTGAGATGCCTTTTGTGAAAGTAAAAACAGGCAACAATTTTACAACTGTAAAATGAATGACTCAGAATCTGTATACGTACGTAACGAATATGAGGTATCCTTCAGTTTCTAATTGGACACATCTGATCAAATAATTGTTGTTTATACGAATCGTACGTAAATATGTAATTGAGATTTACTTCACACAATGATTGATGTAGGTAAGTAGTTTTTTGTCTTACTTGTATATTTTCTTAAATAAACATTATACGTCCTACGTGATAATTTCGTCATGTATAATGAATCATTTACCGAAATGGAAATCCCTCACATTTTTCTTGATTCTGGTTATGGACGGTTCGAAGCAAGCATACCTACAACCACATCAATAAATTATTTTTAAATTAATAACAACTAGTTGTTCACGCCGAACTGAGACCTCGCAACCCCTATATCTTCACAACCCCTAAACCGATTCAGCTCATATTCGAACTTAAATATTGTATTGAAATGAACTACTTGCCTAGTGAAGTTTCATGAAGATCGGATCAACGGTTCGCAAGTTATCATCGGACAAATATACACACAAACATACATACAAATGCCGATTTGTCCTAGTAAACTCTGAGACCTTCGCTTCGCTCGGTCAATAGTATTTTTATTCCATTCTAGTATTGTATTAATTTAAAAAAAACCTTTTGTGAAAAACTAATAAGAAATAATATTCAGTAACGATGGCCAAATAAACAAACGAGGCAAATAAAAACCTCTTGAATCCGAAGAATCGAAGGTCTAGTGCGATTAGATGAATCTCTTGGTACGCTCTATCGGGGCGTGCTTCCGCCGATTTCCCCGCGATTCACTGTTCCTTCGAGTAATCTTATTCGTTTGTTCCTATTTGTACCTCGATTCCCATCGTTGGTCACGCATCGGCTGCTCTGTTCTAGATTATCTAAGGATACTTCTCAAGTACGATGATCTAATCTTTCATGCTTATGAATATTATCAAGATTTCTAAAAAAGTAAAGGTGTCTAACGTAAAACTAGTAGTTCACGCCGAACTGAGACCTCGCGACCCATATATCTTCACAACCCCTGGACCGATTCAGCCCATATTTGAAATTAAAAATGAACTACTTGGCAACAAAATTTCACGAAGATCGGATCAACGGTTCGCAAGTAATCATCGGACAAATATACGCACAAACATACAAACATACATACAAAAGCCGATTTGTCCCAGTAAACTCTGAGACCTTCGCTTCGCTCGGTCAATTATCAAGATTTCTAAAAAAGTAAAGGTGTCTAACTAACTTAAAAAAAACTTTTCAGACCTAAAATAATTCTACCCAAGTTATTATTTTAACGATAGTCACAACGATTGAAGTATTTTTATTTACTCGGTTACTCGTACTTGCTCAGGTTATAAACCAAATTAAAAAAATAAAATTATGGACAGGATCTACTAAACGCACGTAACTCGCACCTATCTGTGGGCATAGCACTATAGTGTAGGTAAGCAAACCCTATGATAAGTATCTCTCCATCATTAGGCTCATTAGTGGCATGACCTTCAATAACAATGCATAGCTAAAGTTCATTGTTCTTTCTTGGTTTTGCAATTACATTAAACGATTGCAACTAAATTCTCGTAAAACAATGAATGTCTTGTCACAATATCCTGGAATCACGCCTAACTTTTGTTCTAAGAACAAATTTCATCAAATTTGGATTGGACTAATGAATTGCTGCTTCGGTAATCAATATTTCAAAGCCATTGACCGTCAAGTTTGGCGATGTCGCATCAATCAATACTCATATGGAGTCAAGGATCAATCATCTATTCGTAACGCAAACGATGACTTCACTACTTACGTCAAACAAAACAGTTGATAAAAAAAATCTTGCGAGAAATATTTATTTATGTTTCTCTCTTTAAAAAATATATTTCCTATTTCATGAAGATTAAAAAGGTGCCTACACAAAATGCTCGACGAGTTAATCCTGTATCGTACCTGCATTCTCCAGAGTGTAAGTACTTACTAATACAAAAGATATCAATAGGGTGAAGTCTGTGATAATTAATAATTTCCGAATTTGCCTCAGCTTAGAGGATACAAAGCTAATCAATAATTAGAGAGATTTACAACTAAGTATAGAGTATATCTACACTCTTTATTATAAGCATAGTACAATAGCCTGTCTCTGTACTACAGTGTAGAGTGCATCACGACACGACCTCACGAACGCGACATGGCGAGGCACTGTCGTGCTGTCTCGACTCTCAGGTTGTTCACCCATTTCAAATTCTGACACGAACCAAGCGGAGCCTTCTGTGCAATCATGAATTCCTATTGTTAATCCTTGATTTAGCCTGTTTCGCTGTCAGGCGGTGTTAGTTTACTAGTTACCAGTTACAACCGAGTTCCTGGTTAAAGGTAGACTGATGTGTACCTTTATGAAATTTGAAAATTATACAGAATGGACCAAACCAATGCCCCCGGAGGGAAAGTACTAAAAATTTTGAATTTAGCTAATTTTACTCAATGGCAACATTTCTTAATTTTAGAAATAAAAACAAATGCATTTATAGAGTTTTGGCGGGAACGTGAAGAATTCATGTCGCGTCATTTTATTATTTTCCAAAACTTGTGTTATTTCGAATGTTAATGTGTAAAAACGGTGAATTTCTACCCGTTAAGTGTTCGTGTACATGCATGAGTGTTGGTAAATGGTACAATGTCGTGAAACGTGAGTTTTCGTGTTGTTTCCAAAACTCCATAGAAGGCTCTAGTAAAGTTTTCACCACTTTACTGGGGGATGACTTGGACTTGACCGTGACTTGCTATGCTCGACTTTGACCGTGACTATGACTTGTAATAATAACTAATATCTAACAAAACTTGAGAATATAAATGTATACTTGACACTGGCAAATGCATAAGACGTGCGACGCCAAAATCCTCTTAGGAGGAAAGAAAAAAAAAAAAAAATGCATTTATAGTTTTTTTTTAAGTCACTAGCCAGAGCTGGAGATCGAACCCACAAAAACGTAGAATATAAAGAAATGTTTCCTTTGAGTAAAATTTGCTAACTTCAATATTTAGGGTACTTTCCTTCAGGGGAAACCTGGTTTCGGTTGTTGTTCCATCCGTATAATTCACAAATTTCAAGGGGTCTATGACTCTTCAAAGCGATAATCACATCACGACAGTTTTATTTACTTACCATCATGCCTCCTTATAGATAGATAGATAGTAAACCGGTAACTAATCACGATAATTATCTAATAACATACTTAATAATGTCGGTAGATCTTATAGTTTTATAATGAGGTTTTTTTGAGCGGAAAAAACATTAAGAGCTATAAACATCAGTAAAATAAAAACTCTAATTAAATAAACAACTCTAGCTTAAGTTTCATGTGAGATAATCGTCATTCTAATTCGTCAGTTCTCATTTGGTGTTATCGATAGATTTGTGCAAAACTTTTTGAAAGTATTCATCGTCTGCGGTTGTAACAACGTGACTAAACGCCAAGTTTTCAACGATCAGGAAGTTCGTTTGTCACGCTTTTTACTAAAAGAATCAGAGCGTGACGATAGTATCTCCCATGGCAGACCAAATGCCTTTACGCTCTTCAAATTCTATGTAGTCTCTTTGTATAAATACGCATACTTTTTAATTTATCACTGTAAAAAAAAAAAAACGTGCCACGCCAAAGACCTGAAAGGACAAGAAAAAAAAAAGTATATATTGGTAGTCGTATTGGCGTTAAATACTAACTAAAGAGGTTTTATTTTTTTGTTTCTTAAACCAGATTACTCATTAGATCTGTGTGAATTCTATCGTCAGCTAAAACTTGAGCGTTTCCTAAAGAATTCCGTGGTAATAATATATCAACATAGTTATCATTGTCCTTATAAATTTCCGGAAATCATTTCGAAATGCTTAGATCCGTTTATGAGCATTTGTAATTATCGTTTATCGCATAGTAAACAATGATATGATGTAGTAGAATCGTTATCTTTAGATATAGGCGCGGTTCTGATAAATAGGTTTTCTTGACTACCTCAGCCTGTTTATAAATCTTTACTTTTTTCGACTATTCTATTGTTTTAATCATCATCATGGTCATCAACTTTATTTTTTATTTTTTTATTATTTAAGTAGATCACAGTTATTACTTAACACAACCCCCATAACAGACAAAGACGCCACACCCGCACAGGTTCCATTTGACTCCTTAGGGGCTGAGTTAAGGAATGTCTGTGACCTATTTAAAAATTTTAAATTTTAATTCATACCTTATAATATAGACGGTATAATATAACGGATAATGGTAACGTCAAACACACAGTTTTCATATGAAATTCATTAAATACAAATACATTATTATAGCGGCTTCATAATGGCCTTGTCAGTTATATGCAGCTGTAAAGGGCTTTTGTAATGTATAATTGTGTGTGTCTAATTTCTTATTTCTCTTTTATGTATCTGTCTTTTGTTATGAATAAAATATTTACTTATAGTGGACACTTAAGTATAAACTTGGACATTTACAGCGAAACGTGGACACTTACAGTAGAAAAGTGGAAACGTGGAAATTATGATGATGATCACGATACAGGCCCAACTGTTTATAAACTATCTTCATTATTGTCATTCTATTTCTATACCTTACATAACATTATTTATTAGTTCAATAATAATTGGATGCTCACATGCGTAAATTTAGCTTTTTACCCGACTGCCCAAGAAGAAGGGTATTGTTTTTGGAGTTTATGTAAATATAATATAAGTATGTTTGTGTGTTCCTCCTGTAGCTTAAACGGCTTGATCGAATTTGTCGAGTGAGGTTTCTTTGGATTAATCTTTACGTCCGTAGTGACATGAGCTACATTTTGCAGTCGGGTATTTTGTTTTGTTTTATCACAATCGTTTTAAGATATTTAGTCCTGGTTCATGACTCTCGTCTGGTTTTGTAACACAGACACCCATGTTGCGTAACCCATGTCTGTGCAGTACGAGTATACTCACTACCACAATGCTGCATCTGGTCTGTGCATCTTTTGCAACGAGATGATTGAATTTTATTTCTGTATTTTTATCGCACATGTTCTAATGCAATTCATAATTGATCAATAAATTGTACTTGAAGGTAAAATATAATGTTATCAATCAAAATACAATCTATCAAGAGAAAAAAGTTTATTTGGAACACAGTTTGGAACAGTCGGGACAGACGCATCTAGAATTTAAAAACATCTCAAGAATAGAAATATTGGGATCAAAGCGAGTCGTGCAAAACTGATTCGTTGCAATATTTGATAATTCGTTCTAGCGATCGAAGTTAAAGAAGTCAACTTGAAAGAGCTATGTATTTTGTAAAATAGTTCGATATAAATTAAACATCGAAATAGCACAAGCACAATAGTGTTTCTAATAACTGAAGGTACCAATTGTCTCAAGCAGCAGGTGTCTCGGTTCGACTCCAGTACATGATATGATGGCACGCACAGACCGAGACTGAGTTGGGTATATGCCGTAACAAGATTGACATGATACCGAGACATTGAACTTCGAAGCGTGGTTTAGAAGGGCAAAGTGTACAAGACTTGTAGGCCGTACAAACATGTTGGGAGACCTTTCTTGGAGATGATTTCGACCTTTTACCAGTAAATAAGTAACTATTTATGCTGGTGTCGTATTACAAAATTGAAGGTATACTGACAAAATGATAGTGATAGGTACAACTTTAATGCAGTAAGCACACGTAACGAGACATTGACCTTACGAGTGCCGGTTCCGGTAGTCACGTTTCTAGTAGGTATAGGATGAAACCGTGCAATATGATTGAGGAGACTGCAGAGGATGTTGGCGTGATAGCGAATTGGATCACAGTGGTTTAAGGGATTTCCTCTTTGATTCGAGGTTTGAAATATTGTATCGAGGGCACAGTGGTTCTTTACCAAGGGCAGAGGAAAATACGTTTCCTACTCTACTTATCTACGTATTAAAAGAAAGATAAATGGCACTTTTGAACTTTCTTTCAGCATTTCACACTTTCTATTTCAGAATCTAAAGACACCATTCTAGTCTCATATTTGACAAAAAAAAATGTTTTTGTGGAAAAAAAATATTTTTACAGACAAGCTTTTATAAAAACCGTTATTGATACTGTACGCTGATAGTCCAAACTCATTCAATCTGCTGTTAGTTACTAAGTCCCGCTTTCTACCTTCCGTATCCGTCATCAGATCAGCTTGCTATCATATTATTGTATTGTATTGTGAACAAGGGGAACTGGTCTAAGATATACATACCTACATACATACAACATTGCAAGTTTAAATAAAAGCTTGTAATAATACTTACGCCTTATGTTTATATTGACATTCATAAGCACAAAGTTATCGCTGTGGTGACAAACATTTCCCATACAATTTGTATCCAAGTTCTGCGATAATTGGCATCCATGTGTGTAACTCGCAGTAACTGGATGAGTCTGCAATGGCGCCTGATATATACATCTCGAGTGGGCGAACCGGTTCCGTACAATTTAAAGCGGGAACAGGAGCTAGATTATTGATTCGCAAGGTCTCAGAGGCTCGTTTTCAAGTCCATCAATTAAAGATCAATTAATATGATCACTACATATTATAATGTCCAGAAGTAAAGTAAGATAGTTTTACTATGAAAACTGACGTGGTTTTGATACATTTTGTTTTAATAAGGTAAAAATAAGGTAGTTTTATTCTAAAACAGGATAAAATTAGATGCAGGATATTTATTACAACTCTTCTAACAAATACTTTTTAAAACGTCTGCCACAGACAACGCCATCCATGTATGGCTCTTACGTCAAATGAACCCGCTCGAACCGAACCCGCGGGATCAGTTGACATAACGCATATTTTGAATTGGTTTATTGGACCCGTTGACAAATTTTGTAATTTGTACAGACACGGAGAAAAGCTTTTGACATTAATATCACGAAAATATGAGAGACGGCCACAGAGACGCATCGTATTTCAACTTTTTTTTTTTGTTTTTTATTAATCTGTTTACTGTACTTCCTTTATCCAGTCTTTGAACAGGCTTTACAAAGTTGCGTCAAGCAAGAGCGTATCGAATCGTGTTAGACGAATCATTTCACCTAATACTCTGTCTGATTCGATACTTACACACTTGTAAGTAAGTATCCTTTAAAATACGTCCTCCTTTAAAATACGTCCTCCTTTAAAATACGGCCTGTCCAATAAGGTGCTTACCATCGATCCCCTTGTTTAGGGGTTTCTGGCTCATAAGAAATTATTAGGCCAAGTATGACGACCGTGAGTTTGTTGCGTAAGCCGTAGTGTAGTTCTGTGGTGGTAACTTGTGCTGTTATTTGGGCATGACCCGAAAAAAATCTAAACAATCGATCGCCAGAAATTGTAACGTCTACAAATTCGCTTCGTGTAGAAACGTTTTTTGTCGGTCGGCGCTCTGATTTTTTCTCTGATCGTTTCTGTAATTTCGTAATTGGTAAATAACAGTTATTTCTTAGTCGAGCACGTTTCTACTCTTTCTTTCTTTCATTTTAAAAACATATTCAACCAATCTCATTGTCTGCTTTGATTTATACTGACGTAGATATTTTATTATTATATTTATTTTATTTTATTCTCTTAGGATAACTAATAGGTTAAGTAACAGGTTAAATATTTTAACTTAAAGCTAATTATAAGTTACCACAAATAGGCATGTATATAACTAGAAAAAGTCAAGTCGAAAAGCGTTATTTTAAATATTGAATAAAGGTTCTAGGACAGAAAAATGTAGGTATACGTTACTGCATCATGTCTGTATCAAATTAAAGTGAAAAATCAAAGTGTTTAAAATTTATGCCACACATTAAATGAGTGATCTATTTTACGACTCCGCAATGATTCTCCGGTCAGAGACCCGCCTATATCATAAAGCAGGACGGATGTGCAGTAGCTGATAAGCTTGAACAATGTCATAACGGAAGTACTTAATATTGTACTGGTGAAATTAACAGGTGACATGTCATAAACAAATAATAAGTGACAAATAGGCATGTACGAGTAGGTATACGAGGTGACTCATCTAGGTCGTTACGTCTGTCTGCTGACAAAAATAGTATGAAGACAGCTACATTTAGTTCTGAAGAAATGTCTTGTAATGCCTTGATGACGATTGAACTTGAATCGTTTTCGGAGGTAAGTATACCTAATCCAGATTAAGAAACTTAGCAGTTAGGTAGATACAAGTTGAGAACGCTTCATTGAGATACGTTGCTTCAACAATTTCGAAATTGAGAGTTATTCTTAAAAGAATCGAGTGTCCCAAGGAGCAAATTAAATACCTGGAATGTGTTGGTATAGTGCTGTAGCTTACTAATAAGAATATTTTAATATTACAGACAGTACAGACACATTTATTCATGACAAAACATTGACACAAGAAAATATTGAGTAAGAATACTTTAATACCTTGCCTACTTCATAAATAGGTTACGCACAAAGAAAGAATATATTGGTTTCTACTACTAATTTATTATATTGGTAGCTTCTTGACTATGCATGACTGGATGTTTACTTAAGTAACATGGACTAACTACAGTATCCGCTTATTGAATTTGACATTATAATTAGTATGACTCAGCAGTCACAAATGAGCAAGATTTAATAAGTAAGAATCACGATATCAGTAGCTTCACAATGAGTCATACCTATATGACCCTCATGATCTTGATCTTGTGAAAGTGAATTATTTTATGAATTCCGTGTAAGACGACGGTGTATTTTGGAAACTTTGGATTATTTCCAAAAATAGATAAATATCTAAGGGGTCAAAGATATCGATACCGATAAAATATTATGTCGATAATAATATTATCGATACCGATAATATTAATATTATGTCGTCTATAAAGTTAGTAGACTTATGTTTAATTTTAAATATTTAAATTTTTATTTGTATTTCGATTTTTCTGTTGTGTCTTTAATTATGGGTTTTTGCCTGAAAAAATAAACATTTATTATTATTATTGAAAAAATATTTTGAGTTCACCTTTCTCCATGCTCAAATAAATCTACCGGCTGGCTTTTTTTACAGATATAAAATATGGAAGGTATTTGACAGGTTCCTTAAGTGCATGAAGTAGTTGCATTAGAACTAAATACATAATACAGACTAAAAACAATGTATTGTGTATTGTAACACTATGTTCTAGACCCATATATCGTAGAGATTCAGATTCAGATTCAGATTATTTATTAATAAATTATAAAATTTACAGGTCAAGATATCACTTAATTTCATATTAGGTACATCATAAGTACATACTAAGTTTGTAAAGGCTTGAGAGTCGTATATGTACGACTATACGTCTATGAGCAGAACGCCACGGCGTGGTTCCAATGAGACGTTTTCCAAAAAAAAAAAAAGTAGTACTAAAATACTTACTAGATGGCGTAACAGACCTACCGTTTTACCTGTCATTGTCATTTCTGTCGAAATATTTTGTTTATTTTTTAAATCGTAAATTTTGGCTCCACACGTTGTGTATTTAGCCAGTGTCAACTATTGTAATTTTCAAATGAAGTCAAATACATAGTTACGTTACTTGAAATTGTCTAAATAAACATGTCGAGCCAAAAAACACGAGAAAAAAAAAGGCACACGTACATTTTTTGTCTTTCATGTCTTGACAGTGACAGAAAAAACGCAAGGTACATCTAACGCCATCTATTGGGTACTTTTATAACCAGGATTTCATTTTTTTTGGAAAACGACTCATTCTTAAGCAGTTTTATTTTAAATTCAAAATTGTATTTGTAACTTAAGGATGATCACCCGGATAAGTAGTTTACATTTATCCAATCATAATTTACGAGAAAGCAATATCGATTTAAAATTTATACGTATAAAAAAAAACTAAAAACAGTGTAAAATCCAACAATCAATTTGCAATAACCAGGTACGGCAGTTCCAATGCAGTCACTGTGTACTAGGTAGCAATGATTCAGTCTACGTTCGATAATTTACCTCCAAGGTTGCTATTTACGCCAAGAGGTTATAGACCAGTCGACCACAACACAACAGTTAACTGTAACACTAACTGTTTTATTAGTAGGGCTGCATTGCACCATAGTCTTTTTTAAATGGATGAACATAGAATTTTATGGTAAGCTCCACGTCTTTCTATAGCTGTATGTACTGTAGTACCACATAGAACTTTACTATGAACATAATGGTCACTGTCATGTTAACAAGGAACTTGATTAAACACAGTAATACGTAATCTTCATTCAGTTCTATTCTATGAACCATAGGATTATTAGGTACTACCTACTAGCAGTTAAAATTCATTTTAAGTAATTATGGCATGACAAATAATTTCTTCTACCTAATAATTAAAGATCCCATTGAAAGGGCTCTATAACAGCAGGTGCAGCTTGAACATTCTACCTTTTCCAACAAGACGCGTGTGATAAGGACGACCATGTTCGTTAACTTACCCCCGAATACTGAAACGTTTGTTAATTTTGACGACAGATTAAGTCTATTGCTGCCTTTGTCATTTGCTTAGTGCCAGACAAAGGCAGTATTAGAATTAATCTGTTGTCAAAGTTAACAAACGTTTGAGTATTCGGGGGTTAGCCATCCAAGATAGTAAAGTATGGTCTGAGTTAGCCACAGTGTAAATAATAGTAGATAAGGTACTAGTCTTTATATCTCGTTGTTTTATCTGTTTACAGATCTTGACACAATTTTGATAGGAGCACCAAAATACTGGCACACGACTCTTTTACTATTCTCTATTAATTACGGTAAATATTCCTTAAAGTACGATGGTTCTGGTCGCAGTAGCAAAACCCCCAGCTTAAGTCTTCCCCTTAAAGAGTTACTCTTTCTTCTTACTCAACAGCAAGGGGACTGCCTAATGGCTTGACTGATGTTATCACATTTTGACAGTGAAAGTTTTTTGCGGTTACGTTACCTTCAATATTTTTTATACCATTTCCGACACATCCGTTGAATGGGGTCGAAAAAAACGTCGGACGCGAGTCGTCACCCCGAACAGCAAAAAACGGATGATTTATTAAAAAGCCCCTAGTTAGAAAACCATTTTATCAGAGGATTTGGGTAATCGTTTTTTTTTTTGTTCGAATTTGATAATGTTTATCGGAGCTGACTACATTTTTTTTTTTTTTATGTTACCCAGTGACGAGTCGAGCAATTAAATAAAATGTATGCAGTTTTATAAATAGTCTAATCAAAGTTCCAACATCGATTAGGCATGACAATAGCTCTCATTACCTCGCATGGATAAATGATTGCCCACTGTCTCGGACTATCGACACAATAAAATATCGTGGGATAGAACAGTTTTCACTTCGAATTGTATTACCGTGAAAGGCTAGATTCCATTCCAACATTCATCACCATTGAATTGGACATGCGTAATTTGGTATTCACCTTAGCTAATGATAATAATTATGGTGGATGAAATGAAACTAGAGAAATTTGAATCAAGCTGTAAGGTTTAACGTCCATGACTAATTTGCTATTTTAACTCACTTTTTCGGCAAATACTTTTTAAAAGATGTTCAATCTGGGCATTTTCTCAGATATTTTCGTACGTCATCAAAGGAAACTGTTGAAATGACTTTCACTAGGTCCAAAAAATTATACTTCATAAACCTATTTGAGGCTTTTGGATAGCCCAGCCAGAGGCCTTTATTCTTTCAGTTAACACGGCCAGCAAGCTTCACAATTCCCGGGCAGTTGCAAAACTTCCTTCCTAACCTATTTCTGATTCCGGGAAGTGACACCCATTGCCACGGGTCTGATTCGAGTTGATTGAATTAACGAAAGGATGTCGCTCCGATGCGTTGTCTTCGACCATCGTCAGGTCAGGCAGGTCAGGATGTAAGGGTCAAGATTGGGAATCAACCGGCGCCCTTTATCGCATCTTCTGCCTCATGCACATGCAAGGTTGTAAGTGTGACTCACGGTAGATGTAGTGACTCTTCTTATAAGAAAAAGTACTTCCTAAGGCTGGTTTTGATAGGGTATATATTTATGAAACCTCCTGTTTCTTTCTTCCTTTAAACAATGTATCCCCGCGTCACGTGGTTACTTACATTACGCAATAACTTCCTGAAAAACTACTGCTTCGCCCTATCAATGTTTGTCTTTGTAAATAAAAAAAAACTTTGGTAGATGATTTTCATGAACAAATAAAGATATCAAAGGGAGTTTATTTGCATTCCTATGCAAGTACTTTATTGGCTGCAAATATTTGCGGCGAGCACACTTCTAACAGGTGAACAAATCAACACAGGTGAATGAGTGTGTAGTTACAAGTTATCAGGATTTGTATGCGCGGTATCAGCTATTGCAAAATTTATCGGCTCGTTGATAACACTCGAAGGGAAACGCGATCAATATTGTCACGCTCTATATTTACGGTAGTTTTAGGTCTTTGTCCGTATTTAGGGCAAGAAGATAAGGATTGTTGTTGCAGGGCATTTTGTTACCTTTGTTTAGTTTTGACCACATTCTATTCTATTATCTTGCGTGACCTTTTTTGAAAGCGAGATTGTGTTTTTGACGCTTTTTTATGTTGCTCGGGTCTTCTATCACCTTTCTTGGTTGTTTACGCATTTTTTATTCGGGATCCAGCCGTGTGAGGGCGTGTTCTAAAAACCGGTTCTAATTTGACATCATCGTCTAAGCCCGAAGTTTTTGTACGGTCCAATTTGAAAGGTAGATGGACATTATTTCAGTCTAATATTTCCTGCTTAAAGGACTTTTATCAAATGGGTTCGAGTCTGGCAGGAGTCTAGTTTGAATCGGATTATTTTGTAATTCTAGTTCCCAGGCTCTGTTGTGTGATTGTTTTGTTGCTCGACTTAATTTTTGTCTTAGTAAAATTACTTTTGCGATTGACTTGCTAAGTATAAATAAGTAGTTTGTAAAGTGCTTACCATTACGTACTTACTCACGAGTTGACAGAGTGACTCACGAAGGTCTACGTGCTTCAGCTCTTAAAATAATGTCTAGGAACGCTAACAGCGCTACATACCTACACCTATGAACATTTATTTACTAGAATTCAATTATTTTATCAATTAAAATCTAAATTTAAAAGTAAAGTAGTTCTAGTGCCTATATATGTATTTTTTTTTTAACGAGATACGTCCTTACAGTCAGAGAATGTACGGTCAACGGCTCGGGATTCCCGCAAGGGTCCATCCCGGGTCCCGTTATGTTTCTCATCGTTAAAAAGTACTTACCACGGCGACTAGTTTTCCTCGCACCGTGATGCCGACCATCGGCGCGAATCTCACTTCAACTCCTGGCTCCACCACCAGTTCAGCATTTATTTCTATCAAGAGATCATCCCGTAGGAGATACGGTCCTCCGTCTCGCTTCCACACGGTTCGTCCGCCCGCTAAAATTCCCCCCGGCAGTTCAGTCAGACCGGCAGATCTATTCACCAGGTAAGGGTCCGTCTCCACTAAATTCTGTCCAGTGCTCATACACAAACTTATCACAAACAACGCTAACACTGTCCTCCACTTATACTTCGTGTCGCTAAATTGACTATGTCTCTTCTGCACCCCCATATCCTTAGAGCACTCCATAATTCACTAACTGTACACAAAAATATTCATTTCACTTTTAACGCTCCTCACCTGCACGCAATCTATTTCACCTTTCCAAACATTGCTTATGTATCCCGTCAACTATAACATTGCACATGCCTGCTAGTTATCATTAGATAACGTTCTTAGTTTTATTGATGAGCACTTGCGGTAGTCTCCGAATATGTAGCTAAACATCCATATCGAAACAAAGGTGGGGCTAACCGAAGCGGAGGTAAACGAATAGCGCGCGGCACCGCGACCGTTGAACAAAGTAGTTTAGCCGGTTTTGTAGTTACCGTCCTCCTCCCTCCTCAGTTAGCTGCACTCACATTCGAAGCCTCCTCCCACCCTTCACTCTTTACCTCGCACACGCACACAGATGTACCAAAACTAGTGACTGTACCTAACACGCACTTACGTAGAATATTTGTAGTAAAAAGACTTGAATATTAATTTCTATCAAAAATAATGTAGCAACTCTACATTAAGTAAATTTAAAATAACCGCGAAACATTACAAACATTTATCGCATAAAAATTAAAACCGACGTGATGGTTTGTAATAGTAGAATATTTTATCTTTTTGTAATAGCAATACTATTTATTGCCTGTGCTTACCGGCTTTTACCTTCGTTCATTCGATTCTTCGATTTTATTCACTTTCATTCACTCTTTCATTCACTCACATAAAAGCTTCGGACGTCGACCTAGTTTCTCTTGCTATTTTAATTTTTTAAATTATTGCAAAATAATTTAGACCGCATTTAATGTTATTTTGATCTAGAAATAATTTTGTTACATTATCACGTAAGTCTACATATCTACATATTATCAGCAACCAGAGGAGTGATCGATTAGCTGGTGTGGCGTCGTGGCATCCAAGCGTCCGTCGACATCTTGTTTTCCGATTCTTTGTATTTATTTATTCATTCCGAAGTCAGATTCCTGCATCAATGGTTAGCATCGGCTTTAAATAGATTGAAATAATTACATTATAAATGTCGTCAACGTATTTCAGTGTTTTATGTAATAATTTCTTTTTAGATTCTACACAATCATGAGCTCTAACGGGACCCGCGTGTACGTGGGCGGCCTCGTCGAAGGCATCAAAAAAGAGGATCTCGAAAGGGAATTCGACAAATATGGAAAACTGAACTCTGTCTGGGTAGCATTAAACCCGCCAGGCTTCGCGTTTATCGAGTTCGAAAGCTTGCAGGAGGCCGAAGATGCGTGTAGCGCGATGAACGGTTTTGAGATGCTAGGCGCGACGCTCAAGGTTGAAATCTCTAGAAGGCGAGACGGACCGCGTCGGGGCGGTGGCGGAGGCTTCAGAGGCGATCGCGGGGGCCGTGGCGGCGGTGGGGGCTTCAGAGGGCGCTCGTTCGGCGGCTCCTCGGGCGGGAACCGACCATACAACTCTTCGTACGGCTCTGGGGGCGGCGGTGGCGGCGGCGGCGGCCGCCCTTACAACCGCAACGGCGGAGACGGCTACGGCTCGGGAGGCGGCGGCGGCGGTGGCGGCAACTTCCGGTCTCGGTCGCCTCATTCACGATATTAAATAATTTAGTTTTAGTTTATTCTTAGGTTTAGTGTTATCGTTATCTGAAGCCTTCTCAAGTATTGAAATTCGAAAACTGATACTGGGGGTTTAATGCTAGGAAGAGTTCTGTTGATGTCTCCAGGAATTAGAGGTAACTTTCTATGCTCTGCCTATTTTACCGCCTTTTGATAATACTCGGTAACCTAACAAGTTCAGAAATTGAAAAATTTTGAGGTTATCTTGTGTTGTCAGAATGTGGTTAAATTGGCACATTTTTGTCTTGCTTAGTTTTTTACATGCTTCACATGCTTGATTGAAGAGACAGATAATTTGGATCAGATATGATTCTTGCGGAAAAGTTATTGTGAAACTATTTTAGTGCACTAGTAGGTATTTGATGACACCATTTTTGTTTTGTACAGTTTATATCGCTATCCTGATACATTTTTTGTGTATAATGGTGTTGATTCTGTTTTACTACTCACTAAACTAACATGATAGGACTAAAATTATGTGTCTCTTTTCATTCCATTATGTCCAATATAAAAATATTTAGATTTGTCAAATTGGGTTAAGGTTAAAAAATGGTGGTCGATACCATTATGATTAAATTATTGTTTGTATATCCAAAGTTTAGAAATTACAGAAAGTATTCTCACATATCTACATCATTGACTCGTGCCACATTTTATTTTTGGACTTATTATATTTGAGGTAGTTAATGTTGTAAAGTCTTTAATAATATTGTATCAGTCAACCTAATTTCATTCGTAACGAAGTGATACAAAGTTTATTTCTGATAGCAATAAGACAATATAAATGCTGACTTTGTTGTACAGTTTTTTTTAATTGACAATTATAAACGAATGTTGCCGATGGGCGACCTCATCCCTATGCTTGTCAGATTTCAGTGTAAGGTGTCATTATATTCGTCTTCTTACAAATGTAGTTTTTTTTTCAATTAAATTTTACATGTTGTCTGCTAACAAGCAACACTGCTCGAGTCACAATTCAGTTAATTTGTTTGTTGGATCTAAATAAAATTGACAAATTTTGACTTATAATAGAGCACATGATTGTTTTTGATCGGTCAATTTTGAGAATTGAGATTTTACTCCTAAACTCTAGCGGTGTTTTTTTGCTAGCCAATGATATTGAAATGAAGATAGACAGACACACATAATTTTTGTGTGTTATCACCATGATAAATAAACCAAAATCACCATGATGTGGATAAATTTAGAGAAATCAGCTAATTTACTAAAATCATGTTTATTGTCTACTTGTGGAGATAATTTGAAACTTATTTTCAAATCAAGACACCAGATCGTTAACTGGTTATGGATCGAATGGTGTACATTACATAGCCTTAGTACATAATGTTTACAGTCCATGTCTTGCATCGTTCTTGGGTATTATAAAGGTGTGTGGTTTTTAAATGTTAAATGTAAGAGAACTCATTTTTTACAGCCTGTGTCAAATTTGTTAACATAACTTGGGTTCTGTACATCGAAATGTGACTGGAAACATTTCAAATACTGATTTGTTAGTCACATTTATATATTTTAGCTATGTGAAGGATGTAACTACAATTTAAAAATATTATGTAGGCTTTTATGAGCGCAACTATTACTTGCTCACAACCTACAAACAAGCGAGTCGTGACTGCACATGTGGGGAATGCTAGTTTAGCTAGAGGGCCTATATATTTTTGTTGTATATGCTAACTTAATCTTCATTTCCCATTATCTCTGTTAGAACTAGGTTTACTAATTGCTGTGTGTGTGTCTTGTGTGGCTAACACTATTTTCTTTTTCAGTTCCGTTGGATTTTATGATCTCCAGACATATACATCCAAGAGATGTATTCAAGAACAATCTTCAGTGTATATTTAACATTTTACCTAAATATCCTAGTGTCTAAGTTTCATTTGCATAAAAATTTAATTAAAAGATTTATGGACTGTATTTCATGATTTATTGGAATTATTATTTTCCTTATACAATTAGCTTATACATAAATAGGTGTAGGCAGATTGTTTACGATGGACTGCTCAGGCTAGCCATAAGCAATTCCATCTTGTTGAGGAAGTTTTTGCCCTCCATTTTGTCTAATTTGATCTCTTTGAAGGCTCCTCCGAGATTCTCCCATTTCTTGTCTTGAACGAGTTCACTGGAGAAGAAGTCCTTTCTTGGGGATTGTGCGATGAACACCTGCATTCCGACCGAGGGCTCGCATCGTATTGCTATCATCCTATCACCTGCAAAATAACGTAGGTTATAAATATGACAGTTAGGACTTAGGATTCTTATAGGTTAGATTAGAAAATTCAGCCTGTAAAGGTAAAATAGAAATAGAAAAAAGATAGAAAAATAGAAATTTGCATTCTGTTTTTTTTATAGTAATTTGATAATAAGTACTGAAGACTACATTGATTTGGTCCTGTAAAAGTTAAGCTCTTTTTAGTTCGGGGGGCTTTTAAATTTAAATTATAAATATAAAAACCCTATCGTAAAAGACCTACCGTTAGACCGTTGCTGGTCAGATTTTCTTCAAACACTGCTTTCAAATACAAAAAACCGAATCAAAAGCAGTTTTGCAGAAAAATTGCAACACACAAAACATAACCTCAACCCAGTCATAATAATAATTACAGGTTTTAATCAACGTGTCAAAGAATAAGCCTTTTTTTAAGAATCAACGCACAGACCAAACTGTTTATGATAGAGACGTGAAGTTTGGTCCCAACACTTCAAATGGTGTAGCTAGGTGGACAATAAGAACTGAATTAGCGTAATTCCACCTCTAAAGGGGCAAAATGGTCCTGGAAATAAAATATTTTTTCATGCTAAGCCAATGAAACTCAGTTTTTGTACTGAAAGCATGAATACCCAACCCTTTTTGGAACACCCAGTTTGAAAAAATACCCCTTTAAGAGGTGAAAAGGGGTGTTGGGTTTACTGTAGGTAGCCTAAGCGAGCCACCTCTATACACTTATACACACTGAAGAGAAAAATCCAATATAGGTGTTTCAGTGAAGCAGCGGTATCATCTTACAATCTAGAATGTCCTAGCTCATAGAAAAGAACTCAAATTTTCCGAGTACCATTAGGCGAGGCCAGTAAGCACGAGGAGGCGTTGCCGAGCAGCTCGACCGGCCCGGAGCCGAGGTGCGAGGAGCTGGCCAGCAGCTGCCAGCCCATGCAGCGGCCGACCGCCTGCACCGCCGTCATCTGGTGCTGGTATATCTGGAGAATCGATCCGCTTTCAAACAAACATTGCCAATATTGCCATACTAAAAACTCGCGCGACGCGCCGCAGCCCGCAATACAAGGCAAGACGAGGTCGCGCGCGTGTCACGCTTCGCATTCCTTGATAAAGGTCACCGAATGTGATCGAAACTAGTAGGAATAACCGACTCAATTTAACGTGAGTATTCCCGTTTTATTAAAACGAAACATTGCCATAAACTCCAGAACTTTGTTTCTTACTCTCACCTTATATAGATTTACTTAAAGATCTAAACTATCGATCTTACTTTATCTAAAATATTGAAAGGTACGTTCTTATCATTATGAACAACTTTTACTTTGGGACCAACACTGAAATCCTTGGAAAAATATCCGCTGTTCCATAGAAAAATGTGAATGATCCTCGACAAAATGTATGGAACAGCAGTATTTTTTTCGCGATTTCAGGGTTGGTACCACAGTAAAAGTTTTTTTTTTTTTTTTCTCTATAGTTAAACATACATAGCATTTTTCCTGATTCTGCCAAACTGCATAGCAGTTTGTAGGCAGAGTGTGACTCTCATTGTACACATTGTCTTATGTAGGTACTATGTACGTGTAGGTGAATTAAGTAACTAAGTAGTACCTATATTATTATCTAGGTTTCCTAATATTTATGACATGTTGTTCATAATGATCAGTATAAATTATACATACCTTTCAATATTGTCACACTTTGTATATATGAATGTAGCTATGACTATCAGCGCCGGATTACCCACATAGCATAGATGTCCACTGCTGATCAAAGTCCTCCCCTTGGAATGGATTGGGGATTGCAGAACGCTCACCTTGTACTAAGAGGACGCTGTTGCCAGTCCTCTGGTGGTTCTTGTCGCAGTTTTAGTAAATTTATTTTCGTTTTTATACATACCCAGGTCATTGCTACAAGTACAGTTCTATCAGCTCTTAGACGGCCAATGCTGAACAAAGTCTCCCCCATATTGGGGATTATGGCATTATTGGTTGCCATGATCCCCACGCTTGGCAGGCGGCTTATAGATCTCAGAACGCGCCCCGTTTACTAAGAGGACGTTGCTGCCCGTCCTCCGGTGTTTTTGGTCGCAGTTTAAGCACGTACCTGGCAGTATTTATACAGTAGCAGGCAGTATTCATACAGTAGCTGGTAGTAGTCATACTGCACCTGGCAGTATTCATACAGTAGCTGGCAGTAGTCATACTGTACCTGGCAGTAAATAAGATCTCGGAGCTCCTGCAGCTCGTAGGAGAGATGTCGAACCTTCCCGTCGCGGCAGATGCACTTGAGCGTCTTTTCCCCCACGTGCACTACCAGCGAAGTGCGACACACTGCGTCGTACCTGAGGGCAATATGTAATTTTACTTATCGCAATACATTGCAAGCGAGTACCGCTTGGATATAATAAATCGGTAAACATTTAGGGGTGGGTATTAAGGCCTCGCTACATGGCCTGATCTGACACCGTGTGAAAGGGACAGCTAGACTTGAATTGCACGGGAGCAAAAGAAACAAACTATTAAGGTTATAGCTTCTCCCTTTCGCTCCCCCAGAAACTTATATATAGCCATCTCTTATCACACGATGTCAGGTCAGGCCATGTATAGACACCCTGAGCTACGCTTTTTGTATGGACAAGGCGGTGGTATACTCTATTCTTAACCGATGCATGGTGTGCTTCGACTGTCTTAAGTGCGGAATCTATTGGGTTATCTATGGGTTCTGGTCCCGGTCCTAAACAAAATGTCCTAGGCATTGGGTCCCATGAACCTAGTATGGAAGCAATAAGCCATCTGAATTTGAATCTTACTACCATAAATCCAAAGCTCGGTTTACCTTTCCTCGGCTACTACCTTACCGGCCTAAATTCGATGTATGTTCCCTGCGGACTACGAAATGGCTGGACCGATTTTGATTAAATTTTCAGGCAATCTTCAGATTAGCCCAGCGGGCGATCCTGTGAAGTTTGGTACCGTAGGAAGCCTGGGGCGCTAGTTTCGACTTTTCGCACTTTGCGACCGAATTCGATCGCTATGACGCAAAAATTCGACAATGAACCCGAATTGTTATCGAAAAAACGAAAACAAACCGTTGAATTTTGCGTCATAGCGAACGACTTCGGTCGGTATGACGCAAAATTCGACGACGAACACTAATTGTTCTGAAAAAACGCAAAAATAGCGTTGAATTTTACGTCATAGCGACCGAATTCGGTCACAAAGTGCATAGCGAAAAGTCGAGACTAGCGCCCCTGGGCGAGTCTCTAGTCAGCAATATAATCCAACACCTCTCTATGAAGGAAGTAAACTCACCCATAAGCCATGATGTTAATCTTGACGCAGGATTGAGTCGGGCTGTTCAATGCATTCCAATGTGAAACGATCAGCGGATCTTTGACCTGAGAAATACCAGAAAATGATAATATTACTCGACTGCGAAATATAGCCGGTGTTACTTCGGACTTACGCTGGGTCGCACCATAATCCCAGTTAAAGTTACTGTTATAATTAAATTAACTATAACTTTAACCATGAAGTGACCATGATTAATTTAATTGATTCTACTTTTTTTTTTTGGTTTACTCGGTGACGAGACGAACAAGTCGCTCACCTGACTTTAAGCGTCACGCTGGCCCATAACAGTTCAATGCCACCCAGAATTTTGAACTTCAACAGTTCAAAACTATGCGCGGCAATGCACTTCGCTCGTCACCCTGAGATGTTAGATGTTAAATCTCTGTACGCCCAGTAATTGCGCTGGAAACATTGCCCTTCAATCCGGAACACAGTAATGTTTGCACACTACTGCTTGGCGGTTGAATAACTGGCAAAGGTGTGGTACTTCCCCAGGCGGACTCTGCAAGAGAGTCCTACCACTACAAGCTACTACTTTAATTTTAATTGCAATTAATTGTATATACAGAGCTGACATTGTTATTATTATTATTATTTTATTGCTTAATTTTAATTTTAATTTAATTTAATGATTCATGACTTATTAATCAATTATTATTATTTTTGTGTTTGTAATTAATGTAACTGGTTTTTGCCGTTTTAATAAATAAATAAATGATAAGAGCACGTGTCCGTGTGCGCACACGCTTGAGTGTGTGTGTCTCCGTCATTTTGACCATAGTTAAAATGGCGCAACACATTTTTCTGCTTGCAATTAAAGCGTCATTTTTTTGCGTCGAAAATACGACGTTGAAAAATAGTTGTTATTAGAAAACCATAAACATTTTTTGAAACAACACAGATTTTGGTTTATCCAAGAAATTGACACCATGCATATCCAAAAGATTTTGTTAAAATTTAAGGGGGTGATACCAGACTATCCCCGAAATTTCATCAAAAAGTTAGGAAAAATCATTAACTCTCTCTGTTGCACGAGCGATAAACAGAGCGACAGCTATACAATTTCGAATGCGCAAAAACCTCGCGGAAGCTCTACCCTCTTAAATAGAAGTTTTCTCAATTCGTTTTTCATCGAGAAAACTGTATGAATCTACTTCCGGCGATCCGATCCTCACCTCTTTAGCGATAGTATCGAGCACGTACTCGCTGCGCCGGCGCATGAAGAAGTGCTGCGCCTGTTGTATGATCTGCTCCAACAGGGACTGCTCCTTGCTCATGTCGAGGAGCTCGTAGCGGTCCGCCGCCATCGGGCCTGCGGAAGTATCCACTAGTCACTCCGTATAGGCTCAGTGGCCAGCCCTAGCGTCTAGTTTATGCTGTTTTTTCAAGTGTACACTTTCTTGTACGAGATTGTCATTCTTCTCGTGTAGATTACCTTTGCCGGTACCAAACAAATATTTACGTTGTGAGAAAACAGATGTAGTAAAAAGGATAGTTAACCGCCTTTAGTTACGTGGCGGATACGTTAATGAGGTATATGTAAGACGCAACTGAGACGAGGAAAGCTAGCCACTCGCCTGACGGTAAGTCCGTCTGGGGAAGAGTACCGTGTGGTACTTCCCCGGATTGACTCTGCAAGTCCTACCACAACAAAACTTATTTTGCTCGACTGATACTGAATTTGTGGTCAAATGCCTAGCCCGTCAAAACTTTTTTTTTTTTTTAATTTCTTCACAGTTTAAATCTTAATTAAATCTAAAATTCAAAATTCTAATTAATTCTAAAATTAATCTTAAATTTAAAAACAATGGTTACCAGCGAGGCACCGCCGCTTGGAGGGCCCGAGCGGGCCGGTGGCGGGGTGCGGGAAGGGGTGGTGCGTGTTGGCGTGGTGCACGGCGCGCAGCAGTTGGTGCAGCGAGTGCTCCAGGACGTGGTCGTGGTCCGCCTTCCCCGCCGCCGACGCCTCCGGCTGGCCAGACAATCAACTTGGTTAACATCTATTTCATTAGATTATCATAGAAAAATTATATCATATCATATCTAGTAGTTCGCGGCGAACTGAGACCTCGCGACCCCTATATAGGGGTCCGCCATCGGTCGGTCGGGTCGGGGATATCCGCCAACTCTGATTTTGAAATTTTTTGCGACAACTGGAAAACTGTTATGACATTTCATTTGACATATTCAGAAAATCTAATTGACCAATGGGACAGAGGCAATAAAGCCGATAATGATTTTGACATTTAATAAATTGTATAAACTTAGTTTTAAAACCTGACATTTTTTATTTCTTGTGCTATTATCATTTTATTTTTTATTATGAATTTATTATTATTATTTTCCTTTTTATTGTGAGATAAATTTAATTGATTACGTCGTTTTTTTCTCAATAAACAAATTTAATATAATTTTTAATTTATATCTTCACTACCCCTGGACCGATTCAGCTCATATTCGAACTTAAAAATTGTATTGAAATGAACTACTTGCCTACAAAATTTCATGAAGATCGGATCAACGGTTCGCAAGTTATTATCGAACAAATATACACACAAACATACATACAAATGCCGATTTGTCCCAGTAAACTCTGAGACCTTCGGTTCGCTAGGTCAATTATATCATAAAAAAAATATACGACAAGATTGACAGTCTTATACAAAATTGAATCCCCGAAAAAACAGCATAAAACTAGATGGCGTACGTATTCAGTCAGCTAATGTTCAAATTCAAACCTTTATAAAATTCGATGAAAATATAGTTAATATAGAAAGATAGTATTAGTATATGTCCGCAATTTAAGGTTAAGTCCAAACTAGATTGGAATAACAAATCGAAATAGGTCTAGTCAATCTAGTTTGATCGAGCTGACCTCTGAGTGATGTCAGCTTATGATCACGGCCATTGAAACATGGCCGAAACGAACGTTATTCAAAAAAAAATATATAGTTTTAGCGTGGTTAAGTCCTGACAAGAAAAAAATTATGTATAAGTGCGAACGAGATAGTAGCTAAATCACGGGAGCAGGCCCCTAATCCATCTTACTTTAACATTTTCGAGATTAGTGTTGTTATTTTGTCCGTTGTTGTGTCGGAGTCCGATCAACAGTTGAATCCCGGGCAACACCTGAAACAGGAAAAGTATTTCCACTGATTCCTTGACGAAATTAAGTATTATTTTACTACTATGATGGTCCATCCATAAGTTAATCGCTTTTTGACACCACGATGACATAATTTTGTACTAAAGTCTAACAAATTATATGGTATACAAAAAATGCGTTTTATTTGTTACCCCATCACAAGGATACTATAATAGTTGATGTATCCTTGGAATGAGGTAATTATTACTGGAACGCATTTTTTTGTATGCGACATAATTTGTTAGACGCTAGTACAAAGTTATGTCATCGCGATGTCAAAAAGCGTTTTACATAGTGGATAGACTATAGTGAATGAGCATAAATGCAATTTAACATCTTGTATTTATTTTGAGGATGATGAGCACAGTTCATTGGCGCGCAGGGTTTTGAGCTGTTCAAAGTTTTGATTGGCGCTTATCACCAGGCCAGCGACTTGCTCCGGAAATACCGGAATAGCTTCTAACATAAGAGAAGATAATGTGCTGTTCTCAACTTCTACTGCATCATTAAAGTTGGAACCTGCGGTGTTATCCCGTAACTCTGAAAGCGATAGTGATAGTGCGCGAGCGGGACCGCGCATAGTGCGGCTAAGTTGGTACGAGCGAGATGGCAATCAGAATCACGAACGTTTCAAAGTTAGAGGATAAGCCCGCTGTATTAATGTTAAAAAGATTTATTTTCCCCGACTGCCCTATATGGAGGGTAATGTTTTTGGGGTGTGTGTATGTATGTGAGTAAGTAAGTATGTTTGTTTGTTCCTATGTTACCTCCTCCTGTATTTTTATCAGCTAAACCGATTTAGACGAGTGAAATTGGAATGCTCCTTATGTCCGGAGTGACTGGACTACATTTTGTAGTCGAGTATTTTGTTTTTCTTTTAATAACATTACTTGCTGTATACTTACAGTAGCCATGATGTGGTTGCCGACCACCATGTGTGGTATAGATGCATCGAGCTGCACCGCTTCGGCTGCTAACCTCGCGAACAGCTCCTTGCAGAACAGAACATTCTGAGCTGCTTCTAACTTCTGCTGCCAGTGCTGCTCCACCCCGTCTCCGGGGATGGTGCTGGGGCAGTTGAGGACTGACGAGTTCAACGTCATTGATACCACATCTTCTTGTTCTAGAAGTAAACAGGGTTTTTTACCTGACTGCCCAAGGATGCTAATGTTTTAGGGGTGTATGTAATTATGTGAATGTATGTTTGTGTGTTCCTATATGACGTCCTGTAGCCTAAACGGCTTGACCAAATTTGACAAGCGGTGTCGTTCCGATTCCTCTTTACTTCCAGAGCACAGATCACACTAGATACCGCAATACGAGATTCGTTGTTCGTACAAAAAGTCACCAAAGTTTGAGGCGCGGCGCGGGTCGCGGGGAGTGCGACCGAGCGTTCCCATTGGCTATCTCAAGGTAACGCCTACTCGCCCCTAACAATCAACCAATCAGAGTAATTTTTTATAAGTGTATTTAGACTGATGCGTGGTGCGCTTCGACCGTCCCGAATGCAGAATCTAGGGTGTGATCTGTGTTCCAGAGTGACATAGTTTACCTTTTTCATTCATGTATTTTTTTTTCTGTTAACTATATTACTTTTCAAAATAACCTTTGCTCACCCATGTAATGACGGCGCTGGGTGCAAGTTGAAATCCCAATAAGGAAAATGAACTACAAGTGAAGGAAAACATAGGGAGAAAACATAGTGGTGGTATTTTCTAGTATGGTGTAGATGACAGTGTTCCGTCAACCAATTGTGAACCAACACTCGTTCCAGGCTAAGTATGTATATATACCATCCCTGAAGACAACGTCGCTTAAGATGATAATTTGAGAAAAAAATGATTTGTCTATTCAGTGCACCTCTTAGTCATGTAGATTAAAAATATTATTTTGAGTTTTTTTTTTGTTCTTTCATCTAGTTAATAGCTAAGAGGGGGAAAACATGATTACTCGAAAATTTTCGAGAAAAAATCATTGAAAAACCTTGATTTTCGCTAGCACTCAGTTTATTTTTTTATTATACTCTAATAGTGAGGTAATAATAATATCTAGGATAACATAGAACAGAATTTTGATTGATTAATAGTAATTAGCAATTATCTGTTTATTTCAGTAGCGCACACTAAAGCCATCTCTTTTCATTACTTTTCTCGAAAATTATTTTAGCATAGCGAGGATATTAAAGGGAACATGCTGACAGTCAAGAACCAATAAAAGAGCATGTTTGAGAATATACCTTTCTGACACAACACGGAGATGAATGCGACGCCCTGCAGCTCCGGCGGCACGGTGACCCGCAGCGCGGAGGGCGCGGGCCCGCCGCCGCTCGTGCTCATCGCCAGGGCTATCTGCTCCTCTGGGGCTTTGGTCACCTGATAATAAATAATATATCACATTGAAAGCTCCCCAGTAGGTGTCCCCATTTTAGGATGCTATGGACGTGGAAAACTAACACACAGAGCCACACAAGATATTTTATTTACAACACTTAGTAAGGAAGGATTGTAGTATTTTAATGGTATTTGTCGAGATTGCTATTGCACAGCGTAATGTTAGGGTTGTTCAAACCAGACTTGTTAATGTGTACAAACCCTAGCGAAAACAGGTTCTGGCAACTGGCCTCAGGGTGCCCAAGACACAGGCTCTGCCTAATTTGGGACCCGTTGCAAATTGTTTAATTTTTTTAGATGCTTAGATACAATTTAAAAATGAGATATTAATTAATTTGTTATTTGTTTGTTAAACCCACAGCCCTTAGAAAACAAAACAATACTTACAACTAACTACTACTTAACTAACAGCCAATTATGGATTTACATTTTAATACTAAACTACTAACTACAGTTGTATAATTATCTGTGCATGGGTGTGCGTGCATGTATGTGTGGGAGGGTGTGTGTGCATGCGTGTGAGGGTGTACGTGCATGCGTGCGCGTGCTCGTGTGTGCGTGTGTGTGTTTGTGTGTGTGTGAGAGAGAGAGAAGAATGGCATGTGTGTGGATGTATATATGCAAGTATTTAAGTTGCACAATTATCATAAATAACAAAAAAGATATCCCTTTTAATGTTTCTTCTCCCCATATTTTTACCCTATAAATAAGAGAGTCACAAGTTAAATGGCTATCATACTTACTTCAAATACCCCAGTCTGACTAAACTTGGAGCCAGCTGTTCTATAACTAAGGTCTCCAACAATAGTATTGGAGACTTTCTTCAAGCGCCAGTTCTGTCGTAACCGTAACAGATCGATGTGGAAATCAGGCATGTTCCTAGTCATTCTCATCGACTCGCTGGCTCGGAGACGGTCCACTCCGGCCTGGAGTACTGCTGCGGCTGCAGCTAGGGCCTTCTTTCTACCGTATACTTGGACCATAGGACGGTTTTCAATTTGTTCAGGTTGCACTGGGTCTAATACCTAAAGTTTGAGTAGAATGTTGTCAGCAATTCCATATGATTGGTTTCGTTAAGGCTGTTACGGATCTGTAGACTTGGCTCGAAGAGACTGCCATCCGACAAATGAGAAAGAAATATTTTCTCTTGTTAGTTTAAGCAGGACGCAAAATTAATGTTTTTGTATGATAGCAATTATATTTTCAATTATATTGCAGGGCATAAAAACTTGACAGTATTCATACTCGCTTGGTATTGTAAACATATTGTACAAAAGACTTACCATATATCTTTTCTCTTTTGCAATACTTAAAACATCAGCGAGCACGCTGACTTCTGTCAGTCCATTCCTTAACTTATTCCTCACAGAGTCAAAAGGCCACAGACTTGACTGGTAGCCAGGTTCCTTGTCATCCTCGGACTTGTTATCAGAACTACTTTCACCTTCCTTTTTGATATTACAGAACTCGTCTTCAGTCTTCGAGAAATCTATCTTTTGAGCCAATCTGGCGAGGTTTTCTGACATAGACAAAGGTCTGAAAGTAATATTACGATGAGAGATTGCTTAATTTATCAACAAAAAAGCACTAAAATAAATGAGAGGTAACTTACGCTTGGTAAATTTCCTGACCATCGTAGGTTATTTCTTGGATTTGATTTTCTATAGGAGCCTCGATTGAAATGTTCACAGAATTTGCCATTTTGATCTGAATTATAGAAAAATTGGAACATTTAAAACATTTTTTTATCTAACGCAACTCCAAATCACAACAAACAGAAAAAAGTTTTTTTCTGCTCAGAACCATAGAGTAATATAATAAGAACTTGGAGGAATCAGAACATTTTTTTTTCTTTTCTCCTAAGAGGATTTTGGCGTCGCACGTCTTATGCTTTTGCCAGTGTCAAGTGTACATATATATTCTCAAGTTTGCTAGATATTATCAAACAAGTCATAGTCACGGTCAAAGGCGAGCAAAGCAAGTCACGGTCAAATCCAAGTCATGGCACAGTAAAGTGGTGAAAACTTTACTAGAGCCTTCTATGGAGTTTTGGAAACAACACGAAAATTCACGTTTCACGACATTATACCATTCATCAACACTCGTGCATGTTCACGAACACTTAACGGGTAAAAATTCACTTTTTTTACACCAGAAATAACACAAGTTTTGGAAAATAATAAAATGACGCGACATGAATTCTTCACGTTCCCGCCAAAAAAACTAATCAGAATATTCAGAACAAAAAGAGTAGTCGTGACATCTCAGTTCGGCGCGAACGACTAGTAAACAAATTAAAAAAAATGTGTACGGAACAATCGGTATGCGAGCTTGACTCACACTTAGCTGAGTTTTTTTTTCTCTTAAGTTTTGGCTCCACACGTTGTGTATGACCGATGTTGATGGTCCCTTCTCCCTTCCCTTCCATTAATCTTCCCAACCAATGGTTGTCGTCTTGTCGTTGATTTGTGTCCTTTCTCTGTCTACCATTGTATCACTTTCGTTTTCTATCCCTGTCTGTCTACTCTCTGTCGTATCGACTCGATCGGATCGAATCGACATTTTCTGTTTTTGATGAAAGAACTTGTGGAACACGAAGTCATTTTGCAATTTACAAAGTTGTCGTGAAATGGAATTTTTACTTTGATTTAAGAACTGAAATCTTTTATGTGGATGTGGATTGCTTTTTGACACACCATGGATCGTGCGATTGCCGTAAGTGTATACGCTCAGCCTGAGGCTCAGCTCAGTATTAATAAAACTTTCCTATCTGGTTTCCAAAACTTACACACTGAAATTCACGTTTTTGTTCGAGTCGAGAATTTTGAGTGACCCCCTCGATATCATCTCATGTGGGTACCTGCATAATACCTACTAAAACGGTACATAACCAAGTTTTAAGGAAAGAAGAACCCTTGAAAAAACGTAAACTCAGTATCAAAGAGTACTTTCTATCTCAGTATGGGAGCGAAGCACGAAGCACGAATATTTACATACCTACCTTATTTACTGATTCGTAACAAATAAGTAGGTACCTACATACATAGGTCGGACTGTCGCATTTCGAAATTAAAAAATTGGTACATTAAAAAGTTGCAACGTAATTATATTTCACTCAATTAATTGTTCTTATTGTTTCATATACAGTTCTGTCTAAATCAATGGTTTTTCCTTAATATGTTGACTTATTATTTTTAATTTATTTATTTTGTGAAAACATGGTGAAAACTATAATACACAGGGTTATAGGGAAAGTGTATGCTAAGCCGAAAAGGACTCATAGTAATCATTATCATGAACCACTTTTACTATGGGACCAACACTGAAATTGTGAAAAAATGCTATTCCTTATATTTTGTTGAATGCCATTGACATTTTTCTGTGGAATGGTTGCAATTTTTTTCTTTTTTTCAGGGTTGGTGGTCCCATAATAAAAGTTTCCATATAACCCTGTATACAAACAATTAGAACTGAAGTCCATGATTAAATTAACAAAAACATACAGGGTTAAATAGAACTGCAAACTAAACATGAAGACTATGCCTAATTGCCTAAATAATTAACTACGAGTTTATCTATCTATCTATCAATAACAAAAACTAATTTGCATTGAGTTAGTCCGTTACATATTAATTACTTAATGCAAATGTGGAACATCCCAAAAATCTGCTGTGTCATACTTATTGTAAAACTTCTATAGTCTTTGGTACGTAATTTTGATTGTGTTATTCAAACCACCTGTTTATTACATTTATTTAGCAATTTCAGTTTTTATTTATTAAAAATAGATTTACTTATAACGACGTGCATAATTAGTCACTTAGTAAAAGTTGTTCATAGTCATGACTAGATATTAGTGTTCCCCACTTAAAAGGTCATTGCTCTCATTATTATAAGCAATAATAAGAGCAATGACCCTCATTTGCCTCAGCATAGCAGTTCTGCCTAACCCTTCGTATTAACAAGGTTAGCATACAGTAGGTAGTAATAGTGGGTCTATACACATACAATTAATATGTAAAACTAAATGCAAATACAAATAATTAATTTCACTAGAAACAGTACTTACATCAAAGATTTCCGTGCTCACACTAAAACTGGGTTGTCACCCGTATCTTGAGAGTAAGACATCCCATACATGAAGAATTAAATTAGTTGTACAGCAATGATTAAAAGTTTCCAATAATAAAAAAAATAAAAAAAACAATTGTCTAATCAAACTGGTTATTTTCAGTCTCGACCAAGCCATGAGCAAGTGATGGCTATAGTAGAATTTATGGAGCACCATCCAGCACTTGGCCTCGGTCAGATGAGAGGCATGGAAGGTAGAGAAGAGAGCAAGAAACTGTGGCTGCAACTGACCAGGATCGTCAACAATATCACGGGACCCACTCGACCTATGAAAAGTTGGATGAAAGTCAGTTAAAAATGCACTCTTTATTTCTATGCATTAAGAAGGTTTTAGTAAAGCGAATTTATATAGTGGAATAGTATTCAAACGAAGCCGTGCAGGCAGTGGTGTAGCTTGCCTTAGAAGGGCCTCGTATCAAAAGTTGTTGGGGGGCTCAAATGAAGGGTCACTATTTTTCAAAGAAACAATGTTCGGGGCCCCTGTAGCCCGGGGGCCCCGTATCATTGATACGGATACTGATACGGCGGTAGCTACGCCCCTGCGTGCAGCCATGCTAGTCTATATTATCAGCTACTCTACTAAAGTTTTTTTTAGATCGAAATATTTATTATATTTTTTTTTTTCAGTATTGGGCTGATAAAAAATCAACAGTACGTTCAAAAGTTGTCAGCAGTGGTGGTGATCCAAATAATTTGTGTTCTAACATTGAGAAGAAAATTTGGGATCTCTTCCTGGCTAACGATACTGAAAGTAAGTATGAGAGAAATGTCTCTATGGTATTGACATTTCTCTAATGAATTACTTTATCCCAACACTAGCTGTTCCCAGTCGTTTTACGCATAATTTGCAAGCATTATTGTATTTTTACTGAAATTACATATATGTACTTGTATGCATCGTACATGAAAAACTTGTATACATCAAAGTCGAATTTTTAGGTGGTACAAATATGGATAAATAAGTATATATATTTTTTTTTTAACCTACCTCCAAAAAAAAGAGGTTCTCAATTCAATCGTTTCTTTTTTATGTTTGTTACCTCAGAACTCCTTCATTTATAAAACGATTTGGAAAATCTTTTTGTATTTGAAAGGAGATACTTCCAGATTGGTCCCATTCTTATCAAAATCCAGTTCTGATAATGGGATCCATGAGGAATGAGGGAACTCCTCAAATATTATATGCATACATATATAGCGATTTTGGTATTTTCATTTCATTTGGTGAAGTGGAACTGATGAAGAAGACCACAGGTGGCCATCAGAACTCCTCAATGATATGTATTACACGGGTGCCGCCAAGATAATATCGATCATGCTAGTTAAACGACTATGAAAAATCCGAAAGTGGGTTGACTTAAGAAAATGACTTCATGAGGATGAGATCTGTTGGAATGTAAACGGAACAAGCCATCAAATTTATATATGTTTTAAATAAATGGTTCTGATGAAGTCGGTTATTTTAAATTTAAAATTACTAGTAGTTCGCGCCGAACTGTGACCTCGCGCCCCTATATCTTCATAACCCCTGGACCGATTCAGCTCAAATTCAAACTTAATTTTTTTATTGAAATGAACTACTTGCCTACAAAATTTCATGAAGATCGAATCAACGGTTCGCAAGTTATTATCGGACAAATATACACACAAACAAACATACAAATGCCGATTTGTCCCAGTGAACTCTGAGACCTTCGTTTCGCTCTTCGCTCGGTCAATTAATAGTATTATAGAAGTGTAGGTGTCACTGTCTAAGATGCTTATTTTTACTTTTCACTGTCAAACAATTTTTTTTTTGTTAATGTATTTTGGCTTCGCTAAGTTTGTACATTTCCTTTGTTCAGGGAACGAGCCCCGCGAGCCGCGAGGCGTAAAGCAAGAGGCCCACTTCCTGGACGAGAGTTTCTTCGACGATCCCGTTGACTCCGAGGAACCGATGCTGGGGTTTGAAGAAACGGTGGCGGCGGAGCCAGCGGACCCCGTGGAACGCCAGATAGCCATCATGGACAAACTCGTAAGGATATTTTTTTGTATTATTAGGTTAACGCCCAGCCCGCCGCGGAAAACTTAGCAGTCTTACTAAAATGCCTAAGGGTAACATTCAGAAACGAACTTAAGTGTGGCTTAAGCGACGGCTTAAGTGTGGTCTTAAGCTTCAGTATGTCAGAATTCAGTGCTTACGCTCAATTTTATATTTAGAAAAAAACGTTTGGAATTGTGCTTAAACTTAGCGCAAGCTAAGCTAAGCGTAAGTGAGTATGCACTACTTGAGCCGATCTTAAAGCAGGAGTGGCGCCACCAAGTGAGCAAAGGTGTAGTTATTATTGACAGAATAATATTTCCGCTAAGGTGCAACGTTTCGCTCACCGCGCGAAATTCAAATTTTCTTGCGTTTTTTATCAATTACTGATTAATTACTCATCGTGGATTTATTGAAACTAATTTTGCGCCAATGAATAAGTTGTTTTAAGAAATTCCGGGTAAAATGTTAACATTGGCTTAGCTACGAATCTCAATAAGCTGATTTTCATCTTGGATTTTGGTTTAGTGAAAAATATATAGTAATACCAGCTTTCAACTTGAATTTTTGGTTGGTGTAATTTCTTGAAACAATCTATTTATTATCGCAAAATTAGTTTTCATGAACTTACGATGAGTAATTAAGCTGTAATTGACAAAAAACGCAAGAAAATTTGAATTTGCGCGCTGAGCGAAACGTTGCACCTTAAATTTACGATATTATGTTACCATCATCCTAATCCTAAATAATATTATAAATGCGAATGTAACGCTGTCTCTCTCTCTGTATGTATGTCTCTCTGTCTGGGTGTATTTAGCGTTATCATGGCAAAAAGGATGAACGGGTCGACCTGAATTTTTGCATATATATAGCTTAGTAAGGACCAGAGAAGACATAGGCTACTTTTTTTTGCAGGTCCACGCGAACGAAATCACGTGTAACAGCTACCACATAAAAATTGATTTACATCATAAATATTTCGTTTTACTCACTCCAGTATCATTTTATGTATTGCTATCTTTGTTAATCACGACTGCTTGAAAAACCGGTAAAACAAACCGTAACCGGTAAGGTTCCGCTAAACACAAAAACTGCCAAGACTGCCATAGACAACAAAGTATAATCTTAGCTACGACCGTGCTAAGTTTGTGACGAACTATGTTTCAGAATACAAATTTCAAAGATAGCAGATCTGCAGGACCATCATGCGTTTAAATGCACCCGTAAAATGTTGCTCTTATTGGTTCATGGCTGACGCGAGTAGGCGTAATCTTGTGATAGCCAATAACGAGAACTCTAAGTTGCAGTGGGTTCCGGCAACTTTGGTGACTTTGGGCGGAACAACGATCTCGTAATGTAAGAAGTAGCCTACTTGTTAACCCAGTGTATAAGCTCCATAACAAATTTCATCCAAATCCGTTCAGCCGTTACAGAGTTGAATGGGAACAAATACACTTAAAAATTGTAGCAAGTTGACGAGTCCATAATGGAAGCATTCTTAACTTTTTTATATTTTGTAATTGTTATGAATGCAACTGTATGACAATAAATAATATACATTCATTCTTACATATTTACCTACTTACATACTTAGACACAAACTATCGTATTTAAAATATTAGTGTGATAAAGATTCTCGGCACAAGCATATCAAGAAAAATGTTTCATCGGTTTAGGAGTCATTTAGGATACGAATGTATACTTGCATTACAGGTGAAAGTGATGAGCGAGCAAGCAGAAGCGATATCTCAGGTCGCGCGCGCGTCGCAAGCGAGTGCGCGGGCGATGGAGAAACTGGCCGAAGCCGCGCACATACAGGTACGTACTCAGGTGGGCGACCGCGGCGTCGGGATTACCGAAGTTGTCGACGTGGGCGGCGCCATACGTGTGCACAACACACACACGCGCCTCGCTCCCGCCACCGCGCCGCCGCGCAGGTAGGAGCGGCTGTATATGCGGCCGCGCAGCCGGGCGCGTCCGCATACATCGTCCAAAGGTACATACACCGACCTCGCCGGCGTGGTCGAAGAATCCCAGGGTCTGTCCGAAGATCGATTAGATTCTCTCCAAATAATCAAACGAAAGAAAAAGGAGCGCGTCACTCTTTTTGATTCATTTTTCATTCTTTTCTACCATTTTCTTTTTATACAAGTCATACATTGTACATACCTTCCAGTTATTAAACGTTTTAATTGAAAAATGTTTTACTTCACTTGTTATATAACAAAACTTGACACTTGCTAAATACATTATGTGTGGAGCCAAAATATATAAAAAGAAAAATTAACTCTATGACAATAAATATGGTTTTATTTATTTTTCTTATTGTATAATTTCAGGCGGGAGCCATCGCGCGTCTCGCCACCACGTTTGAATCGATCGGTGCGACGTCGCGCGACGTTCGCGCCGCGGTCGTGGATATAGACGATACTATGAAACGGTTCTACAACACCGCGCCCACGTAACGAACGCCGCGACTGACTTCACTCTACTGTCGCTGAGTCAATTCTACTGTGATATTCATGGATTTAGTATGATGTTTCGTCCAAGGTGATATTACTGGGCTGTGCTCAGTAAGGTACGCTCGATGACAGCGTCGTCGGACAGATGGATGACGTTATGAGTATGCTGCAAATGTCATCGAGCGTCATCCGACGACATGGACTTACTAGTGTAATTTTACGTCCATGTCCGACGACCATTTTTTTTTTGTATGACGATGCTGTTGGCTAACGGCCTCTACAGCTATAACCGGACGTTATCGGACGACATTACTGTGCACCAGCCTATATCCTATATAGGAAGTAAGACGCGGAGTCTTGGCGGGAAAGTGAAGAAGTCATGACGCGTCATTGTATTATTTTACAAAACTTGTGGAATATCGGGTGTTGATATGTAAAAACGGTGGATTTTTCTCCATTAAATGTTCGTGAACGTCACCGAGTGTTGCTGAATAGTACAATGCAGTGAATCGTGACTTTTCGTGTTGTTTCCAGAACTCCATAGAAGCCTTTAGTGACTTACTTTGCTTGACTTAGACTGTAACTGAAACCTGTTTTAACTGTGAAATATTTAAATTCACTTGAAAATATTACTAAACTTGACACTGGCTCAATACACAAAGTGTGGAGCCAAAATGTAAGAGACAAAAAAAGTAAGACGCGCCGTTGACATTTGCAATTGTGACATTTAACTTTTTGTTCTTCTTAAGGTGCAACGTTTCGCTCATCGCGCGAAATTCAAATTTTCTTGCGTTTTTTGTTAATTACACCTTAATTACTCATCGTGGATTTATTGAAACCAATTTTGCGCCAATAAATAAGTTGTTTTAAGAAATTATGGGTAAAATGATTACCTAGATAACATTGGTTTAGCTACAAATCTCAATAAGCTGATTTTCATCTTGGTTTTTGGTTTAGTGAGAAATGTACTTATACTAGCTTTCAACTTGAATTTTTGGTTGGACTAATTTCTTGAAACAATCTATTTATTATCGCAAAATTAGTTTTCATGAACCTACGATGAGAAATTAAGCTGTAATTGGCAAAAAACGCAAGAAAATTCGAATTTCGCGCTCTGTGCGAAACGTTGCACCTTAAGATTTAGCTCCACATGCAAGCTTCTTATGTTTTAGCCAGTGTCAAGTATTGTAATATTGCAAGTGAAATAAAATATTGCACAAATAAAACAAGTCTAACTCATAGTCTAAGTCAAGCAAAGAAAGTCACGGTTAAGTCCACGTCGTGCCCCACTAACTACTCGATACACTATACTATACTCGATATAACAAAGTTTTAATAATACGATGACGCGACTTCACATTTCCGCCAAACCTCCCATTTAACTAGTATGTACTACTCAATGATATTTTACTTAACGCCCGGCTTCCCTGATTCTCGCAATGTCGTTCGCACTTTATTAACTTATTAAATATGAAAATTACTGTGAAAATTTAAAAAATTAAAAAGTGTGAAAGAAAAGTGGGAACGAGGTACCTGAATTAGAGAATAGGATTTTACCTTCAAAACGGCACTTTGTATTCGGCTTCGCTGCAGTCTGTTTAAAGCTCTACAGCTCATTGTAACCTAGCAACCAAGTTTCGCCAAAGAGCGCGAAAGAAGATGCGAAAAGTAAGAGAGTAAAAGAGATAGCTATAATGAAATCTGTCTAAGGGTCCTTAACGACGGATTTTGTGAGGCCATTTTGTGGGCGCTTAAATCGTATCTCAAGTAAAATATAATTGGTACTACTTGTACTCCTACTAGAGATGGGGTCATTCTAGTGCTTGGAAGATAAACATCGAGAGGAAACCATAGCATGGCGGTATACTACCACCAAGCTATGGTTTCTAAGATTTCTGTACGACAGGGGAGTTTTGTTCCCAGTAGTTATACCGGTAGAACTTTTCGGTAGTACTACTAAGAATAGCCCGAAACTAGAACAAAATCGTCGTAAAAAAAACAGAGTTTTAGTAGTTTTATAAGCATCACACTTTATAGTAATAGGCAATTTGAATGCATTGAAAATTTAATACACATTTTTTGCCATCCTTTTAAATTTTAGCGTTAAAACCTTTTATAAAACATAAGGGAAAAAAAAAAACGTTTTATTCGTCTTTTCTTAGATTTGATCACGTGTGCGTAAACGCTCTGTGACAGGTTTAATTTATAGTGACGTCACACCAAATTAATTAAATCAAGTTTCCCTGTTAAAATTGCAGATATTTACTTTGGTGTGACGTCATTCGTCACGTCACCGGCGCCATGACACAGATTCGCGTTTTGGCGCGTAATATTTTTACATAAACTTTAGCATCGATTGTAACAGAAAATACAACTGATCTCGAGAAAAAATCAATGTAGTATGCATTATTACATTTCATTCAGAATATTCTGCAATACTTTTCCAGTTTTCAAATAGCCTATTGGCATAATTTTGTTATAACCTAACGACACAAAGTAAGTAGACCATATAATTTGTATTATTATTTTTATTAAGTTTACAGACATGATATATTGACATGATATATGATATATTGATTATGACTATTATAGCCACTTCAAATTTATATTTACTAATTTATTTTTATATATATTTAAGAATTTCAGTCTTACTATGAAAACTGACGTGGTTTTGACACATTTTGTTTTAATAAAACGGGAAAACTCACGTTAAATTGAGTCGGTTATTCCAACTATAGTTTCGATCCCATTCGGTGACCTTTATCAAGGAATGCTAAGCGTGACACGCGCGCGACCTCGTCTTGCCTTGCCCGTTTTATTAAAACAAAATTTGACTCTTATAAACGAACTAAAAGATGACGATTCATTAAAAAGAAAAAAACTAATCATTCCATATAATGAAATTCTGTCAAGTAACTGCGTTTTAGCAGTATAATACTTATATTTTATTTAGTTATTAGTATCTAAGTGGATATGTAACTTTGTGTTTGTAATTATTTTAATATTTTTTTTATTCACTGGGTTTATTTCATTATTTGGAATAATAAGTTACTGGTTACTTTAATTATGTTAGTTTCTATGCTAACTCAGATTTTATTACAATACAGACTAATGTTTAAACTTTGGATAGCATTTTTATTATACATACTTATTTACTTAGATATTAGGGCCCAGAATACTGAGCGCAGCTATCTCTTTCATCGAGTTTTTTTAAAATTCTTTTTTGATGTGTGATGTTTATGACTGGTGTTTGTGACTGGTGTGACGGTGAGTCTGCCCCCTTTTTTTTTCTTAAAATTATTTAAGATACAGAATTATTGCATGTACTTACAGAATCACATACAGTGGTCATTATTTTTGATGAGGTTAATATTCCAAAATATTCAAAAAAGTTTTCAATTTTGTATTTTTTATAATGAATAATAAAAAAACGGGATATTAGCCATTCGTTTTGGTCATTGCAAAAAATATTAAAACAAAAATTAGGTATGAAGGTTGCTTTTACCCCGAATTAACAGATAGGTTACTTTGTATCTCGGTAAAATTATCAGTTCCTTTAGGATAGCGGGTGAAACCGCGGGGCTTTGCTAGTACACAATAATTTTATTAGGTACTTAAAAACCATCAAATGCATGAGCGAGATCGCTACGCACAAAATGGTCCTGTGCTTTATTTTTTCCTAATTTGTCCAAAAGTATGGCGAGATTTTCACAACTGTCTTGTGATTCTACGTACTAATCTCGCTCGCACATTTTCACGTTATTAGTAAGAGAAGGAAAACACTCCAAAAATTGTTTTTACGTCTTGTTTGAAAAAATAAAAAACTAACCATGAAAATTACTATAAAACATCGGCAATGGTATTCTAAAGAGATTTTTTTTTTAAATTTCTTCTCTGTAATTTTTATATTAAAAAAAATGTTGAAAATGTGCGAACGAGATAGCTCAGTCAAGGAGAGCCGGCCCCTATTCGAACAATGTAGCTTCTTACTCTCCGTGTATCATCTCCAGAAGGTAAGCATCTTGGTAAGCGTCGTGTTGTGTCGCTGTCCAGCTCGTTGCCTGTCGGGTTTGAGGCCTTCCATTCCCTTGCCGTAGTTGGGTTTTTCGTTCGTTGTCAAGTAGAAGTTCCCTCGTGCTCTGTGGAATATAAAGACGTATCTTATTTAGGAAGAGTACGTTTTCCAAAAAAAAAATTGTTCGAAAATACCTAGATGGCGTAATAGTCCTATTGTTTTACCTGTCATTGTCATTTCTGTCGAAATATTTTATGTTTATTTTTTAAATCGTAAATTTTGGCTCCACACGTTGTGTCCACAGATTATTTCAAATGAAGTCAAATACATAGTTACATTACTTGAAATTGTCTAAATACACATGTGGAGCCAAAAAATACGAGGAAAAAAAAGGCACACGTATAGCGATAGGTAGAAAGAAAACCACCCGTACTATAAACTTGTTTTATGTCCAAACTGCGACAACATGTAAAAAAACTAAAACACTTGGTAGTGAGACGAAACAAATTAAAAGTTCTTAAATGTAAGTACGGTGTAGGTATGACAAGATTAAAGGACGAGTCGCGGCGGTATCGGCGCACGAGCGGAGCGCGTGCGCTCCCGACTGTTGTTTCTATGCGACTACTGGGCGCGGGAAAGCGAGTGCACACGCTCTTTGAGTCGACTCGAACGCCGACACTCCCGCGGTGGCGAGGCGAGAGGGGCAGGGCGGACTGCCACACTAGGGCTCGCTATAACCTCCCCCTCCAAGTCACAAGGACGACCCGACCGTGACTTGGCTGGCCGTCCGCGACGGCGCGGATGCCTGACCGCTGGGCAATCGCCTGCATAAGGAGACAAAGCGCTGGCATGGTACTTCCCCTTAACCTCCCCGGTAGAATCTACAATTTCAAACGACGTCGAGCTAATGACCTTGCTGACACGATACGGCCCCTCGCGCCGTGGAGCAAACTTGCTGGTAAATCCCTTAGCTGCGTTGCTCGCCAAGTGCGTCTCCACTAAGACGAGGTCACCCTCCTTGTATGGCGAGAAGTCTCGGCGGTGCCGATCATCCGCAGCCTTCCTGATGTCTTGTTGGTGTTCAACTCGTTCCCTGACGTCGACAAGAATGCGGGAAAACTCCTTCAAGTAGGGAGTGATTTGTGGAACAAAATTTTGTTCAGATACTATCGCTCGTATATCTGTATGCACGGCCATGGGTGATCGCATCTCCCGAGCAAACATCAAATACGCAGCAGAATGGCCTGTCCCCATATTGGGTGCACTGTTAAGAGCGAATCTCACTGCTGGTAGGACAGTCGGCCAACGACGATGTTCAGGTCCTACCAATATTGCAAGAAGCTGTTTCAGTTCTCGATTTTTGCGCTCTGCTGGGTTGGCCTCAGGGTGATAGACAGGGATTAAAGACTGCTGGATTCCTAGAACATACATAGCCTTCTGCATAACAGCGGATACGAATTGACTTCCATTGTCAGATATGACACGACGCGGAAGTCCATAACGCAGAAATACTTCTTCAATAAGCGCCTTCGCACACGTCTCAGCAGTTGAGTCACGTAAAGCGAATAATTCAACCCAACGACTTGCAGTGTCTTCCACGAGAAGAATCCATTTTTCTCCTTGATCGCCTTCAGGAAGTGGGCCGAACAGATCCATTGCAAGGACCTCGAATCGCTGGTGAAGCACAGGAGTCTGAAGAAGACCTGCAGGTTTCAGATTGGTAGCCTTATATCTTTGACAATCATTACAAGACTTTAAATAGTTAGTCACATAAGTTCTCATACCCTGAAAGTAGAATCTTTCCTTGATCTTTTTCAATGTCCGATCAATCCCTAGGTGACCTGCAGTTGGAGCATCATGTAGTTCCTGCATCAGTTCTTCGCGTAAGGATTCTGGCACAACTAGCTGAGGTTCTTCGGACTCTCCATCCGGGTCGCAGCGGTACAAAACGCCTTGCGAAAGATAGTATCCTCTATCAGTCCAGCGCAAAGCAGAATCCGGAGTGCAAGTATCTTCAAAATCTACGATGATTTTCCTAACTTCAGGATCTCCCATCTGGGCCTCTCGAATCTCCTCGGGTCCTCGTCGCGGTAAATCTACTACCACCGGACAGATGTTACAAGAATCAGAGGTGGGCTCCTCCACCTCGTCGGTAACTGGGCGACTGAGCGTATCAGCGACGACGTTAATTCGACCCGGGGTGTAACCGATATCCAAGTCATAAGACTGAATTTTCATTGCCCATCGGGCTAATCGGCCACTAGGTGTCTTTAATGACAGTAGCCACTTCAAAGGCTGATGATCCGTTGCTACATGTACGCGTGCTCCTTCTACGTACCCGCGAAACTTTTCCAACGCCCATACTACTGCCAAAGCCTCTCGCTCAGTAGTATGGTAATTGCGCTCGGCTGGAGTCAACAATCGGCTGGCGTATTCAATGGGTCTCTCTTCAGTAGGACTGGGTCCCTGCATCAACACAGCCCCCAGAGCAAATGCACTAGCATCCGTACGTAAAACAAACGGTTCACCAAAGTTAGGCTGGCGGAGGACGGGGCTCGTAGAAAGACGAAGCTTTAATTCCTCAAAAGCTTTATTCTCGTACTCCCCCCACTGCCAGCGTCGATCTTTTTTAGTCAAATCTGTGAGAGAGCGTGCAACTTCGGAGAACTGCGGAATGAACTTGCGAAACCATGAGCAAGTTTGCAGGAACGTCTTCAATTCCTTCAAGTTCTTCGGACGCTTCATGTTTATCACCGCTTCTACCTTTGCAGGATCTGGCTCGATACCTTGAGCGGAAATCACATGTCCCAGATATGTAACTCTTTCCCTAGCAAAAACACACTTATCCCTGTTTGCTCGCAGGTTAAAAAGACGAAGTCGATCGAAGACCTGTTGCAGGTCTTCCAGGTGGCGATCCAGGTCTTCAGATATGACACATATATCGTCAAGATAAGTCAGCACGCATACGTCCTTGAGACCGGACCTCATCCGATCCATCAAACGTTGGAACGTTGCAGGCGCGTTCTTCAGTCCGAACGGCATACGCCGAAATTGAAAAGTTCCGAACGGTGTCGTGAATGCAGTCTTGTGACGGTCCTCAGGCGCGACGATGGTCTGCCAATACCCAGCTTTCAAATCGATTGTAGACATCACGCAATTTGGCTTAGTGCTCTTCAGCAGCTCGTCGATCACTGGGATGGGGTACTGGTCCGTTCTGGTCACGTGATTCAACTTTCGGTAGTCCACGCAGAAACGAACTTCCCCGTTCTTTTTCGGTATAAGAACCACGGGCGCAGCCCACTCTGACTCTGCTTCCTCGATCACGCCTTCTTCCAGCATCTTGTCTAACTCTTTCCTGATTATTTCCTTTTTAGCAGGCGACACGCGGTACGGCGGTCCTGCGATCGGTGCAGCATTTCCAGTATCAATATGATGCATTGCAAACTCGGTAGGTCCTCCCCCTGGAGAAAAAATGTCTTCATGGACATTCAGGAGGCGGGATAGTCTGTCTCGTTCTTCCGGCCTAAGATGGGAACCCTCGTCTCCGCGGAGACTCACGGACGCGCAGCTAAGTGGCTGACTGGCCACACCTTCAAAACGAAGTGGTTGAGGCGTTCGATCGTGCCTAATGTACCACACGCCTAAGTCGAAGTCCAACACCATGCCAACACTTTGAATGAAATTCATCCCTAACAGACTCTCTGTTGCTTGAGGCAACATAATAAAGCTAACCGTCAGCTCTACCCCTCGCACCATAACATTAACATGTGCTACTTCTACATTTTGAGCACTCAAACGTCCGTCTGCATATTTAAGTTCAGTAAAAACAGTTTCAAACTTATGACCATTTTTAAGCAAATGACGTCTTAAACTAACACTCCCGATTGAATGTTTCGCCCCAGTGTCCACTAACAATTTGCCCTCTTCACCGAAAATACGCACACTAATTATCGGTCGCACTCGCGCACCCAAAGTGACGGCACTCGCGGACACAGATTGAAACGCGGACGTGACAGTTTCCTTATTTTCTTTACATCTAGTGCAATTCGAGCGAATCACACCGGGCGCTCCGCACCCGAAACACGTGACAGTGGGTTTCTCCCTTACGCAGTCAGTGCTGACATCTTTAGGCTTTTTGTCCTTTAGCCGTTGACAAGCATCTTTTACATGGCCATACTGCTTGCAATATGCGCAGTGGAGTCGCTTTTTAATTGTCGACGTCGATGGCCCCAAAGGTGATGATGGATAAGACGGCAAAGAGGTTGATGGCGGATGCCTTTCGCTTAAAATATCCTCCACTCGTCTCGCGCATATCAAAAGTTCTCGGAACGTAGAAAAACTAGAGCGAGGTACCTTTTCTCGGATTCGGACGTGAAGAAGTCCATAAATCATGTCTAATTGTACGTCCTCTGTTAAGGACGAAGGCGGCAACTGCGCGACTAGCGCCCTTAAGTGACAAACAAACAGGTCCGTGGGCTCTTCTCGACCTTGCTCCCTCTCGAAGATTTTCCTATATATTTGGTGAGGCGGAAGACGAGGACCAAACGTATTTTTTAACGCTAAAATGGCCTCTGACCACGTGACTGTAGAGGCCTTTACGCCTTGCCACCATGTTGCAGCTAAATTCGTCAAAAGCATGGATAAACCTCTCAGCGCAATATCATCTTCCACGCCAGCACACTCCTTGTATGTTTCTATGGCGTCGATAAATGCTAAAACATCTGATGACTTTTCGCCGTCAAAACGTGCAGTACATTTCGAAAAGTTATTACGAGTCGCATTGTATGAAGTGGTAGTGCTTACCGATGGCTCTCTACTTAGCCTGTTTATAAGTAGCATCAGCTGTTCGTTGGTCATCATGACGGCGGCGGCGGCGGCAGGCGCGCCATCACCTGGCGACGCACCCGCCACCGACACAGCAGCGATAGGCGGCACCCCTGCCGCCAGCGCAGCCGCAGCCGCGCGATCGCTGCGTGCTCCAGAGCCAGACGATGGATCGAGGCGACCCTCTGCAGGTGGTGGAGGCACCGCGTCCCTGGACGCAGCGCCAGCCTGAGCCGGGCTCGCAGCGCGAGAACGCGTTAACACCATCGTTAGTTACGTCACTCACGAACACAACAACACCAGTACGACAATACCTAGTTTCTGGTCTAGGTTGTAACTTAGTCACTAAGTCTAACACAAAAGTCCAGTCCTTTTTAAAAAACGTAGGTAGGTTTCTTAAGTTCGCACACCACACTTTGAAAGTCAAAACCTACAAAACTTTTTGTTTTTCACCACCAAGTAAATTGAGTCCGACGCGGCATCATTCGAGCGAAGATCTACATATATATGTATATATCGATGCCGAAGACAGAGATCGCGCGCGCTGTGTGGTCGACGGGACACGAGACCAGTGACGCCTGTACTGGACGAAGTGGACGTATCCCGCGAGTCGCGCGCAATTACGCTTGATGCACTAAGGTCGAAATTAGAAATTAATTTACGCGGTTCGCGGCCGGTGCACGGAGGGCGCCAGTTATAGCGATAGGTAGAAAGAAAACCACCCGTACTATAAACTTGTTTTATGTCCAAACTGCGACAACATGTAAAAAAACTAAAACACTTGGTAGTGAGACGAAACAAATTAAAAGTTCTTAAATGTAAGTACGGTGTAGGTATGACAAGATTAAAGGACGAGTCGCGGCGGTATCGGCGCACGAGCGGAGCGCGTGCGCTCCCGACTGTTGTTTCTATGCGACTACTGGGCGCGGGAAAGCGAGTGCACACGCTCTTTGAGTCGACTCGAACGCCGACACTCCCGCGGTGGCGAGGCGAGAGGGGCAGGGCGGACTGCCACACTAGGGCTCGCTATACACGCACATTTTTTTGTCTTTCATGTCTTGACAGTGACAGAAAAAGTACAAGTTATATCTAACGCCATCTATTGGCTACTTTTATTACCATGTTTTTTATTTTTTTTGGAAAACACCTCATTCCCGAGTCGGGTAACCATAGATTATTTTGTTTTATGACAACCTGCGGGCTTATCCTCTAACTCTGAAATGTTCGTGATTCTGATTGCGAGAGCATGCCATCCCGCTCGTATTAACTTAGTCGGATTATGCGCGGTCCCGCTCGCGCACTATCACTATCGCTTTAAGAGTTACGGGATAAGCCCGCAGGAAATCGCCCTGTTGTGATATACTTATCCAACTCGATTATGACAGGATTTGGGTTATTTAAATTCAACCTGGTGGTTGGGTACCTACCACCAGGCTATGTTTTATCGTGATAATGGTTAGGTACTTTTCTATGTTTTGTAACAGATAAATTCTTAGTTATGCCAGATATGCGTCTATCGTCACAAATATTCGCTCAACGACGCCATAATCCCATATCTAGGAGGGCATCTTTTTATACATTTTTTTTTTCATGGAATATGGTGACGAGACGAGCAAGTCACTCACCTGATGTTAAGCTTCACGCTCGCCCATAACAGTTCAGTGTCACCCAGAATTTTGAACTTCAACAGTTCAAAACTATTTGTTGCAATGCACTGCGCTCGTCACCCTGAGATATTTGATGTTAAATCTCTATGTGCCCATTAATTACGCTAAAAACATTGCCCTTCTATCCGGAAGACAGTAATGTTTGCACGCTACTGCTTGGCGGTTGAATAACTGGCAAAGGTTGTGGTATTCGGCATGCAGGACCAACTATCGTGCTTCGTGGCGAATATTTGGTACGAAACGAATATTTTACTGGCGGTTTTTAGCCCGCATCAAAGGATCTCGTTACTGTCGAATATTTAATTTGTAACCCAGATGTGGGAATACAACCATTCGCGATAGCTTTGCGCGCGGTAAGTACCCGAAAGTTCGGCACACATGTCTGGGACCAGCATAAGTGAGCTAGCTGCGTAATTTAAATTCATGGATACTTACCGAGTGTTTGTTAAATCACCCAAGTAAACTGTGCGGTTTGTCTGCCCTCCGGTGCTGTACCAGTCGTCACCGTCGACAGCGAAGACGGCGGGGAAAGCCGTGGGAAACGCTATGGCTTCCACGTAGTAGTGCCACGAGCGGTCGTGGCTGCACAGGTCTGAAACGTGTGCACGGATATACGTAGTGAAAACAGCAGACAGCAATGTATATGTAGGTACTAGGTAAGTAGACATGTAGACAATATAGGTAAGTCAAGGCCGTTTCTTTGAACTTGCAAGAAAAGTTAAGTCATAGCTACAAGTCAAAAAAAAACCTTTTGTATACCTACAATAGTATGCAAATTACGTAGAGGCTATTCATTGAATACAATGATCATTAAATGCATTATTAGTTATTATTTATTATGTACCTAACCGAGTCATAATACGAGCAAATAGCTCGCCTGATTGTAAGCAACCCGCTAGCACAAAATTATAACATAAAATATTATGCATAATTATATAACATATTATATTATAATATTATATATACATTATATAATATTATCCATAAGCATAAAATTAAATAGTTCAGAGTGCAACCAAGAATTTTGAACTTCAATAGTTTAATATTCTGCGCGGCACTGCGTTTGACATATTTGATTTTTAATCTATTTATGTCCAAGTACTTCATTTCACCAGAAATATTGCAAATGTAAGCAAACATGGCAATGACAGCTGCCGTTTTCACCCGACTCCTCAAAAGGATAGTAATGTTTTTGGGGTGTATTTAAGTATGTTTATGTATGACCGCAATTTGTTGAATTTGTTGTTGTTGTTGTGGAATTTGTTTGTTCCTATATGACGTCCTGACTTCCTAAACGGCTTGACCGATTTTGACGAGTGAGGTGTCGTTGGATTCGTCTTTACGTCAGGAGTGACAAGCTACATTTTGCAGTCGGCTATCTTGGTTTTATTTTAATAATATTACTTATTAGTGAATTAGGTAACAACATGTTAACATTGTTGTTAAAGTCGATTAAACTGCTCTGCGTTAAATAGTACGAGGAATACGTAAAAGTAGAGGAAATGCCACTCGAATGAACCCAGATTCCTTTCATAAAACGATTGCCTGACACCGTATGCAGAAGCCGTTCACCTTGTCAAAACCACTGGCATTCTGCCACATGACGGTTTCCATAGCAAGCTGCAACTTGCACAAGCGCTGCAAGGCGGTACGATAATTTGTTACAATCACTTACTGGGTCGCTTGAAAGGCACTCTCAGGTGGTTCACTGTTGAACCTATGGGTCCGTACGATTCTGCGGTTACCTCGTCTGAAAGCGTCACGAAGTAGAAGATTCTGTACTTGACGTATCACCTATTTAGTATCTACATTCGAGTAGCCTAGGTTTAGAAACATCAGATTTTCCTTATTGTCCTTTTTTACATATTATATACATTGTTATATTTTAATATATTAATTAAAGCACCTTAAGAGTGCTTAAAGAACAAAATAAAGATTTTTAGTCGATGGGCGCATAAAACTAATGATATAAAAACTATATCGATTAACCGTTTTGTAAGTGTGTGTGTGTGTTTGTGTGTATGTGTGTGTGTGTGAGAGAGAGAGAGAGAGAGAGAGAGAGAGAGAGAGCTCTCTCTCTCTCTCTCACTTTTACGACTTTTACGATGGGACCATCCCTGAAATCGAGAAAAAAATAATCACCTGTTCCACAGAAAAATGTTAATGGCACTCGAAAAAATTTATGAAACGGCTAATGTTTTTTCGCGGTTTCGGTACAGGTTGTCCCATAGTAAAAGTTGTTCATAATGATGAGTACCATAAACCCTTTTCAGCTTAGGCTCTACCAAATTTTATAAAGTCGCGTTTCGAGTTCTGCATAATTATTAAGAATGGCGCAACCCAATCTTTGAATCATTGAAATTTGTATCGCCAGTGTAGGCCGCCAATCAGTCACCCCTTAACCCCTTATCTACTACTGAGATATACACTTGTATAAGACCAAATATCTACAAGCTAGGGCTCAAAGGTAAATCGAAGGCTGCGGGATTAGAAGGCTTTAAAATCTGGGTCAGATAACCAATAAGCACGATCAATGAAAGGCTAATTATATGCACCTATACTAGGTGCATGTCGAATGCATTATTCAAACTTAAAGACAGACAGGTTTGGTTCTAATAAAGAGGTATGTATGTAGGTATAGGTACGAGTGTAATTGTGTTTTCTAATACTATGATATTTGGTGATGTGTGTATAGGAGTTCAATTTATCTGTGATAAGAGCAGTGATAGAAAACTCAAGAAAAAGATGCCTGGTGGAGTTAGTATTAAAAATCATTCTCAACGAAAGTTCGGACTGTCTGTATACTATTAGTATAAATAAAAGTATACAACGCCTCAAACTCTCAGCTCCGTGCTAAGTTTCCTTATGTCGGTGATAATTACTGACACCCAGACCAAGATCCCAAATTCAAAAGCCTACTTTTATCATTCAAATATTTATCTTGCTGGGAATCGAACCTGGCCCTTCCTGTTTATAAGGTAGAAAAGCCACCGACTAAGCCAGGATAATAGAGTATGAAGCATGAGTTCTTACTTTCCGGGCTGAACATATTGAAGTTCCCTGTAGGGCAGCCGGGCTGTAGGGTGCCTGCGTCACTGCTAACGTAGTTTGGCCAGATGTCCACAGTGCCTGTTGGAGTGCTCGTGCCGTAGCCGCCAGGGTCGCTGTGGACGATGTCGACGAACTTGGCGCATGTACGGTCCAGGCCGTTTTGGATTGAGAGAGTGCCTTCGTAGAGCGCTCGTGCGGGATCCAAGCCGGTGATTCTGGGGATAAAGAAATGTCGATTGAAAACGAATTTAAAAGCTACCGGTAGCGGCTCTTATTTAGGTATAATAATTATAATCAAAGCCTGGATGTTTTTGACTCTTCTGTTGATTTTTATTTTATGTTATGCCTTAGCTCCTGCGACAGCTGTCTTGCTCGCAAATTTTCACATTATGGAAGATATTTATATAATATCACAGCATGTCAATTTCCAAAAATGAAACAACCATTTTGTTGCTGTTTGTAGCATTACAAATAAATAAATTGTTATTTAATTAAACAATTTATTTTTTTGTAAAACCTGTAATGCCAACCCAAAATTCGATTATGAGCATAACCCACAGTTGAATCTGTGGCATAACCGTAATCAAGGACTGACGAGCATCCGCATTTAATGCTACAATCGACATTCGAGTTCTTGTTACATTGAATTTACAAAATGTAAGTATCACGGGTGCTTTCACCCACTACTGTGATGTTACAAAATGTATCATGACTTGCAACCGAGCAGTAGTGCTCCAGTCAGAACTGTTAATAACAGGTGAACGCTACAGGAAACAAAAATACAAAATGTAGCTTTAATTTGTGAATACTGTATGCACATTGACCACAAATTGGAATTTTCGGGTTTTAGTTTTGTGTCGAAGATCCAGAAAAAAACGAAATAGAAAACGAAACAAAACTATAACGTAACACAAAACAGTTTTGTGTTATGAATTTTAATGTGGTGTAATTAACGATATTAACATATCAAACTTCCATTACTATCCATTAGGTACATAATAATTACCATAGATAAATTTATACTAAGAGTGCTAATGTCCATAGAAAGATTTTAACCCGAAAGATGTCGCCAGTCCTATAAACTGCGCGTGTCACAATTTCCATTTGACTTAAAATTGAAACCCAAGCGAAGTCATTTAGGGTGTCTATACATGGCCCGACCTGACATCGTGTGAAAGGGACAGCTAGATTTGAATTTCACGAGAGTAAAAGAAACAAACCATTAAGGTTATAGCTTCTCCCTTTCGCTCCCCCAGAAACTTATATATAGCCATCTCTTTCAAACGGTGTCAGGTCAGGCCATGTACCGAGGCCTTAAAACAAGACGAAGACAAAAATGCTACTTGTTATGAATATTTTTGCATTAGTAATATCAGTAAAATTAATAATTGAATTTGCAAAACTTGCTATATAGTTTCTCAAGAGACGGCATTTAAAACATTATTTATGCAAACTATTTTTTACGTCGTAGGTGTATTGCAATCTAATTTTAACTTTCAATTTAATTTACTTCTTTTTGATTATAATTCAAGTTGTTTTAATATTAATTGCGTAGGTAGTTTGTTATTTTATTGTAAATAAAATTGTATATAAAATTTAATGTAAATATTAATAATTAGTAAGGATTGTATACGAACCATGCTTAATGTGAATTGTAAATAAATAGATCAAATTAAATGTATATTTGAACTAAATACTATGTTTACCATATTTTACTAAATCTATATCTACCATATTTTCATCGGCTTATAAAGCGTTTTGGACGTTAGCGTCATCTAGTTTTAAGCAGTTTTTTCAGGGTCACACTTATATTACTATTTTCCATGTAATATAAAATCGTTTTTACATACTAGAAGATATTCTACTACTACTTCATTGAAAGATATTAATGACTCAACAAAAATATATCGCGTACTTGATAAAGATTAAAGTATACCTACAGGTTGTGAATGCATTAAGTTCCTACTTATCTACTATTTTTAAACATGCGTTTAAAAAGGTTTTTCGAAAATAACCTCTGCAAGGTAAGCCATATCTTTTGAAATCACTTACCTCTCTACAACGTATCCGTCCTCTCTAGTCCTCCTACCGGCGTACCCCATGATGTGAGCTCCCAATGAATGGCCTATGAGGTGGATGTGGGTCATGTTCACTCCAACTGCCTGCAGTCTCATTAGAGCCTCGCCCAACTCCTTTCCAATCTGCAAATACATAAGTACGAGGTCTATCTAGAGTAAAAAAGTAAAAATCCGGTCTATTGCGTGTCGGGGTCCCGCACCATGTATTCCGTTCCACCTAGGGTTGCCATCTCTTAAATTTGGCAACCAGGACAAAACGTGTGAAAACCCCAGAATTCAGAGCCCAGAACCCGGACGGAAGGGGACGGAAGGGGCGAGGAGATGGTGAATTTAGCGAGTCGGTTTGTAGGTTGATCGCGGTGCGGCCCAAGACTTTAAAGTTTTATGCCCGGACTACAAATGAAGCCCCCCCCGGACGCTCCCCGGATGCCCTCTAAACTAAGACAAATCCGGGGAAACCCGGACGGATGGCAACCCTAGTTCTACCAAACAATATATTTGAGTAAGTTACAGAGTGTTTACGTAGATAGTGTAATGTATAAAAACGAAAGTACATTGTGTAACTTTTAGCGCGAATCTGACTCGCACTTGGCCGTTTTATATTATGATGTTTTACTTTAGAGTATTGAGTAAAATACATCAAGTTTGACGCTTGAATGAATTACCGTTTTTTACGATAGAGGAAATACAAAAAAATACATGTTTCTTTGGAGACTTAAATTTCCAATTTTTATTAGGAATAATAAAGAACCGTTTTATATATCCATTCATAACGCTTGTAAGAACGACACAGCAGAACCTTTTCTAGGAATCAACGCACAGACCAAAACGTGTATGGTAGAGACGTGAAATTTGAACCCATTATGTATTTACTCCTCAAATGGTGTGAACGTGTTTTGTGTATTTCTACTTCTAAAGGGGTAAAATGGATGCCCAAAGTTTGTATGAAATTAAAAAAAAACATGCTAAGCCAATGAAACTCAGTATGTACTATCATAAAACATAAAGAAAAACATGTCACAGGAATTTTCTAAAATCAACCCCTAAAGAAGTGAAATGGCATGTTTAATTTACCTACTGTAACCTATGCGAGTGAAGCCGTGCGGGTAAGCTAGTAACTCATATACTCTGTGAGCCGGCTATCTGTTTACGGTTCAAAAGATACATATATAGATTTATAAATTGATAGGACAGAAAGACATACGTCCCTGCGGAACCCTAAAAAGACTTGCGTATGAACGGTTACACAAATACAGTAACTAGTATGTAGTTTCATTTTCATCGGTTATTTAGGCTATGTAGTCTAGACTCTTAGTCAATTTATAGTTATGCAGTCTATACTCATGTCTAGATTAATAGTTGCGAGTGTAATAGAATAGGCAGGTTGGTTTGTATGTAGGTTTACATTGCAAACAATGTAACATCTATATAAAATGTCGCCCATCGGCAAGTGACCGCCAGTACTCATCATTATGAACAACTCTTACTATGGGACCAACCCTGAAATCGAGAAAAAAAAACTGCTGTTTCAAAGAAAAATGTCAATGACACTCGACAAACAGTTTTTTTTCTCGATTTCAGGGTTGGTCCCGTAGTAAAAGTTGTTCATAATTATAAGTACTATAAGCCCCTTTTGGGCGGTCACTTGCCGATGGGCGACATTGTATATCAAAATGAAACCCTATTTTTCCTGGTCACGATAACTTGAGTTTGTTTTTTTTGTGTTCGTAATTGTAAGGAGAAGGTTTGTGGTTGTAGGCCGAGCTCCGCGGGCATCAGCTTAAAATACCAACACTACGCAACAATGTGCAATCTGCAAAATGTCAATTCTCCTATTGATCAATTTGCAAAACGCTTTTTTATGGAAATGACTCGGTGATAATATAAATAATGATTATAGTTCTACTAGGTCACAATACGAGTCTCTTATATCCTCTTAGATCAGAATTTTATTGTAAAGAATTTCAATAGTCAGCATTCATCTCATCATTCATGTCGATCTCATTGTGTCAATCAATCACATAACCGGAGTTTTTGGCGGGAAATTGAAGAAGTGCCGCGTGATTGTATTATTTTATATAGCTTGTGTTATTTCTGTGTAAGTGGGTTTTTTTATCCATGCGGTGTTCGTGAACACTGTATTAAAGTATTAAAGTAAATATTTATATTCTCTTTGAACTGCACGACGAGTGTTGGTGAATAATGTCGTGAAACGTGACATTTCGTGTTGATAACAAAACTCCATAGAAATCTCTAGTAAGTCTCCATCACTTTACTGGGGTATGATTTGACCGTGACTTGACTCAGACTATAACTGGAGACTTGTTTTAATTGCAAAAATATTTTACTTCACTTGGAATACACAAATTTGACACTGGATGTATACAAAATGTAGAGCCAAAATGCCAGAGTAAAAAAAAAAAACACAAAACCAAACCTTTTTAGCATTAGGAACAGCACTTAACGCATACCCTAATGGTATACCAAGCAGACCACTCTTAGCCTGCTCTTCCCAATCTAGAAGAATCACATTCCTCTTCATCTTCTGTATGTATGCTCTGAGAACAGCGGTGGTGGCGGGCCCTGAGCTTCGTCCTCGGTAGCCGAAGGTGTACACGATGGTAGGTACCGCTGGCTCCAGGCATGATGTGAAGGATTCTGGTAGAGGCTGCTCCAGTCGAGCCACTAGGTAATCATCAAGCGACCTGGAAATATAAAATAACCATTACCATACCCTGCGGTCACATTGTTCTACTCGCGCCTCTTCTCGCGCTGTTCATCCTTTTTACGTTTTTCGCCTTGCCATCGCTCTAAATCTATGTATCTCGCCGGCTCTTAGACGCTCAAAAAATTGACGAAATCGGTAAAAGACGAGGGCATGGCACAGCACAGCGAGCGGCAAAACGAGTTACCATGTTTCAACGTGGCCCTACTACGTCTCTCTCTGCTTCCCTTGCCACTCGTCGAATATGTGCCCGAAGCAGGACTTAGGTAAGTTGGGTACCTACGTTACCTACTTACAGTCTGTAGTTGGGGTTCCGTAGTACTAAAAGGAACCCTTAAAAGATCGTCATGTCTGAATCTGTCTGAATCCTTTACAGTCTTATAAAAATATTTTTTGTGTTATAAAGGTAGCCATTAAAGAGGACATGAAAAAAAATAACGCTGAACCCCATCATGTGGGGTATCATTGAACAGGTCTATTAAAGTTAACAATTTTGAAAGAATAAAAAAATCATACTTTTATATTAATTCTAGATGGATTTTCACATGTAAAGTGGGGCAAAAAAAATATTTTCGCCTGTCCCCCACGTGTGGGGTATCATCACAGACTTCTATTTATCTGTGGGTATCATTGAATATGTCTTTTAAAATGAAGGTAAGTTTACGCACACATTTTTTTATCAGATGTATCTACCACTTGCAATGTGACCCCGCCGTTTCTAAGCTATACATCTCAGAAACTTATCATCTTCAACGTTGATAGATCTTAGTAAAAACTTTATTTTAAAATTATTTCGAGCAACATGTGATTAAAACCTATTAAGATGAGCTGAAAAAAATATTAAATACTTCTAACGTGCTACGCGTGCACGGAACCCTACTAAGCATGGCCCGAAATGCACTTGACAAGTTATTTTATAAATGTTCAAATAGGTTAACGTACATGGCTTTTTTCACCAGTGACAGCTCTGGATTTTTTCTTTACTGATTATTTTTGGTTGCATGTTTTTCGTCATTCAGTTCTTTATTTCTGCGAATTAAGTAATAACTTTACTATTTTCACCAAAACTTAATAAGATACTTAAACTTTATTATAATTTTAATAAATATTTACAATAAGTATCTACTAAACTACGTAGAATGAAATAAAACATTACAACGTACAATTTGGCTCTCCATATTTGTTTTAATGGTTATAAATCCAAAAAGAAATAGAATGCAGCTGTAGGCATGTCTATTCAGTGTCACACATAAGAAAGAATTACTTACGTGGCGTAGTGTAAAGTACCACATCTTTCATTGTAAATACTTACCTACTTCAGAGGTAGGGCCATTAATTTATATTTTACTAAGTACACGTCAGCGGGTAGGGCATGATAATAATTTTAGGATTAATTTTGAAGGATTTATAATAATATAGTCTGTATTTTATTTTAGAACGTGTGTAGAGCCGTGTTTAGAACGTGTATATAATTTAATTGCCCTTAGAGCAACAATGCGGTACCGCTACCGGCCCGAACGTCACAGCCGAAGGCCGGTGTTGCTCTAAGTAGAGCTTTGAGGAAGTATATCACCACGAGCCCAACACTGAATCATCCGGCCTCCAAACAGTAAACATCAAGAAGTAAACAAGTCTTTCACTGAAGCCTGGCTTGCCTCCAATCCACTAACAGGGTTTGCTCTTGCTCAGGTACTTTTACTTCCTTAGTAAGATAAGCACAATAAAACTATTTCGGTACGTTTAGTACGTAGATATTAATATATACCTAGGGACTCTATTCCACATAGCATGGTGCGGGCGACACAAATGAATATTTTGCCCTCTGTCTGTCTATCTGTCTGGGTTTTTGTCGCGTTATCACGGCTAAACGGTTGAACGGATCGAACTGAATTTTTTCATGATCGGAGACGGACATAGGTTACTTTTTTTGTACGTTCACGCGAAAGAAGTCTCGTGTAAGAGTAAGTCATCATCATCATCATCTGATTAGCCAGAAGACGTCCACTGCTGAACTTAGGCCTCCCCCTTAGAGCGCCACACCGACCGACAACGTGCCACTTGCATCCAGCGGTTGACCGCGACTTTCACAACGTCGTCGGTCTACCTGTGTGATTGTGAGTGAGAGGCCTGCTTACGCTGCGTCTTCCGGTTCGTGGTCGCTACTCAAGAATCTTTCTTTCCCAGCGGTTATCGGTTCCTCGAGTGATGTGGCCTGCCCATTGCCACTTCAGCTTGCACACTCTGAAAGCTATATCGGTGACTTTGGTTCTTCGACGAATATCTTCGTTCCTGATTTTATCGCGCAAAGAAACTTCGAGAATAGCTCTCTCCATTGCTCTCGCTGTGCGACTCTGAGGAGGGTAGGAGTAAGTAGATAAAAAATATATACATTCCTCATTGTGCTGTGGGTGCAATTCTGTAAAAACCTATTTGTCACTCGAGCAATGCTATGTGGAATGGAGCATACATAGGGATTGTTACGGTGGACAAACCTATTCTTCTATTATTCGACACGTTTCTGTAATAATAATAATAATAAAAATGTTTATTTCAGGCACGTAAATTGAAAAAAAAAATTATAATAACATAAAATAAAAAGCTAAATTAAAATATTTAAAATTAAACACAAGTAAATCATCACAACTTTTTGACTGCCCCGGTGGCTCAGTTGGTAGTGAACCTACCTACTGTGCTTGGGGGCGTGGGTTCGATTCCCATCTAGGACAAACATTCATGTGATGAATATTTGTGTTTGTTCTATGTCTGGGTGTTAATATCTATATAAGTATGTATTTAAAAAATATCTATGTACGTATATCAGTCTCTGGCAGCCATATTACAAGCTTTGCTTAGTTTGGGGTCAGGTGACGATGTGTGCAAAAATGTCCCAAAAAAAAAAAATGTCCCAGACTACTACTTTCGATTTTCTATCGTCTTTTCTATCGTTTGGCTGTTTATCTTTAGTCTCGAATATTCTTATATTTGTGTAAGGTCATGTTTTTACCGAACAAGGACGCATATTAATAACGCATAATAATTCGATTGGGAAAATTGTAATGTAAAATTGATATTAGTAGTACTGTCTGAACAAGCGGTAGGTAGTAAATTAGTTCCGTTCCATGTGACCTTGACCGTGATAAATTTAGATAAAACATCGGATGGTTAGTGTTCCACTATTTTTATTTGTATATGGTAACACTATGCCTGTGTATACTTGTACAAGTTCAAATGTAAAGGGGACCCATAGTACGTCTGTGAGCCCGGGATGAGCGAGTCTATAACGCACATCCTTTTTGAATGTCCTGACTTTGGTCTCGAAAGACAAAATGCGGAACAGGCTTTAAATATTACGTTCATGGCAGAAAATTTAAATGAAATAATAGTAGACAAAAAGAAACGCATAAAAATTATAGATTATTGTAATATTATTGTTACTAAGGTAGTAAATTGAAGTATGTAACAGGTATATAAGATATGTGAAATATATATAATTGTCATATATATTATTATATGAATATTTTTATAATATTTTTATTTATAAAAATAAAATAAATAGAAATAAGAAATACACGTAAGATTTGTCACTAAACAAAAGAAAGAAAAAATATATATATATATATATATAAATTCATGTTATAAAGAAAAGAAGCAAAGTCTCTATTTATTTCAGAGGAAGAAACAGTCAATAACAAACAAAACAAAAAGCACTATGCCTGAATGTAAAACTGATAATTATAATAAAACCAAATTAAAATTCTAGAGGTTACGTATTATAATGCCCTTTCTCTAGTTAAACTAAAGCCTCTTTCACAAGATGTCGGGTCGGGTAATATAGCGAGGCCTTAAAGTTACTTTGGTACATACTTACGTAATTAGTACTTTTTAAAGTACAAGAAATTGGCATGAACTTTCTCATTTCGTTTTTTGGGGAGGCTTTGAAAACCCGAGCTATGGAGGTAGATTTCCTAGATCGTAACCTGTAAGTGACATGTACCTTTGTTGAATCAGCTTATAATTTTCTAAATTTTTGTTCAGATTTAAAATTTACAATACTATGTCACCCGCAAGGTTTTTGGTAGAAATGTAATGAGTTCAATACTCAAACATTTATTGCAAACACTATGATATTTCCATGCAGATTATAGTTAGCTTTGATGTAGGTAATACTTAACGAGTATTGAGAATATTAATTCCATAATTGTTTTAGTAGGTAACGTTCCGTGAGTAATACATCTTTTAAGGTTTTAAGGCTTTATATTCATCTTCTATCTTTTTTAGGCATTGAACAGCACAAGCCTCCGGCCGACGCAAAGCAAGAACACCTGACTCGTCCAAATCGGTCAAGCCGTTTAAGCTCAGATCACCCATTAACTCTCAAACGGATGAACCGATTTTGGATTGTTTTTTTTGGAAGATCATCCGGCTGTTCGGGCCGGCACCGTGCTGCTCAATGCTTTTAGCTGTAGTGGTCTTATTGTTTATTATGTAAGTATTTTAGTGGCCATATTGAGTTTGGTCCGGAGCATTGCTAGTTTAGACGTTGTTACAATTAGGTTCTGTTTATAATTAAAATATTTTTTCGTTAATAATAAATAGAGCGTTTTTAAAACAAATTTGCATTTTTAAATATTCTGGATATGGTCGTTAAGATCTTATATTTTATGAAGTCTAACATTGCATATTCAAAGCAAAAGCGCATTCCTAAAGCTGTCAGTAAACGGCGATATCACGTTTTTTTTTTTTTTTTTCTTTCCTCCTAAGAGGATTTTGGCGTCGCACGTCTTATGCATTTGCCAGTGTCAAGTATACATTTATATTCTCAAGTTTTGTTAGATATTAGTTATTATTATAAGTCATAGTCACGGTCAAAGTCGAGCATAGCAAGTCACGGTCAAGTCCAAGTCATGCCCCAGGAAAGTGGTGAAAACTTTACTAGAGCCTTCTATGGAGTTTTGGAAACAACACGAAAATTCACGTTTCACGACATTGTACCATTTACCAACACTCATGCATGTACACGAACACTTAACGGGTAGAAATTCACCGTTTTTACACATTAACATTCGAAATAACACAAGTTTTGGAAAATAATAAAATGACGCGACATGAATTCTTCACGTTCCCGCCAAAACCTCGATATCACGTTACTTATCAACATAGCGATTTGGTTACTGTCAAATAAATGCACTTACTTCCATTTCGGATTTTGACAACGGTTTTTGACAATGAATAACTACCTAGTTGGTTTTTTTTTGGCGGGAACGTGAAGAAATCATGTCGCGTCATTATATTATTTTCCATTACTTGTGTTATTTCGAGTGTTAATGTGTAAAAACTGTGAATTTTTACCCGTTAAGTGTTCGTGAACATGCACGAGTGTTGGTGAATGGTATAATGTCGTGAAACGTGAATTTTCGTGTTGTTTCCAAAACTCCATAGAAGGCTCTAGTAAAGTTTTCACCACTTTACTGGGGCATGACTAGGACTTGACCATGACTTGCTTTGCTCGACTTTGACAGTGACTATGACTTGTTTGATTATATCTAACTAAACTTGAGAATAAATATGTATACTTGACACTGGCAAATGCATAAGACGTGCGACGCCAAAATCCTCTTAGGAGGAAAAAGAAAAAAAAAAAAAAAAAAACTACCTAGTTCGCAACCTTAGATTAAAAACCTCTTCGCAACATCCAAGTTCCGCACTAAATACTACATATTTACGAGAATTCTAATTATAATTACAAAGTTGTATAAATTGCGCTAGTCTAGAATGTGTCGAAGTCAATTGCACCGATTATAAGATACACTGCGTAACGTCTATGTACTTCGGAAATAGAACACGGTAATGGCAAGTTGTATGCGAAACGAGCATAACATGTTTATTTATTTCTTTTTTATTATGAGACAACTCGGTCACTGCCTGATGGTAAGCGTCACGCTTGCCCATAACAGTTCAATGTCACCCATAATTTGGCCCATAGCCGTCCGTTCAAAACACCGCGTGTCTTCTTGCGCTCTTCACTCTAAGATATGAGATTTTAAATCATAGATATAAGTAAGATTGATATTTAGGACCGTGGAGACCAGCGGGTTTATCCTCTAACTTTGAAACTTTTACTGATTGCGAGAGCATCCATCTCGTTAGTCGCACTATGCGTGGTCCCGCTCGCGCAACTCTCTTTCAAAGTTACGGGATAAGCACACAGAAGAAAAAAAAAAACAACAAAGCGTCTGGTCGAATCATCTTGTGACCAAAATGCTGGCCTCTACTTATCTTGCTCAAATAATTAGTGCAGCAATTCAACGCGGCCATTCGGCCAGCATTTCGGGCACGATACCTGTTGATAGCGGTTTATTAGATTCGTTTGTTTTTACCCAACTACCCAAGTAGAAGGATAATGTTTTTGGGGTATAAGTATGTTTGTGTGTTCCTATATTACCTCCTGTAGCCTAATCCGTTTGACCGATTTTGACGAGTGAGGTGTCGTTGGACTTGTCTTTACGCCCGGAGTGACATAGGCTCACATATTGCAGTCGGGTATTATGTTTTTCTTTTAATAACATTTTTTGTTTACTTTTCTTTAACTTGTCTTTCCCTTGTAAATTTTCAATTTTTATTTTGATTTTGTTGATTGATATTAGTTGTTATTAGTTTTGGAAGTGTCAGAAAAAAACTGTTACGTGCCATTGTTATTTATTCGCTGCAATGGTATTGGACACCATAGTGGCACTTTGTAAGTTTGTATGCCCGCGGGTTCCTCCCGCAGAATTTGTCTCCAGCGGACCGCTCGCTGCTCAAGACATTTTTGTCGGTCAAACTACCGACCTGTCGGCCATGTTGGCTATTAGAATCTGTGCGTGGTTAATATGGCAATCCATTCGTGACCACTGTCTAAAATATTGTTAGAGGTCGAGCGGTGAACTTGGAATAATGACTGTCACCTTGTATTTGTTCTTGTTGACTGGTATAGTCTCGTTGACTGCTAAGGAAGTGCTTCTATGGTTTATGGCTTATTCGATTAGCTGCTAATATAATGAGCCATTTGCCTTGGGATGGGGGTAATAGATTTACTGGTGGGCCATATAAAATAATTCAAGCACGTAGGTGGGCGAAATATTATTTGCCATTTTTGGACGTGCCAGGCCCTTGTTAAAATGAAATTTTTATTGTTTATTACTCATATTATGTCGTCGAAATTTGGCTCGATGTTACTTGGAGTAACTCGTAAAATGCACTTAGCAGTAATATATTTTTTTAACGCTTAAAGCCTGCGTTTGACCAACTCGCCTGTTGGTAAGCGATGATTGTGGCCGAAGATGAAGCACGCCCAATTACAAGAAACCTATTCACTATGACCTTAAAGACTATACAGTTCTAGTTTGACATCTTTAATTGCATGCATTAAATAATTTTATAATTCATTAAATAATTTAATAGTTTTTTTATATAATTTCTAATGTTATTCTGTTTTCTGTTTTCAATGTTATCAATTTCAATAATTAAATATGCATTTTGTAATTTTTCTTTGCTAGTTCTAAATTCTGCTATATATTGACTTTATTATTGTGTTTATTTGTAAAATGACTTGCCCAATGTAACGAAATGTTACAAGACTAATAAAATTTTCTATTTCTATTTCAAAGCTCTAGACTGTAATTCTCAAGAAAAAAGGAAGCCGGCAGTTTATTCCACTCCTTGGTTGTACGGATTAAAAACGTAGTTCCAAAATCTTTTGTACGTATCCAAGGGAAATCATGGTAGTTGGGCGTCTTAGTTAAAACCTGCGGCATCGGAGTAGTTAAAACCAACAAGAAAAGTTTTTTGACGGCCGTATTTATACATGGTGCTTTTTTATCGGCTAGGGAACGGTTGTGAGGATGTGCCGCATCCATCCACATCTAATGCGGAAACAAACAACTTTTGTTCCACGCCTTTTGGAAATTCACAAAAAAACATAATATCAGCAGTTCTGTACAACATTTTCGTGGGTCTTGCAGTAAAATGTAAGGAACAGCAGATTTTTTTTTTCGTCAATTTTTCGCGCACATCAAAAGTTTTTCGTTAGCTTATATACAACATCCTCAAAAACGCTTCCCAGCCGAATAAAAAACAGCATAATTATGTAGAGAGCTGTTGCAAATCGCGGGCCGGATCAAATTATGCCGCGGATCGGATTTGGCCCGCGGGTCGCCCTTTTCCCATCTTAGTGTACCCCCAAATTATTGCCTCATTTCGATATGAATACACTAGTGTTCAACACCAAAAAGTATGTATACATGTTGTGTTTGTTTACGATAAGATCATAAATGTTTGAAAAGATCTATCGTTTTAAAAAAAAAACTATATATTCAAAAAAAAGTGTATCTAAAAAAACGATATATTCAAATTAAAATTCAACCTATTCCTACTCAGTAAGGCCTAATACTCGATTAAGGAGTACATAAATGATATTTTATAAACATAACAATCTTAGTAAGTGTATACCTAAGATGTACCTAATAATTAAATGATATTTTCTTAAACTGTAAATTATAATTTAATAATAAATAATTTGTATCTGTATATGTAACTAAATTAGGTACTAACGCACTCCAAACTAGGCTTTAGGGATATTGGTGTGATTAATATTTATTTGTCACTTGTACCTTGTACCTGTATAGGAATCAATAAAATAATGTTCATGCTGTATTTGTCACGTTTTCTTTTGTTTTTTTTTTCTCGACGCATTAATAATTCCACCTCATTAATAATGTATGTATCGTCTTGTTGCGACGCGCATTGCCGCATAGGTAGTACCTAACATACATAACCTACCGAAGTTGTAAACACTCGTGTTAAAACTGTAAATGATAGGCTACCTACGGCTACCAAATACATTGACTAATCAATTCATGGATTAATCTCAACAAATAATCCTAGATAGATAGTTCAAGGCAACTATGGAGTAATAAATCATTAGGTACATAAGGTATCATAAGGTTTGTTAAAAACGCAATGGTTGATGATTATTTTAAATTCATTATGAAAGTGATTACGTGAGCCATCCTCGTAATATAACCGGCCCAGTACTCCACTTTTACAACCTTGGAGTTGTGATGCGTTGCAAAAATAATCCAAACAGTTGAACCCATCGATAACAACACCACTTGATCGCGCATGCAGAAACATTCCCTATAAAACCTGTTTTTCTCATAAGCAGGTTGATGCGTTCCACGCATTAAGTTGATTTTATTTTCAATTCTATTTCAATCACCTTTATGATCACACTAATATTTTAAATGCGAAAGTTATTGTGTGTAAATAAGTACTGTTAGTAGTTAAGTATTATGTAAGTGTGTTTGTTCCCGTTCAACTCTGTAACGGCTAAAGGGATTTGAATGAAATTTTGGTATGGAGGTAGCTTATACCCTGGATTAGCACATAGACTACTATATTTTATTTCGGAAAAATATTCGGTTACTGTAGAATAGCGGGTGAAACTGCGGGACGCAGCTAGTATCACTGTATAAATATGTTACATCATCTTTATCATCAGCTAGAAGTCGTCTACTGCTGAACAAAGGCCTCCCCTATTACGGTTGCTATAGTCCCCACGCTTGGTAGGCAGCTTATAGTTCGCAGAACGGTCACTGTTTACTAAGGGGCAGTTGTTGACCGGCAATGATAAATACCTGTGGCGCCACCGAAAAGAGAAAGATAGTAAAAAAAAAACTAAAACGTAGAAAAGAATTCTCTGTAAAAAAACAGAGAATTTGTTTCCCAATGCACACAGCGTTACTAATATACTGGTAACCACCAATCGGTGGTTTCATAGATCAACACTCAACGCCAGTGTAATAATTAAAAGAACTAACTTAAACAATCCGATCCGACAGCTCCTGAAAACAGGAAGTATTCAGTATTTGGTATAGGCGCCGGTTACCAAAAGTACTACTTATTTATTTTGTGATCATACACTGACCTCGCCAGCGAGGTCGAAGAATCCCAGGATCTGTCCGAAGATCGATTAGTTTCTCTCCAAATAATCAAACAGATACAAACCAAACCGCTAGGGCCCCAGGGCACACCCCTTCCGGGGTGCCAGGGCCAGTTTGATATCCCCCTCCCGGGTGACGGCCCAAATAGAGGTTCGTACCGCATTCGGCGCCCTTGCGCTAGTCACCCTCGCGCCGTAAAAATAGTTTTAGGGCTCAACGCTTTTGCGTGAGCCTAAGTCCAGTTATAGCTGTAGAGGCCGTTAGGGCCAACAGCTTCGTCATACAAAAAAAAAAACGTAAACAATACAAGTTATCGCGAAGACACCGAGCGAGCCCTGTTAGTGCCTGTTACGAATCGTGCTCGCCGCTTCGATTTGCCGCAGTAGGTATAGATCACAGATCACACTAGATACCGCATAACGAGATTCGTTGTTCCTACAAAAAGTCACCAAAGTTTGAAGCGCGGCGCGGGTCGCGGGGACTGCGACCGAGCGTTCTCGTTGGCTATCTCAAGTTTACGCCCATTTGCTGCTAACAATCTACCAATCAGAGTAATTTCTTATAAGTGTATTTAGTGGTGCGCTTCGAGCATCCTGAATGCAGAATCTAGGGTGTGATCTGTGGTATAGGCAGTACTTATTTTTATTGTTTCGCGCCTTTGTTAATATTATATATATATTTAATATTTTTTTAATTGTCTAAATTTTATATTGTTGATTTTCTGTTTTTATTTAAAATATTTTCAGTAAGTTTAAATGTAGAGTAAGTAGCGTTTTGGTGTAAATTAAACTGTAAAGTTGCTTATTTTGTAAATAAAGAATTGAATTGAATTTAATAGAGTATACCGCCGTATTTCCTTACAAAAAGCTCAGTCTGATACCCACCCCTAAATGTTGTCCGATTTCGATGTTTTTTTTTATATGTTAACTACATCGTGGAAAACTATACATGTATGTAAAAAAAAATTGAATTTCGCTGCATCTTCGCTGTTATAGGCACATAATAAACTGATAATTTTTTACGTCGAAAATACGACGAAGAAAAGTAGTTTATTAGTAAAAGAATAGTACCATTTTTTATGTGTAATTTTAGACATTTTAGATTTAATTTATTTAAGTAAGTAGTTTTAGCTTGTTAATTTAAGTTTAGTTTATATGTAGAGTAATTATGTACTTCAAAGTTTTTTAAATAAAGTTATTTTATTTTGCTATAAATTAAATCTTACTGTGAATTTGACTTGCCCAGTGTAACTAAGTATTAATTTCACAAGGCCAATAAAATAAAATGTACAAAAACAAAGATAATATAAATAATTATATTTTATTTCTGGATACACTTACCCCCTGTAACATCTCAACCAAGCTCCTCCGGCCAGTTGGGTGAGACCTGAACACGAATATTATTATTCTAAATAATTAATAATATATATTTTTAATTATTTTTATTGGAAAGGCAAAAATCATCGTCAGATAAACATATTTATGGGTACTTCCCGCTCGGTAACACCCCCTCGTCCACACTGTTGATGATCGGGGAAAAAAAGCTCCGTTTCTTCAGTGTTGACGAACGCTACAATATTTTCCCGCTCGTTTATACTTCGCGTTCTTCCCGCTCGGTAAAATCCTTTTAACCGACTTCCCAAAAAGGAGGAGGTTCTCTAGTCAACTGTTTTTTTAAATTATTATTCATTTTTATGGACATGCCGCGTAGGGTTTTGAATTGAAGTTCACAATTTTGAGTGGAACTGAACTTTTATGCACAAGCGTTACGCTTACCACCAGGCTAGTGACCAGCTCGTCTCGTCAACCAGTTGTATAAAAAAATAACAAAAATATAATGTTAATGATTGTTCAGTGGACACAAAGTTTTTGTCAATAAAGTTAATTTGAAACTTTAAAAAAGTAATAGGTAACTTAAAGCTTAAGGTTTTTTTTTGTTAAAAATAATTTAATACAAACGAACTTACATATCAAGAGTATCCATAATCCAATAAAATAAATTTTAACACCGAACATTTTTCAGCAACTTTTACTATTTTCACTTTTATGTGCCGTTCAATAATACTTTGAATAAAAAAATATCTATATTTAATCGATTCTTAGAACGTAGCAGCTTTTATTAAAATGTTTTTATTCAGTTTTCAAGGCAAAGTCGAATTTTGCGTAAGTACAAATATCGCGTGAGTCGGCAACGCGCGTTTTCGTCATGCGGCTCGACGCTTGCTTGCGACGCCTGCTGACCGAACACTGCCGCGGTTCACTGATAACCACAGTGATAAAGTACGGTAGCTCTTATCACTATTGTTAGAAGGCTAGAACGTCTTATCAGGGTTGTCACAGCGTAGACCGCGGGTGGATTTATAAGGTTTTGGTGGCCGTGATCTGATTTAATTATGTTTTCACTGATAGACAAAAAAATAATACATGCTGGTACCTGCATAAGTTTTAGTCTTTTCGAGCATAAATCAATTAATTCAATTGGATTTAAATTATTACTAACTGGTTATGTAGCACGATTTTTTGTTTTATGAGTTTCCGATATCCCGTGTGATGTAGTAAACAACCGCGAAAGTCTATTATAGGTCTATCGTACCATGGCAATTTAGTATCTGCATGTCCACAAGGAAACCTTATTAGATCGTAGTGTCAGTCTGTCTGTCTGTCTGTCCTAGTCTTGTCCCGCCATCATAACTTCGATAACCGAAGTATGTACTATACTTTTTCCAATTATAGGTAAATATTATAGTTGTATAGGTACCTACTTCATATATTTGGTATCTACCTATCGGATACCTAGTGGATAGTTTATATATAAATATATATAATTAAAAAAGTTTATATTTCATTATTAGATTTTTATACAAAAATTCAGTTGAACATAAATAACATAACGCGTATAATAAAAACAATCGATGTAATAAGTTCAACATTTATTTAAAAAAATATTTAAGGTTTCCATTAGATGGCTATCGGAGTTTAACAATAGCCGGATATCTCCTATGAGATATTCAGTGTGCATACAAAATTTTTAATAAGTACAAACTGTAGAACACTTCTGTAGATATTTTAGTTGTCTGCCAGCCAAACCTGCAGGCCTAAGTAGCAATCGCACCGCGACAATATCTTCTCTACTCTACAGTCAACAAACCACACAGTCGTGCGAAATAAAGACAAGGCTACAAAATATATGTGGGCTGCGACATTTTCGTTCGACAAAAAGAGTAGACAAAACTGCTTATAATATTGGTAGACCTATTCGTAGAAGTCTCTAGGTCCTTATTTATGAGCTATGGATAAATTTGCAAAATAGAACATACTTTCGGAAAAAGAAACTGCGAAGAGAGCTCGCGTAAGAGCAGATCCTGGACGGAGACGGCAACGCCGCGGTGGCGGAAGCTCCATTGCCCTGATGCCGGGGTACTATAGAATACGGCATCGGTATCCCCTGTTTGTAGTAAAAGCCTGATAAAAAGGGACCTCTAGGCTTGGGCGTCATTAGAGGTGGGACTCCAACCTACTTGAACGAGCCCGGGAGGACGACAGCGCTGACGCTGTTGTAGCGGAGGTGTTTCTGGACAGCTCGTAGATGTCCCGGGAGGAGCTGGAGCGCGGTGCTGAGTGCCCCGGTACGTTCACATGGAGATCCGGAGCCCTCAGTCATGCACTATGGCAGGCCATCGGGGGTTTGTTTGTAGTGGGTATAATCCCACATAACCCGGTTTCACCCTAAAGCAGTCAGGTGTCTTGTGAAGACTAACACCTTGTCCAAAAAAGTCTTTATTTATGAAGGAAAAAGTCAATACTGGCCAAAGTTTATTGTGTCGAGGTCTCGTTAACATACCTAATATATTATTATGTATATCGAACGTATCGAGCACATTTTAATTATAATAACTACCTACTTGCAGCTGTTTAAATTTAGTGAAATGTTTGTCAGTGTAAACAAACGTAATTATCTTATGTAAAAGGTGATAAAGCTATTTGAAGCCCAATAATTAACATCATCATCCACAGCCTTCCTTAGGATATAGCCTTCCTGCTGGAGCAGGCTATTCTAGTCTATTATGCTATTCGATTCTCATATCAAAAACGGCGTAATGAGCGCACCCTCGAATCCCGATGCGCGGTTCTTGATTTTCAAAGGTAATATGAAGTAAGCGGAAAAAACTGATAAATACTTCAAACGTCCTACGCGCCTACGGAACCCTACTAAGCATGGCCCGACATGCTCTTAACAAGTTATTTTGAAAGTCGGGCTTAAAGCATTTCCGGTTATTTTGCTTAAGGGATAAAACTTTGTAAGTTCGTCATTTGTTAACTTTGTATTTGAGAGCACAAAATTCGAGCGTCAGTTCTGAGCCCTTAGCCCGCGTACGTCGCGGGCGTCAGCTAGTATTAAATATTAACAAGAAATACGTGGGTACCTAATTGAATAAAATAACATCTAAAAGGTCAATTATTTTATTTTGACAACACATTTTACATACACAAATACACAACACGTTTATTTATAAAAATATTGCCTTAATTAACCTCCATAACGCTAGATGGAAAAATAATATACATTTCACTTCCCTTAGGCGCTATTCCACGTTCTCTTATGAGTAGTATTAATTATTTTTAATATCCTGTTACTACGTTCAAAATACTCTACACAAAAATCTTACTCAATGCGAAATCTAACAGAACTACTCTTATAATAACTGGAAGTTCCTGCTTCAGACTAAATCAAAGTTTCATTCATCAATTTACAACAACAATTAATACTTCAATAATACTGGACAAAATTTACAATTACTTTGGTACTATATATACAATACTGTATAATATTAAGCATGATGGCACCTACAAATAAGTACTAGAAAATTCAAATAGCAAAAGGACTTGTATATTAAAATAATAATGACTAGATAATTATTTACAGCATTATAAATGTACCTAATAAGCGTAATGTATAAGACACAAGTAATATTAAAACAAATGATACTGAATAAAACCTTACTTCTGTTCTTAATGCAAATAAATCAGTGGTTTGTCGATTGGTAGTGGACGTTAACATCAAAATCGTACGAAGCAGCAAGTAGTAGTAGTAGCGTCTTCGTCGACCTTTCTAGAAAAATATTGTCATATTTCAAGGAGTTTGCAAGGTGCTAGGTTAATCCAAGCACTACAGAAATGCCCAAAATAATAAATGTCATAACAATACCTAGGCAAATGTTTTTTTGTTTGTTAATAAAGCCGCAAGAAATTTCGGACACAATGTCTACTATCTATGTCATTATCGTAATAGTATAATTTTGCTTACCAAAAATCTAAACCTAGTTATAATACATTGTACACACATACAATAAATCTCCTGTTCAAAAAATTTTTCGTCAACATCAAAAAGAAGTAAAAAAATACTGCTGTTTTTTGCATGTTTTCACATTATGTGCAATATTTCGGTAGAACCACACAGTTTCGGGAAAGAGTTCAAGGTGGTGCAGCCGATATGTTATTAGGCACAATCTCTGACTCCTCGTCAGCAGTTTCTGAGCCACTTTCCTTCGGTGACTCTGTTTCTGGCTCGTCTCTCATCAACGCCCGATATTTCTTGGCGATGATTTCCCAGTCTACCACGTTTTCAATTTTGGTGGCGTTACTAAAGCTCATCTGAGAACCGAGCGGACTGAGGTGCACCACGGACAATCTAGTTGAATCTGAAAAATAATTACATAATAAGGTACATAATTTTGTGATGTATTGATGAGATTATGTAATTATGACGTCATCTAGATAAATCATTTAAAATGTCGTCTAAAATTTTACGTTAAATTAGAATATTCTTTGAAACCCAATACTTCTAATAATTAGTGAAATGCTTTCAATGAGTCTTCGTAGTGCTCGAAAAGAAGCCTAGAATCTCCGCAAATTCAATAAAATACTATCCATATTAATCTATACGAAGACTATTAAAAGATCCACGCGAAATATTTATTTGCTTGAATGTAATGAAGCTTAGAAATATTACCTTTGGGTACAACCTGTCCCCGCTTAACTTTGGAGAGCCACTTCGCCCCCGCCTTAGACCTGGCGCTGAGCTGATCTTGTCTTTGTAGCCCAATCATGTGGACGAGACTTGGCCGCTTCTTTTTAGTTAAGCGCTCCTGTCGGATAAGCAAATAAATTTATTGTACGCAGTAATCTAATTTAGCTTCTTTACATTTTTTGGATTATACTTTGCTGCGTATCTGGTATTACTGTGACCTGTCACAAATATCATTTACATAAGAATTGAGAAAAACACATTGACATTCAATGTGTAATGTGTCTGTTTCCTTTCAGAGTTTAAATATTGACGACCTGATTTAAATTTAAAAAATATGAATATATGAATATGAAATATGAAAATAAGCACGTCGCATTTTTTCCACGTCGACAGCAACCAATTTCAACACGCATAGCTCTCGTTGTCTTCCTGCAACGCAACAATTTTTTTACCCGACTGCCCAAGAAGGAGAGTAATGTCTTTGGGGTGTATGTTAATTTGTGTTCTATAGGAACACACAAACTTCGTCGCTACGTCCTAACGTCCTGTAGCCTAATCACCTTGACCGATTTTGACAAGCGAGGTGTCGTTCGATTCCTTTTTTTTTGTGTCCGGAGTGTCATAGGCTATAATTATTATGCAGTCGGGTATTTTTCTTTTTTTACTTTTATTAATTGTTTCACTTTGTTTTCTTTCATTTTTTTAACGCGTATGTTACCGCGTGAGGCTACCAATCTGCCTGTTGGTAAGCAAAGATGTGGTCGAAGATAAAGTACGAATATTTTACTTACTTGACACCTATGTATGAGCCACATAAGCCACGTAGTGACTAGGTTCAATGGCGACGGAGCCGTGTTAGTTCTGTGCATATTTCGAATCAGCTTGGATAGTCCGTATTTCCATTCTATATCCGATTGTGCCTGAAAAGCGAGTTTCAAACTTTATTTTCTGGTACAGCCAGGCCGTCAGTAAGTATAAATTACTATTAATAACATATGAGACTGCGTCTTCTATCAATTTAAAATCGATTCCTGCAGAAAACTATTAGACAGAGATCATACGTTCTCTTCTGGGACAAGACGAGATCAGTCCTTGTCCACCTTCATTATAAGCACTTATGTTGCTGAATTGTTCAGTAACTAAAAATAATTGTTTTTATATTACAGAGAAGGTAAATCGGATGCACTACACAAATAGTTATATATGAAACACTACACAAGCCCCCTAATCACCTATGACCCCTAGTGAGAAATGGGTTCTAAATAATTAAAGAAAATGATATTTAGAGACGTTGCACTTATATGGTACCTGAATTCTTTGGTAGGTATCTGACATCATAGCAATAAGCAGATTGATTAGCACCACAACAGACACCAACATATAGATTCCGAACACTATTTTGAAGAGGTAGTTGGTCCACTGCGGCTGCGTGGTGGTGTCGTTGCGATGGACTCTTGTCTGTTCGGTGGTCGTCTGCCCGAACACCGCGAAGAACAACAGTTCGAAGGAAAAAAACGGGTTCATCGTTACTGCGAACAAAGGGGAAGCTCTTGGGCGCGCGGTTACCTGTATGCGTTGGTAAGTGTCCGACATCATCGCAATTAGGAGCGTTACGAGCACCACGTTAGACATCAATAAGTACGCTCCGAAGATGATTTTGAAATGGTTCTGTGTCCACGAAGGCCGCAAACTGGAGATGTAGTTCAGGTCTGACAACGTGATCTGGCCGAAAAGGGCGAAGAACAATTTCTCGAACGCCTCGATCGGTGACAACGTCGCTAGAAGACAATACTCAAATGGACCTCGTTCTTTTCTTTTGGTATTGAATAGAGTAAAAACAAATTGATAGAGTTGCAATTAACATCAATTTATTTCCCACTAATGTCTCTCTAACAGCAATCTAGGACAACTAGAATGACACTCATTTACGCACCAGGCAGATTGATACAGTTTTCGTGGATTTGAAAATAAGAATTGGAATGAAGAATTGAAAGCAAAAATAAATACAAATGCATCAATCCACCCTTTTTCTTCTACGTCGGCCATGTAGCAGCACACCAACAGCATGGACACAAAAGGCGCCACATTAAAGACAATCAGCCAAACATACCCAAAACATAAAACAATACCTCGAGACACGGCGTGAATCACAGCCCCAGGACAAAATCAAGCCACGGCATGCGCAAAACAAACGTCCATCGAATGCGGTGAGTCGGCACTCATTCCACTACACTAGGTACCGTGATGACACGCAACGCATGTTCTGTGACACATCTGCTAACCGCGCACCTTTTGAAGCCACAGATGAAGACATAAATTGGGTGCTTCATTCACATTCTAAACCTTATAATAAAATGTTTCTGCGTGAATGTTGTATGTTACAGAGCCCGCATTCCTCATTATGCTCGGTGTTACGATCATCTAACGGGATGGCATTGTATTACGATCAACGATGATAACATTCTCGATGTGACAGCAACATTCAAGGCTGCAAGCGGATGCATAGACGGTTCAAAAACATAAACAAACAAAATAAGCACATCGAGATTTAATGCGATCATCGTATGAAAGTGTTTTATGTGTAAGTACATAGACATTTTCTCTCTAACTCGGACTTACGTCCCGACACTCCCTGTTTTCTTCTGTATGATTCCCCAGAAATTGTATATTGCGCATCTAGCGCTTGGCGTTTGAATCGTAGATTTTCTATTTCATAACAAGGATAACATTAGCTGTTAAGTTCTTAGTTAAAACACAAGAATGAAAACCATTGTCTAAATATTTTGTATGTTTTAAATGATAGATGATGCGTGTAGAAAGGAATAAACTACAAACTTACCGTCTGAGAAAAGTTTTCTCCGGGCAGTCCGAGCGTATTTGTTATCTTCAGCTTTATTAATGTTCCTGAAGGGCTGGTTCAAGGCGACAATGTGCATCGAGAATCCAAACACAAAAATCGCCAGCACGGCCAGGAACCGACCCAGGTCCTTCATAAGATCTCCTATGATGATTGCCCACGGACCAAACAGGTGATGGAAGGAGAGGAAGTCTAATATTTGGACGCACGCCAATAGAAATGATAAAGCAAAACATTGGTTTCTACAGTACATGAGCGTTGGCCAGTATTTCGTTGATACGAATATCCAGCCGACGACATGCGTCGCTACACCTATCATACCGAACAGTAGTACCGCTATCTTAATCCAACCTAAGCCTGATTTATCGCTAGGGTTTGTAAGTTCGAACAGCAGAAGTCCACTCAGACAAATGAGAAGCATCCACTCGTACCACCGAGGCACTAAGCTTTCCCTAAAAATAGAATTATAAATAGGAGTTATAGCGACTAATGATAATAATATCATGAGGTAAATATGCGACGTTAAGTATGACATGAACTTAATTATTGGAACCTTATTATATTTATGGCCTAGTGGAAGAGAAAACACCATCCAAACGGGTGGACAAACTATGAATGTAAAGAAAAGGAACATTATTTTGATGCCGCTCCATTTGAGGCTCCCTCGCCAGAGTTCCTGCAAGAAAGGATGGTTGTGAACATCATTATGAGATATTTTTTTATATGTAATTATATTTGAGAAGTTACCTATTTTTTACCTGAAGATATCTCTGGACGACTGTATGGGCAATGACTTCTTTCTGTTCGTTCTCAATAAGGACATCGAGGAACTCTATATTCCTGTTGTCGGTGGCGGTGAGGATATGTCCGGCTGAGTCGGCGCCGGCTGCCAGAGCTAAGAGCTCGGTGGCCATTGCTTCGCATTGCTTTCCCGCCGCTATCAAGTCTTTGGCACGCTCCTTTTCCTGTTATGGAAAACAATGCTTCATGACTCTAGTAAAGCCGCATATTCACAAGGAGACAAAAGACAACTAGTGTTCTTAATTCTGCGCTTTTGAGAATATAAATTAAGTCACTGAATTTTGATCCTCGAATAAAAGTATCTATTTAATTCCAGGATCAAAGATCAGAACCCGATGAATAGTACACCTAGAACGACAGAAAGTAGGAAACCGCATTGACTCGAAAATAATATGTGACGATTTGAAGACATTATCCTCTACGCCTTTGTCTCCTAAAGAATCAACAGTTTTATATTTGAATTCAAGTTAACTTTATTTATTATAATTCGTGTTACCTTTGAAGAGAGATTGATGTAGATATTGGACAGCTTGGCCGCGGTGTCGACTGGCGCCGGTGACACCAGTACGAATTCTTCGATCGGAATGTTGTTATGGTTCTTGGAACACACCATGAGGTTGTAAACGAATCGTTTATCGTCCATGAGCGATTGCGTGTCGTGTTCTTTGTGTAATAAATATTCAAGGACATCGTTATGGTTTTCGGAAGCGGCGAACCATATTGGAGCGCAGTTTAGGTTCGTTTCGCTTTTCGGGGATGCTCCGGATTCACATAAAAGCTTTACAACGTTGAGGTAGCCGGCTTTGGCCGCACAGTGGAGCGGAGTCCAGCCATTTTTATCGGTCGCGTTAATTTCTGCTCCTTGGCCGAGCAAAACTTCTACCATTTGATAATGGCCGTGAGTGGAGGCTATATGAAGGCCGGTCTTTCCGTGTCTGTCTGTACTGTGTAACAGTTCCGCTGATCTACTTAGTAATAGTCCAACTATTGACATATGGCCGCCGAAGCACGCGAGGTGGAGTGGATTATATCCCTGTAATCAGGAAATGTTTGTTTATGAATTTTTGGTAATTTTAACGATGATAATACTAAAAAAAGGAACAAGTAAAAATATATCCAATAAATAAATAGCTAGGCAAAAATGTATCAAAAATAATTTGGTAACGTAAGGTAAACAATTCAAATGAAAAATATTAAAAAGTTCCTTTCAAGTCACCTGTTTAAATATCACACACATTGATGGCTTAATACCAAAAGATGAACAAGTACATGTTCGGATATTTTTTTTAATTTGTGTATAGGTCTTATTTTGCACTCGTTTACTCACGGTTTTAATCGTGTTTGTGACAATAAAAAAAAATGAGACATGAGTTTTACCGGGCACATGATCGGAAAAGTTAATAATATTAAAATAACTTACATTTTCATTGCTAGCTGCATCAGCTTGCACTCCTGCTGAATTAAGCAGTAGCCGCACAACATTCTCATTGCCGTTGTAGGCAGCTAGATGCAAAGGAGTCAGTCCTGATTCCGATCCCAGCACGGGCACTAACGACATTCCAGTAGGTGCTTCAGACTTTACCGTCCCCGGCACTTGTGACAGCAGTTCTCGAACCGTCTCTGTAAAAAAAACGGATGTATCTTACCAGCTCTTAGACGTCCACTGTTGGACGCAGCCTCTCCAATACTTGGGTGTTGACCCAATAAGCCACGCGAATGCCACCCTAGGCAGGCGGCTTGGAAATCGCAGAATGTTCACCGTTTACTAAAAGGATGCTGCTTCCCGTCCTTCGATGATATTGGTCGCAGTTTTAGGACATACCGGGTTCCTATTGGTGTATTTTACTCAAGCCTTTAGGGCGATTATTAGACGGACCTTAATTCTTAAACCTAAGTTTGCTCTCTAGATATTTTTAGGCCTGTAACATTGTCATCACAAGTCTTTTCACTCTGTTTCGAGAAAAGCAGGAATTTCAAACTTACCAGCTTGTCCATAGTAGGCGGCAATATGTAAAGGAGTCAGCCCCAACTTTTTACTGGATATCCTCAGCGTATTTGTCGATCTCATAACATCTAACACATTGGTGTGGCCATACTGCGCTGCTAAATGGACTGCAGTAAGTCCGGCCCTATTTTCATCAGTACAAGAAGCCCCTGCCCTGACTAATGTCCTCACTACGTCTGCGTGACCCCCTTCAGCCGCCAGCTGAAGCGGTGTCGAATCATTTAACTTGTTCCTAGCAGAAATGACACCAGTTCTGTCAAACTTCATCAACTCCTCTATCACTTTTACAGAGCCTTGCATAGCAGCTATGTGAGCACACGTGTTACCATCTTTGGTCGTCGCCATTACTAAATTAGGGTGCTGTTGGAGAAATAACTGTACCACCTCAGAGAAATTGTTCTGAGCGGCCGTGTGGATGGGTTTTTGACCTAGTTCGTCTGTAGCGTCTATGTTGGCGCCCAGTTCTAGCAAAAGCTTGCACACTTCCATTTGTCCACTAGCCGCAGCCAAATGTAAAGGCGTCTGTTTTTTTAACGTCAAGACATCGATCATGGCGTTGTGGTCTCTTATCAAAAACTTAACCAAATGCGCGTAGCCGTTCATTGCTGCTAAATGAAGTGCCGTCCGACCGTTCCTGGCTTTGGAATTTATGAAGGCTTTATTAGTCAGTAACGCATCACAGACTTGAAGAAACCCATGTTCAGCTGCTAAATGTAAAGCGGAACGACCTTCAACATCGAAGACGTCCACCCTCGCGTGGTTTGATAATAAAGTGCTGACGAGTTCCATGTGCCCTCTATTGCAAGCGATGAGTAAAGGGGTCCATCCTACTGAGTTCTGCTTATTCAACGCTCGGCCAACATCGGCTGCCGATATATGAGCGATCATTTCCTGCATGACGTCATTGTTTCCTGCAATAGCGCAAAAATGGAAGGCGGTTTCGTGATTATGTTTTGTTTGTAACGTCACATCGGCTCCGTTTTCTATTAGACATTTGACGACTTGTCTGTCTGCTGAGGGGGTTTTAACTTCTTCCTTAGTGACTTTGCAAGCGAAGTGGAGGCAACTGGCGCCATCTTCATCAACAGCGTCTACGTAAGCTGTAGCCACGTTTTCTCCTTTGTGGATTTTGACGAATTCTATCAAATGCCGCACGACGTCTGGCTTGCAGCTTCTGCACGCCATGTGAAGGGGAGTTTCGCCACTCTGCAAAGAAAAAATTGTGACGTCGCTATGACCCAGTAGTGCTTAAACAGGCTATTAATTAATATATCCTTTTCATATTTTTTACGTAATAAGGTTATATTGTTTGATGTTTTTTTTTCAAATCAAAAAAGATTTTACTATGGTAACTGACGTGTTTCGATACATTGTATTTTAAGAAAACGGGAATACTCACGTTGCATTGCAGCTGCAGGCTAATGACGTGAAGCGCGCGTTACGCTTCTACCATTGCTTGAAAATGATCACCGCATGTGATCGAAACTATAGTCGGAATAACGGACTCAATTTAACGTGAGTGTTCCAGTTTTATTAAAACAAAATATACCAATGTAGTTCAAAGAAATCAACAGTCTTAAAAAAACTCGAGTAGCTGCATACCTTGGTTTTCCTTAGCGGGTCCCCGCCGTCCTCTAACAAGAGGATCAGAGTAGCCAAATTACCATATTTGGCTGCGACGTGAACTGGAGTCATCCCGTTCTCTGTTGCCTTGTTCGGGCCAGCGCCTGACTTTAACAGCATCAGGGCGCATTTGTCGCCTGCAATTGTACAATAAAATATTAGATTTCTACAAAAATACTATCAAACTCAGAGTCAGATTTTAATTCTCTTTAAAAAGGCTTTCACCGTTAATGCAGAAAATTGTTGTGGCATGAAAGAAAACTTTCGTTTTTGCAGGTTGAAGGGCAAAGAACTTGAACTACTAACTGGTCCTAAGAATAGATGATCAGGGATATTTCAGGACAAGTGCAATCATCAACAGCATCAGCCAGACGACATCTACTGCTGACCATAGGTCTCCCCCTTAGAGCGCTACACTCAACAGGAACTGCCATTTGTATCGACCGGTAGCCAGCGACTCTCAAAATGTCGTCAGTCCACTTAGTGGCCTACCTATGCTGCGCCTTGTTCTTTTTTTTAAAGGGTTTTTTCACGCAATAACTATGCCACTCTAGTAAAAGACATATTATACACAAGTTGTTACCCGCGACTTTGTTCGCGTGGACATAAAAAAGTATCATATGTCCGTCTTTGTGATATACAGTAACTCCTTATCAAATTTGATCAAGATCTGTTCAGCAGCTTAGATGTAATAACGCGATAAACATCCAGAGAGAGAGCGACAAAGCTACTACTTCCTAAAGTTCGCTGAGTTTCTCGAAAGAAGCGAAGAGATCGCGATGTTTTTTCCTCGAGACGAACGTATTAATTTTTATACCTCGAAGCTTTATTGGTCCTGATACGACTGCGGCTATTATATATATTCTCTATATTCTCTGAATTATAATATTAGATAGGATTGGGATAAATTAATACTTATAATACACGCTTATAACTGCGATTGACGCGCAGTAATATGCGTGTATACTATGTAGAGATTTTATTAAAAAGTCCGGCTGCACTGGTTACATGACAGTTACATGACACTTATCACATGTATAACTTCTAGTAATTAACTTCTTACCGTCAGGTATCCTTGCAGCTATGTGCAAGGCTGTTTCCTTTTGCTTTCCACCTCTCACATGGACATCAGCACCGTATCCCAGTAGAGTTTCAACCACGGCTGGCTTGCACGACTCCACTGCTATGTGTAAAGCTGTGTAATTATCCTGAAATTTTTTATCAAACAGAATTTTAGAAAAAACAAATCTAGTAATTCAAAATTTGGTGGTATTTGGTGGTTTGATATTAATAGTATTATTACAAAAACTAAAGAAGGCATATTTTTAAATTAATTTATTTTTAAGCGGTGCAATGCTGCCAGCATTCTGTCCCCTTTCCTCGCCATAAAGGGGCTTGTAGATTACTTTTTTTATATTTATTATCATTTTTAAGTTTGTATAAATCTATTGTTTATATTTAATTTAAAATTATTTAATTTTCAGTACCTAGTTGTAGTTCATATTTTATTGTATTTTTTTTCCTTGTATATTAAACTCTAATTAAAACAGTAGTGTTAAGTGACGTTCAACATTGAACAAAGATACACTTTAAACCATTTATTTTAATAAATAGATAGGAAGATGAGCCCTCGGACAGACAGACAACACAAAGTAAAAAGCTATTATTTTCGACTTGTGAAATTATGGACGTGGTTTTGACCAGTGCGTGTCCTCGCGGGTGAGTCAACGAATCATCCTGCCGCAAGGTTCGGCGCAGTACGTATTTGAACGTACTGCTGTCGCTCTATTCCACGATAGAGTTACCTATTTAAAAAAAAAAAAAAAAGCGCTATAAAACACCTATACTGGATGTTTTATTTAAAAAAAATATAGCGACGGTATTCGCGGAAATGATTGATAATAATGAACAAGTACCCGAGTATGTTCGCAGAACATACGTATGTGTCGTATGTTGTCCGAAACGTGGATATTCGCCGAAGAGCCAAACTCACCGACATAGCTCTCAGGGTTTGCCAGCTGAAGTGGCAATGGGTCACATCGCTCGATAACCGATGGGTAAGAAATATTCTTGAGTGGCAACCACGTGCTGGAAGACGCAGCGTAGGTAGGCCTCCCATTAGATGGACTGACGACATTTTAAAGGTCGCGGGTAACCGGTGGATGCACGTTGCAAATTGTCATTCAGTGTATCAGTGCCCTTGATTATAATATATAGAGTGTGGCGGTCTAAGGGGGAGGCCTTTGTTCAGCAGTGGACGTCTACAGGCTGTCGACGATGATGATGATGACCCGAGTATGTTTGTGAGTGTATTTCTTACATTGGTGGTGACGTCAACGCTCTCTCCCTTCTGCAGCAGGGTGTTGATGATGCCGACGTGGCCGTAGCGCGCCGCCGTGTGTATACTCCGAGCCCCGTCCTGGAATTACACCACTGATGCTTATAATGTTGGAGGAGATCAGATACAGACGAACATACAAAACAAAAACAGAGTCTGATAATCAAACATATTTTTGCGAATTTTTACTCGTTTTCAGCAATGATGTCTTTTTCAACCGGCTTCCAAAAAAAGAGGTTATCAATTCGACTGTTTTATTTTATAATAGTTACTTCAGACCTCCGTTATTTATAAACCGATTTGGAATAATCTTTTAGTATTTGAAAATTTTATCAAAATCCAGTTCTGATAATGGGATCCATCAGGAATTGAGGGAACTTCTCAAATGTTATAGCCATATAGCGTTTTTGCGATTTATATATATATACCTTATACGTATTTAGCCATTTTGTTTTTTTTTTTCATCTACAAGTCAAGCAATTGCATCCAGAAAGTATCATTTGGTGAAGTGGAACTGATGAAGAAGGCCACAGATGGCCACCGGAACTCCTCATTGATACGTATTTACCGGCACCTAGATAATCTCGATTATGATAGTTAAGCGACTATGACGAAGCAAATTTAAATAAATGATTCCGATGGAGGCCGTTTTATTTAATGACGTTTGTAAATTAAAATGCGTTTATAAAGCTGTAATTATACTTCAAATTACTGAAACGTAAAAAAAAAATTAACCGCGAAAACCTCGAACCGAAAGCTTTGTGTAACTTTCTGGCTTTTAACTGCATTAAACCTAAGTACTCAATCAAAAAGCACGCGGCATCAGCTAATTGTAAAATAAGGCTAAGGTTATAAGTTCCAAGTGCTCGTATGCACTACCACTTAGGTAGCTAAACAGTTAATATGCCGGATCACGCGAAGTCATAAAACTGCTTCGTGCAAAGCTCGATGTGGGAATACCATAAGCCTGCCAGGGCGAGATTTGTAAGCGCATGGTTTCCATTATTTCAATCATCCGTTGTTTAGTAATCTATTCTGTTATGAGGAAGTGTTCGCGATTAAATTGCGAGTTTAACCCCCGAATACTGAAACGTTTGTTAATTTGGACAACAGATTACGGCATTATTTGACGGCAGTATTGTATACTGCCGTTGTCTGGCACTAAGCAAATGACAAAGACAGCAATAGACTTAATCTGTCGTCAAAGTTAACAAACGTTTCGTTCGGGGGTAAGTAATGGATGAGTTTCCGGTTCCATATAATACCTGACTAGCTTGCCCGCACGGCTTCGCTTGCGATGCCTATACCGTAAATAAAAAAACCCATTACACCATTATATAGGGGTTCACTCTTGAAAAATCCTAAGACGCCTTTCTTTATTTTTTACGCTTAGTACATAAACCGAGCTTAATTGACTAAGCATGAAAAAATATTTATTTTCATTCAAACATAAGGAGAATTCTGTGATTCAAACTTTGGGTTTCCATTTTACCCTTTTAGATGTGGAATTTCGCAAAATCTGTTCTTATTATTCATCTATAGACCGTTTCAGAAGTTTTGGGTTCAAATTTAACATCTCTATTATAAACGGTTTGGTCTGTGCATTGTTTCCTAGAAAAGGGTTTATTTATATAGACTGCAAAGTGATTGCAAAGAAGCAAGAGACGGTAGATCAAAATCAAGCGCGAGCGCTTGTCGAATCCACAGCTAGCAAAAATAACTCATCGTGATGTGTCAGTCACCCACACAAGCACAGGCGAGGCGCCGCGAGTCGCGCAGACCCAGAGAGAATACGCAGATCCAACCAAACAAACTCCAACTGAGTTGAGCCATATCAGACATCTAACAAACCTTCCAAAGTTCTCACCTTATTAGGCATGTGAAGGTAGACGCCTTTCTTGAAGAGCATCATGGCGCAGTCGGCATGTCCGTTCAGCGAGGCGATGTGCATAAGGGTACTCCCGTCTTTGGTTCTCTCGAATATTGAAGCTTTGAATTTGTCAGCGAGGAGTTCTATTATAGCTGCATGACCGTTTTCCGCCGCCAGATGCATTGGCGTTCGGTCTGAAACCAGGAGATTAAATTGTTGCGGTGTGATGTGCAAAGTACCTAGTCTAAGAATGACTGAGCAAGTATCTTTATTAACTAACCAAAATATATACAAACTAAAACAAACTACCATTACAAAAAATCTATAGTTGGACTAACCAAATACCATTGAAGGTCTAAATATTATGTATAATGCTCAAGCCCATTACCAGTTGCCAGCATACATATGTTGGCGGTTTTAATAACTGTTCTAGTGGAATCGTTGCTGTGCCCGTCAGTCACATGTCCGAGATGAATATGTAACTATATAGTGTAATCATCTCGATAGACTGCATCTGGACCAATATCAATTGCCTGAGAATTTAGCAATTTCTGTGTTGGTCACATAGTAAAAGTTGTTCATAATGATGACTATGACCTCCTTTCAGTTTAGTATATATTAAGCTTATAACCCTGTACATAAGTTATAAATTATAATTACATAGAAGCGAATGAAGCGACCAATTGAGAGGTAGCTATATGTACGAGTCCAGGGTTTACGATAAGATTTGGTTTTTAAGTTAGTTATCGAAAGTGTACTTTTAAGTAATCTGAATACATAATCGTATATTAATAGACGGTTATTAGCGCCATAAAGTTCTGGGTCACCTCAATACTGATTTGTTATTCACCGTAACGTTGGTAAATTACAATTAGCAATTTCCGGACCTAACTAAGGGCTTGCTGGTTCATATTTGGTGCTAGTATAGTTTTGAATGTAATAAACTTCCTCTATATAGGTATATTGAAAAGAGTTTTCATGATATCTCGATCCAAAATAGACAAGGATTGTATATATCTACTACATTTTTAGGGTTTCAGTTCCCCAGGTAACAAGTACCTTTACAGATAATAGATACGGGCTCACCTTCATTATCCGCGATGGCAGCATTAGCCCTGACTCCGTAGAAGTACTTGACGAGCGGTTCATCTCCCTCTGCCGCCGCTATGTGTAGCGCTGTCTGTCCGGCGCCGTTGGTGGCGTCGACTATCGCGCCGTAGTCCACCAGGATCCGCGCCATGTCCACGTCTCGTCTCCGAGCGGCCAGGTGTAGGGCTGTATCGCCTGCCGGTGTGCTCGCCTGCGGAGAACACTGAGCATTCGTGGGTTGAAGACGCACTGCAAAGCGGGTGATAACAAATACGACAAAAATGGTGAGTTGAAAGTGAAATGTGAAGAAAAATATTGCAACATCGAAGTGTGAAAAGGAGAAGTTTGGGACTTTTAGCTTTAGATAAAGTTGTCCCATAAGATTAGTAGATAGTGTTGAATTATCATAATGTGTTGATGTTATCTTTTAGACGTTACGTAAGCCTCAGAGGGACCGACAAACGTTTTAATACGATAAAGTTCGCAAGTAGCAACTTTGTATGCTTAACCGATTAAGTAACAAATGAAGCAGAAACTTTTTTATTAAATGAAGACATTAGACGAAGCGAAGTTAGCGAATATAGCATTTAAAGAAACTGTTTAATCGTAAAAGTTGGGGCCTGAGTTTTTTAAAGGCTTTTAGGTTTTAGTGTTATTGTGTGTAGAAACGTAAGCGATGAGCAACGTACCTTGAGCTGCTCGGCGGTCTGCGCGCTGAGCAGCTCGCGCACCATGGACTGGTTGCCGGCCTCCACTGCCAGCAGCAGCGGTATCTTCCCTCTCTGCAACACCATGTCGCGAATTAACTTTTTCCACTCCTTCTGCCTGGCGCGCTCTTTGTTGAGTTCGATATAGCTGAGCTCGAGTTTCTGCAAGTCCTTATTGACTTGCAGGTTGGCGGGCGGGCTGCGCCCCCCCGAGCGGATGCCCGGGTTGGCGCTCCTGGGCGGCTCTCTCCCGCCCTCGGCCATATCTCGCGCGCCGAGCTAGGTACGAGCGCGGACAACGAGCGCCATTCGCGAAATGCACCTGCTCGAAACCCTCCACTCCACACTGTGACACCGCAGACAATACCCGACTATGTGCAATCTTCGGAAACAATCGATAGGATGCCGTGCCACACCGTATTCCTGATTCGAATTTACCACGCCGTGTCTCTTTAAGGTCTAGATCACCGCAGTGGAAGATTGCAATACGTACTTGATCCTCCATTGTTATCAATTTATAGACACGAATTGGCGGGAGGCCATGGCGATGCCGCCTTCCCCTAGGCGTGCCGAAGGACCGACTGAGACTTACTGTATTAAAATTAGTAATTTTGAATTTCAGTGCTGACGTTATAACTAATATTCAGCGAGTGATTTGCATTGTAAATTCGCGCGGTGACGTTTACTCGGCGGCTTAAGCTCACCGGATAATTAGCTAGTTTCTATTCGTATGGGGTGGCGGAGCGGAGGTGGCTCGCGGTATCGGAATGTCCTCAAAACGTCGCGCGCTGTTCCGCCTCACAACCCGGAATAATTAGTTTACGTCAGATTAATGCGTGTAACGCCGGCGAGTGACTCCATTGCGGAGGCTTATTATTTTCTGCGCGTGGAATTCTTTCAGCGTTCGGTGCAAACTGCGGGCTTTGTTTACACGTTGTATTTAAGGGTGTTCTGGGGGATAGTTCCTGAATCGCGGGCGGATGGCGGTGCCAGGCGACAGGGCTGCACGCGATGCCGTAGATGCAGCTATGACGACTAACTCACCAATCGAAGCTCTATAACTTTACGATAAGGCATACAATTTATTGCCTGAGCTTCCAAACTCACAATTTCAAATACGGCACACAGCGCCATTTGGTATAGCCATTTTAAAATCTGCATAAATTTGTTTGCGAAAGTTAAAGGGTCGTGATCATTTAGGGTCGTGGGACTCGCAGCCTAACCCCGAGGAATCCTTGGTTCAGAAGTTATTGACCCTAGTGAGCAATGACACTACCAACTCTTTAAGTCATGAGCTTATTCTACTTACAATGTAAAACAGACATTGAGATCTTTGAATTATCTTATGTGGAAATGAAAATTCCACTCTCAAGTAGAATATATAGATATTATTTATATTAAATAATAATCCAACGCTGCTGCTGGGATATCGGTCAACCTTGAAGGGTACTCTAGTAGTAGTAGTAATTTTTGAGTTCGCCTGGGGAAGTAGCACACCTTTTCCAGTTATTCAACCTCCAAGCAGTAGTGCAAACATTACTGTGTTGCGGATTTAAGGGCAATATTTCCAGCGTAATTACTGAGCTTGAAGAGATTGAACATCTTAATAATATCAGGGTGATGTGCGCAGTGCATTGCCGCTCGCTCAAGTTGAATTTTGAAACAGGTCAAAACAAAACTGTTGAAGTTTAAAATTCTGGTTGGCACTGAACTGTTACGGCCAGCGTGAAGCTTAACATTAGACGAGGAACTTGCTCGCCTTGTCACCAAGTTCCATAAGAAAAGATCATTTTTGAAGATAAATGTGATTTTTGTATCTTTAGGGTGTCTACACATGGCCCGACCCGACATCGCTTGAAAGAGATGGCTATATATAAGTTTCTGGGGAAGCGAAAGGGAGAAGCTTTAACCTTAATAGTTTGTTTCTTTTGCTCCCGTGAAATTCAAATCTAGCTGTCCCTTTCACACGATGTCAGGTCGGGCCATGTGTAGACACCATTAAAAAAAGAAGATATTTGATGCTAAAAGAGGTTAGCCTGAGACGAGAAGCGAGATTCTATGATAAAAAAAGATTTGACCTTGCACGACAATAGGTATTATAACATTTTTAGCAATATCATAATAGGCAGAAAACCTCAAACGGAGGAAATATGAATCTTTCAGCGAGGGATACATATTCCTTCCGTTTGGGGTTGAGACCATGGGACCATGGGGTCCGGCCGCCCGTTTTAGTTAAGGAGCTGTCCAGGCGCCTAGTCGACATTACAGGTGACCAAAGAGCTGGCGCTTACCTCGGTCAAAGGGTGAGCTTGGCAATTCAACGGGGTAATGTCGCCAGCTTTTTGGGCACCTTACCCGTAGACAGCGACCTAAATGCGGTTTTTTATTTATAGATATTTTAGATTTAATTTATTTAAGTATTTATTTTAATTTTGTTTATAGTTTTAGTTTGTACATTTAAGTTTGTATACAGGTTTGTTAGTAAATAACGGACAATCTCTAGCAGGCAGCTTTATAAACTACGTAACAATTGTGTTCATAATAGTTAGTATAACATTTGACTCAAGAGAATTCTCCTAGATATTCATAAATAGCCTTGGATTATCCACTGTTAGGCATATGATTATATTGTATGTGCTATTCTCCTCGCTGTCTTACTGACGGAACACCTCATTCTCGGAAATCTGCAGCTGTGCTTTTAAACATCCCACGGCTGGGATATCAGCCTAACCTCGAATGGTAATTAAGTCATAATATTCTCCACGCTGGCCCAGTGCTGATTCACGTGATCGAATTTCTTCTCCGGAAAATATGCAGTTTCCTCAGGATGTTTTCCTTCATCGAAAAGCCTATGGTATATGTTTCTAGAGAACTCAATCTAACCCGCGACCTCACGAATGTAAGGCGAGCGTGCTTCCCACTGAGGTGCTACGACTTACCTCGCTTAGCTTGTGAAGGTACTTACCCCATCAGCTCTTAACCGAATATCCTTCCCTGCTGCAGTGAGCAGCGCTCGAAGGATGCTTGTCGCTGTCCCTGTCTGTCTGCTTGCTACCAGATGCACTGCTGTTTGTTGTCGACTCTGCATTGTAATGTCTTAGATTTGAGTATTACAATCGAATGTATCTATGAAATAAAGTGATATACCCCCGAATACTGAAACGTTCATTAGTTTGACAACAGATTAATTCTAATACTGCCTTTATCTGGCACTAAGCAAATGACAAAGGCAGCAATAGACTTAAACTGTCGTCAAAGTTAACAAACGTTTCAGTATTCGGGGGTTAGACAGCATTATGCGAGTACCGATAAACTGTATAGCTTCGATTTGTTGATTGAACAAAGTACTAGGTACACCATACATTTTTACAGTACTACAAGCTAACTAACAATTCGCTGGTGCGACTGACGTCTATAATAGTATGCTTAATATATAGAAAAATATACTAGTAACTAGTAAAAATTCAGTGGCTGGTGCCCACGACTTCTTGCGCAGTTTAGGGCTCGAAACCGAAGCTTGGGTTTTGGCCCCGCTAAGGCAAAGTAAAAATTAGAAAATTCCATTCCTTATGTTACCCCCGTAGGGTTGTGAATATTCAAAAACCCTCTTAGTACTCACCTACGTTTTATAAGGATGGTTACATGATCTGCGTCGTATGTTAGTCAGCCGTTTGATTATTAAATAGTGCTTTTATATATCTAGATAACTCTATCAACAAAGGGCGCCTTAAAAGAAAACATTCTAAAGTAATTATCCTTACTGACTCTGCGCAAACAGTGCAATGTTCTGCTAGTGTTAGAGCTCTATCGTTACACATCTATATGGGCACTATATTAAATTGGCTAATCAACAGCTAAACACTGCTTTTGGTTAGCGATCCGCTGATGAATGCTCCTCGCAACCATTCAACGGAGAGGATTCGTGAGATACATCTTAATTTTTTATGCATTGAGCTATATGTGAACTAAGCACAATCAGAATGGTTTGAGGGCCTAAAAAATGGGGATAATTTGATTCAGGATCATTTGTATTTTTACTCGTAAAAAAACATTCAAAATTTAAAATTGACCAGTGTCTCATACATTAAAACTTTAAGGCGGAATTAGACGGTTCATCAAAAGTGATTCACCTTTAGTGAATGATGAACAGGGAATTAATTCTTTTATTTACACGTTATATGCAGAGTGCATGTAAAGTCAAGCATTTTGCAATTTTTCCATTCATTTTCTCAAAATGTCGCGGCGACAAGACGACGATGAAAAATGAACGATGGTTGATGAAAGAACGATGCCGATGAAAGCGTCTGGGTGGTTCGTGAGTTTCATCAGACAGGCACATCAATAATGACAGATGAAACGTTTTACTTAGAGCAAAAATGAACCGTCTAATTCCGCCTTTTTACTTCGCAAAACTTTTTGTGTATTTATAGTGAGCGAATGGGAAGCTAGTTTGTACTCTCTTCAAAGTACTTACTTAAACTACGTGGGTAGGTAACGTGACTCACCCCTCCTGTGGCAAACGGGTCAACTCCTCGTTTTGACAATAGCAGCTTGACGATGTCTTCTCGCGAGTACATGGCCGATATGTGCAGCACATTGTAGTTGTCCTGCAGACAATTTTTAAAAATTAGCTTGTAATTACTTGCGATGTTGCACTTGCCACCAGCTGCTCGTAGGTTGTCGTTCCACTTCCACTCTACAAGCTTAGAGACCGCGAAAGTGAGGTTATACGCAATAGTTATATTCATCATACCTGATAAACAAAACAACAATCGGCTGCAGAGGATAGCGGGAGCAAAGTACTTTTTTCAAAGTTTTTTGTTGACTACTAGTAAAGACATAGAAAGCATACTGTATAAAGAAGTTATACTGGCCGGTTAGATTTTGGCGGCAATGGGCGTTTGATAATAAATATTCATTTGTGTTATAATTGCACTTTAAACACAATGTTTTTTTTTAATGGAACTTGGAGACGAAACGAGGAAGTCGCTCACCCGATGTTAAACGTCACGCTTGCCCATAACAATTCAGTGCTCCAGAATTTTGCAATGGCAATGCACTGCGCTCACCACCCTGAGATATTAAATCTTAAATCTTTTTATGCCCAGTAATTACACTAGAAACATTACCCTACAATCTGGAACAGAGTAATGTTTGCACACTACTTTGGCCCCTTGTTACACAAATCTCTAAGCTATTGTGTAACAAGGGGCCAAAGTAATATTTTGATCTTATTTTAGAGCGGGCGTGGCCGTGAATATTAAAATGTTTTTTTTTTTACAAAATATTAATTACAGCAATCCCGCAACAGAAAAAAATGTTTCTCCAGTGCATATACAGTGGTATTTTTTATACCCCCAAAAGTTGTTAACTCGCGTGCACTATTAATCTGTTCCTAACCTAATAGTTAAGTACTAAGTTTTGATTATTTTGTAATGTATGAAGATATATTTTTTTTCCTTACTTAGATAACAGATACCAAATACTACAAAATATGGGTATGGTGCAATGAGAATATTACAGACAAAAAAAAAAAAAAAAAAAATTTATAATCAAATTTAACAATAAATATTACAGATTATAAATTTTCCTTTTTTTGTTATATTTTAACAAATTTTATCTGTTTTTATAATAACACTCGTCAATCGAGAAAGCTCGCATTGGCCTCAAGAATTCTCGAAATCCGAGAAAAAAAAAGACCGAGTAATTAGAAACCCTAATTTTATTAATATCAACAAAAAGTATTTTTAGTGGCAAACTAAACAAGTAAAGTGTATTTAACTTTGGAATAGTTATGTACACTGTGTCTTGTATTTTCAATTTCAAAATGTCGAAAACCGAAAAAAATATAAACGTGACTAGGACATAAATCAAGCTTTTAATTAGCCGGGTCAAAATTCATTCATGCAGTTTTCGTAAACGGGCGGCCGGCTCGAAGAACCAGTGTTTTAATTAGAGATTAGAATTAGTATGGCGCGTAATATTTTTGTTAGTAGGGAAAATCAAAGAAGAGAATTTTTTTAATAATATGTAATATATAATGTTGTCCCCTACCTCCCATACCTTATCAACTAGGTCTGTACACAGGTACCTAGGTATAGTAGCGGCTGAGCAAGATGCGTGACTATTTAAATTCTTGAAGGTCTCCATCACAATTTAGGATAGTTCCAGAGAGAGAGAGAGAGAGAGAGAGAGATATTAAATACGTAACGTCTGGCTTAAAAAGGGCGCCTGGTACGACCATTATAATTTCTTATAGCATAATGATAAAATGGTAAGTTCTTGGATATGAAACAGTAAGAAAATTTATTATCTAATTATCTAATCATATTATAAAACTGAATGTTTTTAGGGTCCCGTAGCAAAAACTTCATCTACACGGCTTTCTATGAACATGATTTTATTCGGAGACTATATCCTAACTGTAGAGAACGTATATCGATGATGATGTTGTGTAGGTAGGAAGTATGCTTTGCTTCACACTTCACTACGGGGATAGTTCTCAGGGTAAAATTAAAGTAGGGTTCTGTGCACGATAATTCAACTATAATCTATGAACACGAAGGTTGAAATTTAGTGAAAACAAAACATTAGGTACAAAACAGAGAGATCTTCGCTAGAGTGCAGACTGTGCAAGTCCGTAGGACGACTGCCGGAGGGCGCAGGCGCGTGGGTTCGGTTCCTTGCAGCGTCGCCTACGCATGTGGTTCTGTAAAAAAACAGGGTAGGCTGGTGCAGCAAAACCCGCGCTACATAATTAATATTATACATTCGAATGTAACTCTATCTGTCTATATGTCTCTCAGAGTCTCTCTGTCTCTCTGTCTGGGTGTTTGTTGCGTTATCGCGGCTAAACGCCTGAACGGATCAAGTTGAATTTTTGCATGGATGTAGCTTAAGAGTCGGAGACGGACATTTTTTTGTAGGTCCACGCGAATGATGTTGCGGGAAACAGCTTTTTAATTTTTTTTAGAAATCCTGCAGGCCTAGTAAGTACGCTAGGGTAAAGTTTTGTCCATCCGTTTTGCCTTCGCGTCATTTATAGATAGATAGAAAATCTTTATGGTGAACACCCGAAAACCAAAATCACATACAGAAAAACTTTATAAACTAGTTCACAACTGGCGGCCTTATCGCTATAAGCGATCTTCTCGCGGGATAAAAATGGTGGACAAAATTTAATACAGCGCGCGTGGTGAGCCTGCTGCAGGAATGCGCTCTCCCACCCAATAGACCAGTCAATTTAGCGTTTAACCCGGAAGTAACTAATAACGTGTTTTTTTCTGTAAATAATTTTAGAACTTATTTTTAATATTAATTTATAATAGTTAAACTAAATGCGTATCCGGAACTGATTCAAATTTTACATTTTGCAGTATCTTCTCCATTTGCGCTACGTTAGAGTCTATTTCAGATGACGATTGTAAGCACGGCAGTGAGTCCTAGGCAACGATAATATATTATGGCTCAAGCATAAATGCTTTTTGTATATTCGGCACCTCCAGACTGTTTAATTTATTTAAATATAATTTCTTGCGAGATTACTGAAAGAAACTAAACGAACAAATATTAGGTGAAATGAGTACCTACGACTGGAATTTTAATTGAAGGCGATTCTGTTGTAACATTTTCTAAACTAAACTGAATTTTAGAGCTCTAAAATTATTGATTTCCTTTTCTCGCATATGTACCGACAAAAATTGCAGATAATTTTATTCCTCTCAGAGTAGTTTAGTTTAGTGATCGATACAACAGAATCAACACCAACATTTTTTAGATATCGATTTTAAATATATTTTTTCCTGGTTTGTTTTAGTGAGGTTAATAGATAACGCTTTTTTTGTTGTATTCTATAACAGTGTTATAAAGTATATATTTGGTATAGCTGCGGAAACCTACCATGAGCCCCGAGAAATTTAGTTTTTCCTTACATCTACAAGCAGTTCGCATGGCTACTGGAATTTATAAATAGCAGTACTTGTACTGCACACACATTAGCGTCTGCATCGCGTGTAATCTACGGGCTTTCTAACGTACGTGTGTACGTGCCCTACGTGCTTTATGTTTTTATGCAAGCACAAGAATTAATAATGTTTCTCTAATGAAGGTAAATTACCGCATCATATCTCGACATTATAAATATCTTTAAAGGCATTAAGTCAAACAGAAGGAAGGTAAACAAAGAAAACAGTTTTGTTCTTAGTATCTACATACTCGTAAAGTTTTTATACAATATTTACTATTATTTTAATTTTCTGTTATTTATTTGTTATGCAAGGCTGCAAAGTTGTTTTTTGGCGCGAGCACTTGTATTGAATCCTGAGCGTAGCGAGGGTTTTAAAGGTACTACTAGTTGCAGAATAACTTTGCTGCCGAGCGTAACACAACTTTTTACGTCAGTACAGCGTAGTGATGATATCAAGATGATATTCTCTTTTTTTTTCTTTTATATTTTGGCTCCACACGTTGTGTATTTAGCCAGTGTCAAGTATTGCAATAGTTCAAGTGATATTTAATAATTCACAATTAAAATAAGTCTCAGTCATAGTCTAAATCAAGCAAAGCAAGTCACGGTCAAGTCCAAGTCATGCCCCAGTAAAGTGGTGAAAACTTTACTAGAACCTTCTATGGAGTTTTGGAAACAACACGAAAAGTCACGTTTCACGACATTATACTATTCACCAACACTCATGCACGATCACGAACACTTAATGAATAAAAATCCACCATTTTTACACATTAACACTCGAAATAACACAAGTTTTGGAAAATATTTTATTGACGCGACATGACTTCTTCGCGTTCCCGCCAAAAACTCATATTCTCTTTGACTACAGCGAGGAAAATGCTAAAATGCTATTTGCAGTCGTCGTGCTGGCCAGTGCGATTATTCTAAAAATGAGGCTGAGGTTGGTGCACTGACATGAAATAGGTATTAATGCATTTTCGGTATAGAAAAAATATTATGGAATAGAAAGATTCGAATTTTAAAAACTCTTTCTAAGCTAGCGAAATAGCTAGGCTATTTCGAATGACAAACAGAATCTTTCCGAGCTTGTGAGTTCAAAAATATATTTGGCGCTTGAGGTTTCGTAGCACGAAGTTTTTGAGTGTACCTGCACTATTATTTATTCTGTGACACGGGAACCCTTTAATTTGAAAGTCGCGTGTTTGAAAAGCTGAATGTTCCGATCCGGTGACTCCAAAAATGCCACGGTCTTTACAGGCTGATGATTCAATCTAATTGAGGAATGCGTCATGGAAATGATGTTGTTTGGTCGAGGGTTGCGTCCGTTTTCAAGGTTGCCTCCATTGGAATTGAGTGGGAGTGGAGTAAGTCGGTAAAGCGGTGGTATTGGTCATATCCAGTTACCTACATTTTATTTTTTTAATTTGAATCTTGAGTTTATACTGACTTTTGCACGGCGACAAAACTTGTTTTTTCTTTAAGATTAGAGAATACCTCCTAGTTGTCCATACAATAAGCGCAGAATGTTTCCCACATCTAAAGCTACAGACATCTATGTTTTTTTTATATGTTATCTACATCGTGAAAAACTACGCTTATAGGTTTGAATTTTTTGAATTATTGCAATATCCTTGTAGTCATAGACACCCACATGCAGAGTCGATATTTTGCTTTGAAATTATGACGAAGAATAGTTTTTTTTATTTGAGTAACATTTTTTTTTTTAATACAACTCCATCAGCGTACATTATTATTTATCCAAGCCATTGACACAAAAATGATAGATTTTGATAAGATTTAGGGAGTGATTTAGTGACCCAGGTATGACCTAAAACAGCGACCAGAACCATCCAAGGATGGGCAGCAGCATCCTCTTAGTGTTCGGTGAACATTCTGCGATCCCCAAGCCGCCGCCAAGCGTGGGACAAGCGTGGGCGCAACTACACCTCAATATTGGGGAAGAATAGAATATCATCACTACGTTTATTGCATTTAAGAGACGGGAGTCCCATAGAGAAAAATGAAAAAAGGCGATTGTATGAAACATGTACTAGAACTGAATACCGATAGAGATAATAATAAAAATAATAAATATCTGGGACATTTTTGCACACACGGTCATCTGACCCCAAACTAAGCAAAGCTTGTAATATGGCTGCCAGAGACTGATATACGTTCATAGATATTTTTTAAATACATACTTATATATATATTAACACCCAGACATAGAACAAACACAAATATTCATCACATAAATGTTTGTCCTAGATGGGAATCGAACCCACGCCCCCAAGCACAGAACGTAGGTTCACTACCAACTGAGCCACCGGGGCAGTCATGCAGTCATGGAGATAATGCGATAGAGTCAAGTCATCGATAGAGCAAGACAGCGGATAGCCGCCAAGGTTTGGTGCTTTAGAGAGGAAGACGCTAGCAAAAAATTCAGCAAAAGCTTCAGCACTCTGCGCCACTGCAAGTGCTACCCTTACTGACCACATTCGGCTCGAAGCCTCCCTTGGCTAAACTTGATATGTAACGTCAGTAATGTCGCGGATTACTTTTTATATTTATTTTATCCATTCTTCATGAATTTATGTAAGCAAGTAGTTAATTTCAATACATAATTCTTAAGTTTGAATATGAGCACAATCGATTCAGGGGTTATGCAGTTATAACGAGGTTAGTTTTGATGTTAAGAGTAGGCAAAGAAAAATAGAATAGGTAAATAGTATGTATACACTACAATACTCGTCATCATAATCGGCCAGAAGTGGACCGCTGCTGAACAAAGGCTTCCTCCTTAGAAAAGGGGTGGGTTGCCATAATTCCCACGCTTGGCGGGTGAGTTGCGTATAGCTGAACGTCCACCGTTTACGAATATTTTATGAAATAGCATCATTATTAGTTTAAGGTTTTGAAGGACACTGCAGTTCGTAGTCGTTGGAAATCACTAGGTATTATAATTGACCCAGTATTATTAAGGCAATAGTGACGCCAAGCTTGCCTATAATGGTAATGAAACGTATATTGGCAGTATAGGTAACGTGGCGAATGTCTTTAAAATTCCACTCATATGCCTAGAATTACGCCGACGAAATGTATGAAATTGATAACAGAGTGCCTAATGCGAGTTTTTCCAAATGCGTTTACTTACTCGATCGCGTTAACGTTCATTATAATTAAGGTTGCCATCTCTAAAATATGGCAACCAGGACAATCCACGTAAAAAAATCGGATTTTAGAGCCCAGAACCCGGACATGTCAACAGGTTTATTTAAACTGCGACGGGAGGGGCGAGCGGGGGGTTAATTTAGCAAGTTCAGTTCGTGTGTGTCGCGGCCGGCCCAAGACTTTAAATTTTTAAACCCGGACTACAAATGAAGCCCCTCCCGGACGCTCCCCGGATGCCCTCTAAACTAAGACAAATCCGAGGAAACCCGGACAGATGGCAACCCTATTTATAATTTGTATGAAATAAGAGCTGCGCCGTCTAGCGTCTAGATGGCACTGCTCTTACTTCATACGAATCATAGTTAACGTAAACGCGATCGAATAAGTAAGCGCAACTACAAAAACTCGCACTCGGCACTCAGGAATAAAGGCACAATAGTTGTTTAGCAAGAATTTCATGCAGTTACTATAGTAGGTACTTAAGTGTGAAATTTTCTTGTTGAAATTTATCACCAAATTTATTACCTTTCCTTACCCTATAAGCATTTCTTATGAGTTTGAGTATGTAGGTGTAGCGTATTTTTATGTTACTCGGTGAAGAGAGGGCGCCATGCTTGTCCATAATTTTCATGCCACGAAGGAAAGGAAAAAAGCAATATTTTCTAGTTAGTTTTTCTTCTCCTTAGCCAAATTAAAAAATAATAACATGAAAATTGCTATGAAACATTAACAATAGTATTCAATAGAAATTCAATGTTCAAGAATCCTGCATAGTAATTTTTATTATTAAAAAAGCGCGAACGGGATAGCTTAATCAAGGGAACCGGCTCTAAACCGATACACTAGTCCTATTTTAGCTAGTTTTTAACAAGTTGCTAAATATTTTTTTATAATATTTTCAAATACAATTCCGGAAACTTACTAAGATCATAGATAAATATTGCGGTTTTTTTATTTGTAGATATTTTACATTAAATTTATTTATGTATTTATTTTAATTTTGTATCTAGTAAAACTGTTAATGACGTCGTTTATTTGTAAATACCTAAATCTAAAATAGATAAATTATATACGACGTATATGCTACGATGCTTCGGAAAAATATTCAACCTTCCTTGTAGCAGCGTAGCATGCTACGCTGAGTGAACGCACAAGTCAGGTGTATAGTTTCCTTGCCGATTACTGAATATAAGTTAAATATCGAAATATAAGGGTAAAGAAATACAGAGAGCAAGTCAACCAAGGAGTTACTCGATATGTTGATATTTCTGTACAGTAATTAGAAAGAAAAATGCAAGTTCCCTTCCGCATGCAATGCGTTTCACATCTCTTGCGCATTGGTTTGCAGACACAAGATAATTGTCGTAATGGCCGAAAAAAAAGAAAAACTAGAGTAGCCGACTGTCTGCGCCTTTAAACATTCCACTGCTGGGATATCGGCCTACCCTCGAAGGGTGATAGGCCATATACACCACGCTTGCCCAGTGCGGCTGAGAAGATTCACATACGTCATCGAATTTCTTCTCCGGAAATAAGCAGGCTTCCTCACGATGTTTTTCTTCACCGAGAAGCAAGTGGTTTATCCGTTCGTAAGTTCCAAAGAACTCATTGGTACGTACCCGCCCGGGTTCACACCCGTGACCCTATGAATGTGAGGCGAGCGTGCTCCCACTGAGACACCGCGACGGCCGACTAGGGCACCGATATTGGTGAGCAAAATGGAATACAATTTCTTAAAGTTTTAAAATTAAATTTCAATGCGGTTAAATAGACATATGAGTTTTAAAGTGAAATAAGCTTTCTGCTACTCACGTTATTCCTAGCGCCGACGTCGGAGCCCAGGTCTATGAGCCTTTCCACGAACGACGTCCGGTTGTCCTTCACCGCGTACATGAGCGGCGTCATCCCGTTGGCCTGCCGACAACACAAAACAGTCAATACACTTCCTTTTTAAAAAGAAGAAAATAACCTGCCTGCCTTATGTAGCATAGAAACATACACCAGCGGCTCTCAAACTTTTTTTTTCGGCTTTTAGGCGACGGCACCCGTTTGATTAACTAAATATTTGACGGAGCCCTAAAATAATCAAGAACTAAATAAATAAATATCTGGGACATTTTTGCACACACGGTCATCTGACCCCAAACTAAGCAAAGCTTGTAATATGGCTGCCAGAGACTGATAGATACGTACATATTTATTTTGAAATACATACTTATATAGATATTAACACCCAGATATAGAACAAACACAAATATTCATCACATGAATGTTTGTCCTAGATAGGAATCGAACCCACGCCCCCAAACACAGAAGGTAGGTTCACTACCAACTGGTTTTAATAATTTAATTTTGCAACAACACCTAATTAATTTAAAATTAATTACCTAATGTAGAATCGTAGGGTAGGCAGGTAAGCAATATCATATAACTATAGCTATTAATGTTATATGACACAATAATTTTGACAAAAAAACCGACTGCAACGAAATGCTCTGAAAAAATTTACTTTCGATGTTCTTGGCGCCACTCGGGAAATACTTATCATTGTGGATTACCGATTGCTATCTGTGGTCTTCTTATCAGTTCCAATGATACTTTGCTGAATGCAGATGCTTGACTTGCTGATGAAAATACCAAAATCCGCTATATTTAAGCCATTATTAATTTAATAATTTAAATTAATTTATAACATTTGAGAAGTTCCCCCAATTCCTAATGGATCCCATTATCAAAACTGGATTTTGATAAAAAGGGGACCAATCTGGATGTATCTCCTTCAAATCCTTCAAATTAAAAAAAAACATATAGGCTCATAAATGACGAAGTTCTGAGCTAAAAAACACAAAAAAAAAACGACTTCAAGCCTCCTCCGTTTTTTTTTAATTCGTTTAAAAATGGCCTCTACTCATCATATTGCTGTTTAGCAAACAACGCTGATCTTCCGTTGAAGCCGTTAAATGAAGTCACGAAAGGCTTAAAACAGTGCGACGTAGAAACAAGAGTCAATAAATTAAATTAAACTATTTTAAAAAGTCGACTTGAGACACTCCTTCTTTTTTGGGAAGTCGGTAACAAAAGTCGAGAGTTTCAAGACATAGTTATAGGCGCGCTGTTGCATCGTTCTTGAAAGCCATGCACACAAAAATGATAATGAGTGATCTCATAACGCCAAACTTTTCACACCTTTGCTAAAATTTCCAAGACTTCGTCAGGGGGTGAAGTTGGAAAGGCGAAAGTGGCAAAGTAGTGCGACCACAAATAACCACCCTTCATTTAAGGGTACTTTAACAACTCAATAATTTAACAACTCAACTCAAACCTTGTTATGTAGATAAACTTTTTTAAAAATCGATAAATAGAACCCCATTCTAGCTCATTCGCAAAGGTGCGGAGAAAAACGCGACTTGCTATGAATATTTTTGCATTAATAATATTAGTAAAATTATTTAATATTTTATTTTCAAAACACGCTAGATTCTCCAGAGATGAACTAAACCTTAAATAGCGGACATATCCTAGCGCTATGTTTCTGTATTAACCATATTTTCATCGGCTTTTATAGTAGTTTTATATCTGCTGACTAAATACGTAAGCGCCATCTAGTTTTAAGCATATTTTTCAAGGATACACTTTTTTGTAAGCGATTGTTATTCTTTTCGTGTTTATTTTCTTTGGTATATAACTTAAGGTGAAAGTATCGCTCAGCGCGCCAAATTAACATTTTCTTGCGTTATTTTTTGTTAATTACAGCTCAATTTATATATATTAAGAAAAAATATTTTGCGCTAGTATATAGCTCAAGAACTAACATCAACCAAAAGGAACAAGGTGAAAGCTAGTATAATAAGTACATTTGTCAAAAAACCAAAAACCAAGATAAAAATCAGGTTATTGACATTTGCAGCTACAACAATGTTATCTAGGTGATCATTTTAGTCGTAATCTCTTGATACAATTCTGTATTTGTTTTTTGGATAATGTTATCGTCAGCTGTAGCACAAGGCTTCCTAACGTGGTAAAGTGGGAAAAATAGTATGTGTGAAAGAAAGTGTAGGTGTGTGTATAGCTCTGTCCGGGAGCGCGGCCTTGAGCGTGTATTCCAATTCCGTCTACACTTACATAGGTACGTATAGAAATATAAGTTCTGTTGGTGACCACTACGAGTACCTAATACCTATATAAAATGTAACCTTTTAAAAAACCATTAGCCTTTTTGCCTTTGGTTAAAACTCATCAAGGGTATAGATATCTGCGTATATACTTATAACCGGACATGACGTTAGTAGGCAAGTCATAGGTCATGTTTCGAGTATTCATCGACTAAAAGCCCGCTCCGGATATTAACTGCGAAAGGAAGTCCGATGAAAGGCGGACCAATCAGGACACGAGGAAATTGGCTCATGAGTACAAATTGTAACTCATGGAAAAAGTTTCTACGGGAACATTAGCTTTTTCGGAGCACGCAATAACTACCAAGTAGCAAAATTAAACTACGGTCTTATACCAGGATATCATCTTTATTTATCATTATGAAAAACTTTTAATATTGGACCATACCTGAAATCGCGAGAAAGAAAACTATAGAACGACTAATATTTTTTCCTGATTTCATGATTGGTCTCAAAATTAAAGTTGTTCAAACGCGCGATTACAATGATATCCTAGAATGATATCGCAGCGTAGGTAAGACTCCCACTAGGTGGACTGGAGACATTTTGAAGGTCACGGTTAACAGGCGGATGCAATTTGCAAATTGTCGTTCAGAATGGCGGTGTAAAGGAAAAGCCTTTTTTAGCAGTGGACGTCTCCAGGCTGTTGATGATAATGATGAATGATATCCTTACATATCAAACATCCAGTTTAAAAATAATATAAGTATGCTATGAAAAGTATGATATGGTCGTTCTCATTATGGATACTATCTTCATGCCAAAATACAGTAACTGGTTCGGCCATTGGTCTTAAGGCTACAAATAGAAAGAAGAAAAGACAGTTAATAATCGTGCGTGCGCAAAAATTAGAATATTCATATTATTAATAGATAATAGGCTCCGAACAAAAAGTTTAAGGTCTTGTATAGCATGGTAAGGCTTACTATTTCTGAATAAGTGTTAGTTGACCTCACCTGGCATCTAAATAGATTAGCGCCGAAAACTTTTTCAATTTACCTCGGCCTTACGAAAGTTTCACTTACCTACCTATGAACTAGTAATATAATTTGTCTACTTATTAGTCAAGCTTTTTCGAAACCTAATAAGATCTTTCTGAATATAACAATGATGCTATTTTACCATTCTACGAATTGCTCAACAAACCGACGAAACCGCCTTTGCGAAAATGTGGAGTATCTTTTGGCACATTTTTACATAAAATAATTCAAGGAAAGGAAAGTCAAGAAGAAGTCAAGAAATTCAAGGAAAGTATTTAGCAGTAGCACTGGTAATTTGATTTTAGTTTTTTTGTTGTGTTTTTCTCGCTGATATGCTTTTGTTGTAAAAGCCAGAAAGAAATATCTTAAATCAGATAGCAATGTCACGATGTATAAACTAGTGTAGTTATGAAGTGCTTGTAAGTTCTTCTATTTAATGTGGGCATGCTACCCAATTATCTATGCGCATTTCTACATCAGCTATCCCACTGCTGGGATATCGGCCTACCCTGGAAGGGTAATTGTGCCATATGAACCACGCCAGCCCAGTGCGGGTTGGTGGATTCACATACGCCATCGAATATCTTCTCCGGAAATATGCAGGTTTCCTTGCGATCTTTCGTTCACCAGTTGAGGAAGGTAGCCAGTAGTATACTATAACTTATTCAATGTAAAATGAATGACCACATAAAAAACTTACTAAAGTCATAAGCAGAAATGTACCTAACCCCATCGAAATAACGATTTTAGGGGTACTTGTCCTTAATTACACCTGCGGCTATTACGGCCCGCTGGCAATAATGTAATGCGAAAGGTGTGCCAAATACAGGGAAAATGTAAGGAATTTTACATTTAAACAACCATGATTTATTTAGGTTTATTACCTTTCCACTTGTTCGTATTCTTTAGCAATTTTAGTTTTAACTGCAATAATCATCCGTTGAAACGTTATTGTTTTGTTTGTGTTGATAATTTCCATCCAGATAGTAGGAATCTCTATTCTACACCCTAAAACGATGCGTCAAGAAGTGTGAAATTATCCAAGAAGTTTTTAAATTATTGTATATTTATGAGAGAGGTTAATTAATTCCATTATTATTAACCTACAGAAAAATATTAACATTTTTATTAAATAGTTTCGAGTCAGAATCTAAATTGATTTTATATTATTTATTTATTTATGATACACATAACAGATATCAGTCAATTTCTCAGTAAGTATACAAATTATAACTAAAAATCTGAACTGGATTGAAATCCAAAATATGTGTTTACAGAAAAGTAAAATTATGAGACGAACGCGATGTAAGTACCCATCCGCAAAGCAATGAACTTACAGAAGGGCACCCCCAAGACGGCACAATATTTATGTATAAACTATATAATTATTTAGTTATTAAGCAGGAAATTAGTTTTGTATGTATTCACTATTTCTAATTTGTATTTGCGGCCTAAAGCCCTAGGCCAAAGGCCAAACAACACCATGTACGGAAGTCGCGGGCATAATTGACCGAGTGAGCGAAGCGAACGAAGTATCTCTGCTTTAACTGGCAAAATTTGCTTTCATCTGTCCGTATGTTGGTACTCGCGTACAGGTCGTATTTTAAAGCCTGTATTTATGATCATTAGAACAGCCGTAGACGTGTAATTATAAGAGGTCACGCTTCACTCCGCGCCAATAATCACCGAGAGAGGGCTTTCCTAACCCTTTTAGTCTATGGCAGGTATTATGGTGCAAGGCATAGACAGAAACCGTTTTAAATTGTTAACATTCTCATCAAGTTTCAATAACAGTAAAATAAAAAAGTGGTGAATAAAATACAGAAATGTATAAAACTTTGTTAAATTAAATTAATTTTTAGAAAAAAATAACGGCTTTTTACTTAAACTAAAAAGCAAGAAATAATATTTTAATTACCAAGTAAAGAGCGTTAAAGGACAAAAGAACTTATTGATACTTATATACCTATTTATAATCAGTTATTTTTGAAGTCGGTGTCAGCTAAGAAGGACAGCTTCTGCCTTTGCAACCAAACATTCGAACGGCGGCGGCGCGGTTACTGCCTTACCTGGTAGTACTAAACAGGCAAGAATAACTTCCCACCTTACTACTGTGGCTTACTACACGTCGGTAGTAACACGGGCAACAAGGGATCTGTATCGAAAAATAAGTCATGTTTATTTTATTTTGAATAATTGTATAAATGTGCATAATAGAGTATGAATAAAATCCACTTAATTATACCGAGCAGTAAAATGTCGCTTTCGTCGTTTACTTGCACTCCAAATATTTTAAACAAGCTATTTATCAGCACGAAAATTTTGAACAACTTGCAAAGTTAGTCAAATGTTAATACAATTATTTCTTGAAGAGTTTCTCAATTTATGTTTATGTGTATAGATATTATTTACTATGTGTTGTGCAACAATGCCATCAGCGGGCTTCACAAATGTACAATCTTAACATATAAAACAAAGTCGGGTTTTTTCGAACATATAACTCGGGAACGGCTGGACCGTTTTTGATGATATTTTATTGGATTTGTCTCGGCCCCGAAACTAAAAATAAAACAATGTTTGTATGAAGAGTTTAGCGAGGCCGTAGGCCCAGCTTGCATCGCGTACGAAGTCGCGGGCATCAGCTAGTTAGAGAACAAACGTCAATTTTTTTATGAGTAATTGAGCTGTAATTAACAAAAAAACGCAATAAAATGTTAATTTGCGAGCTTTACTTGCTTTGCTTGCTGAGCGATACTTTTTACGCTTACATTGTATACCAAAGAAAATAAACACGAAAAGAATAACAATCGCTTACAAAAAACTGTACCCCTTAAAAGTATGCTTAAAACTAGATGGCGCTTACGTATTTAGTCAGCAGATGTAAAAAACTACTATAAAAGCCGATGAACATATGGTTAATATAGAAACATAGTGCTAGGATATGTCCGCTATTTAAGGTTTAGTTCATCTCTGGAGAACATAGCGAGTTTTGAAAATAAAATATAAAACTAAATAATTTTACTAATAAGTATTATTAATGCAAAAATATTCATAACAAGTCGCGTTTTTCTCCGCACCATTGTGAATGAGCTAGCTTAAAGTTCTGTTTAAATTTAAGCAGAAATTGTGACGATCATGTCGCAGCTTAAAGCCCTAGGCGACCTATTACGTCCTTATCAGTACTACAATCGATTTACGCATCTTTGACATTAGACTCTTAGTATGATTTCTCTTTGGTTATACTTAATATACTCAAACAGAATACACAATATAGTTTTGGCGGGAACGTGAAGAAATCATGTCGCGTCTTTTTATTATTTTCCAAAACGTGTTATTTCGAGTGTTAATGTGTAAAAACGGTGAATTTTTACCCGTTAAGTGTTCGTGAACATGCACGAGTGTTGGTGAATGGTATAATGTCGTGAAACGTGAATTTTCGTGTTGTTTCCAAAACTCCATAGAAAGCTCTAGTTAAGTTTTCAACACTTTACTGGGGTATGACTTGGACTAGACCGTGACTTTCTTTGCTTGACTATGACTTGTTTGATAATATCTAACAAAACTTGAGAATATATTATGTATACTTGACACTGGCAAATGCATAAGACGTGCGACGCCAAAATCCTCTTAGGAGGAAAGAGAAAGACAATTTATACAATAAAATACGGAACCGTAAAAATAACTATCATACAGTTATACATAGCTAGTCCTCATGCATAGACGAAAATGTATTAAAATCTTTTTTTTTTTACTAAATACTATTTTTAATACAAATAGTATTATGTGTAGATACTTTATAACTGTAGTTTTAGTTAGTACACGAACTAGGTAAGTTAGGTATAACATAATTCAGCCATGTGTAAAAAAAAGTTTACTAGTATAACGTAGTACGACTTTGAACTAATTTTTTCAAGGGCTATGCCGAATTTAGACCAGTCTTAAGACTAAACGTCACGGTCAAGCAAAGGAATTCTTAAAATTGATAAATTAGTGGGGCTGGAGACTGTGATAACTAGTTACTAAGTTACTAGAAGAGAAAATAATACATAGAAAATATTTATCCGTAGATGGAAAAAAAACATGGAGGAAAAATGTGCACAGAACGGGTAACACGGAAAGAACACTAGGGTTTTGGTGTTTTTCATTTTTCGGTGGTTTCGTTTCTCATTATAGGACACTAAAACCCAATGTGCCCGATAATGATTATGTGCACGAGGGATGTGAGAAAATCGTAAAAATGTTGAAACAAATCTTTTCTTGTTTTTTTACAAAACTCCGTATATAGAAGGTTCCAGTTACATTACCACTTTATTGTACCCTATTAGACCATGACGTGGATTAGAATTAATGACTTGTTCTGTGATTAAGACTGATTTTTACTGTAAAATGTGGCGTTTTACTTGTTTTATGAAACTTAACACTAGCTAAAGGACGGGTGGCTCGAAGTAAACATCTTTTGTTTTTGGGGTCGCTCGTCTAGAGACTAGAGTGTATTGCTCGATACTAATAATATATTTTATGGTTAAAATAATTTATCTTTTATTTAGGGCTAGGTTACTTTCGAGCCATCGAATATGACCCAAATGATAAATTGTTTTTGATTCTGTGGTATATAGACTGAAATGGTTTCAGTATCTTTAGTTACTATTTTTTTTAGCCCAAATCAAAGGTGGAGATTTGCCAACACGAAGAGATAAAAAGGTAACTAAGTTAATACTTAATTTACTTACTAAAAAGAGTTAAATAGTTTTAAAAAAAATATAGGTGTAAACACTACCGAAAATTAAGTTACTTGATGAACTAGAATTGATTATCAAATTATTTCATCATTCTTTATTATATTCGATAGAACGAGTTTACACCACAAAAAAATATATTATGTTAGACACAATGATGTTTTACTTGAAATACTTTAGAGGCCTTAAAATGACTACGCAAAACCTGTATTTTAAGACAGATTTTATTATAGCTATCTCTTTTACTCTCTTACTTTTCGCATCTCATTTCGCAATCTTTGGCGAAACTTGGTTGCTAAGTTACAATGAGCTGTAAACAAACTGCAGATTATTGTACATATTAACGTGGTTTTGCGGTCATATATTCAGAAAACTAGAATAGGTGGTAAGGCAATTGTTAGCCAGTGCTCAGTGCGTTTACACCTACTAATTTCGTCGGAAGTCCTTTTGCTATTATGTTTTTTTTTGCGAAGTATAAAACCTCATTCGCTTTAGACTCCCTATTGTGCGAAACGGATAATTAAAAGGGTTGTCGTTTTAATACTTTTAATGTATAATGACTAACAATCAAGTATGAGTAACGTTTTTGCCTCTCATGGTGAAATTATACATTTAGGTAAGTCGAAGACCTTAGTTTGATGACTAATAATATCATTCATGAAAACTACTTAATGCAGTAGGTATATAGAATGAAATTTCGGAGGGTTCTATAGAATACTGTAATCAATGCATTTTAAGGGAAATTAGGATTCGATTTTTCGAAATGAAAAATAATGTATGCTTATATAATCAACTAGTTAATGCACAGTACACCCCATGCGGGACGTCAGTGCAGGACTTACCGCCTCTATCTCGAATAAGAATAGGAATAATCATCTAGTTGTTACCCGCGACTTCGTTCGCGTGGACATAAAAAATGTATCCTATGTCAGTCTTTGTGATATACAGTAACTCCTTATCAAATTTTATCGAGATCTGTTCAGCCGTTTAGCTGTGATAACGCGTCAAACATCCAGACAGTTACTTTCTATAGTTCGCTAGATGTCGTTGATTCATTTTTGTGCATTTTTTGACGTTTTGTATGGACAGACATACAACCGTGTATGACAGTTGCAATGTAGGGAGTTCTGAATCGTGCAAACGAAGTTTTTTCCTCGAGACGAACGTATTCATTTTCATACCTCGAAGCTTTATTGGTCCTGATACCACTGCGGCTATATTCCTCTGAATTATAATATTAGTTAGGATAAGTATATGTATTAGCTTATTTAGTTAACTAGTACGTAGTGTAGTCTTCATTATAAGTATATATACAGATAGATTTAAATCCATAAACTATTAAAACATTTAGTGAATACTTATTTAATAAACTTACACCTTTGGTAACGCACCAGACTCATTTTGAAGCAAGGACCAGTACCCGCAAAGTTATAGTCAAGTTAGGTAATAAAACGGTCAACATGTCATTAGCCGGAAGACATCTACAGCAGAACAAAGATCTCTTAAGAGCGCCACATTGAACGAAACTCTGCCATTTACATCCACAATTTGCCCGCGACTTACTCATACAAAAACACCTGGACTAAGTCAGAGTTTATTACGCAAACTGCTAGCCGCTATGGCCGAGGCTCTCAAGTGGATGGGATATCAAATAGGTTGTCCAGTTTGATAGTTAGAAAAGGTCGTTCATTTCGATAGCTTGTGTAGGTACCTAATAGCGCCATTTTTCTGGTCCTGCCCATCGGTGGGTAGAGTTAATTGCTGCACAGTTAGCGGCGCCTAGAGTGGGTGGACAAGGTCAGCGGTCGCGTGAGGCCAGCTCAATGAAGGACTGCTATTGACCGAATCAGAACGAATTGCATCAGATTTGGATAAATATTTAGTGGTTTTTGGAGTGAGGGAACGTGGCTGAGACAACGTATGTAACGAATGAATAATGAATGAACACGGATGTAACGATTGCCATGGGAGGTTTTTAATTTTTCGATATTATCAAATTTTCTGATAAACCGTCATTGTTATCATCATCATGGCAAGCTGTTGCTGCACTAGCTGAAAAAGGCTTATCAAAAGTCACCACCTGGCTTGAAGACAGTCTGTTGTCTCTTAACACCAGCAAAACAAAGTTCATCTGCTTTTGTAAAACAGCAGCTTCTAAACCGGCTGCCGATTTACACTAACCATTCACACGTACCCTTGTAACCGACATGTTGACGTGAATGGTGGAAAATGTACCTGTAGTAAACTATCACGAGTTTCTACCATTAAATATCTGGGAGTCCACGTTGATGATCACTTAAACTGGGTAAAACACACAGTAGCACTTTCAGCAAGACTAAGAAAACTTATTTATATATTCAAAAACCTACGAACAGTGGCTAACCTCCCCCTACTAATCCAAACATACAAAGCCTTATGTGAATGTGTCATCAATTACTGCATTTGTGCCTGGGGAAATGCAGCTAAGTCACACATAATTGTCGTAGAGAGAGCACAAAGAGCAGTGCTCAAAGTCATGATGTACTTGCCCTTTAGATTTTCGACAACCGAACTCTACGTAAAAACTCAGGTTTTATCTGTTAGAAAACTATTTATACTACAAACACTGAAAAGATATCACCAAACAGTAATTCCACAGTCCCTTGCTCAAGAAACTCGTAGTAGAAGATGTCCGATACCTGCGGGCCGTTGTCAGATTGCATACAGACATTTTGATATAATAGCTCCGACGCTTTATAATAAGGTTGATAAAATACAAAAAATTAAAAAAATTACGAAATACCAACTCAAAAAAGTGATACTTACGTGGCTCAAAGAATTTGAATATGAGAACGTAGAGGCTATGCTATCTGAAAAACCAGAATATTAAGGCTGAACCACCACATTTTTATTATAATATTTTTTATTTATTTTTCTCTCCGCTTCCACCTTATTGCATACGACATTTCCACAAACCTAGACTCGTTTGAGTACCTGTGTATTGAGGAGATGTCTCCCACAGAGTACCTTTTATATACCTCACTCCAGACTACCTACTTTAATCTGTTATAGTTCGTATATCACTCGCTCATTCCACATGATTATTCATATGCTTATTATTAAGAACATCCATTATATAATCTACTTAGATCATCTTATTCGCACATATTTATATATATTATATATACATATTTATATATTACATCTATAATTTTAACTTGCAACGTTAATTATCATATTTTATATAGCAATTATCTTCTGTTACTTATTTAAGTCTATTGAACTGTATAACTTAGAAAATAGGAACAGATAAGCTTATAATTTAAGAGTAATTTGTATTGCCATATGCACTCATGGGGGAAGACGCTGCTTTCTGAAATACAGTGTTATGCTAGTTCGGGAACCAGAGGCTTCGTAACTTTTTATGTACCGCTCTTATGTGTCAAATAAAAATACTTGATAAAAATACTTGATCATCAGCCGGAAGCCAGAACTGGTGAATAAAAGTAGCTCTGTCTCTCTGTCTATCTGTCTATCTGTCTCTCTGTCTCTCTGTCTATCTATCTGTATGGGTATATGACGCGTTATCACGGCTAAACGGCTAAATGAATAGAGCTGAATTATTGCATAGATATAGCTTAAGGATCGGACACGGACATAGGCTACTTTATTTTGTAGTTCCATGCGAACGAAGTCGCGAGTAAAAGCTAGTTATACATATATTTCTACTATTAAGAGCGTACAAAAAGTCATGACAACGCTAATATGAAGCACCGACGGAGGTAATAAGCTAGGGCGGTGACCGAAGGCCCGCCCGCCCACGCTGGGCGGAAGCGCGTGACACATGCCATGTCTGTAATAGCCACTCGCTGCTTCAAAAGACATCAACGGCATTCTTGAATCCAACCAGTTTTCCCTCCTTTAATGAATGTTTGGAAACTCCGCAGCATCCTGGCATTGCTAAGATGGCGTACCCGGCATTACGATTTTAGCAAGTGTGTTTTATCCCATCCTCGTCGCCATTGTCCTTTTATGTGTATATTTGGCCGAGCGAAGAGAAGGTCTCAGAGTTTACTGGGACAAATCTGCATTTGTATGTTTGTATGTTTGTGTGTATATTTGTCCGATGATAGCTTGCGAACCGTTGATTCGATCTTCTTGTAATTTTCAATACAATTAATTTCAATATAATTTTTAATTTCGAATATGAGCTTAATCGGTCCAGGCGTTGTGAAGATATAGGGGTCGCGAGGTCTCAGTTCGCCGCGAACTACTAGTTATTTATAGTTTTACGCAGCACTCCAATATTTAGAGAGAGAGAGAGGGAGAGAGAGAGATATAGGAGCTGTCAGTTTACCACAGTGGTATCAGTTGACGGAGTATGCTACAACTATCTCTTGGGACATAATTAATATTGCCAAAAAACGCAATAAACAATAACTAGATTTTCAAAAACACAAAACTACAATCAGCTCGGTTTCGCTCTGTTTTAGCCTTTAAGATCCCACTGCTGCCTGCTGCATATCAGCCTACCCTCGATGGATGATTGGGCTGAATCCACCACGCTGGCCCAGTGCGGTTTGGCGGATTCACATATGCCATCGAATTTCTTCTCCGGAAATATGCAGGTGTCCTCACGACGTTTTCCTTCACCGAAGCCGTACGTAAGTTCACTACAGGGAAACATAGTTGCCACTCCCTTACGCTAGAGGATTCAGGATTCTAGAATATAATCCTGAGCGGAGCGAGGGAAACAAGGACCGAGATTAAATTATTTCTTTCACGACTTTTTACCACTGACCGCAAGAAAATAAATAGTAGTATAATATTTAACACCACGATAACAGAAAAGAACCTAACTAAAATTGACGGGATGTTTTGGTCTTAATTTAAATTGGCTCAATGGTGCAGCTCCATTCAGCCAGCCAGATACGTTCGGTACGTTTTGTTTAGTACATTATTCGTATTGATCGTGCGTGTTCCAAATTCAAAATGCTTTTATTCTCTAGTGCCTCTAGTTTTATTCACTGTTATCGATGAATCAAACGCCCTTTTGAGTGGCAATGATAAAGAAATATTGAACTGCTAAGCACGAAGAGATTACGTACAAAGCCTTAAAATAAATGAACTCGTCTTAGCTAGTACATTTAACTTTACTAGCTCAGAGTCAGATAAACCATTTTATTTTAGTGAATATTTTTCATTGCTTCTTTGGAAAACTTTGTAGGTCGTAGCATCGCGTAGCGATACGCTACGTGCTACGAGCTACGAGCTTAGTCCGCAGTTGGAACTGCACCCAAATACAGCGTGTTCCTTACAACCTTAGGCGATCGAAGTAAAGCACACGATTCTGTAACCCAAATATAGAATACTAGGCGATCATTGCACACCCCGTCTTCTACCTCTTCTATGGATACTCTCCATTCTAAGGTTGCCTGGAAGAGATCGCTTTCGGCGATAAGGCCGCTTGTTGTTACACTAGTTTTTAAGCCTCTTTTTAAACTAGTAGTTTGCGAGACCTCGCAAACCCAATAACTTCACAACCCCTTGACCGATTCACCTCATATTCAAACTTAAAAATTGTATTGAAATAAAACTAGTTGCGTACAAATTTTCATGAAGATCGGATTAACGGTTCTCAAGTTATCTTCAGACAAATATACATACAAACATATAAACATACAAACATATAAACATACAAACATACATACAACTGCCGATTTGCTCCCGTAAACTCTGAGACCTTCACTTCGCTCGGTCAATTATGTAAAATTTCGTGTGATCAATAAAGACTTTATCTATCTACCCGCGACCGCAAAAAGTATCACATGTCCGTCTTTGTGATATACACTAACTTCTTATCAAATTTTATCAAGGACTGTTCAGCCGCTTAGCCATGATAACGCGATAAACATCCAGACAGAGACAAAGTTATTTCCTACTAGTTGTTAACCGCACTATGTTTAGTTTAGCAAGTTTAAATGGAATCGGTGCCATTATCTTATTTAATATATTTTTTTTTTTTTTTAATTTTCTTCATACTCTGTAAATCTACTCAAAAAATATATATAGGCCGCAATTCCACCGTGCACTCACTAAACGCAATGAAGCTATCGCTGTCTTTTACTAAATAGAAACAAGATAGAGATGACATGAATTATAGTGCTGTCAAATTAGTCAGATCTTAGTTCGCCATGCAAACTTAGATAGAAACGTAGCGGGCGCCGATTTAAAACAAGTTTTAAGTGTCGCTAGTGTACGTTTTTCTTCGCGGCTTTAATCGGTAAACTCGTTTGACAGAACTAAAATGCATGCTATCTTTTTCTTGTGTTTCTATTAGTAAAAGACAGCAACAGCACTAAGTTTGATTTAGCGGGATTTGACGCCATTGTCAACCCTGATTAAAAACTGACTGACTAACTGGCTAATCCTTGGGCTTATCCCGTAAGTCTGAAAGCGATAGCGAGAGTTGCGCGAGCGGGACCGCGAATAGTGCGACTAAGTTGGTACGAGCGAGATGGCATGCCCTCGCAATCAGAATCACGAACGTTTCAAAGTTAGAGAATAAGCCTGCCTGATGTCAATGTATTTGGGCTTGAAGGCCTCTGTGCTTAGCGGTTGTTGTAACAGGTTTCGAACACTAAGTCGAGCTAAGCTATGAGCGCTTTTCTCGAATAATGTTTTTGTCTATATGAAGTATGAACACCTTGTATCGTCTACCGAAACTTCTTTTGCTCTAGTTCCCGTTTCGATCGCGACTGTGGAAATACCATGACTTGAATTAGTTAAAGTTGTTTATGCCTTTTTGGTCTATAAAAGTAGTCCAAACGAAAATGTTGGCAAAATGCCTTACTTAACTTATCATTGTAAGTATCTGTACAAGGTGTCCTTGAATAATTTCATCCTGTTGTTTTTTTTTTATGTTACTCGGTCACGATACGAGCAAGTCGCTCACCTGATGTTAAGCGTCACGCTTGCCCATAATAGTTCAGTGCCACCCAGAATTTGGAAGTTCAACAGTTCAAAACTATGCGCGGCAATGCACTGCGCTCGTTTCCTTGAGATGTTAGATGTTAAATATCTGTATGCCCGCGAAGCTCGGCCTTCGGCCCCGCTAAACTTATATACAAACCTTGTCCTCACCATTACGAACACAACAAAAAAGAAATCATCAAAATCGGTCCAGCCTTTCTCAAGTTATAGCATGACCAGGAAAACTAGGGGTTCATTTTTATATATATAGATTAGACATAGATTAGATGGTGTGCGTGAAATGATTCATTAGATGTCACGCTTAGTATTCCTTGATGAAGGTCACCGAATGTGAACGAAACTATTGTCGGAATAATGTAACGGAACAATTTAACGTGAGTATTCCTGTCTTATTGAAACAAAATATTAGAGATGTCCCTAACTATTTCTATGATGATCCACATAATTCAATTTAATTCAAAATCGTACCTAAGGCGTGGCGTGGGACACGGTGGAAACGCAGCGGGACGACTTTGAATCTACGGTAAACCAAGGATAGTCGACTTTTCCTCGAACCGATGTACGCTGACTATATAATGACCAAAATCTGCATATACTTGGTAATATAACTCTGTGATTCGAACAAAATTCCGAAGCGTTTATGTGCTGGAGTAGCAAGCACTTTAGAATCATTAAACGTCATAAAACACGGCCAACGGCTTAAATCTGCACTATTTTGCGGATTAAATCTGCAGTGTAGGCCGCAAAATGCTATTTGCCGTAAACTATTTGTATTCTGTTAATGTCATTATTCATGATTGTTTAAGTATTTGAAGCGAGTGACTATACTAGTGATTTGAAACTAAATCAGAAAAATATATGTAGTGGTACGCCACAATGCGTTGCAACCACAGACATAATTGGATCTTAGACAATTGCAATAATGTTCTAAATGTTTGGTTAGACAACGGACATTGTAGGGCAACTACACTTCGGACACTCCTAACAACATGAATGCTAACACCACCTACATACGAAAGCTTAAGTCTGTATACGAACGTACACTTGTGAATACAGTTATGCAGTTATTGATGCTTCCTGCTTCTAATGCTGACTGGGTTCCACGCGTTTCAGAGATGCCCGGCTACTCGACTCGACTCGTCTGGCGATGGGCAATTATTTAAATCGTGCAAACAAAAGCAAGTTGCTAATGCCATAAATTGGTGGAAAGTACTTGCCAATCTCAGCTCCGTTCAACGACTGGTAGACACTTTATAAAATGGCTGTACACCTAAAAATCGCCAGGAGGTTCTGCCATAAAGCAGTCATTGTGGCACAGGTGGATACGTCCTCCCACAAATTGACTTAATACTTGCTATAAATTTTAGGCACGAATATTAAGCAAACCCTCCTCCCGTCCAACTATTTATAATCAATTTATACACAAGCATAATTTAATTTTACTGATTAACGATACGAGCACGTTGCTCGCCTTTTGGTTAGAGCCACGCTCGCTAATAACAGTTTAATGTCGCCCAGAATTTTGGACAGTAGCAGTTTAAAACACTGCGTGGCATTGTTCTGCGTTCGTCACTATGAGAAAAAAAAAAACTCTTTATGCTTAGTAATTACACTGGACTACAATCCGGAACACACGCTTATGCGCTTATGGCGGTTAATAAATGGCAAAGGTGCAAAAGAGTCCTACTACTACAAAAGAATGTGCTTCTCTTGTACACGAAGTCTGTGGTCGCAACCCTCCTTTTGCATACATAATTAGCATAACCCTGAATGTCTTGGAAGTTTTTCGATATCTACCTTTCGATCGTCTGGCTTTGTTTGTTGTGCGAGTGGATTATTGCAGGTTTTGCGATTTATTGCAGTTTTATTAATAGTTATAACTGAGAGATGGTTTCTTTTAACACGTTATATATTATTAACTCGCTTTTTTGTCTATTTCGTTTGTTTGGCACAAGTCGTGCAATCAATTTTGTAATAACATTACGATGACATCGAGACTCAATTCAATTCAATTCTTGTTTTAAGGCTTTTGCGAGAGTGTTTCACAATTTTGCCAATGTCATGTAATGAGATAGACCATAAAACGCAGAGAATTTGTACGGTGTTTAATTGTATTGATCGGTGGTTGTTGAATGGCATTTTTTGTTTTTGCACCTCTCACCTCTGGAACAAACACATTTCAACTACTTACACATTGACATCGAGACTCGAAACTTCAAACACAGCACAGAACTGGATGTCAATGCAATATTCTGTTCAATACCATAACAAGTCGACAAAGCGCAACTCTGCGTCGATTGAATGTTGTAGCAACCGTGTAACCGTTTCCGAGATACATAAGGAAATGAAAATTCATATTTTAAACGATAAATTGAATTTTTAGACACAGCGGAAGTCACAAAATCTTGTATTATAATCAAATATTCAATGGAATCAAATATTGAGCGACGATTGCATGTTCTGGCACTAATGTACCTAACCATTACTGTTTCCGAAATACAAGAAAAATGTATTTCGAAGTTTTGTCTAAAGACGAAACTTTTGCCAATTTATAGAGATAAAAAAAAACATATTCATATACATATTCTTTATTTGCCACTAAGTGTGCAAAGGTCTTATTATAATATAATATGACTTATAATACCACTTAGACTTAGTCGCCCATTTCGGGCAACTGAAAGAACTCATTTCATTCAGTGAAATAAAAATTATTATGAGTTGACTGAATGTTCTAGCACTTATCCTTTATCCATTGTCGTTGACAAGACAAGACAAAACACAAGAGATTACAAGAAAATTGATCGTATTTTTGAGATACTACTTATTCTGGGTGGCACTGAATTGTTATGGGCAAGCGTGACGCTTGACATCAGGTGAGCGACTTGCTCGTCTCGACACCGAGCACCATAAAAAAAAAAAGAATTTTTATTCGCGGCGGAAGATGAAACCTATGAAACTTTCCTAATTATCCAACTTTACGTATTTTACTTACTAACTTAGATGAGAGAAAAGTTCAATTGTTTTTTTCAATTGAATTTAATACTTATTGATTCTTATGTTATATACTTTTCTACAGAAGCATACTAAAAAATAGACATCATAGAGAAGCTAATCATAGCTTATGAAGCTTATATCGTTATCCATAGTTGAAATGAAAGTGTAACGTGATACAGGGCAGTAAAATAAAAAGTGATTTTGCTAGACCTGCTTTCTGGCCCGAATACATTTGGGAAGAGCCAGCATTACTTATTTTTCTATTTTTTTTCATTTCTATTTCTAGTTGTATCAACAAAATGGAAATGTTGCGGTAGCCAGGAGGCGTGACCAAACTCAACAAAATCGGAAACGAATACATACGGTGAAGTTTTAGATTAGCACCCAACTAAAAATAAATAGAAAGTCGCTTGAGATGGTATGGCCACGTAATGCGCAGGGATGATGACCATGCTCATCATGATGTTCGAAGGGCCCTGGAGATGGCAGAGGGTAAGCGGAGAAAAGGGTGCCCTCCAGCCACCTGGTGGACGAGCATGACCAAAACTATTAATAAGGCCGAATTAGATCCACTGACAGGTCCGAGCGTCCTGGTGCATTATAGCTTATTAGGAGAGCCGACGCCACCTAGCGCGGGGACTGGCAAAGAAGAAGAAGGAGAGAGAGAGAGATCAACGGTTTGTGTTATCGTCGGGAAAAAACTTGCACAAACATACAAATCTACAAATATATACACATGTGCGGACTTGTTCCAGTTCTAGATCCGGGTACGTCCTAAAAATTCAACCAAAACCATCGGAGGACGGGCAGCAGCATCCAGTTAGTAAATGGGAGCGTTCTGCGATCCCCGAGCCACTTGTCAAGCAAAAAACTAAACCTCTTAAAACAGAGGCCTTTTTCAGCAGTAAAAATCTAGAAATCTATCACTAGAAATCATCATCATCATCGTCCAAAGTGAAGGTCCACTTTGGACGATGATGCAGCAGATTCTGGTCTCCAATGAACTGAATTAAATTGCCAATGTTTTAATTGACACGTTTTGCTGTCCAGCCATTTGTATTAATTCTTCAGCAATTTTTATATAAATAGATTAACCCTGGACCCGGTATGTCCTAAAACTGCGGCCAGATGACGGGCAACAGCGTCCTCTTAGGAAATGGAGAACATTCTGCGATCTCCAAGCCGTCTGCCGAGCGTGGGGAATATGCAAACATGGAATATGGGGGAGGCTTCGTCCAGCAGTGGACGTCTAAAAGCTGATTATAGTAAATTAATGCAATGTCCCACTATTTATATAAATTTATCAGTTTGTTTACAAAAATAGATTAATTGACCGAGAACGAAACGAAGGTCTCAGAGTTTGGGGACAAGTTGGTCTTTTTGTGTGTATACTTATTTTGTCCGACCATAACTTGCGAACCGTTGATACGATTTTCATGAAACGTTGTAGACAATTAGGTAATTTCAATACAATATACAATTTGAATTTAAGTAAATCGAGAAATTTCGAGGTCTCAGTTCGCAAACAACCTTTTTAACTCTAAATTAATGTATATAAAATTTCTAAATTATAACGTAAGATAGAAAGAAAAATGGTTTGTCTTCCTATCCATCGTCCGGACAACCAACTCCTTCCGCCAAAACGCACTTCGGCGTGGCCTTCTGTGATTAGACAGGTCAGCACTACCCAAGGATGGAGCGACGCAAGCCAAGGTCGGAAATCTCCCATCGATTACCAGCCAACCGAGCACGCAAAACTCCTCGCCTCTACCCTTGACACAGTAACGGTCAGTTCGGCTCATATTTCGATTGAAACCCGAAATTATGTAGGTTGGAACGCCACGGGCGGAAACGACGCTGATTTACAAGAGTCACGGTCAGAAGTGGGATCGCTTTTGTCTACATATGTTGTCTGGCAAGAGCGAGAGGGGGAGAACTAATATCCTACGTAAGGTGATTTGTATCGTTATAAGTATCAGGTATATTTTGTTAAATCGAACATAGTATTTTAACATAATCCGAAACACTTGCGAAAAATGTTATGTAGTTTTTAATTGCTGTTGCACCGTTTTTACGAACATGCCAACTGCAAAAAGTTTAGTTTACTAAGTGCTTGTGTATTATATAACTGAAAGCTTAGCTGATTCGTGAGAAAAATTTGTTCTGTCAGAATACCGGAATCAAAAAATCTGAGTGATGCATTTGGTATAAAAGTTTTAAATTGTTATCACAACTTGAAAACTTGAGCTAATTCGTGGGGAAAACAGGACTTTGTAAGACAACAAAAAGCGGAAAACAAAAAATCGCTGATGAAAGTGCTACAAAAGGTTTATTGCAGAGGACGGTTGGTCCTGAAAACGAACTACTTGTGAAACTACGTTTCGCGGGGAAAGTTATTCTGGCAAATAACAAAATACCAAAAATAAAAACCTGTGTTGCATATTTTTGTTTATAAGGAATGTGACTATAAGACCATTAATCAGTTTTCTAATAAACTATGTTATTCAGCATTAAGTTATGTAAGTGCGTTATAAAACTTAACCTCAGCCAAGCTGTAGAGCCTAGAACATAGGTCCAAATTACCAATGCCTAATTTCCTTTCCACGTTATCGGCGTTTATTAGAGCCATGAGGTTAGAAAATACATCAAACCTACGATGTAGGTATTGTAAAAGTCTACAGACATAGTTATAACTATGTCTGTAGACTTGTCACCATCATCGGCAGCTTATTCAGCTCACTCTTGAGCATAAACTTCGTCCCTCTTTTGTCAATCTTGTCCAGGTGTCGGTAAATTTTTAGTACAAAGTGTAGTATTAATTTTAATATGTGTTATTTTTCTGCGTTTAAACATCTTTGACATCGTGAATTAAATTGTTTTCTTTGTCGAGTCGACGGTCCAGTGAGATTATAATTAAGACTTATTCTCAATGCATGGCCATAGTAAATTCGCAGGGCATTTTAAAGTTATTGTGCAGTAGCAGACATAATTCATAGCATAAATATAAAATTGTGTTTGGTATAATTTCCTGATATAGAATTAATATTAAATTAAATTAAACAGTCTGGAGGTACGGACCATAGAAAAATCATTTATTGCCTAAGCCATAAAACATTATCGTCGCCGACGACTCACTGCCGTGCTTACGATCCTCGTCTGAAGTAGACTCTAAAGCAGTGCTAATAGAGACGATGTTGAAAAATGTCAAATTTGAGTCTGTTCCGGATAAGAAATTTGTTTAATTATTGTATATTAATATGAGAGGTTGGTTCTACAATTATGTACAGAAAAAAAAAACTGTTATTAATAAATTCCGGGTCAAACGCCGAATTGACTGGCCTACATAGACTGGGCCACCTATTGGTATCACTGAAGGCATAAAGACATCATCGTAGTATGAGTTTTGTTTGATTTGGACTACTTACCAGTAGCAGTAGCCTCAATACCAGGTAGGTGCTGGTGCTGGTATAGCATTCTCAGCTGCTGTATCCAAAAAATACGAGACGTGATGCAACGTTCACCACCAATGATAATCTATGTTCAAAGCAACCTTCGTGTTCGCTACGAGTGCTTTCATTTTTTTGCGGATAAAAATGCCCTGTCGGACACCTAGGGCACTAGGCCAACGCAAAATTTATAACCCTAAACTACTTATTATGTGTAAGGTTCTCTAGGCACGCGCTTTTCTACTCGTAAACCCTCCAAAAATAGAACTCTTGAATGGCTAGGCTCGGCCAGGGCCCTTAATGACGTGGCCACGTCCTTCTGTGCTCCTGTACCAGTCAAGTGTCATTTTTTATCAGGTAATAATGTAGCTCCAAACTGTCAAAAAGTAGTTTCACTTTAACAAGTAATGACCAAGGAATGTATTTCTTTAACAGAACCTTAACAGAATTTCCTTAACGTTAATTTGTCGAATAGTCAAGGAAACTACAAGGACGCACAGACACAATAGGGAACATTGTCCCAAATCGGTTATAAAGGTAAACTACATTTAACTTTTTTAAGTAACGAGTTTTTTCGATAATAGTTAACTGCTAGAAGTACCATTTTGGCCTTTCAACATTGGCCCACGTTTTTTTTTTTAATTTTATTTATGACTGTAGCCGCCATTTACATTATATATGATTTTATCATTATTATAATGAGCCTGGCATGACCCAATGCTAGGTAAAGGCCTCCCTACCCTCTTACCATTACTGTCTCTCCTGAGCTAAGTGTTGGCCAGTCCTTCTTGTGCTTGTCGAGGTTGTCCCGCCATTGCTTTCTTGGCCTGCACAACTTTGTTTGCGATCTGGGTGGTAATTATAACCCAAATATCATCCGATATGCGGCATACATGTCCAGCCCAATCCCACTTCAAATTATTAACTATTTATGAATGACAAAGTATTTATGATAATATCACTTATTTTGAATAGACAAAAAAATAACGACGCCATATTTTCCAAAATCTGTTAAGGCCTCGCTACATGGCCCGACCCGACATCGCTCGAAAGAGATGGCTATATATAAGTTTCTGGGGAAGCGAAAGGGAGAAGCTATAACCTTAATAGTTTGTTTCTTTTGCTCCCGTGAAATTCAAATCTAGCTGTCCCTTTCACACGATGTCAGGTCGGGCCATGTGTAGACACCCTTAATTCTTAATACATGGCCTGACCTGACATCGTGTGAAAGAGATGGCTACATATAAGTTTCTGGGGGAGCGAAAGGAAGAAGCTATAACCTTAATAGTTTCTTTCTTTTACTCCCGTGAAATTCAAGTCTAGCTGTCCCTTTCGCACGATGTATTTCACAGTTAAAACAAGTCCAGTCATAGTTTTAATCAAGCAAAGTAAGTCACGATCAAGTTCAAGTCATACCGCAGTAAGGTGGCGGAGACGTCTTTAGTAGAGGCTTCCATGGAGTTCCCGAAAACACGAAAAGTGATATTTCACGACATTATACTATTTACCAACACTCGTCCACGTTCAAGAGGAAGAGGACATCATGGATAAAATCCACCGTTTATCCCACATTAACACTCGGTATTGCAGAAGTTTTGGAAAATTATACAATGACGCGACATGACTTCTTCTCGTTCCCGCCAAAACTCCCAAAAAAGCTTGCAAGTTAAAATTGATATCTTTGTATTTAACTATTTTTTTTATATATTTTGGCTCCACGTGTGTTTTAGCCAGTGTCAAGTTTTGTAATATTTTTCAAAAAGTAAGTCACGGTCAAGTCCTAGTCATGCCTCAGTAAAGTGGTAGAGAATTTACCAGAGTTTTCTAAGGAGTTTTGGAAACAACACGAAGACGTTTCACATCTTTATACTATTCACCAACACTAGTGCAAAAACGTTCACGAACACTTCTTGAATAAAAGTCCACCGTATTTACACATTATCACTCGGAATAACACAAGTTTTGGAGAATAATACAATGACACGACATGGCCTTCTTCACGTTCCCGCCAAAACTCGTCTTTGTATTTAGGAGGTACAGATATCTGCTAGCTTCCGCTCGTAGACAGAGAATATTCAGGAATATTCTGTACTTCCGCTCCTTGTCATTTGAAACCTTGGACGAATCCATGTTTGAAACCATGGATGCTTCGTCTAAGTTTGAAGCCGTAATGTTTTTTTTTTCCCTCCTAAGAGGATTTTGGCGTCGCACGTCTTATGCATTTGCCAGTGTCAAGTATACATATATTCTCAAGTTTTGTTAGATATTATCAAAAAAGTCATAGTCACGGTCAAAGTCGAGTATAGCAAGTCATGGTCAAGTCCAAGGCATGCCCCAGTAAAGTGGTGAAAACTTTACTAGCGCCTTCTATGGAGTTTTGGAAACAACACGAAAATTCATACCATTATACCATTCACCAACACTCGTGCATGTACACCGAACACTTAACGGGTAAAAATTCACTGTTTTTACACATTGACACTCGAAATAACACAAGTTTTGGAAAATAATAAAATGACACGACATGAATTCTTCACGATCCCGCCAAAACTCCAAAACCGTAATGTTATTTTCATGTCAAGCCCTAATCTATTTTCGTTTTTCACTTATATTTTGGCTCCAGACGTTGTGTATTTAGCCAATGTCAAGATTTGTAATATTTTAAGTGAACAAAAATATTTCACAACAAAAAAGCCATGGAACCAAAACACATCTCTCAGACAGTTTTCTCACAATATTCCTGGATATGCTACCTAGGCTGCCTGCGAGAGGATTATGGTTAAATAAAACTACAGATTATAGCCTTCGACCAAAGTAAAACTAAGTTTATAGTCTGTAATAAAATGTATGTTAGTAGAAGTCAAAAATGTGTAAAACATTGATTAAGCATCGTAAAGAGACAGTCGGCAACGTATCCTAAGTAAAATACCAAAACAAATCATACGTGGGGATATAGCGATCGATGGCGAGCGCGGCAGTAAAAACATAGAAAGATGGCTTCGAGCCGGCACGCGACCGTTGCCAAGATATCGAACATACAGCCCCTGCCTTCTGCACTGCCTTTCACTTATTCTTACACAATTTTTGAGTCACGAGACGGTTGTTTTAAATTTCGGTGCTTACATGATATTTGTAGTGTATTCGATAGATATGATTGACGAGGACATTTGCGTGATTTGGAAGCCTGAAAGTTTAATAAAAAACAAGATTGATATGTTTTGTTTTAATAAAACGGGAATATTCACTCAACTCAGTCGTTTATTTCGACTATAGTTCCGATCACATTTGGTGACCTTTATCAAGGAGTGCTAAGTGAGACACGCGCGCGACTTCGTCTTGCCTTGCACTGCGGCCTACGGCGCTTATTCCTTGATAAAGGTCACCGAATGTGATTGAAACTATAGTCGGAATATCCGCGAGTATTCCCGTTTTATTAAAACAAAAAATATTGATACGGCTCACTAACCGAGCGAAGCGAAGGTCTCAGAGTCAACGGGAACAAGTTAGCATCTGTATGTGTATGTCCGACGATAACTTGGTAACCGTTTATCCGATCTTCATAAAATTTGTAGACTACTTGTTTACTTCAACACAATGCTTAGGTTGAAGTATGAGCAGAAACAGGTCGAGATTTGTGAGGCTATGAAGACTCTGTTCGTCGTATTATTAATAAGATTCCTTTGCTTTGCCAATAAACAAACACGTCTCACATCTTTACGGCCCGCGACTTCACGAACGTTCGAAAGTTTGGCCCGCGACGTCCCAAAGGCCTGTGGCGTGGCTGGGGCTGCCATATACAAAAAGATGACAAATAAATAAGAATAGATTTCCCAATATTGATGGTTCCTATAGATACTCGAACACACAGTTTGGGCACCAAATGATCGACTTTTATCTCGCCTTGGAAAAGACATAAACGGGAGCTATTCACGCTGTCCACTGTCCCTTTAAACATGTCATATTTTGTGGACATGACTTTACGTGCAATAAGAATTCAGATTTGCCTTTATTTTTGATATAATTTCGATTTATTGAGTTGTTAAAGCCATCCTGGCAACAAAAACTAGCATTGGCTTTATCGATAACGATTTATTTCCGTGATGCTAGGACATAAAGGAAATCTTTAGACATTAGAACGGCTCCCCTAAAATTCTTTTCTGTTTGTTATTAGACATTAGACACAATAGGGAACTTTGATATAGGTACGTGCAAATAATTGTTACCTGCCTCAAAAATCTGAGTTTAGTATTTTTGCTAAATACTCAGGGAAAAAAAAATATATGTGCGTTTTATAACATTTTTATTTACGAACTAAATAAAATAATAATCGTCTTAATTTTACACTATTATTTTTGTAATCTAGCAAAATTATCTACTTAGGCCTTTTGTAAATAGCCTCCAGATGGTAATTAAGTCCTTAATTTTCGCGGTATACTAGCTGTTCTTACAATATCCGACGTTTTCATGATATAAAGCTATAAAACACAAGCTGCGACCCGCGGTTTCACCCGCTATTTTACAGAAACGGTAAAAAAAAAACAGGATAAAAAGGAAATAAGCTACCTCCTTACCAAATTTTATCTACATCCGTTCAGCCGTTACAGAGTTGAACGGGAACAAACACACAAAAAGTTGTACTTAAATCGGAAGATAATGATGTTTTATTTTTGTTTTATCATAGAAAATGTTATATGTTCTAACTAACATTCCGATTATATTATAGTTTACATTATTTTATTTCCCTGTCTAATCACTATTTATGGCGAATGTTGTATATGCCTATAAAGGGTGATCATATCAGTTCCATGTACACACTCACGTAGAAATATATTATAAGAATGTAAAATATGTTCACTGTTGGCGTATCTCAATAAATAAATAAATATAAAAATTAATTGGCTACAATAAGATTTTTTAATACGAAACTCATATTTATAGTTGCATTGCGTTAAGTAGCTGGAACTAAGTACAAGATTTAGAGTGCTTGTTAAAAAAATAAAATTGAGACTGTTTTAATTTATCGCAATGATGTTTGGGAAAATGTCTGTGCTCGAATGATAATTAAAAACAAATGTCATGAGCACGTCCTCCTTTTTTTGGAACTTTTTAAAAATAGAGGTCAGGGCCCTTATCGCGAGGTGCTTATTGCAATGATTGTTAGGTTCAGCCGACGATGCTGCGCGATAAGGTGTATGGTTAGGTTAGGTTAGGTTAGCGATGCTAATTCCCTGGCCGAGGTAAGCACCAGCCTTTTGGTTTTTGGTCTTTCTATCAGCCGCTTAAAATATATTTAAAGAAAATAAATTGAGTACAACTTACTCATTACTTATTATAAATCTTCGTTCTAAATATCTGAATTCGATTTATCTTATTTCGTTTTGATACGACTTGTAAAACATTTCAGCTGAAAAATCATGTTAGTGCAATGGTTTTATAATAAATCAATGCCTCCATCTTTGTATACATTGCATCTACTATCACTTGCCGTGCCGGTACGAGGTGAAGGGACTCCGAGCTAAAACTATAACTACAAGTTGTATGTATTGGTTTTGAATGTCGCCTAGGTATGCCTAATTTACAATGATTTGAAATCAATGCGTACGTTAGGTTGCTACCTAGTACGGCGCAGTGGCATCTAACAAGATATTTTCCAGACTGCCCCTGGAGAATAACACAAATAGATAATCAAGGTCAACATTGCTTTAGACAGCGTCTAAAAGTAAAAAAGACATTAGACAAATGATAAACGCGGATTTATTGCGATTATCTACGTATATCTATCATCATCATCATGGGCCTGACTAGATCTTTACAGATGATTAAAGCAAGAGTTTTTTGAGCACTTACGCTCATGACTTATTAGACCAATACGTGCTCCGCAGCTGCGACCGCGCTGACCAATAAGACCTTGGTGAAGGTTCGTGGACGTTAGACATATCTATACTAACATTATAATGTAGTAAACATTGTATTTTGTTTGTTTGTTTGTTTGTTTGTAGAGGGTTATCTCCAGGACTACTCGATGGATATTAAAAATCCTTTCACTTATAGAAAGCTACACTATCACTGGATGCCATAGCTTTGTTTTGTTTAAAGAGAAGGTGAAATCACAGGTGTATTATCAAATATATTTTAATTTTATATCATTTGAGCTAATCATTCTTCGAATGGTATACTATAGTCTGTGCAAAAAGAAAACAATTTTACACCAGTTCCCCTCGTTCAATTGATTTGAAATGTTTCATGCCTGTCAAGTTACGATGACAATACAACATTATGACAGCGAGCTGATCTGATGATGAATACCAAAGGTGGGAAACGGAACTCCTTAGTAAGTAGCAGAAGATTAATGGAGTTTGGCCTCATTTTGATTAGCTTACAGTACCAATAAAGGTTTTTATAAAAGCTTATCTGGTAAAATACTTTTTCCCACATAAACTTAACTTATTTAGTTTAACAAGGCGTGATTTCCAGAGACACATCTGCGAAGTTTGTAAGTTGAATGTTTGATACCGGTCAATCAAACTAGCCTATATAATAGGGAGAATTCTGTGCGGTAAATATAAATTTACCTATTATCTTTTTAAATAACAAAGGTTGTCTAATTTTACAAAAAGACAAATTTAGACACAATATAGTAACTTAGGTATTAATTGATGTATCGACACGGAGACGGTATCCTAGAATATCATTCTATGGAAATAGACTCAATTTAAGTTTGTTATCAATCACTGAACACGTCATTAGATAGGGCATGTTCGACGAGTCTGTCAGTCTATCACTCTCTTATGCTTATCAGAGCTTTTAGCATTATCATAATCTATAAATAAGTATACATTTTCGAGTACGCACATAAACAAAATATCCATGCAAAATGGGATCTAAAGAGAAAAAAAAAATATCTGTATGTATGTATGTATGTAATGTCAGATATGGATCTGACCACTGGACCTAAAGAAAATGATCCAAACTAGCGGAATACGGTATATTATGAATAACGAAAATAGTATTTTATTTGTTGCCTACATTAGGCTGGATTAGGGATGACATCTAGGCATTGCTTATTATCATTTGCTTCATTTCCGATAACATAATAAATCTTAAAATATAAAACTGTCGCTCCACTGACTGAATGACAATCGACGCACATGTTTAACCAGAGGTGATAGAGACATGATACTTTCAGGGTAGCTTCCTACGGAGGTAGTATGTGGAAGGGGAGCACTGTCTTAACAGGGTTTTTCGAAAATCCAATTCTAAGCGGCTGAAACCGCGGGGCACAGCTACTATACATATAAAATCTAGCTATTTCTTTATGCTGAATTCGACATGCAGACACACGGTAAATATATTACCTAATATTAGAAACATATCAAAACTGTCTGTATTAAAAACCCCAAAAATGTTTATACTCGTAACTATATTGTATAAGTAGAACTTAACATCGCCTAATTTATGCCTAAGCTAGGTTATACTTGAGCCCGCCTCGAACCACAAGCAGCCGAACGCGGGCACGGCATCCTTGAGTTGTCGGTATTTTTCGTGAGCGCGGCAAGCGTGAGCCTCTGATACAAAAATTTAGCCATTTCTCAAAACATATTTTTTTCTTCAAATTTCTATAAGATGCATTTTGTTTTAATGAAACGGGAATTATCACGTTAAATTGAGTCGGTTATTCCGACTATAGTTTCGATCACATTCGGTGACCTTTATCAAGGATGCTAAGCGAGACACGCGCGCGACCTCGTCTTGTCTTGATTCTATAAGATGGTTTAGTGTAAGCAAATCTCCATACCCATCATTTATATTAGTTGTGGTTCACATCACTTATGATATCGAAGCTTTTCTTCAGTATGCTCATTCTATGAAATAGGCCAGTCAGAAATATCAGAAAGATACAGTTAAAAAAAACTAAAAAGGTAGAGGGCATTGCTTTTACTATTGCACTGGACATCTTGTTTGATATCCCCATTTTTTTAAGCAAGCAATGGGTAAAACAATGTTAAGAACTAAACTATTCAAGTAAAAACACTGTAGCACTCCTTGTTTTAACCTATATCCGTTACTATTTCAACTATGTGGACCACACGCGACAAGGTGGCGAGATGTCGTTCTTCATAACCGTAACCAACCACTTGTCTACCTGTCCAAGGAGAAGCAGCACTCACCGGGTCGAGGATGCCCGCCATGGGCACGGTGACGGTGTCCTCGCCGCCCGCCGCCACCAGCTTCTCGAGGACCTTGAGGGTCTGCTCCACGGCGGGCCACTCTGCCTTTTGCGCCAGAACCAGGATCTTGGCCGCCACCTCCCGCATGTTGACACCCGCGCTGGGCGGCTTGACCAACACCTCCGCACCATTGTTCTCCTTAACCTCCTTCTTGTCACCGTTGTTGGAAGACGTCTCATCTTTCTCCTCGGCGACCTTGGGCGGCACTGCCTTGTCATCGTCGACGTTCTTCTTCGGCGGGCCCTTGCCGCCTTTCTTGCCAGCGGCCTGCGACATGGTCTCATATCCCGGGTCAGTCGGCGGCGGCACTAGACGCGCGCGCCATGGCTCGGGCGGTGCGGCGCGGAGGGCGGGCGGACCATGACTGCGGCGCGCTGCGTACCGAGCTCCAGCCGACTTCTTGCATGATTTGAGTAAATAAACGCGAGCCGCGCCGCCGGCAGCCGACCTGCCTGGATTTACAAACAACTCGCCACCGACGTCTCACCGCCTCCCGTGCATTTGACCCATTTTTCCAGGGAGTTGTCATCCTGGAGACCGGAGCTGAGGTGCGTCGAGTTTTTTTTATCGAATTATTTGTGTCCTGACAACTGCGGAGGGGAAACAAAGAAACTCATTTAAAGTAATTCCTGTGTTTCCAATGGCAAAGGCAAATGTAATTTTGTAGTAAGGGTGAAAATGAAGGTTTTGATTGTATTGTTGAAAGTTATAAATTAGAATAGAATGAAAGAAACAAAAATACCTCATAGAATAATATCCAAAAGGTTGTACTCTCTTGCAATTTGAATAATTACATCGATGATTGTAATTTCTCACAATACCTTGCTCTACTTCTATTGTGGTAATCGATATAGCAAATATTATCGCAGCACTACCCGTTTCATTCATGAAAATTACAATTACGTAATGGGCATAGCCCTTCAGAATTTTAAACCATTTTGACTAGTATAATTTGTGTAAGTTTTTAGTTTTTGTGAAGGAATCTATACATAGATTCGATGCCCGAATTAATCAATGTATATCCCAATGTCACATGTTATAATTTTACTAGGAGAAAACTATGTGGTCTTATTACGTAATTTATTCTGATTTAAAGGAAAAGAACTAAGTTGATAGGGTATGTATTACCAGAAATACAAATAAAGCGTATGTGTCAAGCTGGCCAACGCTTCCTCACTTCTCGACAGAAATTAGCATTAAAAAATAGATTAATAGGTGTAGCAGTGGTCCCGACCCTGTGACCTTGTTTAGGGGCTACGAGCACACATGGAACGCATTTCCCCCCAGATCATATCAGTACAATGCACGCCAGTCGAGAAACTCGAGACGTTAGGTTGGTCTTAAGACGCACACAGGCTTATACACTTCTGCTTGGCGTAAAATATAGACGAAAATCAAGCCCCAAGCACACACACTGAAGAAAATATCTCGTTTATTTTTATTTGGTGTTGTTGAACATTTTGGTACATTCGATGTACACAATACATTACACGTTTTTCTTCTGTTAATATAAATCACTCTAAGAAAGGAAGGTAGGTAGGTAGGTAGGTAGGGCACTCTTAGGTAGGAAATTAAAAGGCTGATGCAGATACTTTAACTTGCTGTGTGGAAAGTAGGTAAATATAGGCAATGTAAGAACAGATTTCTTGCGTGTCTACGTAATGATTTTTGACAAATTATACGGATAGACAGGATTCGCTTGCCGTGTGTCTCAGCGTCTAGAAAAACAAATAGTCGCTTTTATGTATGATTGACGATACCTGGCGTACGTTAAATCCGATTCTTGTCAAATTTTGTACACGATTAGTCCATGCAAATACAATGTTTCAATTCGAATATGCGCAAAATCAGCCGAGATTTATGTTTTTCCATCCAGATTTATTTTAGGTTTTAGTTTTTAGTTAGTATTTTTAAGTTTTCTTTAATTGTCTGTTTCTTAAGTGGTACATAATAAATTCATTAAAAGTAATTTATTTAATTAATGCCGACACCAAAAGTGTTTCTGCAGATAAGAGATAATATAATTCAACAGCAAGAAAGAACATACAAAGAAGCCAATTACATATTTTTACAATCTTAGACATAACAAAAACTGTTGGGATTTTTCTAAGTTTACACTTAAATATTAAATTATTTGTCAGTGAGCCCCAAACTAAGCAAGAGGCTTGTATCTCGGGGCCCGAGTGCGGAGTTATAGTAGTAGTAGTCGAAGCGAAGGTTTACTGGGACAAATCGGTATTTGTATGTATGTTTGTATGTTTGTGTGTATATTTGTCCGATGATAACTTGCGAACCATTGATCCGATCTTCTTGAAATTTTGTAGGCAAGTAGTTAATTTTAATACGATTTTCAAGTTCGAATATGAGCTGAATCGGTCCAGGGGTCGTGAAGATGTAGGGGTTGCGAGGTCTCAGTTCGGCGCGAACTACTAGTATATAAATAAGTAGTAAGTAGTATGTATGTATGTAGATGGTTTATTTTTTATTTCAGACTGAATCTTTTAAACTTGTTGCCTTCGATTTACTGATTCAGTCATGAATCGTAAGGTCGAGTACTGCGTATCTCGTGCACTGCAAAACGAAGTAGGGGGAATTTGCATCGTCCGTCGCTAGAGGGCGCGACGTCGCGTGCCCCACGCCGCTTCCGGTGGGCGGCGGGTGGCCTCGATACCGCACCGTCAAGATCAGATACTGAAAGAATATGCTTTGACCGTGGGCCGACACTTGTAACGGTGTAAGTTCGGTGTTACTTTTACTAAATTTGATAGTAGAGTTACAAAATATAGCTTTCAGAGTTTGCAAGCTGAAGTGGCAATCGGCAGGTCACATCAATCGAAGAACCGATAACCGACGGGGAGGAAAGATTCTTGAGTGGCGACCATAAACCGGTAGATGCAGCGTAGGCAGGCCTCTCACTAGGTAGACCGTCGACATTGTGAAAGTCGCGGGCAACCGGTGGATGCAAATGAAACGTCGTCGTTCGATGTGGTGCTCTAAGGGGGAGGCCATTTTGGCAGTGGACGTCTTATGGCTGATGATGAGGGTAGTTAAAAACTTTGACAATAATTGACATAAGCAATGCTTGCGGTACCCGTGAAGGAAAACGTTAAGAGCAGTGAAGAAGAGTTATGGTGCTAGGTTACTTTCTAGTTGAAAATCTGGCGCCAACAGTGGCGAATTTACAGGAAAGCTGAGGATCCTTAACCACAATTTTTCGAAGAGAACCCGGGAAAAAATGAATGAAATGAAAATGAACATAACAGAGTTGAACGGGAACAAACACACTTACATATTGACATACTTACCTGCTTACATATACACTTACACACAAACTTTCGCATCTATTAGTGTCATTAGTGTCATTATGGCGGATGGACCTGGCCTGCCCAATAATGCAGCAGTGGACTACAATCCATGTTGAGCACTCCGGGTGCAAGCCAAACACAGGATAAGACAATTTTAAGAAACTTGACATTTCTAATTATTATTATGTTATTTAATTTTATTGTTTATGTGTATAAATTTAAAAATAATTGTAATTTTGACATAATTTATAATAAAATATAACATATATATATATATATATATATATATAATAGTTTATGACAATTTCATTTATTTTTTATACTAAATTGATTGATTGATTGATTGATTATATACTTATACACACTTTCTGGGTTTGCAAGTTGAATGCAAAGGACAGGCCACATCGCTAGTAGAAACGATAACCAATGCAGAAGAAAGGTTCTTGAGTGGCGACCACGAACCGGAAGACGCAGTGTAGGTAGCATTCTCAAAATCAAGGGCAGCCCGTGGATGCAAATTCCATATGAAGGGAGGCCTATGTTCAGTAGCGGACGTCTTCTGGCTAATGAGGATGATGATGACGTAGGTATGCCAGTCATTTAATACTTCCGTCATTGAGCTACACGGTACCGGCCCGAACGGGTCGGCCGGAGGCCTGTGTTGCTCAATGACTGCCGCAAACATAGTATACTCGATTTAAATAAGCTATATAACTGCTATTGGGAGACTATTGCACATTATTCTCTGATTTAATTTAATGCAAATTTCAATTATAATTTCTGGAGATCAGTCGTATTTGCGTTGAATATAAAAATATGGTGCCATAAGGCATAGCGCCGGTCACGTGACTCGTTGACGTCACACACAAGTATACAACTGGAGCAAGACAGCAAAAGTTTGATACTATTAACTTATGTGTGACGTCACCAGCGGTGCAACCCATCACAGACCGTTTTCGGTCACGTGATCAAATGTCAAAAATAAATTTATTTTAATCTAATTTATTTAAAGCATATTTTATTATAAAATCAATGAAATATGCTTTTTCACGATGTCATGCTTATGGATGATGATCTTCTCTTGTTGTTCTTTGCCTGTTCCCACGTTAGGGGGGCTCGGCTCTCCTAATAAGCCTGCGCCAGGACGCATGGTCCTGGGTTGTCAGGGGATCCAATTCGGCCTTATTAATAATTTGGGTAATACTCGTCCAGGCGGCTGGGGGGCGCCCTCTTCCCCGCTTTCCTTCCGGCATCTCCAGGGCCCTTCGAACAGCATAGTCATCGTCCTGGCGCATTACGTGCCCATACCATCTAAAAAAAAAATTCGGTTTATGGGTGCTACTTTAAAACTTATGTGCTCGCATGTACTCTTATGTATCCCGTGAGTACTAATAGTAATTATGTACTTGTTTCTAATTTGTCGAGTTTGGTTGATAGTTTGATGATGCTAATCTGCAGAATATTTTTAATACAGTCAAATAGCATATTAGAACTTACGACGATCTCCACGATAGCTACCACGATTATCATTATATCCTGTGAGTAGTAATTTTAATAGCAGAGAACGTGACGCCAAGACCGAGGTCTTACAGTGCTAATCACCAAGAAAAAACGTTAACTATTAGATAATAGATAAATAAAATTTTGTAAGCAAGTGCGAAAGTCTGAAGTAATGTTTTATTAGTCATATATTTATAATTATCCGATAAATAAGTAGTGCATGCTGCTGATAAGCCAGTATCAGTGCGCGCACCACACAGAGAGGATGTTGATAAAAAGTTTCCAGTTTTGTGGTTCGAGGTTGAATCCCGCTACACAGTTGAGGTTTGCTTTTATTTATAAGAAATTAATTACGTTAATTACTGCATTTAGTAGCGTTCACGGTTGCATCGCTCGCGCATTTTTACTTTATGCATTAAGATTAATTGACTGAGTCAGCAAAGCGTACGAAAGGTCTCAGTTTTAACTGGCAAAATTTGCTTTCATGTCTGTATGTTGGTAATCGCAAACAGGTCGTATTTTTTAACCATTCTTGACGAAACTTGGTGTACAGGTTCTACGATTTTGTAGAATTTTTCCATCGTCGGCGATTTTTGATTGGTGGGGTATATCCCCCAAAATGGTGGGAATTTTGCTGCGGCGCATTTACCGGCCTTTTTTGAGAATATTTAGCATAAACATTTGGTCCTCAATTCTTACAAATAACTTTGAATATGGTCAAATTCGGTGAAGATTTGTCAAGATATAAGGTCGTGAGATCTCAGTTCGATGTCCCGAATTCATGACCCTAGATCTTAAGCCTTTCGAAAAATGGATACGGTCTAATTTTATTATAATTGATGTTAAAAAAATATTGTATTAGTCTGAAAATTTTAATTTTAATTTATTTTATATTAATGTATAAGTTATAATTAATTTTAATGATAATAATAATGGAAATACATTATTTACAAACTAACAAGTCACACTAAAAATAAAAACATATTAAAAGTATAAAACAAGAAAAAAATAGATTGCAAATGTCTGAAGTAACATAAAAAAGGGAAACCTGTTGTTGTCTGTCAGTCTCTAAACTGAATCAATATAACAGGACTAAAATTATCAGCATCTCTTTTCATTTCTATATGTGGGATAAGAATGGCAAAAAATTTAAAGCTGTCAAATTTTGTGTGACGGTTAAGAGGATATTCCTTCCGCGAGGTTTTGGCGCATGGATTTAGCATCATTGTTTCGTCCAAGTTTCGGCGCATTCGATATTTTAAATTGTATAGCTGTCACTCTTTTTCTCGTGCGTGCCATAGTTACTGAATTTTCCTAACTTTTTCATGAAATTAACGTTTTGGGGGTTGTTAGTTATCACCCCCTAAATCTTAACAAAATCTTTTGTTATTGGCGTAAATGCCTTGATAAACCATAATATATGTCGCTATGTTTTGTTTTTTCAAAAAAATGTTAATGGTATTCTAATAACAACTACTTTCTTCGTCGTATTTTCGACGGACAAAAATTGACATTTTAAAAGTCAACGAATTTATTGCGAAATTAAAAAAAAAACATTCAAGCATCATTTTGCACTGTGTACATAAAATATAAAAAAAAACATCGAAATCGGATAACATTTAGGGGTGGGTATCAGATTACGCTTTTTGTATGGACGAGACGGCGGTATACTCTAATCTTCATACTGTACCTACTTTTATGTTTCAACAGTATAAAGTACCAGCAGACCAGCGAATTCCTAACCTTAATACTAATGTGACAGTCAGGAAATTTTCTTCCTAACCGTCACACCAGTGTGACAGAGTGAAGGTTAGGCGGTCACGGATTTTTACCATATAATTCTCCAGATGGATCCACCAAGTGAAATCAGCGAGCTACCTCCACAACCCGGGCTCGGAGCCGCTGACTTTCGCCACGTACGGCGACGTGGTAGCGGAGTCAGCCCATAAGTATCCCGGCAGAGTGGCGATCAAGTCCATCCATGAGGGTGTCACCATCACTTATGAAGAACTGCTTACACAGGTGCATCATCGCATCATACTTAGCAAATATCATAAGATAAAATTGTTTTACCACTGGCGATTGTGTTATCGTAGACCAAAGTGAAATAAAACACGGAAATTATTGCACATAATGCGGCCATCCTTTATTTGTTTGCAAAATTGTTTTGTGAGCAATTTCCTTACCATAACCCATTATGAATCACAATATACCCGACTGCGCAGAAAATAGGTAAAGTTTTTTGGGTATGTAAGTATTATCAGCATTATGTATGTTTGTCTGTATTGACAGTTAATACCAATTTACAATTTATAATCAGTGATTTTCGGAGTTGGTGCCAACCCAGAAAGCCGTGTCTGGTGTCTGCAGTTTAGCCGTCATAACGCGACAAACACCCAGACAGAGAGAGAGAGATCGACGAAAGACAGAGTTAAAATATTAGCTTTCGCATTTATAATTTTAGTCAGGATTATTTTAATTTGGTATTTTATTCTACTACTAGCTAATAAGCGTAAGATTATATCTACTGATAACACATTGATAGACCCAGTGGGAAGTGCCAGCTTCAACTGATAATCCATTTAAATAATGGCGTAACATTGTCTGATGATACGACTTACGTCAAAACGTAAACAGTAACTGATAATTATTTTCATTTCGTGACAATTTTTTTGAAACTCGTAAACTGTGCCAATAATAGATAAAAATCCACCATTTTTATACATTAACACTCGATATAACACAAGTTTTGGAAAATAATAGAATGACGCGACATGACTTCTTCACGTTCCCGCCAAATAACTCCCTTTCATTTTTTAAATATTAAAAAATTTGACATTGGCTAAATACACAACGCGTGGCAACAAAATTCAAGAGAAAAATTAATAGAAATTAGTTTCTTAATCCACACAATAGAATCCAATTAAAAAAAATATACACTTTATAACAGCAAAAAAAATATGAATTCTCTATTTTTGTCTCGATTCCAGGCAGATGCTCTAGGCTGTGCTTTCCGTGACCAGGGCCTGGTGAAGGGAGACAGGGTGGGCGTGTGGTCCCACAACATGGCTGGCTGGATCGTATCTGTCATCGCTGCCGCCAGGGCTGGACTCATTTCGGTAAGGATTTTAAAGATATATCTACTGGGGGTCCGGTTCAACGACAGACATATTGAAGGATATCATTGTACCTACTCATCATTAAAAGAAAATTACGGAGGGAGGGGGAGATCCACTTCTATAGGACTATCTCACAAACAATGCATCTGACAAAGAACGGTTAATATATGAAACTTACATCCATTAACGACATCCTATACTATACCTAAAATGCAGTGAGAAAAAAACATCCCAATCTTAAGAAAGCTAAATTATTTATATTATATAAAGTATATCACTCAAATATGAAAAATGCGAAAGTTTGTGTGTAAGTATGTAAGTGTGTTTATTCCCGTTCAACTCTGTAACGGCTGCACGATTTTGGATGAAATTTGGTATGGAGATAGCTTATACACTGGATTAGCACATAGGCTTCTTTTTATACCGGAAACATATTCAGTTTCTGTACAATAGCGGATGAAACCGCGGGGCGCAGCTAGTTTATATATATATACCTATTTTAATTACTTTAAAATTGAGATCTAATAGTATTTACAGTACAATCTTTTAAGGTTTATTTTTTATTTTATTTTTGTACATATGAAGGCTTCATATTAATAAATACATTATTATTTTATTTAGTCATTACAAACACCAATATCTAACATTTTACATAGTTGCATTGAATCCGTTATCTATTTTAGGAAACAAAGCATTTTACATCCTAAAAAAACCTTAAAATTAAAATTAATTAAAACGAATAGAACCTACATTACAATATCACCCAGAAGTCGTCCACTGCTGAACATAGGCCTCCCCCTTAGACCACCACACCGACCGACAACGTGCCACTTGCATCCAGCGGTTGACCGCGACTTTCACAATGTCGTCCGTCCACCAAGTGCGAGGCCTGCCTACGCTTCGTCTTCCGATTCGTGGTCGCCACTCAAGAACCTTTCTTCCCCATCGGTTATCGGTTCTTCGAGTGATGTGGCCTGCCCATTGCCACTTCAGCCAAACTCTGAGAGCTATATCCGTGACTTTGATTCTTCGGCGAATATCCTCGTTTCGGATTTTATCGCGCAAAGAAACTCCGAGCATAGCTCTCTCCATTGCCCGTACCTAAAACTTGACTTTTTCGACCACAATTAAGTTTAAATTGATTTTGAATTTTGTCGTACGGAACCCTGAAAATAAAATGTTTTACCTAATAGTGAATCAGTCTAACAATGAAAATACTGACGACAAGAATCATTCTGTTAGTTTAAAATTACTGAAAGGTTTCAGGTCCTCATAAACCCAGTATACGAGAAAGACGAGCTAAGTTTCTGCATAAAGAAGACCGGAATGAAGAGTCTCTTCTTTGGAGAACGACTGCCAAATAGAAACTACCACAAAATACTGGAACAACTTATACCAGAGTTGAATGATGCCACGCCAGGACAGTTGAAGTCAAAAGCATTCCCGGAATTAACGTCTCTAATAAACGGCGGAAAACAAAAGCTAAAGTAAGTTATTTCAAACTTATTGAGGACGAAACGTCGTCACAATGTTTATTTTTATACAGTGTTATTCATGGATTTTGATGCTTCGTCTAAGGTGTTATTACTACAATGTCGCCCATCGGCAAGTGACCGCCCGAAATAGCTTATAGTACTCATTATTATGTACAACTTTTACTATGGGACCAACCCAGAAACCGAAAAAAAAATCTGCTGTTCCATAGAAAAATGTCAATGACACTCGACAAAATGTATGGAACAGCGGATATTTTTTTTTCTCGATTCCAGGTTTGGTCTCATAATAAAAGTTCATAATGATGGGTACTATAAGCCCTCTTTGGGCGGTCACTTGCCGATGGGCGACATTGTATATACAATATCGATCAGAAGTTATACAAATTTACATTCACATTAAGAAACTTACTGAAACTACTGATACTTACTGATTACTGAAACTTATTGTAAATTTTCTGTATTTATAAATAAACTAAAAAAAAAAAAAAAAAAAAAACATAGGCACTAAGCTGGGTGCACCCCCAATAATAACACCACGTCATGCACATGGAAGAACTTCCCAAAAGAAGCCATTCTTTAGAAAAAAACTATATTAATAGGGATAACATGTTATGTGGTGAGAAGGTAATAGGAAGGAATAGTAACACCTGCTGCGTTATACATACGAATTATCCCCATTATTTACAACTAGCTGATGCCCTAGCTGATACGCGGGCTTAGGAATAAGAAAATCGGCATTTGACCTTTATTGAAGGATGTGCGCCATCGTGCACATTAAGATATCTGTCGACTGTCGCAGACAAAGTAAAAAAATAATCTCTTCTGTGTCGCAGACAATACAGTTACATCTACATGCACAAACGCAAGCGCTGTTGTTGGTTTTTTTTTTGTCTTTCCTCCTAAGAGGATTTTGGCGTCGCACGTCTTATGCATTTGCCAGTGTCAAGTATACATATATATTTTCAAGTTTTGTTAGATATCAGCAAACAAGTCATAGTCACGGTCAAAGGCGAGCAAAGCAAGTCACGGTCAAGTCCAAGTCATGCCCCAGTAAAGTGGTGAATACTTTACGGCAGCCTTCTATGGAGTTTTGGAAACAACACGAAAATTCACGTTTCACGACATTATAACATTCACCAACACTCGTGCATGTTCACGAACACTTAACGGGTAAAAATTCACCGTTTTTACACATTAACACTCGAAATACCACAAGTTTTGGAAAATAATAAAACGACGCGACATGAATTCTTCACGTTCCCGCCAAAACTCGCTGCTGATGTTTTTTTTTTTTTTTCTTTTTCCTCCTAAGAGGATTTTGGCGTCGCACGTCTTATGCATTTGCCAGTGTCAAGTATACATATATATTCCCAAGTTTTGTTAGATATTATCAAATAAGTCATAGTCACGGTCAAAGTCGAGCAAAGCAAGTCACGGTCAAGTCCAGCTCATGCCCCAGTAAAGTGGTGAAAACTTTACAAGAGCCTTCTATGGAGTTTTGGAAACAACACGAAAATTCACGTTTCACGACATTATACCATTCACCAACACTCGTGCATGTACACGAACACTTAGGGGGTAAAAATTCACCGTTTTTACACATTAACACTCGAAATAACACAAGTTTTGGAAAATAATAAAATGACGCGACATGAATTCTTCACGTTCCCGCCAAAACTCGCTGCTGATGTTGTTATGTTCTTTTTTTATTGGAGCATTTTCTATGTCAACCTTGTTTACTTAAAGAGGTATTAAAGACCTATTTACAAACGATATTGTTTATATTACATAGAATAGAATAGACCTATAATTAGCTGTTTTATAAAATGTATTTCTGTTCATTTAATTGTATAATTGTGATGTTGGTCTTAAATAAATAGAATACTTACTGTATTTTCTTTTGTATTTTTGCAACGTAATAGATATCGATATTGTTTTGATTTTCCTTTACGTAAATAAACATTATCTGTTAGTGTTCTTATTTAGTAGTGGACATTATAATATATTTTTATTTGCTGTTCCCACAGCGGTACGTTCGCTTACGACACTCTCATCAAAGACTTCAGGAACAGAAGTGAAATATCAAAATACGGAAGCGAAGTGAAACCTGAAGATGGCAGCTTGATACATTTCACATCCGGCACTACTGGTAAGTTTAGTAAGGGTGTCTACACATGGCCTGACCTGACATCGTGTGAAACGGACAGCTAGATTGTAATTTCACGGGAGAAACAGAAACAAACTATTAAAGCTATAACTTCTCCCTTTCGCTCCCCCAGAAACCTATATATAGCTATCTCTTTCAAACGCTGTCAGATCAGGCCATGTAGCGAGGCCTTAACTAGCACCGTGCTAACACCACAGCACACCACAGCACTAAAGAATTCTCCCTGTTATAATAGAGCCGTCCTTGTTAACCACCTACGAGGAGTTTTGGCGGGAACGTGAAGAAATCATGTCGCGTCATTTTATTATTTTCCAAAACATGTGTTATTTCGAGTGTTAATGTGTAAAAACGGTGAATTTTTACCCGTTAAGTGTTCGTAAATATGCACGAGTGTTGGTGAATGGTATAATGTCGTGAAACGTGAATTTTCGTGTTGTTTCCAAAACTCCTTAGAAGGCTCTAGTAAAGTTTTCACCACTTTACTGGGGCATGACTTGGACTTGACCATGACTTGCTTTGCTCACCTTTGACTGTGACTCTGACTTGTTTGATAATATCTAACAAAACTTGAAAATATATAAGTATACTTGACACTGGCAAATGCATAAGACGTGCGACGCCAAAATCCTCTCAGGAGGAAAGAGGAAAAAAAAAAAAAAAAAAAAAAACACCTACGAGTATTTATGTATTTTTACTTCTACGATATGTTTTATTTATTTATTTATTAAAACAGACGTGACAACACCCTTACAGTCCAGGACCAATTCGATGTTACCGTTAATTTTATTTCATTATATTAATCTTACTATCGATTTATATTTTCACAAAGCTTATAAGTGGCTTCTGCGAATTCTGCCAGATTGCACTCAAAAATATCTACTTTTTCACTTTACTTTTTTCTTTTTTTTTTCTTTTTGGCCAACAAAACTCCTGTTGGGACAGACTATGAACGAGGGAAAGATATAATTAACCGTTCAGACAGTCGTCACACTAATATTATAAATGCGAAAGTTTGTGTGTAAGTAGTTAAGTGTGTAAGTATGTAAGTGTGTTTGTTCCCGTTCAACTCTGTAACGGCTGAACAGATTTGGATGAAATTTGGGAGCTTATTCCCTGGATTAACACAGGCTACTTTTTATCCTGAAAAAAATAACCGTTCCTGTAGAATAGCGGGTAAAACCACGGGGTGCAGCTAGTCTCTCGCTAATACCGTTACGCTGTGCAACTAGATAGTCCTTCCGCGATGTTTTGGCGCATTCGATATTTAAAATTGTATAGTTGTCGCTTTGTTTTTTTTTTTTTTTTTTCTTTCCTCCTAAGAGGATTTTGGCGTCGCACGTCTTATGCATTTGCCAGTATGGTATATATATTCAAGTTTTGTTAAATATTATCATACAAGTCATAGTCACAGTCAAAAGCGAGCAAATCAAGTCACGGTCAAGTCCAAGTCATGCCCCAGTAAAGTGGTGAAAACTTTACTAGAGCCTTCTATGGAGTTTTGGAAACAACATGAAAATTCACGTTTCACGACATTATACCATTCACCAACACGCGTGCATGCTCAAGAACACTTAACGGGTAAAAGTTCACCGTTTTTACACATTAACACTCGAAATAACACAAGTTTTGGAAAATAATAAAATGACGCAACATGATTTCTTCACGTTCCCGCCAAAACTCCGTCGCTTTGTTTTGTTTGTGCGTGCAATAGATGAAGTTAGTGAATTTTTCTAACTTTTTGATGAAATTTCCGGTTCCGGGGTAGTCTGTTATCGCCCCCTAAATCTTAATCTTATGAAATTATAATAATCTTAAAATCTTTTGATTTTGGTGTCAATGGCTTGTATGGCAGAACTAATGTTTAGTTCAGACCAAAGATTTATAAAACACTTTTTTTCTAGGCGAACCAAAGGCAGCTCTAGATTCACACATAGGCGTGGTTAACAACACGTACTTCACAGGAATACGGAACACGTTCCACGAGGGACATCACAATATTTGCGTTCAGGTAAAAACTGACTTGCAAACAGTACCTATGCATTAGCATAGATAAAATTTATTTGCCATTAACTAGCATTTTATCTACGTACATTTAACAATTTCATAATATATGTATGACTTTGACTTTAAATACGTGAGAACGTAAGAAACTACTTCCTTCAGAATTCTAGCGATAAGCATCTAAATCGGTTGTAAAAACTCACAAATACATAACTAATTATAGTCAAAAACAATACAATGCATGAAACCTACATTCAGCGCTCCTATTTGAGCCATCGTGTAAAAAGAGAACCAAGCTGAAAAGCAGCTATACTGTCCCTGTAACTACTTCTGATCTTTCTCTTGATGAAGAAGTGCTGGGCGGTGCGACGCCAAAATCCTCTCAGGAGGAAAGAGAAAAAAAAAAAGTGTTGGGCGAATTGGTACACACGCCTGAATAACGTCTTACGCCGGGCTTTTCCACCGACAACGATTTCTAATTACGATAGTCTACAAAGAGACCGTCGAGTTTAGATAATTATTTATGTATTTTGAGTTCTGTTGTCTAGTATACCTAGTATATTTTAGTATTATGTATGTAATTTCTGGTGTGAACAATAAAGAGATATCTATCTATCTAAGAAGGAAGATTTTATGACTACAGGTCATTAACTTTTTGGTAAAAAAATATCATTGAAAAGACCTCAATTTACATACAATGTCGCTCACCGGCAAGTGACCGCCCAAAAGATCTTATAGTACATTTTGTCGAGTGTCATTGACATTTTTCTATGGAACAGCAGATATTTTTTTCTCAATTTCAGGGTTGGTCTCATATAGTACAAGTTTTTCATAATGATGAGTACTATAAGCCCTTTTCGGGGGGTCACTTGCCGATGGTCCACTCTGTATATTGTTTGCTAGATCAACCAACCCCCAGTGTATATTCAAGTGAATTACTCTAATAGTGGGTTAATAATAATATCTAGTGTATTTCACACTAATATTATAACCAGTTATTCAACCGCCAAGCAGTAGTGTGCAAGCATTACTGTGTTCCGGATTGAAGGGCAATGTTTCCAGCGTAATTACTGGGCATACAGAGATTTAACATCTAACATCTCAGGGTGACGAGCGCAGTGCATTGCCGCGCATAGTTTTGAACTGTTTAGTTCAAAATTCTGGGTGGCACTGAACTGTTATGGGCAAGCGTGACGCTTAACATCAGGTGAGCGACTTGCTAGTCTCGTCACAGAACAAAAAAAAAAAAAAGGTTACGAAAGTTTTAACGATGCTATTACATTGAAACGTTCTCCTGGCAGGTGCCTCTTTTCCACGCACTAGGGTCCGTGGTGACGGTGCTGGCGGGGCTCCGGCACGGCTGCAGCCTGGTGCTCGCCGCGCCCACGTACAACGTCGCTTCCAACATCAACGCGCTCCTTAGTGAGAAGTACGCAACACTTTTTCGTTGTCGACTCGAATCGAGAACGAAAGTGTACTAGACGCTCTAGCTGGGCGTTCTCCACAGATCACACCCTAGATTCTGCATTCAGGACGCTCGAAGCGCACCACGCATCAGTCTAAATACGTATATACGAAATGAGACCTATTGTTTGATTTTTAGACGCGGGTACGCGTAACCTTGAGATAGCCAATGAGAACGCTTGGCCGCACTCCCCGCGACCCGCACCCTTAACTTTGGTGACTTTTTGTAAGAACAAAAAAATCTCGTAATGCGGTATCTAATGTGTGATCTGTGGCGTCCGCTCACTTTTTATTGAACCTCGACAAAACGCTAACAAGTCAAGTTTAGTCGAGTGAGCTATTAGAAAAAACAAAGTCCAAATTCACAACTAGCCTCTCCCGCATTTTAATGAGAGAATCTGTATAATTATACTACAATCGCTGATATAAGCTTCAAAAGCTCCTTCGTGTAAAAGGATAAACTTGAATATTTAGCTTGTGGCTACCACTGCTTTTATCTCCAAAAAGAGAAAATTTACTAATTTAGCATTTTTTTAATAACTCGATAACCATTAACTATCGCGCTTTCGCTTATACGCTGAACTCTGACCTCTCTATTCTCTCTCTCTCTCTCTCTCTCTCTCTCGTAGCTTTTACACTGGGTTAGATGACGGACATAATTATATTTTAGGATATCATTTTAGTCATCATTATGACTGATGATGACGCAGTCACGGGATATTTACGCGATTACCACGATTGCCAACGACGATGCAACATGAAACTGTGCCGAAATATCATTACAAGTAGCAAACAACAGCATAGGTGTAAAACAGTGTTTTGCTGTTTTTTTTTGCAAAATGTTCGGTTGGTCCCATAGTAACCCTACCTACAATACATGTCGGTCGACCGTACGTCCGACTTGTGATCGAAATCCCAGCAGACGCCTTGAAGGAATAGGTCCATAAAGCAATCGCTATATCAGTAGTTGAGCGAGCGCTCGTCGGTCGCCAGATGCTCGGTGATCACCGGCACGCCCACCATGTACGTGGACATGCTGGCGCGGCTCCGCAGCGCGGGCGCGGTGCCCTCGCACCTGCAGGTGGCGCTCGCCGCCGGCGCGCCCTGCAGCCCGCAGCTCATCAGGGACATGGATCACACGCTGAAGGCTAAAGTGAAGGTGGGTAGTAGTAGAAAGTACCGATTTTGCTGAGTATGTTCGTGCACATCACTTGAAACAAAAGTGACGGTAGGATGGTAATTAAATTGTGTTTGATGTGTGTGTGTGGTTGTATCATCAAAAACTCTGTCGCCATCACCGTCTTACCATCACGTACAGTTACAATCTTCTAATTAATATTTAACAGGTACTTTTTGAGACGGATTAGAGAAATTAAACTATACATAAAGAAAAGTGCTAATGGTCATAAAAATATGAGTAGCCCGATTTTAGTAACTGATAAGGACGTAAGATGTCGCTAGTGCTCTAAACTGCGACATGGTCATACCAATTTCTGCTTATAAAGAAAAAACTCTACTTGTTATGAATATTTTCGCATTAAATTAGTAATATCAGAAAAATATTAATTTTATTTATTTGCAAAAAACACTAACCTATGACTCTAACAGATCCACGTGTGAGAAGGCCCGGGGACAGCTGTCCACGAGTGAGTCGGTAGATATAGTACTATTTCAATGTTTGTGGAAACTTCGTTTGCGTTATATGTTATTGGGTTATTGGCTATCGCCTATATATTGGCGCTGCATTCATGAGCCGTTTGGGTGGTGGGTGCAGATTTACTGTAATTACAGTTTTACTGTTATTTTGGCATTTTTGTAATTTTCTATTACAGATTAACATACAGTATATACTGTAACTATTGATAAAATACAGTGCAGGGTTCTACTGTAATTAATTTCATAGCAATCAAAGTAGTCAAATCCAATACAATGCGTAGAACGAAACGTAGCCAAACGAACTTTATTTTCTACGGGGATGAATCTTCTTTCCCTATGATGAATCAGGGTGTGACATAAACAAGTTCAGTAACATAAATACAACGAATTTCGTTGAAACTTAGATAGTTAGGTAAATTTTGAAATTCACATACATCTTGAACATGAGAACATTATTTTGGAAATTCAATAAGCTAAAAGTAATAAGTTAAAATCAATAAGCAAGTCAATAAAACAAAAATAACTATTGTTCTCTTATTAACTAAACAAAAAAAAAAATACAGTGATATTAGGAATACTGTAATATTACTGTATTAAAAAATTGACATCTAAAGGTTTTCCGGCATGTTCAGTACATTCTGGAATTATTGTTCATTCATTATATTAAAAGAAAAAAAAACTGTATTAAAAAATTGTCATCTGACAAGTTGTTGTTGTGTTTTCCAGTATGTATTGACTATATTTTAGCTGTAAACGTAGTAATTTTACTTTTGCGATCTGAGTGCCTAGTGCGAGTTTTTTCACCTATTCGATCGCGTTAACGTTAACTACAATTTGTATGGCATCAAAACCGCGCCACCTAGTGTCCGTAATTTGAATCACAATCTGTGAGTGCGAAATTTTTACGCGGTCGTTATCGAGAATCGAATATCGACTAGCATTCGAAAGTGAAAACGTTAGCGCGTATGATTGGCTAATTCAAGCATCTCGCGAGTGCGAGTGACAATTTTGACAGTTTCGAGACGTTAACGTGAGTAAAGTTTACTCTAACGCGATCGAAAAGTTTTCACGTTGATTTTCAAAGTGAAAGTGGAGTGAAGTGGACTGAGGACATCTATTTTAATTAATAAATCATGGCAGGACGGTTTTTTTTCGCTTGGAGGATGTTTGCGGCCGCTAAGGCACAAGATGACCGCAATTACAAAGCCACTGTTGATGCATTAGCTCGCGCATCTTTCGATCCGTTGCTGCAACTCACAGAGAGGCAATTTAAAGATAGATATCGGTTTTCCAAGAAAATTTACAAGACGTTATGCAAAGAGCTGAGGCAATTAACAGATCTTCGATCCTCTCAACGCGTTTCCTTGGAACATAAGGTATGTACAGTAAATAAGTAAGTACAATAAATAGGTACAAATACATCAACATTTACTAACAGTCATAATAAAAAAAGGATATTTTTTTTTAAGTTTATTCCTTTTTTTGCAGGTGCTCACCGCTCTATTCTTTTTTGCAACTGGATCCTATCAAAGGCCAGTTGGAGTTGCAAAGCACAGTTCACAAAAAATGTGTAGTGCGTATATTGAGGAAGTAACCCAGGCTCTAACACACAAAAATATAACAAATAAATATATTCGGTTTCCTGCTACTCCCGCTGCTAGACAGGCTGTTAGTCAAAGGTACATTACGTCAACTTTTACCAATATATTTTGTTAAAAAACATATTATTTGATTCGATCAAATACATTAATTTTATTATGTAGGTTTTACAGAAAATATGGAATGTCTGGAGTGGTGGGGTGTATCGACGGAAGCCATTTCAAGATAGTTGTTCCACAAAAAGAAGAGGAACATTGGTATTATAGCCGCAAGCACTATCATTCCCTTAATGTTCAAATGGTAAATATGAAGGTTATAATTAATACACTATATTATTGATGGGTTATACAAGATTATTCGACTTAAGACTAAAGTGAACTTCTTTTCAGGTATGTGATGACGAATATAGGATTTTAAATGTAAATCCCAAATTTGGAGGTGCAAATCATGATTCCTTCATATGGGAAAACAGTGACCTAAACAACTATATGAAATCTTTGCACCAAAATGGAGAAGTGGTCTGGCTTTTAGGTAATGTATTCACAATATAATTTACTGCAAATTGAATCAAATTATAATACACTAGCTGCACCCTGCGGTTTCACCAGTTTTTTACAGAAACCAAATATTTTTCTGGAATAAAAAGTAGCCTATGTGTTTATCCAGGGTATAAGCTATCTCCATACCAAATTTTATTAAAATCCATTCAGTCGTTACAGAGTTGAATGGGAACAAACACACTTACACACAAACTTTTGCATTTATAATTTTAGTGTGATTGACATTAATATACAAACATATTTATATTCTAGGAGACTCTGGGTATCCTCAACGCCCATGGCTGATGACACCGATTTTAAATGCTGAACCTAATAACAGATACAATGAAAAACACATGAGAGCTAGAGTAGTTATCGAGAATACATTCTCCAGGCTCAAAAACCGGTGGCGCTGTCTCCACAAGGACCGAGTTCTCCACTACAAACCGTTGAAATGTGCCCGTATTATTTTGGCATGCTCTGTGCTACATAATATAATTATCAATTTTGGCATTGATGACGCAGAGGAAGATATGGGTTGGTATAATAATTTTAAAAGTATTTTGTTTTATGTATAAGAGTTGAACCACATATTACATTTATTATTTATTGTTTCTAGATCTGGAATTTGAAAGGGATAGTCAATATGACCAAATCCACTATGAAGAAACGGGAGAAGCTACCAGTGACTTAATTCTAGGTAGAATATTGAGAGACCAGTTAGCAAGAAGGTTGCAATAAGGATTAAATAAATAACTTTGAATAAAAAAACACAAACATTCTTTTATTAATAAACTCAGTCTTAAATGCTTGGGCATTAAATTAAATGCTTAACAATAAAATAAAAACTTATTACTTATTGTACAAGTAAAAATATTAAAAGAAAAACAAAATACATGTGACTCCGGACGTAAAGAGGAATCCAATGACATCTTATTTGTCAAAATTGGTCAAGCCGCTTGGGCTACAGGAGGTACTATAGGAATACACAAATTAAAATCTAATCTTTACAATATTTATTAACTAATTTATCTAAAATATCTAAGCCTCTTAACCCTACCGCTTGCCACTCCCTCTGAGCCTGCACTTCCATCTCCCTAATTCTATTTTGCTCTCGTCTCATGTCCATGTAGTCTTTGTGTTGTTGAAGTTTAAAATTTCTCCAATACTCTTCTGCTTGAAGAAACTGTTGTGTTGCTTGATCTGTATGAGCTGGCCGTACACGTCTTCGGGGTGAACCCCGAGTTCGCGTTGACCTTACACGGCGAGGTGTAGTTTGCCCGGACGGAGCAAGGTCCGGGAGAGTTACACGGACTGGTGATGAGGGCCTCGTTGGAGAAAGCATGCCCGTATCTGAAAAAATGAAATGAAAATAAAAGCTATATAAACACTACATACACATCATTTATCCTATTCTATTGTACTTGTCAAGACAAATACAATAAGCCAAAACACAATGGGGTTATGTTGCACAGTTAGGCAGTTCCCAAAGCCACTTTCCAGCTCCATAATGCTCGGACCATGCTACCCTTATATTGTATTTTCACTGAAATTACATATAAATATAGACACTTGAATGTAAAAGACAATATATTTTTTTTTTAAAGTAGTTCACATCTTACTTTGAATTTCTTCCTCAGTGAAGACACAAGGCGGAGAAGATATAGCCCTTATTGGTGATGGTGGTAGTGGTGTTGATGCAGATGCAGTCTGTGCTGGCTCTTGAGGAACTGAAATAATGAAATATATCATTATTTTTACATAATTTATGCTCATAGTGTTAACGATTTCTTCAAATGTGTGTGTCAATGGCAACTTACGTTCTATAAGTTCATATGGTAACTGAGTTGGTGCGTTTATTTCTTGATTCATACTGGTACTGGGCTGAGAGTGTATCATCTGTAAGAGATGTCAATTTATGAGCTACCAATAAAGGAAATAATTAAGCAGGTTGTATAAGTAAAATTGTAAGAGTATTATAATAACCTGTGACAACCCAGCCTCTTCAACCATCAAGCCTGTAGCTACTTGCACACCAATCAAGTTAAGGACTCTTTGTTCCAAATCATTCAATTTGGAAAATGTAGCAGGACCACCACCAGTACCAGTAGCTGCTCTATGCAGACGAGCAGCCTTTTTTTTTGTGTTGTTTTTGTAATCACTCCAAACCTTAAAGCATGCAAAGAAGCAAATGTTTTATAAAATGTTACAATCCGGTTTCATGCAAAATAAGTGAGATTAGTAAGTTAAGCAAAACTAACCTTCTTCCATTTCTCACAAGATTTAGTATCACCGCTCCCATCACTGTTTAACAATTGGGTTAGCTCCTCCCAACGCTTAATACACGCCACCCTACCCTTTGCGTTAGAAGATGGTTTGCTGAGGTCTCCATGCCTGAAAAGCAATAAATTGTAGTCGGTAAAACGTATAAAATGTACTTACAATATTTAAAAACAAATCACCAAAACCACACTAAATTCACTTGACCACAAATAAAATTCTACTTACTGCTCCATAAATGTCACCATCAAATCAAATTGGGATGGACTAGTCTTCATTATTATTATTATTATCCACAGAATTCTTCTTATAAATAAGTTTTTATCACATAAAATTCAATTTAATAGGAATAAGCAAAAAAAACAAAGCATCCAAACATAAACAAAGATGGCTATAATTATCCCAATTTGGATAGACAGCTGCTTATATTACGACTACTTATTAGAAATGTCATCCTAGATTTGGTTGGTTTATCTCACGACGCTTACTTGCTACCAACATTAGAAAATGAATTAACGCCATTCACGGTGAGTAAACGCGAATCGAGTGGTTTTCTTCGATTGTAACTGGCACTCGCATGTTTACGATTTTCGATGCGTTTGACGTTTACTCGATTAACGAGATGGTGAAGTCATTCGAGTAATTTTGTGAAACTCGCACTAGGCACTCTGGAAGCACTGCGACTGTTATGTAAAAACACGTTGCATTGTACTTTTTTCAGGCGTTATACGGTATGACAGAGACAACAGCTTGCATATTCCAGTCGATCGCAGGGGACAGCTTAAAACAAGTGGCGGAAACTGTAGGATACATACAGGACCATGTAGAAGTGAAGGTAGCTACACAACTTTGCACCTACAAACTTTGTAATCTGCCCCCTTATCATGGATGTTTCTGATCGTGATAGTGAGAGTGCGCGAGCTGACCGCGCATAGTGCGAATGAGTTGGTTTGAGAATCTCTCATAATCAGAATCACGAAAGTTCATAATAAGTAAGGCTCCAAATAAAATCAGTCAAGATTTATGCGATCAATACCTATGAATATATTCCAAGCCATTGATCAAAGATCACACTTTTTCGAAGGTTTTTGTTCAAGATTATATTTTGCAAGCAAATGCTTCATGCACGAATAACATTAAAAAATATTAGATATCTAATTGACATTGTGAAAGTCGCGGGCAACCGGTGGATGCAAGTGGCCCGTTGTCGGTCGGTGTGGCGCTCTATGGGGGAGGCCTTTGTTCAGCAGTGGACGTCTTATGGCTGATGATGATGATGATGTAGGAAATACTGCAAGTACAACGTGCGTGAGAATATAAGCTTCGTTTTCATTAGGTGGTAGACGAGAACGGTAACAGCGTACCATTCGGGTCCGCCGGCGAGCTGGTGGTGCGCGGTTACAACAACATGCTCTGCTACTGGGACGAGCCGGAGAAGACCAGGCAGGCCTTCGACAAGGACGGATGGCTTTATACTGGGTATATGCGTGCCACCATTACATATGAACAACTTTCCAACTTCGTTCAACTTAAATTTCTTGTCGAATGCCTATCATAAGGTAACCGTACTCACGGGACTCTGCTTGCTCTTCCTCGGCAGAATTGAATCAGTTTCAATTTGGACGAGAAAAAGTAAGCAAGTAATTTCCAACAAATGAAATTTTCTACCAATGACGGGAGTAGGTCAAGCGACATTTTTAGGATTATGCTTGCTTCTTCTCGTGCTTGGGAGTTCTGTGCTGGCGCTTGAGTAAAGCACACTCGTCTTTCAACAACGTCTTTTATTATCCAGCACCTCATTTAATAGAATTCAGACAAGAAGTCTACCAGTTAATACCGAAGACAATGGTACATACCATGTCACACTACTTGACCATACGCTATACTTGGAAAATGTGTAAATCCGCCACTGGGTCCAACATTGCACATCTTGCCTTGAGGTAACTAGGTACACATTTAAAACGTTTGTATCTGGTCCAAAATTCTTTGACCCTGATTTAATCTAATACATTTTTGTAGAAAAATATATTTTTCCAGACAAGCTTTTATAAAATCCATTATTGGTACTGTAAGCTGATCAAAATGGCAATCTTGGAGATCTACTATTAGTTATTAAGGATTTCCGTTTTCCACCTTCCGTCTCCATCATCAGATGAGCTCGTTCTCATTATATTGTATTGTCATCGGAACTTGACAGGCATGCAAAATTACAACTCAATTGAACAAGGGGAATTAATTTAAAATTCAGTTGCAAGATTTGACCCGAACAAACATTGTAAGTTAAATAATAGCTTGTAAAATGTTAGGGATTCACGACACACTGATATGTTGCACTAGTGTAGTTACATGGATAATTGCCCCGTAGTTACACTCGTGTGGAAATTAACGTAATTTCAGAGATAAGTTCAAGATAAGCGAAGACGGGTACGGGAGCATAGTCGGCCGGCTGAAGGACATCATCGTGCGAGGCGGAGAGAACATCGCGCCCAAGGAAATAGAAGACTTGCTGAATACGCATCCTGATATCATTGAGAGTCAGGTAAATTTTATGAAATTGTTACAGGGCTACAGTTCAAGGTTCTACTTACGAGTATTTCTCCGCTATAAGTGAAAGTATATATTTTGAAAGTATATGTCCCAACTTTTATGAGTTGCCCAGAATTATGAAAGGTCAAAATTGATCAAAATTGTAGATATTATCTTGTGTTTCGGAAAGACGGAAACAAGATTAGTAATAATTAACTCTATAGAAATAAGTAACAAGTAATCAATAACAGCAAAAACAAAATACCCGACTGCAAGATGTAGCTTAAGTCACGCAGGACGTAAAGAAAAATCCAACGACACTTCACTTGTCAGAATCGCTCAAGCCGTTTAGGCTAAAGGAGGTAGCATACAAACATACCTCCATACTCACATACTTATATACACCCCAAAACATTACCCTCCTTATTAGGTAGCTGGGTAAAAATTACAAAAATAACCACAATACGCTTACAAAAATTAAGCACATTAAATGAAGCTTAATTTAATTAAATTAAATTAAGTATATCATACTAGCTTTTACCCGCGACATCCTTCGCGTGGACCTAAAAAAGAATAGCCTGTGTCCGTCATATATGCAAATATTTAAGTCGATCCATTCAGCCGCTTACCCTTGAAAACGTGACCAACATCCAGGCATAGAGACCGAGAGACAGATAGATAGATAGACAGAGAGACAGAGTTACAGAGTTGTCATTTAAAATATTAGTAAGGACTTATTTCAACTGAACACCTACACGCGTTCTTGAGAAAAAGAGTCTTGACAAACAGACGACAACGAAGTGATCCTCATAATCCGGGTTCTTCTTCCTCTCCCAAACTCTCCATAACAGGGAGAGGGACTTCGTAGAGAAATCCGCGGCGAGGTCACACCTCATTGCCGATTCTGGCTGCCCCTAGGATCGGCGGCGTCTCAGCTAAGTGATCCTATAAGGGTGCCATTTTTCCTTTTGAGGTACGGAACCCTAAAAAGGCATACTTTTCAAGTGTAAGAGGCTCAAAGCTTAGTGAAAATCAAGCGCTAGTTTAAGTTTAAGTTGTCATATAATTTGATAGCTTCTCTTAAACCCTCAGGTGGTTGGAATATCAGATGAGAGATTGGGTGAAGAACTTTGCGTCGTCCTCCGCCTCCAAGACGGTGCCAAGTTGACGCTGGATGACGTCACCAAACATCTCACAGGCCACCTCGCCAGGTTCAAGATACCCAGGATACTGAAAGTGACAAACGAGTTCCCGAAAACAGTATCGGGAAAAATTCAGAAATATAGGCTTAGAGAATTGATTGAGACCGGAAAACTTTGATAAAAAAATTAAACACTGTTTCGTAAGATAACTTTGTTTTATTTCTAGTTCTGATGATATTTTGTTTTAGTTTCATCAGCTGTAGTTATAGTTGATAAATAAAATAAATATAAGTTATAAGCCGTGCACGTTCCGTTTACATTTTAATTCCTCGCTAGTAGGGTTTACTAAGGTACTAGGAATAAAATATAAATGAGGATAAATTAAAAAAAAAAAAAAGTTTTAAGAAAATCTAATATGAATCAGAATTACTTCCTAAACTTAGTCGTATCTATTGGAAGCCTGTTTGTTCTTTAAATTTCGGTAGCTTATCTGGGGGCACGGCGGTGGTGCCCCCGCCAAGTCGGGCAACACGGGCTATTGCTTTCGTAAGAAATGATTGTTATTTTGGAAAAAAAAATGATGACTTGTTTACGGATGATACTGATATTGATTTATTCGAAACGGTTTTATAGATTGGGCTTGTTAGATGGTCTGTAATTTTTGTTTTTTTTATGATTTGGACGTCGTTATTTTCTGTTTGCAAGATAGGAATAAGGTACTTTTAACAAAGATAACAATTACCTACATCTTTCTCTGTTGGTTGATTATATTGGAACAGATCGTGGCTTGGTACTTTACCTACGCTCTCGAGGTTACTTATGGAAGTAACAAAAGAAACGAGAAAAAAAAAATATAATAAAAAAATGAAAAAAAAAAGTTACAAAAATGACAGAGGTATTTGCCTAGTCAAATACTAATATTGGCATCAGACTACGGTTAGAGGGACATAAAACTCATTGAAAAAATATGATGTATATTAAATGGACCATGCCATTTTGAATTTCGAATAATATTTTCTTGTTTCATAATTTTACGTAGGAGGGTTTTAGTTTTTGAACTTATATTTTATTAGATATATATATTTTATAGTGACTTGCCTTGTGGCTCAGTGGGAGGATTCCGCCTTCTGAGCTATGGGTTGTGGGTTCGATGCCCATCGAGGATAAATATTTGTGTGATGAACATGGATGTTTTGTTTTTTGTCTGGATATTTTTATGTATTCTATGTATGTATTTACAAAGTACTAAAATAGTATTTATGTATTCTATTAGTTATCTGGTTCCATTAGAAACGTTTCGCTCATCGCGCGAAATTCAAATTTTATTGCGTTTTTTGTCAATTACAGCTTAATTACTAATCGTGGATTTATTGAAACCAATTTTGCGCCAGTAAATAAGTTGTTCTAAGAAATTACGGGTAAAATGATCATCTAGATAACATTGGTTTAGCTACAAATTTCAATAAGCTGATTTTCATCTTGGTTTTTGGTTTATCGAAAAATGTACCTACACTAGCTTTCAAATTGAATGTTTGGTTGGTGTAATGTCTTGAAACAATCTATTTATTATCGCAAAATTAATTTTCACGAACCTACGATGAGTAATTAAGCTGTAATTGACAAAAAACGCAACAAAATTTGAATTTCGCGCGCTGAGCGAAATGATGCACCTTAATGGATGTAGTACAATTGCCTATGCCACGCGGAGTGGGAAGAGCATCGACGATCAACATACTTAGACTGCCAAACTCATAACCCCTCGCCGTCAAATATTACTTTACTCCTTGTGATACAATATACTATCTATTCATACCATCTATTTAATAACGAGATTCCAGTATTCAATAAGTGCGCTTCTCATAGACTCAAACTACGAAAACCTATCCCAAAAAAAAAAAACGTAAAATAAAACGTGCATCCTCTACAGCAGCACAGAAATATATAATATTGACATGAAAAACATAATTTGTACAGCTACTTATAACACTGATCACGAATTATTAACAAAAAACAGCAAATAATTGGTTCTCAAAGTTAACAAATGTTTCAGAATCCCGAGGTAATTTTGTAAATTAAAGTATAACCGGCGGTTAAGTGGGAATCGTCATTTTCCCGTTTTTGAATAAGTGGCGGATAAAATTTGACGTACGACCATCGCCGTAATATTATGGTGTTCTGCCACTGATTCTAAAACAACGCACGCCATAATATTATGGTGTCTTGACACTCAAGGGAATTTCAGTTATCTAATGTAAAGTTTACTATGTATGTACAATTATTAGTAACAACATTTAACATTGTTTACAATGTTTTAGTATGCATGGATAAATCACGATAAACTGTGTTACGGGTAATTATGCGCATGAAAAAAAAACCTTGTCATCTTAATAACTAGTAGTTCACGCCAAACTGAGACCTCGCGACCCCTGTATCTTCACAACCCCTGGACCGATTCAGCTCATATTCGAACATTTGTATTGTATTGAAATGAACTACTTGCCTACAAAATTTCATAAATATCGGATCAAGTTATCATCGGACAAATAATGCGAACAAATGCCGATTTGTCCCAGTAAACTCTGAGACCTTCGCTTCGCTCGGTCAATCAAGTTTTGAGTATAACATAATTATCTAATAGTTTTTGACAACTATTAACCAGTTATTTATAAATTTGACGCAATGAAATAGATATTTTATGTACATTACACAATTATGTTTTGATTAAATCGAAAAGGTTATCCATATTTATCGTACTAAAATAATATACTTACTTACATGAAATAAATTAGAGATGCAAGGAGAAAAGAGTGACATTAGGTATCAAGTGACCGCTCAGTAATTCAAAATAGTAGTTCGCTATGAACTGTGACCTCGCAACACAACCCTTTTATTGATTTTGTTCTTAAATACCATTTTCAGGCCCACACTGCCGATTTAAGGAGGTCGCACCAATCTTATGCAGAGCTCGAAACGCGCGTTGTAGGAATTCAGTAAGGTTATAAATAATAATCTTTATACTTTGAACAACGCGCGTTTCGATCCTGCATAAGAATGGAACAAGCCTTCTTGAATCGGCAGCGCAGGCCGCAAAAAAATGTTTCATATTTTTATTTTTATATGTAATTTGGTAAAGAGACGAGCGAGTCGCTCACCTGATGTTAAGCTTCCCGCTCGCCCATAATAGTTCAGTGCCACCCAGAAGAGAAATAAAAATCTATGACAGTTTAAATTTTATTTAAAGTTTCTGATTGTATTTATCATCGCATTAATTACCATCATTATCTATATTAAGTCCGAGAGCCCACTGCAGATTTGTTTACATGACGCGACATTAACGTAGAATCCATGACAGAATGTTAGATAATATAAATAGTGATAGTCCATATGAGTGAAATTTTGTTCTTCGAATCACTTTAAAGCACATGAAATGCTGTTAATACCTGGTACCTACCAATTTTGGTTATTTAAGTCACCTTATATAATTTCAAAATCAAAGCAGTCTTTTTATCAATAGCAATTAGCCTTTTTACTAAAAGAGAGTCAGAGCATCCTCTGCACTTTTCCCCTGCATCACTTTTGGCGCTTCTATTCCTGACGCATAATGTCAACTTCAATGAGGTCGCCTGCCAAGTACTTCTGACTATTTGGGAGCTACCTGGGTTCTTTGGCCTATCTACACTATTGAATGGCAAAATTATACCACGAGCATAAAATGACATCATGTGAAATAAATTCTTTTCTGACATCCCGATCACGCAATTTATAATAATAAATAAAATAAATATTGGTGGACGTTTTTCACACACATATAGCCCCAATCTAAGCAAGCGTGTACAATGGGAACAAGAGAACCGATACAATACATAAATACGTTTTAAAAAAAAAAAAAACATAGGATACATAGAATCACTCAGATAAAGAGCTACCATACAAATTCGATGTTCATCACACAAATGTTTCTCCTGGGTGGGAATCGAACCCACAACCTTGGGCCATTAGGAACCCACAGCCATAGTTCAGAAGGTGGAAATATTCCCACTGAGCCACAAGGCTAGTCAATGTAATGGCTAGTCAATGTCAAGGACAACGTTATGTCACGTAAGCAAACTCTGCAGCGGGCTCTCGGACTAATTCGAGATTCGCGCTCCAGTATATATCGTATATACCTACAAATTAGTATCAGTGTTTATACTATAAGAGCGTGGAATGCTAGTCTTTACTGGTGAAATAGAAGTTTCGAAAAGCTGCTATGATTCTGCAAGCGCTGGTTTTGTTCTGTGCAGCTGTGCTGCTGACCAGCCTCTGCTGTCGGGTAAACTACAGCGGGAGGTTGATACACAAAATCCCCGGCCCGAAAGGCATGCCTATCTTCGGGAATGTTATGGATATTCTACTGCATCCTGGTATGTTCAATTTAAGGGTTACCTATTTGTTTTATAGGTATTTGGCAAAAAATGTAGAGCCAGCCATAGTTTTATTTTAAACGAAAACCTAAGATACCTAGATAATTTATCAAAAACCGACAACCTATAATAGAGGGAATTAAATAAAATAAATAAATAAATATTGGTGGACGTTTTTCACACAGCGCCATCTAGCCCAAAACTAAGCAAGCTTGTACTATGGGAACCAGATAACTGATAGAATACATAAATACATTTTTTTTGTTTGTAAATACATACATAGAATACATAGAAACACCCAGACAAAGAACAAACATCCATTCCATTCCATTCTGTGCATGATATACATTAAACTTCATCTTCGATTCAAATTACACTTGATATTATTTTTTTAATAGGTTTTTTCATCATTACAGTACACATAAAATAAATCAACAAAAAAGTGATAACTCGTTGAATAAATAAAACCTAAACGAATTATATTTTTTTCTGGATTAATTTAAAAAATAAATTACTGAAAAATACTGGGACAATATGATCTTTACCTTATTTTTACTTTTAACATAGCAATACTTAACTTTTGTTATTTTAAGCGAAACAATTTGATAACTGTTTTCAGCCAAATGTTCGGGAGCACATTATTTAAGCACATGCAAAATTGATCTTCACAGACAGACAGAAGGACAACAAAGTGATCCTGTACACATTAACACTAGAAAGAACACAAGTTTTGTAAAATCAAAACAAATCGCCGGTGCAGTTATTTGAATGCTTCTTCACCTGTTCCAGAAACGCTGTTCGCGTTCCTGCGAAAGATGCACCGAGATCACGGCGATATTGCCGTGATTAAGAGCTTTTTCTTTAGATCAGTCAACCTCTACTCCCCTGCTGATTTTGAGGTAGATAATTACTTGCTATCTCGTTCGTACTTTATCAACAATTGTTTTTTTAAATATAAAATTGCAGAGAAATTAAAAAAAAAATCTTTAGTTTTATGACAATTTTCAACTTATTTTCCATGGTTTAACTCATGGGTTTCCATGAGTTAAAAATGTAAAATACAATAACTATAAAATACGATTACGATGATTTATTACGATGGAAATGGAATCCTCTAAATTCGCAAATAAACGAATACACATAACTATAATATTGTAACTTTGCGACACCCTTACATACAGGGTCCATGTATACATAGTAGTAGAGTATATTCATAAATTATATACATCATGATGGGGTGCAGCGAATTTTTTTTTTACCCCCCTTTACATGTATGGAGCTACCCTTATTTTACAAAAAAATTTTTTTTTTTTATATTTTGAAACTTTTGGTCTATACTTAGACTATCGTTGTGCAAAATTTCATGCATAAAAGTTTATAACTTTAAAAGTTATAAGGCTGTAAAGGATTCAGACAGACGGACGGACGGACAGAGAGATAGACGAACTTATAAGGGTTCCTTGTAGTACTACGGAACCCTAAAAATGGTGGATTTGTTCGTGAACGTGCACGAGTGTTGGTGTACAGTATAATGTTGTGAAACATTTCCAAAACTCCATAGAAACCTTTAGTAAAGTCTCCACCACTTTACTGGGGCATGACGTGGACTTAATCGTAACTTACTTTGCTCGACTTAGACTATGACTGATACTTATTTTAGTTGTTAAATATCACTTGAAATATTACAATACTTGACACTGGCTAAATACACAACGTGTGGAGACATAAAAGAAAAGAAAAGGAGCTCATGAGATTTCTACTTGTTTGATTATTGCAGGTGATACTATCATCAACGAAGTTCAATGAGAAGAGACTACCTTACAAGTTTTTGGAACCTTGGCTTGGTCAAGGACTGTTAGTTAATAATGGTAAGATTCAATTTTTAGTATATACCGCACTAGCTGTAACACGCAACTTCGTTCGCAGGCATACAAAAAAAATGTAGCATATGTCCGTCTCCTACCCTTAAGCTATGGCTATGCAAAAATTCAGGTTGAGCAGTTCAGCCATTTTACCCGTGATAACGCGACAAACACCCAGACAGAGAGACAGAATTACTTTGGCATTTATAGTATTAGTTAGGATATTAACTACAGAAAACAAACTACATTACTTCATTTTAATGTTCTAACCCGGCAGCCTCTCTCGAGAGCCAGTTCCCATTGTCTCAGTCCCCGCAAAGAGTGCTTTCCTCCAACTTTGGTGACCAACGATCTCGTAATGTGGTATCTGTACATGGTTATTGGTAACTAGCCGAAAAGCTTTCGTAAGCAGCAGTTTTTTTTTTTCGGGAGATAATTTCATTTTGTAGTTCCACACGAGTCGTGGGTAACAGAATCGCGGGTAGTAAAATCTTTAATTAGTTAATTATTTCTATCGAAATATGTAAAATAACGAAATTGTTAACCTACGATAACAGGAGAGAAGTGGCATCACAGAAGGAAGCTGCTCACTCCCGCTTTTCACTTTAACATTTTGAAGAAGTTCACACGAACCTTCAACGATCAGACGTCGGAAATGATCGAGCGCATCCAAGAAGAGACCGAGAAAGACAGGACAGAGATAATGCCGCTGATCATGAAACACACCCTCAGGATAATGTGTGGTGAGTTTTTTTTTTTTTTTTGTATGGCTAAGTTGTTGGTCTCGGTTGTTGGCCTCGTTGGTGGTCAAAAGGCGTTGAGCCCTAAAACTATTAGTATTACGGCGCGAGGGTGACTAGCGCAAGGGCACCGCTACGGTACGAACTTCCACTTGGGCTGTCACCCGGGAAGGGGATATCAGACTTGCCCTGGCACCCCGGAAGGGGTGTGCCCTGGTTGTCCTGGAACCTATTATCTGTTTGATAATTTAGGTCGGTGTATGATTGTTTGCCTTTAGTAACCGGCGCCTATATCAAATCCTGAATACTTCCTGTTGGCAGGGACTGCCGGATAAGCTGTGCCGTGGGATAAGATTTCGATCCCATTATAGATTGACCCTGCAGCCAAAATATACTCCTCGCACTGTTCTTCGTTGCCGCGAATATTGGCGAGGCGGCCAGACACTGCTCCCTAAACATATGTATTTTTTGATTAAAAACTTAAAAAAAAACACTTATACAAGGTGTTATTGAAAGATGAGACAATATACAACTTTAACTATGGGACCAAACCTGAAATCTCGGAAAAAATCAGCTGTTCCATAAAAAAATGTCAATGACACTCGACACAATGTATGGAACGGCTGTTTTATTCCACGATTTCAGGTTTGGTCCCATACTGAAAGTTGTTCATAATATCATATACATCTTTCCATATTGTGACACCCTTCAGTAACAACCTGTATATCTTTCGACAACTCTTTCAGAAACATCAATGGGAACAACAATGCACGAAGATATCCGATCAGTGTCAAATAAATACTTGACAGCTCTTAACGTACTTGGCCATTGCTTGGTTGAACGGATCACCAGAATTTGGTGGTACATCGACCCGATATTCCAAATGACGCGTGTAGCCCACATACAAAAATCTGCATTGAAAGACCTGCACAGGTTTACTAAACAGATAATTCAAGAACGAAGGGAATATAGGCAGAGCAATGGTATCGATAATATGATAGAGGACGATGAGATCTATGGAAAGAAAGGCAGGGTAGCCATGTTGGATCTACTGCTGGACCAAGAGCAACAAGGGCGCATCGATGAAAATGGTATCAGGGAAGAAGTTGATACATTCATGTTTGAGGTATGGTTTCTTTAAAAAAAAATCTGTAAGGATCTTTCTATTATTAGGAACATACTACCGAATACTGAAACGTTTGTTAACTTTGACGACAGATTAAGCCTGTCATTTGTCATTTGCATAGTGCCAGACAAAGGCAGCATTAGAATTAGTCTGTTGTCAAAGTTAACAAGCGTTTCGATATTCGGGGGATAGAGCAACACTGGCCTCCGGCCGACCCGGGTTCAGGCCGGTACCGAGTAGCTCAATGATTAGGAATAACTTTTACTAGATATAAACCATATCTAAAATCGCAAAAAAGTGTGCTGATTCACGCAGAAATTTAATTTCATACACATTCAAAAATATTTTTTTTATTTCAGTTTCGGTCGAATAGTAAAAGCAGTTCATAATTAATGAGTTAACTCTTTTCGGCTTGGTGCTACCATTTAGCCCAGTCAATTTAGCGTTCGTCCCGGAAGTAGGTAACTAATAACAGGTTTTTTTTTACTGTCCATTATTTGAGGATCAACCTCTCATATTTATATACAATAATTAAACTAAATGCGTATCCGGAACAGACTCAAATTTTACATTTTGAAATATCGACTCTATTTGCGCTATGTTAGAGTCTATTTCAGATGACGATCGTAAGCACGGCAGTGAGTCGTCGACGACGGTAATGTATTTTTGCTCAAACATAAATGCTATTTCTATGTTTCGTTCCTCCAGACTGTTTAATTTAATATTGATTCTACGTCAGCAAATTATACCAAACACATTTTTATATTCATGTTATGAACTATGTTCGGATCCTCCTGCTAAGTCCCGTAACTCTTCTGGGCTACATTCTGTATTGCCCGTCCCTGTATAAATTGTTATAGGTACTCACTGATAAACCCTGGATAAGCCCAAATTATTACTAAATCAAACCTGGGCGTGTCCTAAAACTGCGACCAAAAACACCGGTGGACGGCCAGCAGCGTCCTCTTACTAAATGGTGAGCGTTCGGCAATCCCCAAGCTGCCTGCCAAGCGTGGAGATTATGGCAACCCATCCATTTTCTAAATCCCCTTAGAAAATGGGTGGGTTGCCATAATCTCCAGGCCTGGTTCAGATGTGGCCGTCTTTAGGCTGATGATGATGATTACTAAGCTGACAAAATTCCTGTCGTATCTGTTAAGTATAAAGTATGTATCTAATATCAAAATTACATGGATTTTAAAATAGTTAGCATTCAAGTTTATGTTTTGTCAGTATTATCTTTTCATGCGGAAATAATTATTGATAACAGAGAAGCAAAGATTAGGTCAAAGAGTACGTTTGATTAGTTTCTCTTTTTAGATTAGGTACAATGTAATGATTTTATACAAAAGAGCAAGGCACGTTCAGATGGCTGGTCTAGCTGGGTAATTGGCTCATTGTACGAAAATGATTTCTATCTGAAAATGTTTTTTTTATATAAGAATGGAAGAATATATACCTAAAAAAAGATAATATCTAAATTGTATGCAACAAGGTCAAAATATTTGTTTTGACGTGAACGTTGAGGACGTTTGAGAAAAGTAACAAGGCGAAAATTTGGCATTTATGGACTCACATAGATCCCATTTCGTTACCTATCAATTTCTCTAAATCTTGATGATCCGAATATTTCTTGCCCCAACGCGTAGCCCTGTATTATCAATACCCATAATTTTAATTTGCAATGCAATACAAAATCAACAAATAAGACATTTTATCGAAAATACATATTACTCTAATTACACCAAAACGATACTTCTCATCATAGAAAAATCCAGAACAATATAAATAACAATAACAACTCCGAAAAATCAAACACTTTGGGTATTAGATTTACAAAAAAAAAAAACTATAATATCGCCGAGTTAACAACACGGTTTCGCACCAAGATTTGCCAGCAACAGTATTTTCTAAGCCGAAGTAAAATGCCTCTTGGCACTTAGTTTTCTTCCCACTAATGAAATCATACTAATATTATAAATGCGATTTTGTGTATAAGTCTGTATAAGTATGTAAGTGTGTTTGTTCCCGTTAAACTCTGTAACGGCTGAACGGATTTGAATGAAATTTGGTATGGAGGTAGCTTATTCCCTGGATTATCATAGGTACTTTTCATTATGGAAAAATATTCGGTTTCTGTAGAATAGCTGGTGAAGCCGTGGGGCGCAAAAATTAAATTAAATTCAAAGCACTTCAGGAGAAACTACAACCAATCTACAATCATTTTCTATTTTACTAATTTAAAAGTGGACAATGAACACGGGTTTATACTGTCAATACGAATCAATAAGAATGTAATATGTGCCTAATTTTACAAATACTTGCGGCTTATGGACGGCCCAACGGCCACCCAGCTGCACCATAGCCTACTGCATACATTAGAAAAAAGTGAACACGTCTAACAAATACTTTCACACCAATGATACAACCTTTTGTGTCTGACTATATCTATGCGTATTTCATTCAGAAATATTGGCAGCTTAAGAGGTCCAATAGCGTCTCTACCGCTCCAAAGCCTAGTGCTATATTTACTTTAGATTATGATACTCCTAGAAAAATAATTCCCAGATTTCAAAAATTATGTATAATTTCCCTAGGAAAAACAACAACTCGGAGACCAATCCAATAGGCCAATCGGTTCGGCCAATTAAAAATCGAACTTCAACAATTTCGAAATTTCGATAGGTTCCCATTTCATTTCAAAGCCTGGTTTCATTTAATTTTTATTTCCCTTAATAATAATGCATGCTGACATGCAGGCTTCGTTCACATTTCCGGGTTCATCCATAAATATTCCATTCATAAAGTCCTTCCTTTCTGACCTGTGTAGTAATATGCCATTTTATAACTGTTTAATGAATACCTAGTACGACAATCCTGGACGGCTGTGTCTTCCGGTATCGAAATATCGGAAGTAGCAGCGTAGGCAGGCCTCCCACTAGGTGGACCGACGTCATTGTGAAAGTGCGAGCAACCGGTGGATGCAAGTGGCAGGTTGTCGATCGGTGTGGCGTTTTAAGGGCGAGTCCTATCTCCAGCAGTTGACGTCTTTCGGCTGATGATGATGATGACGATGACGAAATCCTGTTTTTTCTGCTTTTCAGGGTCACGATACGACTGCTATGGCTCTGAGCTTTATGATTATGAGAATCGCTAATGAACCTGAAGTACAGGTAGGTTATATTTGTGATATAATTATGTAGATACTAAACATTTTGTAAGTCAATAAAAAATAATTAGAAGATTAAGAAAATATTTATTCAATCACGAGACTTAAAATAAAGAGTTTAAATTCGCTAGATAAAACAGTACTGCATCACCTCGTCGCTAAAATGTGTCTCTGCTAATTCGATTTTACGTATTTTAGAATAGGTTTTTTTTAATTTTCGGCTTCACGAATTCTCGACATGATTTTTCTCGCCTCGCCTTGTGGATTTCTCGACATTTCGGAACTGGAAATCTCGAGCTAAAACCCTCACACCAATGCATCAGCCAGCGACGTGGCTTGCCATCAAGAGCTAAATTAAATTCCGTAACATTTTTCGTATCAAAATTCTACCTACAGGAAAAGATACACGATGAGTTGAACCGGATCTTCGGCGACTCAGACCGAGAGCCCAAAATGGAAGACCTCGCCGAATTGAAATATCTGGAATGCTGTATCAAGGAGTCCCTCCGTCTGTATCCAAGCGTGCCTTATATCGCGCGTTTTATTGCTGATGACGTCACACTGAGTAAGCTTTTCTATGTGTTATTCAGAAATAACTGAATAGCTACATAGCTGTTCCCTGCGACAACTTTAAAAAAAAAACTCATAAAGTAAATTGTTCCGCTTTTTCTAGTTCCCGTCCGTTGTTTATAGCAACGCAGGCCTCCAGCTACCGCCGGCGCTTCGGGAGTAAATATAACCTATTTACTTGTTGATCGCAGAACTACTAATATAAATGATATTGTCAGCAGTTACTTTTTTTTTCTATTATTTTTTGGCTCCACACGTTGTGTATTTAGCCAGTGTCAAGTATTGTAATAGTTCAAGTGATATTAAATAAGTCAAAATTAAAATAAGTCTCAGTCATAGTCTAAATCAAGCAAAACAACTCACAGTCAAGTCCAAGTCATGCCCCAGTAAAGTGGTGAAAACTTTACTAGAACCTTCTATGGAGTTTTGGAAACAACATGAAAAGTCACGTTTCAAGACATTATACTATTCACCAACACTCATGCACGATCACGAACACTTAATGAATAAAAATCCACCATTTTTACACATTAACTCTCGAAATAACACAAGTTTTGGAAAATAGTTTAATGACGCGACATGACTTCTTCACGTTCCCGCCAAAATTCTCAGCAGTTACTTTTAAACCAAGCGGTGTGTTGGTTTTAACCACAGATCACACCCTAGATTCCGCATTCAGGACGCTCGAAGCGCACCACCCATCAGTCTAAATACACCTATAAATAATTACTCTGATTGGTTGATTGTTAGGCGCGTGTAGGCGTAAACTTGACATAGCCAATGAGAAGGCTTGGTCGCACTCCCCGCGACCCGCGCCTTCCTCAAACTTTGGCGAGTTTTTGTAGGAACAACGAATCTCGTAATGCGGTATCTAGTGTGATCTGTGGTTTTACCCACAGATTTCTCCCTATTATTAATTTAAGTCTTTGGTTAACCATGGTTTAACTATCTAACAAAATCGCGTTATTTTCGTTTACTACTTTCTATTAAAAGTCAAAAAGAAATCAAAAATCATTTATCAGTATTAGAAAACTACTAACTAACAACAGGTTAAGTTCAGGGTTTAGCCGATCAACTTAATCATGCTATTTTTCTTCAAAATATCTAAAAAAAACCTTTTTAGGGTTCCGCAGTACTACTATGAACCCTTATAAGTTCGTCACATCCGTCTGTATGTCTGTTTTTTTTTTGTTTTTTTATTGTTGCTCCCATCATGTCAAGAGGGGATGAAAACAATTCACGGTGTCGTTGAATATGTAATATGAAGTTAATAATTTTGAAAGAATAAAACAATCATAATTCTATATAATAAGGATGGCCACATGTTTTTTTTTTTTGGCCTGACATGCTCTTAACAAGTTATTTCTTATTTAATTTATTGCGTCTCGAAGTTTGATTTAATTACCTGTAAGATAAAATCACGGATGTAATTATGTATGTTATCATGCTGAAGCTAGCCTAGAATATTTCGTAGAATTTTAAGCCATCTTTCATAAAAATGTAAAATTATAGTTTTATACAACGATAATATTTTTACAAAATTTTAAGTCGATGGCTGGGTTTCTAAGAAATAACCACAACGTGAAATTGATACTTTATGCCCTACTAGCTGCGTCTGGTTTCACCCACTATTCTACAGAAGCCTAATACTTTTCCGGGATAAAAAGTAGCCTATGTGTTAATCCAGGGTCCAAATTTCATTCACATCCGTTCAGCCATTACAGAGTTGAACGGGAACAAACACACTTTACATACTTACCTACTTACACATAAACTTTCGCATTTATAATATTAGTGTGATAACGTCTCTTCCAGGCGGGTACAAGGTGCCAGGCGGCACAGTCTGCAACATGCACATCTTCGACGTGCACCGCCGCGCGGACATCTACCCCGACCCTGACCGGTTCATTCCTGAACGGTTTCTGCCAGAGAATGTGACGAAGCGACACCCGTATGCTTATGTGCCGTTCAGCGCCGGCCCTAGAAACTGCATAGGTTTGTGCTGTTGTAGAGTTCTATTATTAAGATTAGGTACGTACGTGACAACAACGCGATGTCATCTAATTCACAGTTCAAAAATGTGCGACCGCATCCGAGGCTCCCATATCGGCTTATTTAGCCATGAGCGGAGATGCATCCCATCGGTACCTACGCTAAAATCATTATTTTTTGTAGCGTTCGATTGGATGCACCTCCGTCTCTGCATTTGTATCTCTTGTAGAAGTTGCTAGACCAATGATGCTGATGGTTGTGATTAGGGTGAAACAGGTATCTAATAATGGAAGAGGGTAGAGGAAGCATATTATTTAATATGCGAAAATTTGTGTGTAAGTGTGTGTTATTCCCGTTCAACTCCGTAACGTCTGAACGGATTATAATGAAATTTGATATGGAGCTAGCTTATACCCTGGATTAACACATAAGCTTTTTATCCCGGAAAATGTTCGGTTTCTGTAGAATAGCGGGTGAAACCGCGGGGCGCAGTTAACTATTTATATTTATGCGCAATTGGGTGAAAAACATTTATATAATTTTCCGATTTCAATTTTTGATTTTATTTACGTTTACATTATTCATGTTAAAGAGAATAAAAATATTATTTCAATGATTTGATTACGGAAGAGTTTTTTTACTATGTTGTGAAATATAAATAATCTGATTCCAGGTCAAAAGTTCGCCCTTCTCGAGATGAAGACGCTGATGTCTGGTCTGCTGAGGAGATTCCGCCTGGAGCCTGTCACGAAACCAGAAGACTGCCAGTTCATATGTGATATCGTTCTTCGGGTCAGGAATCCGATATACGTGCAGTTCCGGAACAGAAAGAAATATGTTTAGACTTTGGATATAAGTCAATAGGCTATCAAGTTTTTTGTATAACTTTCGCCAAAATTCATATTAGTACCTAATCATTACAGCAGATTTTTTTATTTAAATTTTCATACTTCTTAAATTATTTGTTTAAAATTTTAATATAAAAAGCTACGAAATATTAATTTAAAACACAGAAGAGAAAAAACATTTACTTCTAGATCTTTTCTGTGATTTAAAATAAATAATAGAGTTATATTATTATTATTATTACTGAATCCACCTCAAAGAAGTCAAAATCAAAATGAAAATACTATGAAACATTAATATTCCATAAAGAAAATTATTCTATTAATCAAATTGTACCTAATGGCCTCGATTTTGTTCTACCACTCACTGAACTAAACTAATCTGACAGGACTTAAAATTATGTGCATCTCTTTTCTTTTCAATATGTGAAAAGAGGATGGAAATAGTTTCATATAAAATTCAAATTTAGTTTAGTTAAGAAAATGGTAGGTAATAGAATCGACGTCATTTAATGCCTTTTCAATTTTCGTCCCTTACTTCGAAGACCATAATTTGTTCTTAAAAGTTTTATGTTTTCTTATTAGTCTTTCTTTGTTCTACCACAGAATAGATAATAGTGCATCTACTACCGAATTCGAAACACGACGAAAAAAATCTTATCTTAGCAATCAAACAGTATAAGTAATCTATGTCAATATTTTATTTTCAAATATTTGTAAGATACCACATATGAGATCGCTCCGTTTACCTAATGAACACGTAGACAAAAGTAAGTAATAAATACATTTCTACATAAAGCCAGGAATAGAAACAATACAGTACTTACTTAGAATTTTATTTTAGTACGAGTATATTTAGCAAACACATATCCACATAAATAACGTGGCTTACCCCCGAATACTGAAACGTTTGTTAACTTTGACGACAGATTAAGTCTGTTGCTGCCTTTGTCATTTGCTTAGTGCCAGACAAAGGCAGCATTAGAATTAATCTGTTGTCAAAGTTAACAAGCGTTTCAGTATTCGGGGGCTAGTGCCGCGGATATGTGTGGAAGCCTACATTGAACATCAGCCATGTCCGCCCAATTACACCAATATTCACAATTGCACATTGCACAGTATTGCACTGCACAGCAGTCTGTGGCAGGATAGTCGTGCTACACGTGCACCATTGTTCCGATTGCTCTGTTGTATAGTTCTGGGCGTTGTTGTTGGCCTCTGACTTTTTTATTCCATAGTGCCTGGAATAAAACAAAATTTAAAATCTTATGTTGATAAGGTACATACTTCGATGAGTAATTTATTCTTTACTAGCTGCGCCCCGCAGTTTCACCCGCTATTATAGGGATTATAAGGGATACAAAGTAGCCTATGTGTTAATCCAGTATATAAGCTACCTCCATATCATCCAAATCCGTTCAGCCGTTACTGAGTTGAACGGGAACAAACACATTTACATACCTACTTACATACAATAAAATATAACTTTATTAAACATCAAAAAGACAATAAAACTTAAATATAAACAATACTAGAAAAACCGGTAGTATAATGGGCCCTATCGCCTAAAGCGATTTCATCCAGACAACCTTGCGATGGACAGAATTATGAATGAAAAACAATACGGTCGGTGGTGTAGATATCTACTTAAAAATGTTTTAAACAAGAAACAGTATCTGAAAATACCGGATAGAATATATTTTTTTAACTGTTAGCGAACTTCACACCTTATTTAATTTCGGGATATACCTTCAGCGATTGCCGAAACTTGGTGGACATCAAGCTGAAGAGCAGCGGGTTGAGAACGGCGCTGAACCAGTTGTTCAGGGCTGAGACCTTGTACCAGAAGGTCCACCACTGGAAGAAATAGGCGTACATGATAAAATAACGATAAAATGAAACAAGAAAATATTATTCGAAATTCAAAATGGCATGGTCCATTTAATGTTCATAGTATATTTCCAATGAGTTTTGATGCCAAGGCAAGTGACAGTTGACTATTCGGCAACTGGGCAAACAACAACTGGGCAGTCGGGTAAAAGCTTCATGACGGAACGGTTGTGATGTTACGCTGGTGTATGTATGAGAGCCATTTTATTCCAAAATGGCTCTCCAGATTTTGATGCAGCTATTTCTACTTGAAAGCTTGTTCAGTTTTGTTGCGATTGTTCTTATCGATGCGGCTTAAAAGTTCTGAACTCTTTTTTTCGTTTGATGTTTCCACAATGTTTCTTTTAGATTCATATCTACTTGTGAATAAATCGTTGGCCCACATGTATTAGTATTCTATCTGTCCTCAATACGGACTTTATTAATTAGCTGATCTAAGTTGTTTCAGTCGTTATTTGAATTTAATCGATAGCACAGAATCCTACTATTATTATTATAGGAATATCTTCAATAAATATGACGTGTGCATGTACTGCCTTGTTTCCAATTTTATCAAAGTTTCTAATTGTGAAATATGTATAGGTTAACTCTATTCAAACTACTAGCTAATTGCGCACTGGTTTAATGACAGTTAAGTATGGCGCGGTCGCAGCTGCGCCTCAGGTAAATATCTATATGTCTATATATAATTATCTAAAAACAAAAAAAAAATTGTAAAAAAAAATATATATGTAAAATATGTTCACTGTTGGCGTTTCTCAATAAATAAATAAATATCTATACATAACACTAATCAATAAAACATATTGAAATTCTTTTGAGAAATTTTTGCTTGTCTTTCTAACGGTTTTAAATTCAATAAATACTATTACCAAACCGATGAAAACTTTTAGGTACCTTGTCTACCTCGAGGAGTTGCTTGGCGTCCCAGGCGAAGATGAAGATCCTCATTGAGAAGAATGGAACCCAGCATACCAGGAATGACACCGTCAAAGCTACTGAACAATAACATGCCATTTACGTCATCGCTACCTCGTTTGCACTTTTTCAACATTATTTTTGTATATAAAAATTACAGAGAGGAAATGAAAAAATATTAATAATTTAGTGTGGTTAAACAATTTTAGGCAGCGTAGGTAATCCTCCCACTAGGTGGATCGACGACATTGTGAAAGTCGCGGGCAACCGGTGGATGCAAGTGGCCCGTTGTCGGTCGGTGTGGCGCTCTAAGGGGGAGGCCTATGTTCAGCAGTGGAAGACGTATGTCTGATAATGACGATGATGAAGCAATTTTCATGTTATTATTTATTATTTTGGCGAAGGAAAAAATAGTTTTTTTCGAGTATTTTTTCTTTTACTTCGCCAAAGTTTTTTTTTATAATGAACATTGATTTTTATTAGTAGTAGTTGTGAGCTTTTGTAGTGGTACCGGCTCTAATATATAAGGGTAACGAGCGCAGTGCCTTGCCGCGCATGCGCGTGCAAGTTCAATATTCTGGCTGGCACTGAACTGTTATGTGCAAGCGTGACGCTTAACATCAGGTGAAACACTTGCTCGTCTCGTCAACGAGTACCGTAAAAAAAGTATCAAACACGATTACGAGAATCTTTTGCTATTTAAAAACCCGGGCAAGTGTGATTCTGACTCGCGCGCCAAGGGCTCCGTACAAATTCGTTTACGTAAAATTATTATTTATCTAACTATAAACATGAAAGCACCGAACATTGCTTTAACGAAAAGATAAGTCGGGTTGAAGGACAAACTTAGCTTTGTACTTTAAAAAACGATCTCCTATGACTCACGGTTAATTCTCTCACTACAATTACAAGTTTGTAACTGCAAAGTAAAATAGCTGATATAAATACAAATCAACGATTTTCACGATTTTTTTCTATACTTGAGCTGTAAAACCTTGCTTCTTGCCAAATTTCATTATTCTATGACAACAGGAAGTACCATAGGGTTTTACTTATTTGCGTGTGTCAAAATATGCGGCAAAAATTGCCGTATTTTTGACTGCGTTGCCTTAGAAGCTTGATTTTTTCACAGCTCTAAAGGGATGTAGACTAAAGTATTTGATATTAATTTTAACTTGATACCTTTACGCGTTTCTCAAAAAAAGGATCTTGACAGACAAACAAAGCAATGATACCATGAGGGTTCCATTATTTTTTTGAGTTAGAAAACCCTAAAAATATAACAATCAAAATGTAAGCAACATTACGTTCAATTGGTAACATCGAAGATGTTACTTTCTAAGGATTTCATAAAATTTAGTCGAATGAAGCAAGTTTTATGTACTTTCCAAAGTAAATGTACTTACTAATAAGTTTGTTGACTTTCCTTGTGTTGTTTCGATGATTGAAGACCCTCGCCTTCTTCGAGGCCTTTTTTTGCACAACATTCATTTGGAACGCGATCATAGCATACACAAACGTCATTATACCCAGAGGAACAACGAAGGTAATTACAGCGAGCACTCCGTTTATAATCTTAGCAAAATGTGTAGGCACTATGAAGCACAAAGAAGCTTTCTTAGTCTGTATCAAGCGCACAGTCCATATCTCCGGAAGAGACTCAGCTATCGCAACAATCCAAATGATCGCTATAATCTTCATGACTCTCCGCCAAACGGGAGCAGACTGCTTCATCAGGGGGTAGCATATTGCCACGTACCTCTCCACCGCTAGAGCAGTCATTATCAGGATCCCGTTGTTCCACAAAGCAACAACCAAGAAGAAATGTATTTTACACGTTATTTCTCCAAACGAGTATTGGAATAATTGGTATTCTGATCCGAAGAGCTCGTGAATCTCGAGTATAATCGAGATCGCCACGAGCAAGTCTGACACAGCCAAGTTGAACAGATAGTAGTTGGTCGCAGTGTGCATGGTTTTGTCGTAGTAGATGACGATGCAGGTCAGCAAATTGCCCACGAGACCAACAACGAAAATGAGCAACATTAGCGAGAGCTGGAGCAACTGTGTCCACCTAGATTCTTCGCTTAAAACCTGCCCCAAAACTTCTGACCACTTTTTAACGTCTATATCACCAGTTGCAGTTACGTTTTGCATTTTATCTATTTCTGTTAATTTGAGGGTGTGATCGTAGTCAGTAACGCACTAGTATTGAGCCAAGACTTAAAAGAGCGCCCATAACAGGATCGTAATAACTCTTGTTTACACGCTATGCGTAATAAGATAACTAATAAATTAATCATTGTTTGTGCTGAAAGTACACACGAGATTACTTAATTGGATTAAAAGAAAGTTTGCTTATGAACGCTAATGGTGATACTACGCGTCGCCTTTTTCAACTCCATGTTATATCGTACGGGCTTATCGAGCATGCATTGATCCACCTGTAAGCCTTCCATCCTTAGTAGATACCTTTTTTTTTTTTTTTTTTTTTTCTTTTTCCTCCTAAGAGGATTTTGGCGTCGCACGTCTTATGCATTTGCCAGTGTCAAGTATACATATATATTCCCAAGTTTTGTTAGATATTATCAAATAAGTCATAGTCACGGTCAAAGTCGAGCAAAGCAAGTCACGGTCAAGTCCAAGTCATGCCCCAGTAAAGTGGTGAAAATTTTACTAGAGCCTTCTATGGAGTTTTGGAAACAACACGAAAATTCACGTTTCACGACATTATACCATTCACCAAACTCGTGCATGTACTCGAACACTTAACGGGTAAAAATTCACCGTTTTTACACATTAACACTCGAAATAACACAAGTTTTGGAAAATATTAAAATGACGCGACATGAATTCTTCACGTTCCCGCCAAAAAACTCAGTAGATACCTTATTACTAGGTATAAGACTAGAATTATAGAGGTTCTTAAATGTAGGTAGTAAATAATAGGTTTTAATTTATTATACCAAACCTCGCGTTGTTTAATTAATTATACACGTTTTAAATTTTAAGTTTACAAATATTTTAATGCTTTAGGAATAACAGTTATTCACTTACTGAAATTACACATTGAAGTAGTTTAGCTGCTGCTTAGTGCAATATAAATAACAAATCAATGAACTTGCATAAAAATACAAAAACACTTACATGTCTATCACGTCAGAATCCTCACTGCCAAAAATTTCATGAAAAAAATAGACTGCGACAGCTTGTGTCACACTAGTCGTAAGTTTTTGTGATCATTAAAATATAAAGTTTGACCAAAGAAAGCCTGTATTTTATCTATGGTAATACCTACGATACGAAGGCATGTTACAGTACTCAGCAACAGTGCACTCAGTCATCTACTTTTCAGCAAACACAAATTTATCAAAAAAACACTACAGGCCAATTACTATAACCAAAAAATGGATTATTAGCTTCCGAGCAGTTGAGCAAAGGATCGCTTAATCCAATTAATCTTGTGAGCGTGGTCTTCACGGGCGGTTATATTATTGCGACACTAATGACGACTTACACTTAATGATAGATACTTAAATATGGCAGGCGACTCTTGAGCGTACACATCATTCGTCGAATTACACTAATAAGTACACACCTACGTTTTTTTTATTAAAGCTTCACATTAATAACTACATTATTACTAATAATGTTGTATAGTTGTAGTAGTTGTACAGCGCTGCGTCTACGGGACTTCTTTCATGAAAAGCAATCTAAACAAGAATTCCAATAAGTGCAAAATCATTCTAGAGATTGTCAAGATATCGTCGTGAAGTCTCAACACCTTAAAACATGGAAAAAAACCTCATGACCTTAGATATATGTTAAAAAAAAACATAATAACTCCATTGAACAAAGCTCTTCGGGTCACCCTAGCATATGAGTTTTACAGCTTGTCTAAAAGTAAAAGAAAAACAAAACTTGCCATGCAGCCATAAGCCGAAGGAGACAATTCCATTCGACATTTTACATCGAAGGTTCGTTAGTCCTGAAACAATTTCATCGGCAACTTCGATCATTATTGACCGAAAGTATATTTTTTTTATTATTATTATTTATAGGCTTGCGTTTGACTGCCATCACGTCTGATGTTAAACGAAGAGGCAGCCTACGATGGAGCACGCTTGCCTAGAAGAAACCGATTCACTCGCGACTTGAAGACACCCAGATTATAATTGTCAGGAAAAACCCACTCGGGGAGCGCATTCCACTGTACAGCAGTTCGAATAAAGAAAGTGGAATCAAACCTTTTCGTACGAGTTTTAGTACGTAGTATCTCCCATTATTTTAGTTTCTGTTCAACTTCGAAGTTAATTTTCTGTTAGTTTTGCCGCCTCCAGTTTCAAGATATCGAGTTCAATCTGTAGTGTAAGTATTTAAAAATTAGAATAATTAATTTGGAGGAGAAAAGAAAACAAATACCCCACCCCACCTTAGTGGTTTCCTTTCTATAACTTTATCTTTGTTGCGGCGAAACATTTTTCCAAACCTTATGTAGTTTTACTTAGATAAGTTCCGCAATAGTGCGTTGAAACTGCCGCGTAAGTAAGTACTTACATCGAAATTAAAACAAGAAATTATGTCGAAAAGCGCTCGTGGAGAAAGCGACTATTTACGCACTTATAAAGCAAACATTTACTGATAATGATACCTATTATGAAGTGGGTAAGCACGAAGCCTTCTGCCTAACACGTATCACAAAACTGGCGCGGCATCCAATTTGACTACACAGTCGACTTTTTTCCGTAAGAAATGGAAAATAACTCGGAAATCAGTGACCCAACCATCAAAATGTGGTCAGAACTCATGGAACGCGTTTATGAAGAAGACCCCGCGTGGCCAAAGCTACTCATACCTTCGTTAATGGTGATTATCTTCTTAGTGAGTCTCGTGGGGAACTCTGTGACCTGCATTGTCATCTACTACGACAAAACTATGCACACTCTGACCAACTACTATTTATTTAACTTGGCCGCATCAGACTTGCTAGTGACGTTCGCGATTCCTTTAGTAGTGCACGAGCAACTTCACTCAGATTTTCTCATTTTGCATTTCTCATTTGGACATATGGCGTGCAAAATACATTTTTTTTTGATCATGGTTCTGTGGAATAACTGCATCCTGATAATGACGGCGTTGGCGATTGAGAGATACGTGGCTATATGCCATCCAATGATCCTGCAATCCATCCCTGTTTGGCGGAGAGCTGTGAAGGTTATTGTGATCATTTGGTTATTGGCAATTGCAGAAACCCTCCCAGAAATGTGGGACGTGCATCTGATACAGACTAAGTCGGCGTCTATGTGCCTCATAGCGCCTACTCATTTCGCTAGGATCGTAAACGCAGTGCTAGCGGTAGTAACCTTCCTTATTCCTCTAGGAATAATGATGTTTGTGTACGCAATGATAGCGTTCCAAATTAACGTCGTACAGGAGAACACATCCAAGGGGAGGATCTTCAACAAAAGAAATAACAGGAGCAGAGTTAACAAGCTCATCAGTAAGTACAGTAGAATATATTTCCAACTTCATACTCAACAACTTTTATTCCAGTCTTTAGCTGGTAGCTACTGTAAGTTTCATTTTTATTTGATTAAATAAATTGTAATTGCAGAATTAAATAATTGATTAATATTTTATGTTTAGTAGCACTGACAGTGGCATTCCTGGTGTGTTGGGTCCCGTTCTTTACAATTAGGATTTGCATGTTCGCATGGGACGCCGAACGACTCCGGGCGAAGGTGGATAAGGTAATGGAACTGCGTAAATTATTATTATTTTGTCAATTAAAATAGCAGCATTGCATTTGATTAAAATTGCACTTTTCATTTATCTTAGCAGTCTGCCTATTCAATACAGACAAAAAAAATCAGGGCAAATAAGTAACCCTTCAAACAACTGTTTTTGGCGACAGCTCTGCGGATACTTTGCAATAGACTAGCTGCGGATCGATAACCACCAAAGTTGCTTGGAACCCTCTATATCCTCTCCTCTAGCTGGGTTAAGATATACATTTTTTCCTGAAACAACACATATCAGCCTTTTTGATTTAAAAATGAAGCCTTGAAGCCGCCACACAGCTTTAGTGGGTACCGGCCATTATGTCTCCCTGAGCCGTTCCCTTTAACATGTTTTTTCAACCATTCCAGTGGTGGATCTATTTGTGGAAGCTAAGCGCACTCAACACCTGGTTCAGCTGTGTTCTCAACCCGCTGCTTTTCAGCGTGATGTCCACCAAATTTCGACAGTCGTTGAAGGTACTGTGCTAGAACGACGTTTGGAACCTATCAGTAAAGTATTCATCCCCCAAAAGTTGTACCGCTATAGTACATCATAGTTTATCTGTATCTAATTACACTTTTGCTACTTACTTAGATTAAGGTGGTCACGAATATATATTCTTCTTACAGGCGTTATGGAAGAGACACGTAAGAAGACAACAGCCTGAACTCCCAGAATTTTACACTAGCAGAGCCACGACATATTTATAGAAAAATAGTACATACTGTAAAAATCAGAAGGACGTATTATTATATTTGTGTGAATGAACCGACCTATTTTCTTGGATGTTTTTAAATTCTAGGTACTAAGTATTATATATAATTATAGATTTACATAAAATAACGTGCATTGTTTTATTGTGAAATTTTAAATAACTTTTTAAATTGGAAGTAGGTAATTAATAAAAGACAATTTTAAATTTGTGCTTTATATTTTTATCTACTATGAAAACTGATGTGGTTTCGACACATTTTGTTTTAATTATAATGGTTCAATGAGTATGTTTTGCCTCTATATAGTTACGATCAAATCCCGTGATCTTTTTCAAGAAGTGTAACAATCGTAACACGCGCTCTACATCAGAGCAAGGCCAGACGAGGTATTCCCATTATTAAAACAAAATATATTGTTCTACTTACATTTTAAAACTTAATATATTACAATCGAGCAAACTATAGATGTATAGTTGGCTATTTTCCACGTTACCTTCCTCCACAGATGAATAGAACTAGATACCTAGTCTAGGACGAGCCTAGCGCGCAACACATAAGTTTTATAAGACTTATATAAGACGCCGCCCCAAACATTGAACCTCAGTTCCGACCAAGTGCCAGAGCTGTGCGTGCGTGCGTGCGGCTTACAAAATAAAACGGTTGTTTTATTTTCCTGACAACCAACAGTAAACAAAAATGACTATCTGTGCAGTGAAATTGTGTGGAAAGTCATCCGCGCACTCAAACTACAAAAAAAAACGGAATAACTTTTCATCGGTAAGTAAAATAATTCAGTTTTATAAGACATAGCTGAGCTCAGTGTATAATGGACACGTCGTCACTTATCCCTTTTCCTCATTGCGGATATCCCATGCAGTTGTCCCTTTCTGGTGAAAGTAGTGTTGTGACTCATTAAACAAAACGCAGAATTGCATTTTCGATGTTCACCATACCGTAAAGGGATTCGAACACTGATGAATTCTAACTAACTAAACTGTGCACTCGGGACCTTCTGCTTGGACTAAACTCGACAAGCAACGAAATCACGATAGAATCGACCGGCAGCATCTAGCATGTGCGTGAGACTGTGGTGAGACTAGAGAAAATAACTTGTTAAGAGCATGTCGGGCCATGCTTAGTAGGGTTCCGTAGGTGCGTAGGATGTTTGAAGTTTTTATCCGTTACTAGTTTCTGCCCGCGGCTTCGCCCGCGTTTTTCTGGTAAACAATAATGGCGTTTATTAATAAAAGTTTGCAATAATTTTGTCAGTAGACTATAGTATACGTCGTAAGTATTTCAATTTTATTAGGTGTATGATTCAGTTGTTAATTTCGATTCCCGGCTAAATAGATTTTTAGATGATGAATTGAAGTAACTGAGTTGATTCTGGGTAAACTAACATTATTTTTCGGACCTAACAAAACGCGTGATCTCGAGAAAAGGTCACATTTTAGAATAACACATTCTATTGAAACGCGCAAAGAAAGCAGGGACCTCGAAAAAAAACATTCGACTTTACAGCTCGATCTCGAAAAATCCGCGAGTGCACGACACTGGGGAAGAATTAGTACTTTAATGCTGTTGTGTAGTAATGTTATGTTAGTGAGTTGAGTGAGTGCGATTACTATGGCATCGGCAGTCGACCCAAGTGTTCGCAACTTAGGTAAGTACTGATTAATAATGTTGCCCTACTGCCACAGCCTACTGCTTACCCCATCACTACGGAACGTACTAACTCGGTACAGTGGTGGGCGTAACCTTGATGATAGCCAATGGGAATAATTTGTCACGCTCCGCGCACCCCGTGCTTTCCTCAAACTGTGGCGACTTTTGATCGGACCAAAACCCGAGTGACGAGGTATCTGGTTCATCTGTGCCTTCCTCACACTTCCTCACACATCATGGCTAGTTTCCGCGTTACCTTCTCACACCTCCTAGCTGGCTAAGTGGCTAGTTTCCACGTTACCTTAACTCCTACTACAGCTGGCTTGTTGCCACGTTACTTTCCTTACACCTACTGAACAAATAAACAAAAAAACTACAATACGACTATGACCTCTACCTATCTGTATCTAAGATGATTCCAATATCATACTCATAATGTAAGTAGGCAAATAATTTAAATTTTTCCCCCGACTTTTCGAAAAGGAGTGTAATTCGTTTGGGATGTAAGGTTTCCAGATCCAGATCTGGGAAATGATCATCAGAATCGCCTTTATTTTCTCAGGGCTACCCAATTTTTTACAGACTTCCCAGATTTATTTTCGACTTACCCAGATTTTTTCCAGGTAATTAAAATCTTTTTTTTAAATATTCAATGCTGCCATTCAAACAACGTGCTCATTATTACTAAGGGAAAGTGCGTTGCGGCAAGAACCACCCGTGCAGACACTTGGGCGCCTGTGAAGGAGTGTGGAAGTGCGCGCGCGCAGATTCCTGCATAGTGCGCGCGTCTAACACTAGCAGCGCCACCTCGCGGTCGCGCACGCCGCCGAACACAAGCACGCACAGGAGTACTCCGTCATCTTCATTCTGTAATAATTTACATTTGAAAACTTCACAACACATTTTCAGTTTTCTCAAAATACACCGCCCAATCGTCAGTTTTGCTGGATGTCAAAGGAATAATCGACAATTTGATTAAAAGAGAAAGACAAACTTTTATTCCGAGAAAATCTAAACTTTTGATTATTTTATAGTTGATAATTTATACAGATTGTTCGGATATACGACGGAAATATTATGGAATATCATTGTACACGTCATTATGAACAACTTAAATTATGTCTGTCTTTGTGATAAACAGTAACTTCTTATCCAATTTTATCAAGATCCATTCAGCCGTTTAGGCATGACATAGGTACATATATAACGCGATAAACATCCAGACAGAGAGACAAAGCTACTTCCTATAGTTTGCTAGATGGCGTTGATCCATTTCTGTGCGTTTTTTGACGTTTTGCATGGACTGACAGTTCTAATGTAGGGAGTTCTGAATCGCGCAGGCGAAGTTTTTCCCTCGAGACGAACGTATTCATTTTTATAACTTGAAGCCCGATACAACTGCGGCTATATTCCTCTGAATTATAATATTAGTTAGGATGAATGTGTCTTTTATAAAAAAAGATAACGACAACCACTATCTGTATAGATACAAATAGATATAAGTAGTATAATACCTTAGCGTCTGGTGCTGGAACAAAAATAGGCTCGCTGGGGTAGCAGCCACTTTCACACCACGTCATGGTTTTCCCAGTATTTGTGTCCACTTTTATTATCTGAAACCGAGAAAAAACTTTACTACTATCTTGGTTTACAGGTAAATGAAAATCAGGGCAAAATAGCAACACCTCGTGGTTTTACTGGTCATCCTATAGAAACTGAACGTTTCCAGGGCTAAAAACAGCATTGGTAATCCAGAGTATATGCAACTCTACACGCAAAATATCATTCAAATCCATTCTGCCATTACAGAGTTGAGTGGGAGCATACATATTCAACGAATTATCGCATAAGCGCTTAAGTAATAAGTTGCTTATATTAGGTGTAAAAAATAAAATTAGCTGTTAAGGGGATTTGTACAATAATCCCCTTCCGGAAGAATAAAACAATGGCTAAGGGGATTTCTAGACTTTTTGTCTAATAACCCGCTGCCGAAAAATAAAATAACTGGCTCAAGGGATTTCTAGATTTTTTTGGCCAATAATCCCCTTCACCTCTCATGCTCTGGTGGTAAGGGGGACAATCCCTTAGACAATCCCCTTCGTAGGGGATTTCTGGAATAAGCCAATAACATTAGAGACAAAAAATATTCATGGGACTTACAGCTCCAGGATTTTCAGCATCGACATCCGAACTGATAGCGTAGAAATATCTGTATGGACGACCTGAAACAATTTTTTTTTTTTTATCTGAATTCCGAACCGATCAATTTGCTCGCCTGACGATAAGCATCTGCGCTGCGTTTGTCACTCTGTTCTTCACGCTCAGTAAAGGCCTCGCTACATAGTCTGACCTGACATCGTTTCAAAGAGATGGCTATATATAAGTTTCTGGGGGAGCGAACGGGAGAAGCTATAACCTTAATAGTTTGTTTCTTATGCTCCCGTGAAATTCAAATCTAGCTGTCCCTTTCACACGGTGTCAGGTCAGGCCACGTGTAGTCACCCTAATATCTTGAACACAATAATTTTGCCAACCTACTGCTTGCCAGTTAAATAACTAGCAACGGTTTTGTCCTTCCCTAGACGGACTCTCCAAAACATGCTGCTACACAGCTAACATTGTAATTGATTGTTATAATGGATAGTTCAAGGATTTTAAAGACTAATTGGAGACATTGTATCTTGGTAAAGTGACTGGGTTAGTTTAAAGTATTTGCTGACGGATTCGCTCTTACCATTATGTAAATCGTAATGTATCCTGGGCGTTTCGCAGCCAAGATCTGCCAGCATCCTCGGTTCTACTTTCGTGAGCCTCGGAGCCTCCAGATCCAGCTCTATCCGCTTCGGCCGCGCTCGGAACCATTCCGCGTACTCGGCGTTACTTTGCATCGTCTAGAACAGTCAACAAACAACTCACTATTTCTACTTTCCCTATTTTCATTTTTCTTTCTTTCTTATCTCTCTTTTTTGCCTTTTTTAAACTCTGTCTACTGTCTGTCTATTTTTCTTTTACGGTATCTAAGCTATACTACTGTAATGATCTTTGCCACTCTTGTTCTTCCTTGCTTTACGTTTTTCTTTTTCTAGAGCTTTCTATTCGCTATGTTATTATCTCTCTCGCTCATTTTTTTTATTTCTTTCTCTCTACACTATTGCTACTACTCCTATTCATTTTAAACTTGCTCGCAGTTAAGTAAAATCCTCACCTCGATAGCCTGTATGTACATGGCGTCCAACGCCTTAGCATCTTTATATGTGCAGAGGTCTACTGTCAGTCGACCCTCCTTCTCGAAGCAGTTGATGATGTGAAGGAAAAATAGAGGCTCTGTGCGGAACCGCTTCCATTCTTTGCCGTCCTCGCGGCTTATGAGGACTATGTGGGTCTGGAAACGTCGTAAAGAATTTTGCTATATTTCAAGCTTTAAGTTTGTTCAAAGTCACACCTTAGTTATCCCTACTCACATCCAAGTTACTTATCGGCTATTGAACTCGAGGATTTAGAAAGCAGGTATAAGAAAATGTCTACGTCTATCTGCTTTGATAAAATAGACGTTATTATCCATTTTTTATTGTTTATTTTATGACGAAATAGACAATAGTTTGACAACAACTCACCTAATGGCCAGATTGTATATACTTATTAGGAAACAACGAGGCAGGGAGCACATTCCATTCTCTATCAGTTCGAACTATAAAGGAGTTTGGAAAACGTTGCGTCCGGTTTTTTTTTAAAGTTACGTACACGTGTACAGATTTTACAGTACAAGAATATTCTGAAAATGCGTGCTAAGCCGATAGACTCATTTTACCGATTATAACCATAATTATTAACAACAGAACTACAAGCGGGCTCTCACACCGATACTACAAATGTTGTGCATCGCACATTTATCGTAGACACATTTATCGTATACCTATATTTCAATGAGAGTGTGCTAATAGCAAGCACACCAGATTCCGGGCCAAAAGGTGTGCGTCATAACACAAACTTACTGCACACAAATGTGTCGTTGGTGTGTGATGCGCCTAACTGTAAATAAACGCTGCGCATAATGATGAGTATATTGAACTCTTTTCGGCTTTGCTTTCGACCAACCCTGTCTACTGATCCACTGCGAGATTTGGTTGCTACGTATGCTTTCCTTTTTTTGTATAATACAAGCATAGAAAATCCTTTAAAAGACCAAAATGGTTTATTTATGGCATTTACCCAAAATAACAAAAGATACCTTAAATATTGAGGCTACCAATTATTTTTTATCTAAAAGTTACGTTACATTAGTCAGAATAGTTTCGGATAATACCTTAAATAAAAGATTAAATTGAATACAAATACCTCGTGATTGGGATACCAGTGCAGACTGGAGGCCATGGGTTCGTTGGAGAGCTGGTTGTGGAGCACTCCCCATAGTGATACTGACAGAGGTTGCTCCACAATCACAAAGTAGTTTTCGGTTATACCTGGAGAGTTTTATAACAATTAAATGAGGTTTTTTTCAAACCATATACGAGCCAATGACTTTAATCAAATCAAATCAAAACAAAATGGATTTTTTTCCGAACATTACAAATTCATTTAAAATTTAAACAATGCTAAAATATCAAACTTCTTCGTATGCTCCTTTTTGACACCATCGTCTGCATAAAATGCCTAAACAGAGGTGAGAAGGAGTTCTCTGCTACAGTTTTCTGGATAATGTTGCTACTACCCCCTCCTCTCTACTAGCTAATGACGTCATCTTTTTCCGAATGACAGACGTATATAAATAACTAGCGAATCGCGCGGCTTCGACGGGTGCCATTCAGAAAAAAAATAAGATGAAAATGTGAAGATATTGCCTTTATAAATAAACCTTGATGAATAAGAATTTAAGATTGTGGTAGTGGTAGGACTCTTTTTCAGAGACCGGATTGTGTTCCGGATTGAAGAGTAATGTTTCCAGCGAAATTGCTGGGCACAAAGAGATTTAACATCTAATAATACCCTGGAACCGACCCTGAAATCGATAGAAAATAAACAGCTGTCCCATACATTTTGTCGAGTGTCATTGACATTTTTCTATGGAACAGCTGACATATTTTTTTTCTCGATTTCAGGATTGGTCCCATAGTAAAAGGTGTTCATAATGATGAGTACTATGAGCTATTTGCGGCTTACCGTACCCTTTCTTTATAACCCTAAGTATACAGAAACATATTTCCTTACCAAAAGTGTGCATGTAGGCTGGATTGAAAGGCCAACGTGGTTTCATGCTGCCTACTATTTGTGCCTTCGAAAACATATCACCTGCAAGTAGATAAGTAAGTACATAGAGATCAAGCTATGAAAAATTATAGATGTAGAAGCGTTACTCCGTCTAAATTTGGCCCAACGAAAAAAGTATCCGCTGGGGCCGGGTCTAAATAAAACCGGCCAAGTGCAAGTCGGAATCGTGCTCCGAACGTCCGGCTGGCTCTTATCTCAGACTCAGAACTGCGATATATTTTGTGGTGATATTGTAACCGACCCTATCTTTTCACAACATGTTTCTGTGGCGTATTTAAGTTTAAAAAACTAAATTATACATTTGAATAAGATTTCAAGGAATTTACTTATAGGACTTTACTTTGAATAGTTTATGTTTGAAGCTCTACACAAATCTGACTCGCTCTTAGCCGGTTTTTATTACTTTTGTTATTTTAATTTGAAGTATGGACTTTAATTACACTATGTTTGACGCTTGTGTGTACATTTTTTTTTATTGCGTTGCTCGACCCGTACGCTATTCAACTGCCCGCTTTCCACTGACCTGTCTGGGAAGGTGCATACCCCCAAACCTTATTCCTTATTTTCTAACAAATACCGCGGCGGGCCGCGTCCGCTTTGCAGGCCGGAGGTTGCTCGCATGTGATTTAAATAATATTCTAAATGAATACTTACCCTTTTCAGTGAACGGAAACTTGACGACAACGTGCCGAAGTCTGCCTTTGACAACAGACATACCAACGTTAAAGACATCACCTAAAAAATAATGTAATTTAAATTTAATATCAAACTTATGCGACACACTGGACATGAACATGCACATAGACGAACTCTAGCAAATATAACAAAAAATATTTTGAGGAAACTCAACAATAATATCAATTATTGCAGTAATTAATAAATAAAATAAACAAGTGCAGTATTACTTCATAAGTACGACACATTTACTGTAAGTCGGAATCACAGATTACCGTATAGATTCCACAGTGAGGACAATTGAAGCGCTGCGTTAAGATGGCCTATGGGAACGCTTGAATCTTGCTTTCTCGATTTCGAAATCCTCGAAAACCGCGCTTTCCTCGAAGTTATAGGCATGTTTTTGTCGGAATATAGATCGCAATGCGGTATCTATAGTAGGTTATATTTGGTTCAATTACACTTAATTCGTTGACTAGCTATTTGACGCTAACAAAATAAATACTTGACGCAAAATACAGCTTGAAATTTTGAACTTTTTTTTGAACCTGTAAGGTCTCACCATTTGACATGACGTGTGGATGGGATGTATGGTTGACCAACGCAACATCATCCATAAGGTTTCTCCTTTCCATCGTGTCTAACGTCACTGGGTCTATCCTGGAAAAAGATTGTTTATTAATACCTGGGCCCGTACCGGAACCGTGAGGTCCTAATCGCGATGATTGTTAGGTTCAACCGTGAACCCTATCGCGCGGTGATATAAGTTCCGCAGTCGCACAGCGCCAGCAATTGAACCTAACAATCATCGCAATAAGGACCTCACGGTACGGGCCCTCAATTTTACAGCTCCTGTATAATTAAAAGTAAAAAAATATCCAATTCACCTATGAATAATCGGTCCTTCGGTGAAAGCGTAGATTTCATCTCCGAATGGATACAAAGATATCATAGCATTGTCGGACATGGATTCTCCTGGCTTGAAAATGGCCGCTACCCTGTTATAAACATAAACACAGTAATTTATCAAGTGGGTATGCGTCATCTCGTATCTAGGTTTGCATCATTGACTAGCCTTGTGGCTCAGTGGGTGGATTTCCACCTTCTGAGCTGTAGGTTGTCAATGGTAGAACTACGTCTGCTTTATGAGCAGGAGATCCCGGGCTCGATTCCCGGCCGGGCAGATTTTTGAATGATGAATTTAAGTATCTGCTCTGGGTCTGGGTGTTAGGAAGTTGTCTTTGTCTTTGTATGTGCTTAAATCAGTTAAGTACGCTTGTCTGCAGTGCTTTATCCTACTTTATTCTATTGTAGTTTATGTTGTTCTAAATATATATTTTTCGTGTAAATGTAGATGTAGATACTTACCTCCCGCGAGAGCAGTTGTTAGCCCTCAGCGGCACAAAGCGCGGTTCGCTTCTGTATATTGAGCACTATGGGAGTGTGCTAGCTGTTCTTATTTAAGTTGTGACTTAAATAAGAACAGCTTACTTTAACTTACCTATCAAAGATAGAATGACAGGGGTCCGGCACAGCCTTGGTCCCGAACTCTGTGACCACGATCCTGTTGGCGGCGCGGTTCTTCTTCAGCGTGTTGCTGCGCAGGAACCGGCACTGGTACGTTACTGTGTCGTCCAGGATCGCGAAACTGGCAGAAGAGTGAAGTTGCAGGTTGTTAGGTTCAGCCGACGAAGTTGCGCGACCACGAACCGTATCGCCGCGCGATAAGGTGTATGGTCGCGCAACTTCGTCGGCTGAACCTAATAATCATCGCAATAAGCACCTCACGGTACGGGCCCAGGAGTTGCATGGTGGTAGAGTATTCTCTATAACTAGGGTGTCTAGCGACCAGTCTCAAGTTAAAATTCTGTCGCCAAGCACCTTATGGTGTGTTCCGGCAGGCTTAGTCGAGCGCTATTTCTCATTCCATGCTAGGTATGTTTACCATTCTCGACCGTCACTTAACATCAGGTGACACATCATCAGCCAGAAGACGTCCACTGCTGAACAAAGGCCTCCCCCTAATGGCACAGGTAGGTGAGTTTGTGGTCAAATGCCTAGCCTGCCATACCGATTTGCTACAAGAAACCAATGAACGTGATATACGACGACCGCTTCATAATTATTTATTATTTGCAGTGAGGCTTTGTGAGTCACAATCCGTCTAGAGAGATTGTTTGTAAGCAAACGTAACGCTTGCTTGTCCTTGCACGTTTGAGCAATAATTATCACCATCACGACTGTTTATCTCTTCACAATCCATCATTATGTTATGTTGTTGTTTTTGTTGTTATTCTGTCTATCCAAAGGTTGTCTGGAAGAAATCGCTTTAAGCGATAAGGCCGCCCATTATACTACCATTTTTAAAATATAATTGTTTACTTTTTTTTTAAGTTTGTCTTTTTGGTGTATCATCATCATCAGCCATAAGACGTCCACTGCTGAACATAGGCCTCCCCCTTTGAGCGCCACAACGGGCCACTTGCGTCCACCGGTTGCCCGCGACTTTCACAATGTCGTCGGTCCACCTAGTGGGAGGCCTACCTACGCTGCGTCTTCCAGTTCGTGGTCGCCACTCAAGAACCTTTCTACCCCACTGGTTATGGGTTCCTCGTATGATATGGCCTGGCCATTGCCCATTTTTGGTGTATAATAAAGTTATATTGTCTTGTATTGTAATGTTATGGACACTAAAAACAAACCAACTTATTACAATCAAAATTTCTCAAAATGCATCTCATCCAAAGGCATGGATGTTATTAGTTAGAAGTCTCAGTAACTCACCGATGTAAAAGCGCCGAGCTATCGAACAGATGATCGAACCTCATGGAGCCGACCTTGAGAGAGCCAGGTCCGTTCCGCAGCAGAGTGCCGTGGAGCCATGGTGGCAGTTTGCCTGAGAATTATTTATTACTAGCTATTAACCGCAACTTCGTTCGTGTGTACCAATAAAAAAAAGTAGCCATGTCTATGCCTTTTTCAAAGCAAAGACCAAACTTCCAATAGTCTTCAAATGGTCTTGGTGAACAATAAGAACGGAGTTTGTGAAATTCCACCCCAAAAAAGGCGAAATCTAATCAAAATCAAAAGTCATTTATTTCAACCATTACAGGTCATAGAAAATACGAAAATTACAGAAAATACAACTATACACATTTTGACATTTGTTCGTTAGTCAGCACATGAACCACACAGCAATGGTTCATGTACTGACAGTCAAATCTACTTGCTAATAGGTTAAGGATGGTGTTGGGGCTGGCCCGGACCCCGCGCGCCAGGGATGTGCACCGTTTCCGCATGGTCATGTAAAAACAATCGACGCGCGACTCGGCGAACATCCCCGACGCGCTGCAGTACCGGACTCCCTAAAGTTTGTATGAAAATTCGGGAAATCAGGCTTGCATTCGAATAGCAAGAAGCAAAAAAAAGCAAGGATATTGACATAGCAATCAACAGGAAAGTATACGACATTGCAATACTACCTAGCCTCATATACGGTTGCCAGACTTGGGCTCCACGAGAAGATAACGAAAACCTACCTGTAAGTTTCCCTTCCAGCGGTTTGTCAATCTCGTCTTCACAGGATCTCAACCACACACTCGAGTCGCAGTTTGGGTACAATTTCTTTTGATCCAACATCGCTTCTAAAACAATATTTTATTTTTATTATTGTATTTTATTCTGGTCAAAGGCATGCTTCCCACTCGATAACACTCTTTTGTCAACAGTGTTGACGAACGGGAAAAAAAACAGTGTTGTCGAACGCTACTTAAATATCCCATTCGCTCACAGTGTGATTTTTGCAAATTTTTATTATAATTTTTGTTTTTTGTATATAAAAGCGAATTTAATAAAAAATATTTCAAGTAATTAAATGTCTTTTACTAACATAACTGTACAATATTTAAAGATCTTTGTTCTCGTCTGGTCGAAGCAACACGTGACCAAAATGCTTGCCATCGCAATACAACGTGGTAATTGGGCCAACATTTTGGGAACAATTCCCATTGTTTGCCGCCTTTTTTTTTTCTCTGTAATATACATATTAATTTATTAGTGTAGTAGTTTACAGTCAGTTTGTTGTAATTATGTAAATTGTGTATGTGAGTAAAATAAAATCTTAATAATAGAATGTGTAAACGTAATATAAGATTTGAATAATAAGCCAATAATGAGCATTATTTTCATAAGTATGTATTTGGAAAAAGCAATTAAGAATTTAGCTGTAGAATTATTTCACGGGAACACTAAACATGAATATAAATATGACACCTAATTAACTAACAGTTTCAAGCTAATTGTATAGAATTAACTAAGATAAGTCAGGGTAAGTATCTATTGTTTGTTATTGTTATTCCAAATAGTTTGTTCCCAAGCCAAGAAATTAACTTTTTTATAATACTGCAAAAATATTTATGAAAACGCTTTGATACTAGATTTTTGCTTTGAATGTTCTAATAAAAAACATTATAACCTCTGCCATAGTATTTATAAATATTCTCTTTGACCTCTGAGTAAATCCACGTTGATCCACATCTTGACTGTTAATATGGCAAATCATATCAGAAATACCTAATAGTTAAAGACAATAGACATTAGACATTCTTTATTAAGAATTGTAAAAATTACAGTCAGCATAACATAATAAAATTATAGAAAATATAGTCTTCTAAATATAATGCGGTATTTGAATACCAAAGAACTCGAAATATTCATAAAACGCATGTGAGATAAGCCATTTTTAAAATTTATTTTTGAATGATGTAAAGCTCCGAGCATCAATTACTGTATGTGGAAGTCTATTGTATTAAAAGTCCTTATTTGGCATTATCCTTGTTTCAAATTATCAAAAGCTATGTATTATGATTTTTTGTGATGCAAAACTATAACTATACTTTATATGCTGTTTGTAAAGTGAAATGAAACATTCCTTTATTTTGGTGTTACATTATTGTTACTCTTCAGTTTTTATATGTAAGTGTTTGGCCCTGGCAACACACAACATCTGCGGACCGACGAGAGGATAATAGAGCTGGAGGAAGAATTGAGGAAAGTTCGATTATGTGGAGATATCCAAGGCGATACTTACCACCGAAACTCACTTCACCGTTGTTATGGGGGATTTTAACGCGAAGGTGGGCTCACGGAATGTCGATGTGTTGAGAGTGGGATTGCATGGGTACGGGCAGCGGAATCGGAGGGGCCAGCAGTTGGTCGACTTCATGGAAAAGTAAGATCTCTATTTGATAAACTCCTTTTTCCAGAAGCGACCATCCAGGAAGTGGACGTGGATAAGCCCCGATGGTTCAACCAGGAATGAGATAGACTTCACCATTCCTATACCAAGAAGCGAATATTCAATTATGTCTCCGTGATCGTCAAGATAGCCGGTAGTCTAGAATTCGACTATCGGTCAAAGCCAAATGACGAAGCTGAAGACCGAGAACGGCAGTATCATTGCGTCGAAAACGGAGATACTGAGATAGCTCGATAGGTTTTACGGACAGTTGTACACCTCGACACGAAAACCCATTGCCAGAAGAGCTCAAGACTCCAGAGCCGAACTGACTCGACACTACACCGAGAACATCCCAGACATCAGCCTGCACGAGATTAGAATGGCTCTCGAGCAGCTTAAAAACAAAAAGGCGCCGGGTGAAGACGGAATAACGACCGAGCTTCTGAGAGCGGGTGGAAAACCGGTGCTTTTAGTCCTTCAGAAGTTATTTAATTTGGAGAAACTCAGAGTCGCAAAGCGGGCAATGGAGAGAGCTATGCTTGGAGTTTCTTTGCGCGATAAAATCCGGAACGAGGAAATTCATCGAAGAACCAAAGTCGCCGACATAGCTTTCAGAGTTTGCAAACTGAAATGGCAATGGGCAGACCACATCTCTCGAGGAAGCGATAACCGGTGGGGAAGAAAGGTTCTTGAGTGGCGACCACGAACCGGAAGACGCAGCGTAGGTAGGCCTCCCACTTGGTGGACCGACGACATTGTGAAAGTCGCGGACAACCGGTGGATGCAAGTGGCCCGTTGTCGGTCGGTGTGGCGCTCTAATAATAATATATCTGGGACATTTTCGTACACACGGTCATCTGACCCCAAACTAAGAAAAGCTTGTAATATGGCTGCCAGAGACTGATATACGTACATAGATATTTTTTAAATACATACTTATATAGATATTAACACCCAGACATAGAACAAACACAAATGTTCATCACATGAATGTTTGTCCTAAGTGGGAATCGAACCCACGCTCCCAAACACAGAAGGTAGGTTCACTACCAACTGAGCCACCGAGCAGTCAAAGTCTAAGGGGGAGGCCTATGTTCAGCAGTGGACGTCTTATGGATGATGATGCTAATATAAATAAATAAAAAATTGTGTTCGTCCACACTGTCAACGAGTGGGACATTTAAGTAGCGTTCGTAGTAAGTTAAGGTGCAACGTTTCACTCAGGGCGCAAAATTCAAATTTTCTTGCGTTTTATGTCAATTACAGCTTAATCACTCATCGTAGGTTCATGAAAACTAATTTTGCGATAATAAATAGATTGTTTCAGGAAATTACGCCAACCAAACATTCAAGTTGAAAGCTAGTATAAGTACATTTCCCATTAAACCAAAAACCAAGATGAAAATCAGTTTATTGAAATTTGTAGCTAAACCAATGTTATCTAGGTAATCATTTTACCCGTAATGTCTTAAAACAACGTATTTATTGGCGCAAAATTGGTTTCGGTAAATCCACGACGAGTAATTAAGCTGTAATTGACAAAAAACGCAAGAAAATTTGAATTTCGCGCAATGAGTGAAACGTTGCACCTTAACACTGAGAACGAACAGTACTTGTTTCGTCGTATCCGTATTGTTCCGATCGTAAACAAAGGTTTACGATCGAAAACGACGAATGTTGACGAAAGGGTGTTACCGATCGGGAAGTATCCGAAAACTTCATTAAGATCGGATTAACGGTTTGCGAGTTTTCGACGGACAAATAATATACCTACAAATAAAGATATGTATAAACGCCGATTTGTTCACTTAGTTAGACTCTGATACCTTCGCTTAGCTTGGTTAATAAGAAAAAAATTGGATACATATAACTAAGTACCTCCTAACTTCATAAAAGATTTAAGTTTAAAGGAATTCCAATTACCAGTAGGTGATTGAATAATAAAAGTATCCAATAACTTTTGAGCTCGTTAATCAGCTTTTACAACAATTACAATCTAGGTTCTTGAAAGTTGAGTCATGTTTGAATTCCTTTAAATGTACCTTGATTTAGATAGGCACATTATAAATTGCATAATTTTGACATAAATATATATAAAACTTACACCGAATTCCTTTAAAACTTACTTTTTCTAATAATTGAAACACATTGGTGAATACGATTGAATCATGACAACACAGTTAAGAAAAAATAATCAAGAAATATTTCAAACGTATCGAAAAGCTAATCGAAATCTATTTTCTCAAAATAATAAAATTATAAAGTAGGAGAAAGAAAAGTATTTGCCACTAAAATGTAAGAAGCTAGAGTTACGTACCTTATTTTTCCACGTTATAAATTTATTGTTTTTCACAAGCACTAAAAATATTTTGAAAACTAAAAGTTGTACCTAGCATGTGACCGAGAGTACGCGCTCAACTGGAGTGATACAGCGATACGAAAGGGGCTACTGAAGGCGTCATTTACTTACTCGTAGTTACTAGTATTCATTCTGTGTCAGTGGGCGGCTGGCCAAATGGGCACAGAATAAAATAATAATAGTTACTACGAGAAGTATCGAGCCCGACCACCCACAGCCTTCACCTAGACGCGGCCAATTTTATCCTCATAATAATTATGATCCAGAATATTTTGTTTTTATATAGCCATGTGGTAGGACTCTTTTGAAGAGTCCGCCTGGGGAAGTACTGCATCTTTACCTGTTATTCAACCGCCAAGAAGTAGTTTTCAAATATTACTGGGGCCGTTTCTTCCCCTTGACACCGCCAAAAAGACACCGCCTGGTGTGTCATGGGGAGATATCTTATTCTGGGATATAATGTTCTGATCTTGATCATGCAATGATTTTATTTTGGGGTATAATGTTTTTTTTGGTTCCTGTCATCTAGTATTGCATGGCGGGAAAAAATGATTACATGACATTTTCTCGATAAAAAAAAATACTGAAAAGACCTCGATTTACACACATTTTTCGCTGGAACCCCCCGGAAATATTAATTCCTGTGTATATTCATGTATATTAATTCAAGTGATTATTACACTAATAGTGAGGTAATAATTATGTCTAGGTTTGCATGGCACAGAATTTCGATTGATTTCCTGGTTTAGATGTAATTATCAATAATCTTCTTTTTTTTTTACTAGTGCGCGCTAAATCCATCTCTTTTCATCTGCGCGCGAAAGTGTATAGCGTCTTTCTCTCGAAATACCCTCTTTTCTATGCCTTATAATCCATAAAAAACAAACAGTAGGTATAAATATCAACTCATGATATTGGGTAGTATGCGCATCATAAGAGTCGATAATATTTTTATCCTAACTAATATTATAAATGACAAAGTAACTCTATCTGTCTCTCTGTCTATCTGTCTGTCTGGGTGCTCGTCGTGCTATCATGGCTAAACGGCTGAACGGATCGATTAAAGATCGGTGACGGACAATTGCTATTTTCATTTGTATTTCCACGCGAACAAAGTCGCGGGTAAAAGCTAGTATCATTATATACGATCGTGACATTGATACTTGAGAACCTTAGAGGATTAACTACATCCAAGTCATAAGTAGCAGCGGTTTGTTTTGTTTTTCGCTCAACCCAATAACTGAGAGCAGGTAAGCGCAACTAAGCACAGCGCAGAAGCGGGATCTAAAGACGATATTGACATAATCTTCAGTAAGAAGACCGACACACCGACTGACACTGCCTCTTACATCCACCGGTTGCCCGCGAATTTCACAATGTCGTCGGTCCACCTAGTGGGACGTGCCTGCCTACTCTGTGTTTTATGGTTGGTGGTCGCCAATGAAGAACCTTTCTTCCCCATCGGTTATCAGTTCTTCGAGTGATGAAGCCTGCCCATTACCACTTCAGCTTGCAAACTCTGAAAGCTATATCGGTGACTGGTTCTACGGCGAATATTCACGTTACGGATTTTATCAGTATTCAGTATTTTACTGCACCAAGTAACTAAATAATTATATATTAATGCCTATAATTTATATGCTACTACTATGTATACATGGACCCTGTATGTAAGGGTGTCACAAAGTTACAATATTATAGTTATTGTATTTAACAATTTTAACTTACAAATTGCTTGTAAATTTGAATTTGTAACTATGACGACATCATGGACTCAAAACGTATCGCGAAGATATTGATATTTCAGTGCTGTTTGTTATAAAATTTTGCTTTAATTCCTATAAAAACTTCTAACTGCAGAAGAAGAAAATACGAAGGGAACAAGTTCAGAATTAGAATTAAAAGAAAAACAAAATACCCGACTGCAAGCCTATGTCACTCCGGACTCCGGACGCAAAGAAGAATCCAACGACACCTCACTCATCAAAATGGGTCAAACACCCTAAAAACAACCCATTTTGGGCAGTCGGGTAAAAAGAAGTAATTAATTTCCGGAGAAAAATATATTTTTGGGTAACAAAAATCAATGCAAGGAGATTCCTCGTTCATGTCCGGACTGTCATAGGCTACATTTTGCAGTAGGTTTTTTTTTGTTTTCTTGGAATAATAATAGGTACATATTACTATTTTAATAAAACGGGTCTATGTACTATAATCGAAATATACCGACTCAATTTAACGCGAGTATTCCCGTTTCATTAAAATTAAAGACATTTATAAGGAGAATTCTGTGGAAATAATAAGTAAAATATTAAGTAATAAAATTAATTTATACACTTATTATTTTATATTTTCCGATACAGGTACAAGTTAATGAGAATTACTGGTAAAAATAGGAACTGGCTTAAAGGTTTTTAACTACAAACATTTTCTGTAGTGTTAGTCTTACTACTCAAAATATTCGTTAAGTCTACTGGGAACTTGCCCTCAATGCTTTGCTCTACCAGTAAGTATACTGGCAACAAAACTTCTCAGTTGAACTACTATTAAGTCTAACTAGACTACCAAAACTAAACTAAATCAAAGCAAAATGTGTTAACTACATTCCCAGTGTGTCTCCCGGCACTATTCGACGACACTATTGGAAACGCATTTCCCCGCGATAAGCTGGTCACTCGGCCCGCATGAGCAGATAATCCCGAGGGGTGGTCCACCCCCGCTGACCTTCCCTGACCATGGCCACGCTCAAGTTCAATACCGGATAGAATTACCGGTAGCTCTCCGGGGAAGCTCCTACGTCATTACTAAAATTACTACAACTTCTAATATAATACGACATACCTGTTGGGATTACGTATGTAAAGATAGACACTTTTACATCAGAAGGGGCTGATCTGATTTATTAGCAAAGGATAGCTAGAAATGAATTTCACGGGAGTAAAAGAAACAACCTATAATCGTAGTAGGTATACCTAATTAGTTTCACTTATCTTCAATGAAATGTATGTCTAGCTATCCTCTGCACGAAAATCAGTCAGGCCCGTGTGGAGCCACTGTCGAACATGGATCGGTAGGCAAAAAAAATTTATATATCATTTTTTTTTTTTTTTTTTATGTTACTCGGTGACGAGACGAGCACGTCACTCACCTGATTTTAAGCGTCACGCTTGCCCATAACAGTTCAGTGCCACCCAGAATTTTGAACTTCAACAGTTCAAAACTATGCGCGGCAATGCATTGCGCTCGTCACCCTGAGATTTTAGATGTAAAATCTCTGTATGCCCAGTAAATACGCTGGAAACCCTTCAATCCAGAACACAGTAATGCTTGCACACTACTGCTTGGTGGTTGAATAACTGGCAAAGGTGTGGTACTTCCCCAGGCGGACTCTGCAAGAGAGTCCTACCACTACAAAAATACCCGAAATAGAGTATTAAAGTTGTTCTAAAGAAGAACGGCACGCAAAATTATCCAATTTTTATTTATACAAACGTTTCTTACTCAACTTAACCGTCACGAGTGGAAAACGTGACAGCAATATTTTTCGCAGTCACGCTTACAAAAATGCGATTCTAATAATAGAAAATCAAAATTTGCTTTCATGTACGTTATGACGTTATGAAAGTTTATTTAAGACATTTAAAATGTCTACTGGAAAAGACATCATTTCACTCAAAACAAAAACGTTTATTCTAAAATGTGGATAGATTATATTAATTAAAAAGACAGTTTAATGTATTAATTCAAAGTTAAACTAACTAAAAACAAACAAGCCACAACATTTGTGCATCAAAAAAAAAAAAACGGAAACAAAAGGAAACAATCCTGTAGGTAAGGCTGGGTTGCACCATAATCTCAGTTAAAGTTACTGTTATAGTAAAATTAACTATAACTTTAACCTTAACCATTAAGTTTAGCCAGCATGTGTCATCTGACATTTTGACCATAGTTGAAATGTTGCGATACATTTTTTTTGTTTAACGGGACTTTTAACTGCAGTTATGACAGTTGACTTACATATATGCATATACAGAAATACATAAATATCCGCAGGAAATCTGCCAATATGTACAATCATAACTATAATAGGCATGGTATCTATTTTCTAAACCCAATAATAAGCCCGTAGAGAATATCTACTAGATATACCAAAATACGGCAGACCACTTCTAGTAAGTGTAGGAATCCTTGGTGCAGTAGAGTAGAAGCCCTGTGCGGTGTCTCGTGGGCGTATCACGTTAGCGCCCACATGCCCACATGAACCACCTCGTGCTCGCCTTCAACTTAACCCTGATTCGCGAGACACGTGCTTGGGGGTTTGGATGCTGAAAATGTTACGAAATCTCTGGGCAGAGCTGGCTTCGTGGTCTGAGTTTGTAAGTATCGCTTATTTTTACTTTTGAAAACAGACGGGGTTTCGCATTTGAATATTTTTATGCTATAGTGACTATATAAACGAGCAAGTCACTCGCCTAATGGTAAGCGTCACGCTTGCCCGTAACTGGACCCCTATTCTCAAAAGCTGAGATTCAATGTCGTCTCGGAAAAATGACGGACTTTGAGATTTCATATTTTCAATGCTATATTCACGATGGCTAGCGCGCGCAATAGATCGAGTAGTCGGAGGAAACCGAGACGAAAGACAGTTGAGATTGGAATCTCGAAATAGACATCAATTTGTCATATCTCCAAATACCCTGTTCAGTACCACACAGACAGTTGAAAACCCTGCGTAGCAAAGCGCTGCGCTCATTCTGAGATAAAAGATGTTAAATCTCGTTATGCTCAGTAATTACACTGGAAACATTGCATTATTGTTGAAAAAGATCACTCGGTGTGATCGAAACTAAAACCGGAATAACCGACTCAATTTAACGTGAGAATTATTGAAGAAGAGTGAGAATTCATAATGTATTCCATTATTATATTGGGAATACATAGTATATTATTGAAATGTATCATTAATTTGGCTGATGAAATTAGGCAAACGTTAAACTTTCGTACGTACTTATTCGATAGCAAAATGCATGAAAAATGGACTAGCGTCGCTATATACAGTACCTAAATCGACACTACATTTTCATAATAATTTTCGATCGAATATCGAATACTATCGTTACGAATGTTTTTCGATAGTATTCCGACTAGTACTAGTAAACAAGTTTGTACATGTGTTTAAGTGAATAGTTAACGATTAACCCGAGAAAAATCAGAACAATTAGAATTACTTTTATGAAAATATGTACCTACCGACTTACACAACATTAAAATTGAGAAGAAAACTTTCTACATTTTACTGAAACACATATTATTATCTCAAAATACTTATATTTTCATCAAAAACAAAAACTCAAAATTAATAAACCAAACTTGAACATCTAATATTTCTAACACTTCAAAGTTAAAATCTAAAAAGCTGAAATAAAATAATTTTGACCAAAATTTTACCTGTTTCGCATACAAGAAAACCACTCCGTTTCACGTTTAAACAGTTGACATGATTATTTTGACTACAACGTTCAAATTTTGGGACTAATATCAGTTTATTAAACTTTCCATAATGCTATTTGAGAAGATTGACGTAGCCATCGCAGTGATCAAGTCTCAGATATAAAAAAAAACAAGGGATATGTTGTTGCCAATTATTGTTCGTGTTCGAATGTCTCCATTTTTCTCCCACATACTTTTATAGGAAAAAAAAAAAAACTTTAATACTTACATACGAAATGAGATGCCATCTTTCAAGTAATTTACATCACGGTTGGTATTTTTGCAAACAACCACCGAACGAGGCGATTCGTCAAAAATCTAAAGAAGCCAAGCTCCAAGATGATTTCGACTAAAAACGAAGTCATATGGCCTGGCTTAGGCCAAAATGCGTTCGCACCTGCCACGCCCCCTTGCCACATTTCCCTTGTTTTCTGATCTGAGGATCAAGCAATATATTACCATACTATAGGTACAAGGCAGTTTTCTGCTTCTGAGATTACAAATTACTGTAGTCTGTCTCAAATAGAGTTTATTTTTTTGCTTTGCAGGGCTCGCAGACTTGGCAAGGCTTGCACTGGAAGCCCTTTGGAACTTTGCAAGGGTGCAGAAAGTATTCTTCTCCCACGGCAAAACATCTACCCAAGTTGAGGCTGTCTAGTAGTTCACACCTGGGGTTACAAAACATACCTTGTTTGATACGATTCCATGATGAGCAGGTAACAGATAAAGTTGAGGTAAAAACGTCGAGTACAGTAAGTGACGGAGATGTGAACCGTAAGCTCTTGTCAAGCTATAATTATGCTCAGGTACAGGACGGCGTGTTTATTGACCATTGTACATAATATGTGCTACTTACCTACTATTTCTTTATCTAATCTGTAGCGTCTTTCCGCTGCTATGTCACGTCTACAATTTATAATCTAAACTGAGACAAAATATTTTTTTATTAACGAAAAAGGAATGTTTTATTCACCGGAAACTATTAGGTACTTATTATTTATTTTCTGAAACTAAATTTAGATGAGATGGTGTGGGTCTCGACTTCTCAGACGATGAAATCCTACGTTTCAATGTGTGAATCCCCTTACTTGGCCTCCTCGAGCAGCTGTGACTCTGCACCATTGATCTGCGGTATGGCGTACTCAACGATGCCTCCCTTGGCGACGGTGACGGGAGTCGCGCAGATCTCTAGCCCGAAGCACTTCTCCGGGTCTCCCTGCTCGACTAGCGCGCTGTCTATGAACGTCGATTTCTCGAAAAGACCTACGAATAATGGTGCTCAAAGAATATGCATATACATATGCGATGTTATCGTTGCTCTCAGCTCACTTATCATCAAACTAGTCATCGCGACACAGATTCCTACAGCGACGACTAGCGACGGCATGTCAATATAGTCAAATAGAAATGAATTCAAATGCTAAAATTATTTATGTACACACAACAACAAAAAAATTAAGCAATTGTAATTTAATTTAAAACATACAATAATACTATGTACCCATATTATTACTTGTAAACTATTATTATCACTTATTTACTGTGTCTCAGGCTGTTGCGCCCCACTGCTAGTGAAAGACATCCCCCCTTTTCCAGTATTTGCGGTTTTATGATAAATTATGCCAGCCAATATCAGAAACCGTCGAGTTCGTCGTGCCATCGCTTACGGGATGATATGGTTAAATCATTCATCACTCTTGCATGCGATGAATGATTTAATACTCATATAAAAGTATCAGCAGTTTTCCAGTACGCAGAAGAATTTAGCATTATTGCAGCTATTATACACGCGCCATATAGCTACGATTAGGACAATAATCACAGCTTACGTGAGTGAACTCCTTGGAAAAGTGCTTTGCAATTACAGTCGCTTCTACCAAAATATATATCTGGTAAGCAAAAAGTGTCCTATGCTCGTCCTTCTGAAACACTCTTTGCCGAATTTCATCCAAAATGGACCACCTCAGCCGTGAAAATAAACAAAAAATTCAATGAAAAGACAGAAAAAATATAATATGAAAAAAAATATACTATGTTGATAGATTTTCGTTTGACCATATTCTGTCGTACGTTAAAAAATTGTGTTACTTAGGTTAATTTATTTTATTTCATAATGGATGTGGAAGTGAGGATGACTATAAATCAGTTTATAGAAACCTTTCATAATGTTGACAACGAATCGAGCCGTGGAGAATCCGATAGACAGATGTCCTTGCTCGTTGTTAGACTTTACTCGGCAGATGATGTCGTCTGCCTCGCGAACTAGACGCGATAGGCAGTCCACTTGCGACTAGGAAACGGGACATGAAGTAGTATGAAATTTAAAGAAGAATTAAGGGACAGAACGTATTGCAACGTAAGGGTTACTATAAGAGAAGAGTACCCAAGAATTCTACCTATTGATACAAATTTTTGATAGTCTTAGTGCTGTCAATATTAAACATCAATTTAAAAAAGTGATTAGTATATTCCCAATCAACTTCGTAACGACTCAACATATTCGGGCAAAATTGGGTATGGAGGTAGCTAATACTCGTACACTGAATTAACACAAAGGCTACTTTTATCCTGATAAAATACACAGTTCCTGTAGGATAGCGGATGATACCGCGGAGCATTGCTAGTGAATTCGTGAAACAATAAAATTCTAGTTTATTTTGTGATCGTCATCAACCTATATACTTATCCAAAGGACGTAACCGTGTAGTCTTTTTTTTTTTTTACTAATGACACTATATCTTTTACTTTTTTAATTTTTGATCAGAGTAAGATGTAGTAGATTTGCATATTTACCTGAGGCACATTTCCAGGTTTCCCCGCCGAGAATACCGGCACCCTGGTGCACCTGCCGGTGCCGCATATGACGGGGATGTTGGACGCCTTGGGGTCGGATCCGGTGATCGAGCAGAACAGCTGGTTGGCGCGCATCGAGTTTATCGAGTTCACGCCCAGAACGCGGCGCTTGTCGTACACTAGGTTAAGTTCCAACGTCTAACACAGATAAGAAGGAAAGTTCTAAAAAGACAGTTGCTGATAATGATTCTGATGATGTCATACTGTACGAGCACGTATACTGTTAGGGCTCAGACAGACGGCGCGAAAATTTTCTTGCAGCAGCCGCGCGGCGGCTGCCTGGAACCCGCGTACTTGTTTAGTTTAAACTCTATTCATTAGACCACAATATTTAAATTTTTTGCAGTCACAGAACCGCGTGGCGGCCGCGCGGTTTCGTGATTGCGAATGTGTATTTGAACATGAATTTGAATAATGTCTACCTAAATTTAGTCGAGTTTTACTCTGATTATTAATTGAATTGTATACCCAGGGTATGCGGGTACAACAACCCTTTGTACCCAACTTTTTTGTTTTTTAATTTAACTGCAGCTTTTTACTGAAACTGAAATGCGGTGACAGTGTGCTCAATCACAGTCAAATAAATTAGATTATTAGAATAATGCCCCTTACGTAATACAGCCCCTTAATACAATCCTATGGAGGTATTCCTTACATGCTTGACCAGCGTGAAGTTGCAGTCAACAGGTGGCGTTTGAATGGCTACGACGGCCTGCGGGCAAAACTGCGCGATGGCCAGCGTGACCGTGCGTACAAACTGCATGTTCATCAGGAACAGGTCCCGGTCGAGGATGTTGCAGCAGGGCGGCATTACGTAGTGCCCGCCGCAGATCAGCACTACGTCCGAATCCTAGTGATTGCCTTCCAGTTACACATTTTTTATTCAAGAGCCCGCCATTCCCTTATTGGCTATCTCGTTCTCGCATTTTCAACAATTTTTGAAGGTACCAAAATCACTTCAAATAGAATATTTAGTTAGAAATTAAAAAAATAACCATTCTGTTATCTTATCTTTAGAATAACAATGAAGTCGATTCTGTTGTACCAATTTCTAAACAAAACCATACTTGATGGCTTTAAAATGATTGCCATAATTTTCACTCATATTGAAAATAATAGAGATGCTGGTAATGTTAGTCCTGTCAGATTGGTTTAGTTTCGTGAGTGGTGCAACAGAATCGACACCATTACACCAATGTTATGCAAGTTTTACATTATCATTTTCTATTCTGAAGAAGAAGCAAAAAAAAAGTTATTCTAGCTTTTTCTTCCTCCATCAAAATAAATCCATCGTGAATTAGTCTTCTAACTTTTTTTATTTCCCTCGTAGTGATTTTTATCTTTAAAAATGTGGAAAATGTGTCCGGGAGCGTGGCTTTAACTTAGAGAGGGAAAGACTAAGAATAGGGTCCTCTTAGCAGACTGTACTGCCAATTCAAGAAAGTTGTGCCATTCTTTTAGCCACACCTCAAATACAAAACTCTCCCAACAAAAACTAAAAGGGAAATTTGAAAATAAATAAGTTTTAGACAAATTATAAGGGTAGTAGGTAGTGTGAGTGAGGTTGTGTTTGGATAGTTTATGTTTGAGTGTATGAATGTGTAAATGTGTATCCACCAACTCTTAAACTCTCGGTGTCATTGTAAGACAGAGTAACTTACCAACAAGGAGGTCGAGTTTGTTGCTCTTCTGGTTATATCACTCTGTTAGTCAAAAAATTTCTAATTACATTATGGAACTACGCTTACATATAATGCCGACTTGAGAAAAGCCCGCCCCTGGTAGGCCTCAACCTCCGTACTGGTGTCGATGTGGGCGATGTCGTTCGCCACACCGAGCACAAAGCGCTCAGGCATGTCGTCGTACATCGCCAGGGTCTTGACCAGCTTCTGCTGCTTGAGAAACAGGCAAGCTATTCGCCCTATATCAGTGCCCGCTCCACATACGCATACCTAGGAAATGTTCACACAGAAAAGTCCAATTACCTACAACTCGATTCGTTTAACCCAAACATTACTGTGAGGTGTTTATTGCGATTATTGTTATAGGTTCAGGCGACGAGGCTGCGCGACTATTAACCGTATCGCCGAGACACGATTATGGTCGCGCAGCGTCGTCGCCTGAACCTAACAGAATCAGATTCAGGATATTTTATTGCAAAAACTGTGTAGGTAAAAAAGATGTTCTTAAAAATAATCATCGTTTCCACAGCTTGCCCATTGCGAACGTACAATATTTAACATTTATATTCGTTTTAACTTTTTCTTATTCTAGTTAACCTAGTTTTAACTTTAACTAATTAAGTAAGTATAATTTAATTATCAATTTACCCTAAAATTTACCATAAATACCCTTAAGCCTAAATTACTATACAATAATCGCAATAAGGACCTCACGATGCGGGCCCTGGTGAAATAAAAACCCTGTTATAAGTAAGTAGGTATGTTTAGGTAGTAGGCTTTTCGTGTTTTTCGAGTCAGTCCTTTAGTAAAACATATTCATATAAAATATATTAATGATGAGTATAATGACTCCCTGAGCTATATAACATGGTTTTACAACATTCTGTGTGTAGATACCGCGTTACGAGATCGTTTTTCCGACAAAAACACACCAAAGCTGAAGTGAAGCGCGGATTGCGTAGACTGCAAACAAGCGTTCAATTTTTTTGTGAAGCCATAGCCGCAGGTACTTTTAATTTTTTTTGAAATGATATACTAAGTACAACAGTTTCATAGGTCCGCATTAAATATCAAGTAACTACAAGCCGACTGATTATTCCTTGCGTACTCTATCTTTTATTCTAGGCAAGTTAATAGGTAGAGACCGAGGTATTGCGGTCCCATGTGGGTTACGCCACTTGATATGGAGGTAAACCACAAAGGTATCAACATCAAGGCTAGTTGCGTGTCGTGAATGAAGTCTATTTATCTTCGTGAGATGTTTTACAATAGAAATCTTGTGATTTAATTAGCTCTTCTTTAAGTTTATAATATAGTAAGTACCTACGAACTGTTATTGTATACGTAGGTACTAAGTACATAGAAGTCCAATGTAAATGATTGGGGAGGAATTATGTTTATTTTGGGATGGGGATGGCTATGTTCAGCAGTGGACGTCTTCTGGCTGACGATGATCATGATGTTGTTTATTTTAAAATTTCAATTAATCATTTTTACCTACTATTTATAAAAAGTGGGTAATGTCTTTAGAGTGTATTTGTTAGTATGCATGAATGGGTGTTTGTTACCTCGTGTAGCCTTGCTTAGCGGCTTGGCTGATTTTGGCGAGTGTCAGGCGTCTCCGGCTACACTCTGCTGTTGGATTTTTTGTTTTTCATTTAATAATAATACTTGCTATACATCCAGACATGTTTTAAAACTGCGACCACATACACCGGTAGGCTGGCAGCAGCATCCTCTTAGTAAACGGTGAGCATTCTGTGATTCCCAAGCCGCTTGCCAAGCGTGTGGATTATGGCAACCCACTCCCTTTTCTAAAGGGGAGGCCTTAGTTCGGCAGTGGACGCCTTCTGGCTGGTGATGACGACGATGACTTGTTACATAGGTTCTTATTACTAAGGTTCAGTAGATTAAAAAACAATCAGAAGGTTAGTGCGACAGAAGTGGCAGGCGGCGGGATCACACATCTGGCCCGTCGCATGGGGACCTCGGGTATTCATACACGACGTCGCCTGGCTTGGTCCCCGGGAAGGTGGTTACGGCACGCCATGCATCCTGGCGTGTCGCGACGGGGGATGGTGTAGCACCCGACCCCGAAGGAGGGGTCTAGAGACGGACGGCCGCGGCGGGTTCGCGGCTGTGTGCGAGAGCGTTCCCATGTTCCCGTTACAAGAGACGAAGGTGTCGTGGAGTTTTAGTGGGTTGGAGTCCCACATCGCCGCACTGTCTCCCCGGGGCAGTGCGGTATGCTTGCGCATTCCTCCACGATAAAAAAAGGTGAGCAATCATAACATACCTTCTGCGGTGCAAACCGAGGCGTAGGGCAATACCTCTCACACTGCTCTTCTAACATCGCTAGAGTATCCGACATTACAAAGTTTTGATACTTGGCAGATTGTACCACCATCGCAGGCACCGAGGAGAGGATCCTACGACCCGCTTGGTAAAGCATTTTCACTAACATGGCACAGTGAGTAATGCGAGTAAGAACCTAGCATGCGACAGGTATAGGCATAAGTTCCCAAGACAGCGATTCTTTGGAGTCCGTACCGAAACATTTATACGTCATAGATTTCATGCGAATCGTTTTTTTAAGATTTTGCATTATTTATTTTACTACTGTAACATTTTGTTTTGAACTTTTTATAAATTTGACGACAGTTTAAAACACACTGTGACATGTGGTAAAGTAAACCTCATTTTGACAGAAGACAGAGTAGAACATCAGAAGGATACGATACACGAAACCTCCTTAGTTCCACTGCAAGAAGTTACTTCTACCCCACAAACCTAGATAACGCAGATCGTTGTTCGAACAAAATCACCAGTCACCAAAGTCGAGGAAACCACGGGTTGCGGGGACTACGACCAAGCGTTCTCATTGTTTATCTCAAGGTTAGCTTGCTCGCGCCTAGCAATGAACCAATAGAGGTAAATTCCATATCATCCCAATCCTCCTTTACCGCTGACGTCTATGATAATACCATAGATGAATGTATATACTAGGATAATACTAGAATATGCTAGTACCAAAGACATAAAGGGGTAGACACCTAATCAGCAAATCAAACTATCTTGAAATAAAGTACACCAGATTGACGTACCTGTCAAATCAAATTAAGAGCTCCATACAGTTGTCATTCTCATCTCATACTGATAAAATCTCATAATAATGAGACAAAAAATGGTAAACTACACAAAAATATCATGCCAAAATTACAAGGATTCACAGGAATCAAAGAACACCACTGCCACATCCATCTTTAAGTCCTGAAATATACTTTAATAGGATATAAAATTATTGAATAATGTAAACAGAATAGTCGCTATGACAACGTTTAGGGATGTCAATCGAATTTCGGTTAGTCCGAAAATCGATTATTAAATGAAAAATATTTTTTTGATATATCATGATTGATGATTGTTTCTTGTACTGTAAAGAAGACCGGCGACGGTCATTGACGCAGCCTTTTGATAATTTTATTCGTCGATTAGCAATTGACAATCACTTCAATCGGATTAAAACACGATTAATTGGCTGCATCATCATTATCAGCCAAATAAGACATCCACTGCTGGACAAAGGCATCCCCTTAGAAAGGTACGATCAAACACGTAAATATTGAGAATGCTCCATCGCCTCTAGTTTTTTTTTTTAAGAGTCTGAACGATAAGGAATTCACGTGGAATTTATTTGACTATATACTTTATCCAAAAATAATCAACGGTTTAATCGAAGTTCGTTTTTTTTTGTCCGATTGAAGAATCTAATACGAGATCGGTTCGAATCGGTTCGTATACGATTTTTTTTCTGCAAGAATTGATATCCCTAAGACAAAATGAACTGTAGTATTGCCAGATATTTTTGTAATTTCCCAACTTTGTTTACGTTTCCTAGAGACTCAGATATATGTAGCTGATCTTTTGATAAAAATAGTTCGGCAAAGTAGAGATGAATATTGGCGGGAACCTATTAAGGTTTCCACCAATATTAATTTGCTTATAATACATAATTTTCATAATTTTGCCTAAAAAACGTGTCGGCGCATAATTATCAACAACAAATAGAAATGTTTCACCAATCCCTATCCAACAACTTAACTTAAAACCCTACGGAAGCCTACAATGAGTGTGTCACGATATGACACAATTGTATTGCAATTTTATTAGAAATAAAATTTTGTACCTTTCTAAGAATGTAAGAATGTAAATTTGTCTAGTGTGGTTGTGGGTTTTTGGGTCTGCAAGTAATATGCACATTCTCTTAGGTTTTCACCGTCACATGCGTGTTACTTGAGGTTGCAGAATAGTCAGGCAGTTTCAAAAAAGATAAATCCGCTAATAAGTGAAAGTTGCGTATGCGTTTATTTGCAAATTTAGAGGATTCCATTTCCATCGTAATAAATTGAAAATAAAAACTTAACATTATTTAACTTAACAATAATGTGGATGATAAAAAAAAAAAGTATAAGAGCCTATTTAAGAACCTCTGTGCACATTTAGGTTGTATCATGATACAACCTAAATCACTCCAATCAAAATTTATTTACCCGACCAAATAGGGTAATCACTTTTTAATGGAAAGCCTCAAATGTCATGAAAAAAAAGACTGTCAAAAATTATAAGCCATTTCAAAATCGTGTTTGTATGGAGACTATCCTTCTGGACCTTATTTATAAGGAGAATTCTGTGGCTAGTACCTACGCTTACCAAAAATCAGACCTTCTACTAGTTTTCTACTAGTCATTATGAACAACTTTTATTATTGGGCGAACCCAAGAAATCACGACAAAAAATATAATCAGCTGTTTCTATTCACTGTCGACGAAATGTATGGAGCAGCATTATTTTTTATGGCGATTTCAGGGTTGCTCCTACAGAAAAATTTGCTTACAAATGACGAATAAAACACGGTGACGACGACTTTTCTAAATTCACGAAAAATGTATCAGCTGTTCCATACATCTTATCACAAGATTATTGGACGAACCCAAGAAATCACGACAAAAAATATAATCAGCCGTTTCTCTTCACTGTCGACGAAATGTATGGAACAGAATTATTTTTATCGCGATTTCAGGGTTGCTCCTTCAGAAAAAGTTGTTTAAAATTATGAGTACTATGAGCCCCTTTCGGCTTACCATACCCTTTCCTTATAGCCCTGTATAGATATCACATAATCAAATATTACTAAAATCGGAAACATCAATATTTTTTGCCTGTCCGCTTCACGTGGAATGCCCCATATGTCTTCGGCAACCTCACAACAGCTCCCTAGCCGATTAAAAAGCACCATATATATACTGAAAACAACCAGTACCTATATCTAATTAGCCATAGGTGGGCATTGGATATCAATGAAACGATTTAGTAGAACAGACATCAAATTTAATAGATATAAGTTTCACCTATATTTATTAACATTCATATTGATTATTACATCATATTGTCTACCCATAATACAGGCATACTGCTCATGTTACATACAACACGGAGGAATAAAATGACTAGAACTATTTGAGAGGGAAAGCCGCCCAGCCTCGTGTTCCGTACATCGCGATCACTGACCATACATTCCAACTAAGTATACATTTAAACTGTGGTTTCAATACCACACAAGCTACCCAAAATCCAGTGATATATACATGAATAACCAGTTATGGAATTGGCTAGCTGACTCATGTATAATTATTGAGCCATTGACATGAAATAAATTAATTAATTACACACGGTAAATAACAGCTGTATGAAGGAATAGATGATAAAGAATAAAACACTAAAAACAATGTATATTTCTCTTTAAATAAGTAAAAAAAGTATTGTGATAAAGTATATTAATAAATTTATCTTTTAGTACATAAATCATTTTCAATGAAAATTAAAAGGTCTTTACGTGATAACTGATAACGTCATCTACGTACTTACTTAGCGTATAATAATTATTTTCTGGCACTTGTAAATACATTTGTAACTTAAAATTAACAGATCATTGCTAAGATTCAATAAGTGCGTTTAAAATTTACATTTATAATTAAAACAACAGAAACTCAACAACTACTAAACTTATGATCACACTGTTCACATTAGACTATACAAATACATATATACACATCAAACAAGAACTAAATGCCCAGTCACTATAAATTGATATTTTGTGTAAGGCTCTAAGACACAGATCATCGTTCAATACATCTTTGGGTGGCGCGACCTTAGTCGCCTGACATAAGAGCATGCTCGCATCGCCAAGCGATTACGGAGGCAGCTTCGGATTCTAGGTCACGCGAACCGAACATCCCGGACCTTTACACATTTAACACATGGTATAGCTACGCTTTCAAGTGATGCAAATATTGAAAAACAGTGTTATAGGATGATCGATCAGAATGTATCTCAGAATGATTATGATCATGCGTAAAAATAACTCATATAATATTTCCCAATTTTTTGCATAAGTTTAAAACGTTTGATCTTATACATTCTAGACGACAACTTATCTATAGATAAGAAAAGAGTTTCGCAATCAATTTCTCTCGAGTAAATTAATTGTTTTTTTAATATTATCTAAAAAGTTACAGTCCACGATCTAAAATTTGTGGCTTATTTAAAAATCACTAAAGTATTTTAACAATATTTTCCAGTTTAATAACTCCGCAAGACGGCTCCCCCTCGCTCGAAAATAGAGAAAGGTGCTTTGGATCATCTCGATTTTATTTATAGTATGTATTTATATTACTTAGTTCCCGTAATGATTACAGACAACTTAAATGCTTCAATGAAGTACTCACAGAACAGCGATACCTACTTTATTACTTGCATATCTGATACGCGAAACGTAAATCAAATATGGCCGCACTATGATTTTGATTAATGAATGGTGAAATGTCTGACCATTTTGTGTCAGCAAAACTTAAACCATTATTTATTTTACGTTTTGCCTCACTCGCTCTTATTTTGATAAACTGTAAAGAAAACGAGACCATTTCAAGATTAATTTAAGAGTTCGAGGCAAGGCCTTATGACCCCAGAAACCTGTACTGTGTGTGTTACTCACATATGATAATAAAACATTCGTAGCTACAACCACTACAAAAAAATTGCACGGGTAAAGCGATTCTCACACTGCTCCACGCCACGCGACGGTGCGCGCGACCTCGGGTTATCACGTTGTACCGAAGTGTCTTACGACCCGGGTACCTCAAGTGTCTCAGTTTGTATACAAAGCACGCGCGGTACAACACACCGCCTCTCCGCGGCGCGCGGATGGTTCCGAATCCCGCACCCCAGCGCGTGGCGCGGAGAAGTGTGAGAACCGCTTAAGTGTGTAACAAAATCGAGAAGATCACAGGCACCGCGCAGGATCCTATCGTCTCTAATGGAAGCCAACTGCAGCTTCGCTCTCTTTTTAACCCTATCCTCGTTTATTCACAACCCGTCGCGCGCGACGCTTAAAGTAGTTCATAAGAAATGTGCCAATCACTTGTTTGTACCCCGCTTGGTAACGTGGCAGTTGAAACTAGACTGTATAAGCAGTTGACAGCTCGTACCTATTCCCTTCCAACTAATATACTTGCTATTCCAAAATAGCATACTCTTGGCAAGAAGATCGCCTATAATTGATCTTTCCTTCCCCGCCCCATCCTTAGGGGCGGCCAAATAGAAGCGCAGATTGCACGCATGAATATTATTAGTTAAGTTCTATTGTTGACAAGAATTGTATTTTAATTATTAAAAAAAATATTCTGCTCGCGCTATCAACTGGATGTAGGCATTATCTTTGTTTGGAATACAGTTTGCACATGTGTCATCTCTTTTCGCACAGATAGATTATTAAAAGCTGACAATATCACGCGCTTGTGTAAGGGCCAAGCCACACTCAATGAGAAGGGGCCCGGATGCAACCGATCCCCTTCACAGCAATTTCAACCCTAACATTCCTTTAATACGATACAAAGATTTTAGGTGACGCCCGATTCTCACATCTTATGACGTTACGAGACATATTGATGTTTACATCGTTGTACAAGGACACTAAAGCGCAAGCCACACTCATCTGACGGAGCGCGGACGCAACCGTCGTCCACCAAAGCAATATCAAACTTAACGTCGTTATAATACGATACAAGCATGTAGATATTACGCCTGACGTCATAATACGTGAGACATACAAACAAATTGTATCGTATAATAACGACGCTTAGATTGAACTTGCTTTGGTAGATGACAGTTGCGTCTTCACCCCGTCTCATGAGTGCGGCTTGCGCCTAAGGTCTATAAATAGGCGCGTGATTGGATTGGGCGTGACGTCATATTGACAACGAATCGTGAAATGATTTTCGTTTCTGCACTATATTTGTGTGTGTAAATTGAAGGTAGCTTTTGATAACCGACCTGTAAGGATAACAGCGTTAATATAAGTGGTTGGCTCCGTCCACCTTCCAACAAACAAGAGAGAAAAAGAAAAATAAATATATTCTCTCGTTGGTCTGCAGTCTGTGGTTGTCGGGTCTAGCTGTTAAAGGCCGCCCTAAAATATCTGAACATTTGTTTAAAAAACTAAGCAATAGCTTTGACGTTTTTTTTCGTGTCAAGCGGGGCCATTTTTAGATACATTAGCTTAGAATCTAGACTAGACCAATATTTATCTGGGTCTAGGTAAAAAGACCAAAAATTAAACAAATTAAAAAAAAAATGATTATAATACATGTATAGTTTGATGGATAATGCATAGGTAAGGTATTGTATTAGATACCTACTAGATAATATGAGTACTTTTATGTTTTTAATGTATAGAAACACGGCATATGTACATAATGTAATTCATGTAATGTATAATAGTGAAGCCGTTTAATTTTGATTTATTGATACAATACAGGTTTATAAGGAAAGGGTATGCTAAGCCGAAAAGGGCTCATAGTACTCAACATTTGTAAAACTTTTACTATGGGATCAACCCTGAAATCGAGCTCGACGAAATGTATATATAGCATATATGTTAAATAATAGCTATATATGTAATATATAGCTATTATTTTTTACTCGATTTCATGTTTGGTCCCATCATAAATCTTGTTCACAATAATGCATACCCTTTCCATATAACCCTGTATTACACAAATGATATAAGTTACCTACATTCTTATAGAATATAGAAGAATAAGCTATAATATACATATTATAGTGATAAAAATGTTTTGTAAAGATAAAATATAATTCTTATTTAAGTATAAAAGTTCCAATAGTGCATCTCTAAGTAAGGACACATTGCTATTTATTTACTCCGGCAATAATATATGTTTTAATAAAACGCTGCAACTTATTTAACTAACGTCCGCGGTTTAATGTACTGTAATGTATGTACATTAAACCACTTCTAAAAAGATTGCTTCTTGCGATTCTGTTCAAAAAAACCAACTTACAAAATTCATCTAAAATCATAGCGATAAGAAGCATTGAAATGGGAAGGCTTTGTTAAACTATTTATAATCAAAAATGAGCAAAGCCAGGCTAAATATAAACTATTAATATTACTTTGTAGATGATAGAAAAAGTAGAATTTACAAATGTCGTTTGAGACAAAATTGTGACAATAATGAATGTTTCTCGAAAAATATCATGTTAGATGTATACAAGTTCTCTTACTAACTATTTTTTTAATTAACAGCCGAAGACTTTTGAGAATGTTCTCCGTTCACCCAAACATTAACGAAGCTGCAGTGGGATCGAATACCTATCTCAATAAGACCGCTAACCTTAAATCTACTTGGCAGACTCGCACACACTTTACCTTTAAATCCTTAAATCATTACGATAAAAGACCACAGCACTAAGTAGATAATATAATATACAATTATTCAATTATATACGATTAATATATTTTTTTACACGCAACTGAAAGGCATAGTCGCAAGGCGTAGAAACATTGGGGCAATGTCGTGGCACATACCACTTCTACCGGTCGGGGGACAGTAAATAATGCCGTCATGGCAATATGGCCGAGACGAGAGCAATCATGAGTTTCCATTGAAATTTCATAGATTGCATGCAGTGTATCCGTCGCAATGTGACGACGTTAAAACGTGAGTATAGCGCAATTGTGAATGTCATAACTTTATACAATATTCCAACAAATTACAATGTTACAATAGTACAAATTTGGTGCAAGAGAAGCATCTTCCATTTTAAACATAGATCTTTATAGTTGAGTAACATCCAGCTCTCTGCTAGAGGTTTAACTTCTTTTTACGACATGACGTTCCGACTCTCTTATATTTTAATCAACTTGCAAAAAAATGAGAGGAGGTTTTCAATTAGATTCTCTCAGAACTCGGTCATTTATAAACCGATTTGAAAAATTGTTTTTATGTAAAAGGATATTCTTCGAGATTTCATTAAATTTTCATTAAAATCTATTTCTGATAATGGGATCCGTAAGGAATTAAGGGAACTCATCAAATATTATAGGCAAACATAAAGCGATATTGGTATATTTATCAACAAGTCAAGCATTTGGTATATTTATACAAAGTATCATTTGGTGAAGTGGAACTGATTAAGAAGACTACAGATGTTTTTTTTTTTTTTGTTATAATTATATGTCTGTATAAGTGTATGATCTCCTTGGTCTGCCTTGTCCTTTCTTATAGCCTACCATTTTATGAAAATTCTGTTGAAATCGTCATGTCGCAAATGGAATAACAACCCTATTAATTATTATCTCTGTCAGATCGTTCTTATCTTTTGAGTTGTGCATTTGGTTTACGAAGGATTATTTGGTTTATGAAAGATTCTTTGCGAAAATTGCATTAAACTAGGACATGCATTTTTGGGCTGAAGTTTTGACATCAGATTTTTTCAAAAGTATGCTTCTGTGTTGTGGTTTAGAACAACGATGTCTACCTTAATTATTATTCAGTTAAGGTATACAAGGCAAGAACAAGTGCTACTATTTTTGTAGTAACACTCGACACTATAATATGTATAGACGAATTTAGTGTCAACGATAGGATAACAATGCCAAAACCGGAGGAATACACTATAGATATGGGACGTACCTAAGGATAGCACTATTTACAGATATACCTTCGCGCGATCACCGTTTCGACAGTTTCAATTCGATCGTACAAATGGCACAATGTGATGAACAAACTTACTTGGGACTTTATTTAGAAATTATTAATCATTCGTAAGCCTCTTTCAAGAGCCCCTAACTCTTGTCTTAAGTTGCGCCAGTAAGAACATAACTGTCTAATCGTATTCACATTCACATATCATATAAACTCAATAATAATCGCATCTTAACATTTATGCAAAAGCTCTCCATTTAGTTACTACATCTATTTTTTAGTGTCGCTTCAATCGCTCCCCATAAGTTTTAACCATTACACTCATGTCATCTCAGGGCTCATTTAAAACATAACTTAAGTGATATTTGACTACACATCGATACACAATGCTCTCACAATAGTATTTATACTTATTAGGTATGTACTATTATAATATCTATAGATAGATCGATAAATATAGTAGAAGAGATAATAGGTTCCCTGTTTTCTTTACTTTACATTACATTACATTATCAGCCAGAAGACGTCCACTGCTGCACATAGGCCTCCTCCCTGTTTTCTTTACTCGTTTTTTATTTTAAACATGAAGTTAAATTATTTTATTTTAACAATACGTGCTAATCAAGATAAATGGGTATACTTACCCACGGATAGTAAAGTATTTCCAAACTAGAAGACAAATTCAAATCACACTATCTTTTTGATTTGATAACACTTTAAAAATAAATTCAAGGCAATCGTAGGACAGGATTCGAAATATACTAAATAATTTGTCTAAATTTTTTCCGCGCATGTACAGTCGGCGACAAATAGACGTTAGCGTTCAGGATAGTCGCAAGAATCGAAAAAGCATAAATGATTTATAGTTACGCAGTCAGAACGCGAATATTGATGTAATAATTAATTACTACAAATAGTAATTATATCATGACAGTTATGTTTAGACTTTGACAATTTATATATTCATAGCTGAAAATAAGTATACATGTGTCACATAATAAGAAGAAAAATAATACTTTCCTTGTCTCTGGTTACGAAGTCGAAATTAAAATGGCGGCTATTTCTTTTCACAGAAACCAACCGCTGTCCCTCTTCCGGATCTTATCTTCCCTCGTAACCAGTTTCGTTCCAAGATTTTGCTTTCCTCATTGTCAACGGGTTTCGAATCACTGTTTACGTAGGCGGCCAGAGTGAAGCATCTAAAGTGGTCAATATATCTTAGCTATTGTAACGTTGTAAGACGTTTCATGGATTACCTACAGAATCGCGAGACAAACTAACATTAACTCAAATACGCACGGATCCCTAAGAGCCTGCGTTGACCGATACTCCAGAGAGGGTCGGTATATAAGGCTCTGACGGCTACAAGCTCAATCAATCAAGGTCTAGCTCAATCAACTATCTAACTGTGGGCAGTACCTAACTAAAAACTCAAACGCCACACTATGTTAATTACTTTATTATTTTCGACTACCCTGAAAGCTAACTTCTATTTGATCCTGACTGTACCATAACTTAAGTATTATTGTAATATTAAACACAGTTTTAGACTTTCGTGGTTGTTTACAACATTACTATTAGTACTCACGGGATATTTACCACGGTTATTGTTTTTGTTGAGTTCCCGATATTTCGGCACAGTTGCATATCGGGAACTCAACAATGTCCCGTGAGTACTAATAGTAATTATTGTAATATTGCTTACCGTTCTAAATATTTCAAAAACTTGCACTATGTTTATCATTATTTGGCATCTACTCGGAATCACTTATCGAATACGTGTCGGTACGGAAAGGGCGTAAGTTAAAATGTTAGTTATAACCAAGACATAAGTTCCATTGTTTCACTTCTTGTTGTTAATGCGTTCATTTTGAATAAAATGTACCAGTATACGAAAATATACCAATAACCTCAGAACACATATATCAAGAAAGATTAAAATCAAATTTGTTAAGCTCTGAATGAATAGTTTTATCTTGACTTGACTTAGATATCTTTTTACATCTTCCAAAAAAAAAAAATTTGTTTATTGTAATATACAGTATTATAAGAAAAGCGTATGCTAAGCGGAAAGGGGCTCATAGTACTCATCATTGTGAGCAACTTTTACTATGAGTCCAACCGTGAAATAGAGAGAAAAAAACAGCTTTTTGTTGAGTGTCATGTCGCTATGGAGCAGCTGATGTTTTTTTTTTTTTTCGTTTTCATGGTTGGTCCGGTAGTCATAATGATGAGTACTATGAGCCCTTTTCGGCTTAGCATACGCTTTCCTTATGACCCTATTATGATTAAAACTTGTATGTAAAATGTTGCTCACAGGCTCAGGTGCAACGTTTCGGTCATCGCGCGAAATTCAAATTTTCTTGCGTTTTTTGTCAATTACAGCTTAATTACTCATCGTGGATTTATCGAAACCAATTTTGCGCCAATAAATAAGTTGTTTTAAGACATTACGGGTAAAATGATTACCTAGATAACATTGGTTTAGCTACAAATTTCTATAAGCTGATTTTCATCTTGGTTTTTGGTTTAGTGGGAAATGTACTTATACTAGCTTCCAATTTGAATTTCTAGTTGGTGTAATTTCTTGAAACAATCTATTTATTATCGCAAAAGTTTTTATGAACCTACGATGAGTAATTAAGCTGTAATTGACATAAAACGTAAGAAAATTTGAATTTCGCGCGCTGAGCGAAACGGAACGCACCTCATACCTAACTATGTAGAGTGGACAGGTTAAGAATGTATATATTTTTGCAAAATTCGATTTAATCGAGACGGGCTAAATACGTGATATTGCTTTAATTCAAAACAAATACCAAACTTAATGCGTTGGATTCTGACGTACAGTTTTAACCGACTGCCCAAGAAGGATGGCTGGTATTTGTATTTGAGTATGTCAGTATGTATGTTTGTTTGTATGTAAGCTACAGATAGAGGATAGTTTAGGAGAGATAATTTAGGAACTCCTAAATTATCTCCTGTAGCTTAAACGTATTTACCGATTTTGACGAATGAGGAATTGTTGGATCATTTTCATGCATTAGTGACATAGGCTACATTTTGCAGTCGGGGTTTTTGATTTCTTTTGATAATACTTGTCAAGTTTAAATAACTTTCCCAGCTCTAAGATTACTGAGATAAAATGAGACACAGTAAAGAATATCGCAATCAGTTAATTCTACACAATGCAACAGATTCTGGGTTAATATTAATCATTATCACGAGAAAGAAAGATTACCTATTTAACTATAGATTTTTTTAATATTGGAAGAACAGAATATTTGTATATAAATAATTAGAATTCAGTAAATATTAAGTACTTTGCGCCTAAACATAAAAGAAGCACCGTAGAAAGGTAAACACTATTTACAGCCGCATTTAAAGCTATTCTCAAAAGAAAACCCGTAAAGATAATTATGTAAAGTACTGCGGTGCATAGTTTATTCAGGGACTATGTCAAACAAAGCATTCAGTTAAAGGTGCACTACAGTAAAGCCAAATTATGAAAGGATTTTACGTTTATATATGTCTATAAAATTGCAAATTTGTCAACTTTGAAGTTTGCGCTACAAAAAAAAAATACTTCACTACGATGAAGTAATGAAATTTTTAGCGCAAAAGTCAATGTTGATAAATTCTCTTTTTCATATCCACTAACATCTCAAAGCCTGGTTCTTAATTCGGCTCCGACACTGTGACAAGCCACTATTGAATAAGTGTCGTCCATTTTTATCGACTTATTACACTGTAGGCATTTTTAGACATCACATTAGTGCTATACAGTAATATGTCTTCTTCTCTTACCGCTAGAGCCGTTTTCATGATATTTAGCGTACCGAGCAGCGTTGTTCGCCAATCCCACCACCTCTGTCCATTTGTGTTCGGAAAAAGTTTATTTAATGTCTATAGAATAAAAAGTCGATGACCATTCTCATAGCGAGATTCAAACAACGCACATAGCTCGATACAGTTTATGATACACTACATAGTTATTACATCTCATAGTGAGTACCGGTCTTTAGATATTTGTAGTAGGGTAAAGACTAAAGATATTTTTGTAAGACAATTTAAAATTTTACTGGAGGTACTGATTTATAACGTCAGTCGGTTTATGCATTTAGCTAGGTGGATGTAAAGGTTATTTATTTAATGCCACCGGCGACCATTAAATATTTTTTGCATACTTTTTTGGGGCTAGTGGTAAAGATATGAAGGTACACGAGCCAAGCCTGATTTTTGCAAAAAAGAATAGCCAGATATAAATTTCATTTGAGTAAATGCTTACGTCATTAATTTATTAATTCATGTCCAGCTACCCATTTCGAAAAAAATAAGATCAGGCCCGTATGCAAAAGCTTTGGATTCAATTCTCTCAAGTGATGTACCATAAATATGAACCTTAATTATTTGTCATTTGAGTACTATTCGAAGTTTAAAATAAAAAGTGCGATTTCTTGTTTTAGCTTTCTTGAGTTTTTTCAATCTATCTATTTTTATGGGTTAAAATTAATTTTGTGCAGAATTTGTGCAAACAGACTCTTAAAGGTACTATTTTGTGCATCAATAAAGTCTCATTCGGATTTTTCCCAAAGTCCACCCTAGTTCGGACTATGCTAGTTATGAAATCGGGCAAACCACATTTCAGTCGAGCTGCTTGCTTCTTGAATAGCCTAGTCCGAATTATTGTATTATGGAAATTTTAAAACCATCTTTATATTGATTGTCTATAGGAAATAAAATCGTTTGCCTGATCTTATATCAACAAGCAACACAACTTTGGAATGTTAATCTACAACCTACATTACCGACGCCTGTTAGTTTAATTAAGATGTAGACAAGCGTTTGAATATAATAATAATAATAATAAATATCTATAAATAAAAGTCTACACCTAAACAATCCAATCCACGCTATGTTAATCGAACAATTAAAGGCCTGATTTTTCAATCGTGTTTTTTATTCTAACGTACTAATGTTATGTTTTTGCTTTCTCTAAATAAAAGTGAAAACTCCCTGAAAACTTGTAAGACGATTGAAAATGCAGCCCTAAAATAAATATCATAAAACTTATAATAAACTTGTATACATGGTATCTATTCCGTAACAACAGCAAGAATTCGAGAACATTTTAAAATTTCTATACTATTTTAATGATATTCGAACTCTTCCGCATCGAACGCTTTCACTAACCAGTTAGTTGGAATAGCCATCATAAGATCAAATTTTAATTACAAATCTTGGAATAAATTAGCTATGAATACGTATAATATAAAGGAAGAACGAACATGGATACTCGTCTATACGGAAGTTTAGTCGTGCATTAGATATGTAGACTTTACGTGGTTACGAAATTTGAACGGCGACATAATATCGAATAAATATCTCATATCTTCTCTACAGATCGACTGACTTATCTGTACAGTCGGCCAAAAGATAAAACAAACATTTTTCTACAGATGACTCTTTGTTTCGTTCAGATAGACTGATGGCTTTCTCATTCAGTTGTATAGATAAGTCGTCGTGCTGTCTAAATTCATACGTCCAATATTCCGAAGGTAGTTTTCGATCGCATTTGAATGCGCGATGACTAGCATGCCGTCGAAGCGTAAACTATGCAAACCTCTATCGACTAATTTAAATGCAGTTAGACTTCTTGTCTCCTCCTGTGACGAACTTCGAGCGCCGATTGGCCGACAGATCGACACACTTGTCGACCGACGATTTTTCGGCTCAGTCATCAATACATCGTGAACTCCGATCATCGTTCATTCGAGAGGTAAGACGCGGTCGGGCGTCGCAAACTAAAAGCTACCGAGATTAGAAACGAGCCGCGCCGCGGGTCGCGGTGCCGAGACGGGCGCTCCGGTCCTTAGGCGATAATATCACAGATTCCTAAAGAAAAACAATAACACGTAGAGTTTCACGTACCGGCCGCCGCCATAGGGGAGGGCGCCACCTGGAGGCGGCGGGGCCTAGCCTTCCGGCGCGCCGCCGCACATCCGCTCCAGCTCCAGGAGCTCCTGGAACCGCAAACAGGTACATCAAAATGTCTTCGTAGCGTATCTTCTTACCCGACTGCCCAAGCAATGCAATGTTTTTGGGGTGTGTGTAAGTATATTTAAGTGTGTTTGTGTGTTCCTATATTACATCCTGTGGCCTAAACGGCTTGGCGTGAGGTATCGTTGGATTATCCTCTTTACGACCGGTGTGACATAGGCTACATTTCGCAATCGGATATTTTGTATTTCTTTTAATAATATTACGTGTTTTCATTGATTTTGGAAGGGGCAAATAGATCGACGTAAAGTAGACTTTACTCCATAAGATGATGTCTACTAAGTAGACAGTCGAGTTTTTGGCGGGAACGTGAAGAAATCATGTTGCGTCATTTTATTATTTTCCAAAACTTGTGTGTTAATGTGTAAAAACGGTGAATTTTTACCCGCATTAGCCATCACAAGATCACGCCTATTCGCGCCTATTAGTAATGAATCACCTAAAGTGTTTTTTAAATATAAATGTCCGATCGTTCTGCATATGAACGCAATCTACAGGAGTAATCTGCCTGGAATACATTTTTATCACATTTGTGAGTTCATAGTAACGATTCAACTGAAGTTATCGAAATGTGTACTCGTCGTTTCCGGGGAAAAACGCGAGCGCGAAATTATCCGGTCCCGTTGATATTACTAGCAGGAAATCTGAATGCTGAACGGCGCAAATGAGGAATAAGTCTTTGGTATAAGTAACATTGTTCGCTTCTCTGGCTCGAAAGGGGTACCTAGGAGTTTTGGCGGGAACGTGAAGAATTCATGTCGCGTCATTTTATTATTTTCCAAAACTTGTGTTATTTCGAGTGTTAATGTGTAAAAACGGTGAATTTTTACCCGTTAAGTGAATGTGAACATCCACGAGTTTTGGTGAATGGTAAAATGTCGTGAAACGTGAATTTTCGTGTTGTTTCCAGACTCCATAGAAGACTATAGTAAAGTTTTCACGACTTTACTGGGGCATGACTTGGACTTGGCCGTGACTTGCTTTGCTCGCCTTTGACTGTGACTATGACTTGTTTGATAATATATAACAAAACTTGAAAATATATGTGTACTAGACACTGGCAAATGCATAAGACGTGCGACGCCAAAATCCTCTTAGGAGGAAAAAGAAAAAAAAAAGTAGACAGCCATCGCGGGGCAGCGTTTGATATAAGTTATCGAATCGGGTGTGAGTGTGTGTGTAGTGTGTGTAGTGTCGGACGTAATACCTGGTCGCGGTGCTTCTGCAGCAGCTGCAGGAGGCGCTCGTGCGAGCGCGCGAGCGCCTCGCGGCGGCGCGCGTACGTCTGCTCGAGCCGGCAGCACTCCGCCACGCCGCGCTCCACGCTCTGCAACATACAAACTACCCTCAAAACTTGCTCGTGTGCTTTTTTTTCCTCTTATTTTTTGTCTCCACACGTTGTGTATTTAGCCAGTGTCAAGTATTATAATATGTCAAGTGAGGTCAAATATTTCACATTTAAAATAAGTCTCAGTCATAGGCTAAGTCAAGCAAAGTAAGTCACGGTCAAGCCCCAGTTAAGCGGTGGAGACTTTGAGGTTCAATGGGGTTTTGGAAACAACACGAAGAGTCACGTTTCACAACATTATACTAATCAACAACACTTGTGCACGTTATACCAACACACTTCACCAACACTTGTGCAGGTTCACGAATAATTAATTAATTAAAATCCACCATTTTTTAACATTAACACTCGAAATAACAAATGGTTTGGAAAAAAATACAATGAAAAATAGACATGACTTCTTCACGTTCCCGCCAAAACTAGCTCGTTTCCTTGTCGTATGCTCATACTAAGGACTAGAATAGGTGCCACGGGGCCTTATTTTGTAACTCTGGTGGCAACGATAATCGTTTGCTGCCCCACTCGTTCACACGGTGCGAGTGAAACGGCAAGCGATGATAATTTTGTTTATTATTTTTGCAAGCTGAAGTGGCAATGGGTAGGCCACATAACTCGATGAACCGGTAACCGATGAGGAAGAAAGGTTCTTGAGTGGCGACCACGAACCGGAAGACGCAGTGTAGGCAGGACTCCCACTAGGTGGACCGACAACATTGTGAAAGTCGCGGGCAACCGGTGGATGCAAGTGACACGTTGTCGGTCGGTGTGGCGCTTTAAGGGGGAGGTCTATGTTCAGCAGTGGATGTCTTCTGGCTGACGATGATGATGATGATAATAATCATGATTTATTTTAAACTTCTAGATGTTGTTATCAACGCGACAGCTGCTCTGTTAATACCTCCATGGCTAAACAGCGCGAGTCATGTAAAAGCAGCTTCAAATCCCTCCAAATACTGACAAGAACTAGCTTCGATAATTTCTAATTAGAGCAGAACACAGATCACACTAGATTCTGCATTCAAGACAAAGACAAGTGCACAACGCATCAGTCAAAATACACTTATAAGAAATTGACTTTTTGTAGCAACGACGAATCACGTAATGCGGTATCTAGTGTGATCTGTGGAGCAGAAGCTTTCAGAAATACACGAGCTCTACTAACAACCGTAAAAAAAAAAAGAGTTGGTTTTGGTATATTCGTTTCGCAAAATCATTAGTATATTAAGTTTTAGTTGACAACAATTGTTAAATTTGACAAAAGGCAAAGGACGTGGAGAAGCATAGAATATTTACACATTTTTTGTTTATATGGAAAAAGAAACAATAAATAGTCATCCAGCAATTACCTGCGAATGTATTTCTCTCTTTATCCTGAGTATTTCGTCCTTGTCTCGGTTAGTTTTCTTGGCGAGCGCTTTGACGTCTTCTTTCCGGGAGTTCGCGAGTCTGTTGAGGATATCCTTCTTTTCTACCTCCAAGTGATCCTAAAAACAGTTCCGATATCAGTACATAAATTCGTGGTATTCTTTTTTTGAATTTAGGCTCGGCTCCTTTAGCCAGTACGTATTTTGTCATTGTAAAATTTTGTAATATTTCACAATATAGAAAAAAAAAAACAAGCCCATGTCAACAATTTTATTCACGACCTCGCCCAGGAAATGTAACATTTATTTACCTCGACGGCCTCGGCCATGTTCAAAGGGTTTTAAATTATGTGTACAAATCGCGAAAACTCAAAGAAAATAATTAATATCCAATACGTAGGTCCATCGGAACTGTAAAAAGCTACTAACCCCCGAATACTGAAACGTTCGTTAACTTTGACAACAGATTAATTCTAATACTGCCTTTGTCTGACACTAAGCAAATGACAAATACAGCAATAGACTTAATCTGTCGTCAAAGTAAACAAACGTCTCAGTATTCGGGCGTAAGTCATCAAAAAAATTACGCCATCGCCATCAAACAATACACTTACAAACAAATCAAAACCGATAGGGTACTTCCCGTTGACCCACGACCATGAAATATGGCAAGAAGCAAGGTTGTAGTTATATCAAATAAAAAAAAATAAAAAACAATTACAAACTAGTTTGTTGTTACTACAGTTTTTAAAATATTACAAAACTTGAAGACAATGATTAAATAAACAACGTGCGGAGCGAAAATTTAAGAAAAAAAAAATAGCATTTTATCGTTCGAATACGTGTGTGTACGTACAGTGAGTTGTTTCATCTGCTGGTGGTGGTCGGTCCGCGTGTGCTTCTCCAGGGCGGCGTATATCGCGTGGTGGTAGCGCAGGCGCAGCTCGCGCTCGAGCGCGGCCGCCTCCGCGCCCGCCTCCTCGGCGCTGTCGGCCGTGCCCGCGCCCGCGCCCGCGCCGCTGCTGTAGCTGACGACAATATATACATATATACACCACTACTTTTTTTAAGTTATCTTAATTTTATCTATTTCCGATACTAAACACATTCCTGAAGAAGAAAAATGAAAATATGAGGTAAAAAAAATATTTCTCGAAAATTTGGTAATTATTGGACACTAAATATCAACACAACCATTTACGCAATTTACTCTATTACTATGTGCGACAGCTGGATAAAGTCATTCATAAAGCAGTGCGTCCCTCTCCCGCCCCCGCGCCGTCTTCGTTCTGCGCGGGCGGCGGCGGGCGGCTTTGATCAAAGAAGAAGATATATTCTTAAACGAGAGCTTCTTGACAAGTTCGTTAAATAGTCCTACCTCTAAAATAACGAGAGAAGGGAGTCTAGTGTTTATCTATTGCAATGGTTACTCACATATTCTTAGAAGAGAGTTTCTTGACAAGTTTGGTGCTGACGTAGAACTTGGCAGAAGTAGGCCGCCGCTCCTTGTCGTACTTGCGCCGGAGCGCGTCCAACTTACGCGCGAGTTCCGATCGCTTCTCCTTTACTACTTTCAGTGAAAGAAGAGACTCTAGAGTCTCTTCGAAGGACTCGTCCGAGCCACCGTTCGCTTTGCTCTCTGGCTGATCTGAAAATATGGAGAACTGTTGTTAAGTTTTTTTTTTCATAACTAACTGGACTCACGAGCATGCTATGTTTCCGGAATAAAAAAGTGTCGTTGGTAGTCACACTAATAGTATAAATGCGAAAGTTTGTGTGTAAGTATGTAAGTGTGTATGTTCCCGTTCCCCTCTATAACGGCTGAACGGATTTGAATGAATTTGTGTACGGAGGTACATTATACCTTGAAGAACTTAAGGTAATTTGTAAATAGCAAAAGTCAAAGTGACAATAGTGTCAAAGGGACAGGACAGGGTGTCAAACTATGAAATGGCGAAAAATAATAATAATAATATACACGGGTAAAAAAAAAACTACTACATCGCTTGGTAGTTCTACTTATTTTTTGCCCGTTTTTTTTCGTGACAGAAAAAATAATACGGAACCCTAAAAACGTTTTTTTTTTTATATATTAGGTATGTAGTTAGTGCTGTGTCCGAGATGTGGTGAATGGTAGACGGCTTCGTTGTACGCCTGTATGGATTAATGGACTGTAGTGGTAGTATCTTTCGTGAATAATATTACCTTGTGAAGGCTTGTTGGTGAGGGCGGCGGCTCCGGGCGTCACGGTCGACTCGTTTTCTATCAGCTTCTTAGTTTCTTCCTTCGCCACCTTCAGCGGACTCGGGTGCTCGAGATCCGCCTTCACCTGGCGAGGTCAATTGAGTTATCGAACATCTCTCTTATCAGCTCTTATACGTCCACTGCTGGACGAAGTCAGCCCCCTAATGGGGGTGGTGGCCAAAATCCCTAAGTTGGCAGGCGGCTTGGAGATCGCAGAGCGCTCACCGTTCATTAAGAGACCGCTACTACCCGTACTCCGGTGGTTCTGGTCCGGTGGTCTGGTAAGCGCGAAGTTGCGCTGTGGCCTCAGATTACCCCCGTAGAGATTACGAGATTGTTGTTCCGACAAAAACGCGCCAAAGTTGATTGCGAGGACCGAGATCAAGCGTTCTAAGCCTATTGGCGCCCAGGGATGAACTAATGGGAGTGGAAGTATATAGGCGTATATGCTGATGCGTGCTGCTATTTGATCGTCCTGAACGCGGTATCTATAAGGGGTGGTCTGTGGCGAAATAGCACCGTAGACGCAACTTTGATCCAAAGGGCCCCCCTTCCTTTATCATGGTTCCCAGGCATATGGTTAGCGGTATTCGAGGCATGTGAGTTTTCAGTGAGGACGTAAGGGGCCCTGCTCACTCTTGGTACCAGAGCTATAGCGCTCTCTCGCTCCCTTATACCTTACCTGCGGTATAGCGTCTTTCGTTGTGTTCCCAGGCGCGGAGTTAGCGGGGTTGGCGGCGGGGGCGGGGGCGGGGGGAGTGTCGGTGTCCTCAGTGAGCACCGCCAGCTGGTGCTCGCGTTTGTCCAATTCGCTCTGGTACTTGATAGGGTTGGCCAAAGCCTCCGCCCACTCTGACAGACCGTCAGGGACGTAATCCTGAAATCATACAAAATAATAAGAATAAATAAGTCCAGCTGCGAGATGGGTCGACGATATCGTCACCATCGCGGGTCGAACCTGGACTAGATTGGCACAGGACCGAGGCAGATGGCACAGCAAGAGAGGCCTATACCCAGCAGTGGGATAAGGAAGGCTGTGGATGATGATGATGAAATAAGAACGGGTTATTATCTGCCGAGTGTCTCGTCGGGCTCTTATACTAATCATATTCGAACTTAAAAAGTACTTACAAAAAAGTATTCATTTTCATACCTCGAAGCTTTATTGGTTGCCTTATACGATTGCGGCTATATTCCTCTGAATTATAATATTATTTAGGATTAATACGAGAGGTTGGTTCTACAATTATGTACAGAAAAAAAATACTGTTATTAGTTAAACGCGTCCGGGTCAAACCCTAAATCGACTGGGCTATTATTATAATCGCTGAAAACACTATATCTTAGCAAACTATCCCTTACCTTGACAACGACGTGCAACAGCACGCTGGCCGCTAACGGCTGCCCGAGCTCGGTCCGCAAGTTGACGTGTCGATATCCGGGGCACAGGCCCACTACTGGCAGCACTCTGTGCCCCAAAAGGCGGCCACTTTCTTCGTGCGCCGCGACTCGGATCATGGCAAGATCTGGAAGGACCACCTGGAAGGAGACACGGGAAACTTGACGTACTTTTTTTATATTGATTTCCATTTTTACGCAGGTTAATCCAACCGAAAGTACAGTTTTAGGTCAAAATACCAAGAGTAAAATTAAATTTGAAAAAAAATTTACTTGTTTAATTAAACAAGTTAAAATAAAACGCTTTGAAGGTTACACAAAGAACGACCGTGTTATTACTGTAAATACGTAAACAATATAACAAGAGCCGTATGGTTACGATTAGGAAAAGATAACTTCTATTTTAATTTAAGTTTCCTTGAATTTGATGTATTTAATTACACTTCTGTGGAACACTGTTTAAAAAGCTGGACTATCGATTTAACACGTTCATTTTGTAATAATTTACGTATATATGTTTTTTAATACTGCATCAGCCTTTTAACCTCTCACATTTAACACCGACACAAATGTAGACACCAACTTGTATAGATTTATTATGATCTATACAAGTTTTCATTAATTTGAATGAATGCCAAAAGGTATTTCTAAGACGTGCACTGCTGAACATAGAGCGCCACTCCGACCGAAAACGGGCCACTTGCATCCACCCTCAATAATTTTGTTTAATTTATAATTTTACATAAAAAAACCGAATTCAACTCCTCTGAAAAATATGCACTATTGAAATGTTCTTAGCGCCACCCGTGAAATACTTATCATTGTGGAGTTCCGGCGGCCATCTGTGGTCTTCTTCATCAGTTCCACTACACCAAATGATACTTTCTGAATGCAAACGCTTGACTGGTTGACTAAAATAACAAAATCGCTATATGTAGCCCTATAATATTTACGGAGTTCCCTCAATTCCTCCTGGTTTCCATTATCAGTGAAATAAAAATAAAAAAAACAAATCGGTTTATAAATAACGGAGTTCTGAGGTAACAAACATTTTAACAAAACTGTCGAATTGAAAACCTCCTTCTTTATTTTGGAAATCGGTTTAAAATGTTGATTGTGCTAGCGAGAGAACGCGTAATGCATCAAAGTATCAAATCAAATCATTTATTGTTGACACAAACTATGAATCCAAAGGCTCTCAACTAGTTAAAAACTGTATTTTAGGAGAAGATGGCCACTCCTAATAAAAGGTTACAAAAACAGGTAGAGGGTACAGATTAAAAGGAACACAACGTTAGTTAATATTATGCCCGATCATTATGGTTACATAAATATATATATATATATCCAGATGTGTAGCCAAAAGTATATCTTAAAGGAAATGTACCTTTTTAAACACAAACGGTTCTTCTCCATACACCGGATTGATCCCGTTATTAGGCGCGACCCTCGTTCGAAACTTCTTCCGGACCGTATCGGCTGGTAATCCGTACATGTCCACTTCCACGTATGTACCGGTGCGTTTGTCCGTCAGCAGCTGAGCTGATAACACCGTGATGGTAAGCGAACCGGCGATAATACCGTCCACTGTGCTCTCGGCGAAAGGATCTAGACGGCGGTCCTGGGGAAGCGAAAATTAGTGTGAGACTATCGATGTCGATAATAAAATTGTGTTTATCGATACGCAGCAAGTATCGATATACTGAATGTTCGGTCAGATGAGGGAAATATTCTAAGATACAATCATTGTACTCGTCATTACATTACACTACAATCCGCCGAATACTGAAACGTTTGTTAACTTTGACGACAGATTAAGTCTATTACTGCCTTTGATATTTGCTTTGTGCCAGAAAACCACAAAAAAAAACCACAAACGGACTTTAAAAGTATTTAATATAATACATTTAAAATGGGCACAACAAGGCGATCTTATCGCTTGGTCATTATAAACCACTTTTACTATGAGACCAACCCAAAAATCCCGAAAAAAAACAGCTATTCTATAGAAGCATTTCAATCACCTTCAACGAAATTAACCCTCAGGCAGTAATGTGCAAGCATTACTTTGTACCGTATTGTAGGACAATGTTTCCAGCGTTAATACTGGCCATACAGACATTTAATCTCGAACGAAATCCCAAAAGTTACATTTTTTAAATAATCATATCACTCGCTGACGGAACGAGTGATTTGAACCATTTGAATTTGCTTTCTGTCAATAGAAAATCTTTCATTTCGCATGATGGTTACCTGCGAAAGCATACGAGTGATTCAAAAATAGACCCCATCTTCGATCATATACCGTAATACAGTGATCATCAAGCGTAAAGCGCGACCTCGTCTTACTTTGCACTGTTATAGATAATGAAAATATAGAAAAATTTGATCTAGGTCCGAAAATGAGGGCTACCTGTAGATATGATTGGCGTCCCTTTTTGATTCCCTGTCCAAATCACATGTAACTCGATTTAGCTCCCCTTAGCGTTGGTCAACGCGGCGACGGATGATCGACACGCCCATTTGTCCGTTTTCTGCTCTTTTTGACCGAGCAAAGCGAAGGTCTCATACTGGGAAAAATCGGCATTTGTATGTATGTTTGTATGTTTGTGTGTTTATTTGTCCAATGATAACTTGCGAACCGTTGATCCGATCTTCATGAAATTTTGTAGGCAAGTAGTTAATTTCAATACAATTTTTAAGTTAGAATATAAGCTGTCGCGAGGTCTCAGTTCGGCGCGAACTACTAGTTGTAAAAAGAGCTGCAAATAAAATAAGTACCTAACGAAATGGTTACGATTAGGTCGTACCTTCCTCCTCATGAACTCCGGTTTGAGCAGGTACCCACAGCGTCGGTTGTACTCGAATGTCCCGAGGTTGAGCTGCATCGCCAGGTCCAGGGTTTGGTAGTTGAGCGCCACCAACTGGCAGCCCGCGTTCCAGAACACCTGTGACACAATGGAACAACGTTCATTATACTTTTGAACTTTTTCAATAAATCAAAACCACAGATCGGATTCGAAAAAAGGAGATCATTTCTTTTTCCACAGCAATGACACTATGCGAAGTTAAGAGGGACGTCCTGCCGCGAGGTTTTGCGGAGTATGTATTTGTAAATTGTATTGCTGTTGCTCTGCTCTCCGTGCGTGCGATAGAGAGAATTAGCGAATTTACCCGATTTTTTAAATGAAAGTAGTGTTCGGAGAAAAAGCTGTTTTCACCCCCAAAATGTTATCAAAATCTTTTGTTTTCAGTGTTTATTATTTTTTTAGGCTTGAATAAATCAAAAACTACGCTGATGGGTTTTGTTCTTTCAAAAAATACTTTTGGTGTTCTAATAAAAACTATTTTCCTTCGTCATAATTTCAAAGCAAAAAATTCATCAATAGATGTTTTTAACTACGAAGATATTGCGATATTTTCAAAAATCAAACCTTCACGTATAGATTTTTTACGATGTAGATAACATATGGAAAAATCACGGTGATCGGCTAACATTTAGGGGTCGGGAGCTTTTTGATTGGACAAGTAGGCGGTGTGCTCTAATGTTAAGGCATAGTTGGCTTTCTTCCATTTCATAATCGATTGCGGGCGCATTTTACCGTAAGGCAGTTGATTGAATCAGACTTTACTTTTCCCTATCCCTCATGTCTTTTTTTTTTTTTTTTTTTGGTACCTTTTTTCTATTATACTCGACGCGATATTGCAGCAGAGGACACTACAGATAGATTATACGTAGATTCAGTTTGCTTTTTACCGTGATGTGACGCGTTTTCATCACCTGTCACATAGTGAAATGTCTACAATTTTGACGATATCGAGTGAGTTGCCAAGAAGCTTAGTCCATCTCTGCCTTGGTTTTTCTCTATGGTCAACATCTATTCAAAGTCGCTACACCGGAACTGTATATCACCTCTAATATTTAGTGCGCTTTGCTAAAACTAACAATGGGTTAGCTTTAAGGAAACAATATGGGCCGGTCCTTCAGTAGAGCGTTCGTTTGCTTCTCATTAGTGCTTTGCTCTGGAGACGAATTCGCCGGTAAAATAAGGCTTGTTGTTAGAATTTTACGGTTTTTGCTACAAACCAAAGTATTTGTTTTAAGGTAAAAACAGTAATTTAAAAAAAAAAGTGGAGAAAAGAGACCAGTTGCAATTTTTTTTCTCCTGTGCATAGCCCTAATTCTCAACTAGGTGGATGGAAGAGGGCCATTAAGATGTAGGAATAAACGAAACTACATCCACATCCTTTTTTTTTAGTATTTTATATTTTCCTAGCCATAGAAAACTTTTACAGAACATTGACAGCTATCAACCTCAACAGATAAACCTTTGTTTGACTGACCTGAGGCATGAAGTTGGAGGAGTCGAACCTGGTCCCTGCCGGGTAGACGCGCGACAGCTGGTGCTTGTTGTAGTTCACGAACTCTATGGGCCGCTCCTTCAGTAGAGTGGTGGCTTGCTTCTCGTCGAACGATGACATCTCGTAGAAGCGGTTCTTTTCTGTTCGGACAAAAGTTTGGTGAAAAACCATAGATAGTGGCCTCGATTCTGTTGTACCACACTCTTAACTAAACCAGTCTGACAGAACTAAAATTATGTGGGTCTAACACATAACAAATGCACACAACGAAACATATATCTCTCAACACTGTAACAATTGTGTTATCTTTTTGTTCTAATAAAACGGGAATACTCACGTTAAATTGAGTCGGTTATTCCGACAGTGCAAGGCAAGACGAGGTCGCGCGCGTGTCTCGCTGAGCATTCCTTGATAAAGGTCACCGAATGTGATCGAAACTATAGTCGGAATAACCGACTCAATTTAACGAGAGTATTCCCGTTTTATTAAAACAAAATGTATCAAAACCACGTCAGTTTTCATAGTAAAATTGTGTTATCAATCAATTATTTGTATTTGTGTATCAATATGTACAAAAAAGATGGCAACAATTTTAGAGATGTCAAATTTAGTTCAGAAGAAAATGTTACAACGAAATCGACGTAATCGCGACGTTGGTCAATGTCAGAAGAACAATTACAAGCACAGAAGACTCGCTCCGATATAACAATTAAATAGACACTCGCTATGTCGTAATAAAGTTTATTTTAGCACGCACGGCGAAGCGTGACTACCCGCGATAAATAAGGGCGCGCAACAGTGCGAGAAGGTGAAAGTGATCATTCAGTTACTTTCGCACGCGGTAGGATAGATGAGGCGGTCTCAAGGCTAAACGTTTCGCGCTCACAGTGTGATAGACCTGATAGATTGTAGACTAGCTGCGCGATTTTACCCACGTAATAATAACGATAATCCCCACCCTTGTCAGGCAGCGGGTGGTCGCAGAACGCTCGCCGTTCAGAGAACGCTAAGACGTTAAGTACGTTAAGAGGACGCTGCTTTCTGTCCTCCGGTGGTTCTGGTCGCAGTTTCAAAACAAAACCGGATCCGTAATTTGTAACATCAATTGTACAACATTTTTGTAATTAATTCTTAAACATACAATAATTCTATGTACCCATATTATTAGTTGTAGCAAATAAACAATTATTATTATTACAATTAATTGGTACCCTGCTGCGAATACCAGATTTAAACGAAGTTCTTATCAATACGTAGGATAGCATACATAGCGTGCTGGATTGTTGATTATGTGTACGCACAGTTTATCGGCTCGCAAGTGAAACGGCAGTGGTTCCACTACGTATTCGTATCTAGGTTATGAATTGCAAATTGGTGATCCATTTTCAATCGGTCATTGTGTTGGTATGCAGAATGTCTCTTTTAGCACTGCAAGGCTAAAACGTATAACTTTAAATTTAAGACCTGACTCTAAAGGCTAATCAAACAAGTGATATTAAGGCGAGGACTGATCGTGATTTGAAATGAGTATTGTCCCGCTCAAAGTTCTAAGGTTTAAAGTTGAAAATCGCATATCATTACTTGATGATAAAAAACGGTAAATTGTAGATTTTCATTGCTTTTTTGCCGATTATCAGAAATATACAAAACAAATAAAAAATCTACCCGGTTCGCGGTATAAACCACTAGCCTGGATATTTAATTTTTAAAAGAAAATTTGTAGTTACCGCTGAAAATTCAGAGTATTTGATTTCAGAAAGGTTTTTCAGGGGTTCATTTTGCGATTTTTTATTTTGTAACTAAGACAGATATTCGAAATTTTATTCGGTTAAACGTAATTTCACTTACTTACTTTTTGTTGTTTTGCGATTGGACCTCGCCTTAATAAAAGAAAAACAAAATAGCCAACTGCAAAATGTAGCCTATGTCAATCCGGACGTAAAGAGGAATCAACGATACCTCACTCGTCAAAATCGGTCAAGGTAATATAGCAACACACTTATATACATACTTAAATCCTAACTAATATTATAAATTCGAAAGTAACTCTGTCTTTTTGTCTATATGTCTATCTGTCTGGGTGTTCTGTTTTAGTTATTTGAACTGTGTCATTTAGGACTAATTTATAACAACGTCTTTTTAATCCGACATTAAAAACTAGTTTTTTTTTAGTATTATATTATATATATTTATTTGCAAAATTTACAAACGGCGAGCACGTCTTTTAACTAGTCATAACAACAAATAAATAAATTTAATATTTTATATATTTATTATATATATTTTAAGTTTTTAATATCGGACTAAAATAATGAATAACAAAAGAAACGTAAGTAAGTCTAAGTATTTGCAATTCTCAAATACATAGTGATTATATACTATTTTATTTTTTTCTTCTTCCAGGTCGATGGATAGTGATGGATCAACATTAATTTCTGTACAGACAACAGTACAGCAAGACAGTGGTAGCAAGATTTAATCAACTTTATATCTTGGCAAATAGGGATGTTGTTGAATGAGGCGATTCGCGACGTAAACCTTTCATCGTTTTTCTATAGCAGAAAAAAATGTCTCTTCCCTTCCTGTAACATGTACTCACTCTCAGCGCTTTCGAATGAGGAGAAATGCACGGGCTGCACGTAGTTGACCAGCGCCGATATCTCGGCGGCGGCGTGCGTCTCGCGCTGCTCGTCGCCCCCGCCCTCGCCCTCGGGGCCGTCTCCCCCTTCACCGCCCGCCTCGTCTTCTCCCGACGAACTTTCGGACGATGACGAGTCCATCGACTCTTTAGATCCGCGGCGGACCACCTGCACAAAAAACTTTATTGAGTATCTTACAGGTTTGTTTTTGTGTTAAAACATGATGTGGTCCGTGGTCGAAGATGGATGATGTAATAAGAATTCAAACTATAATAGGAACTAGTTTTTAAATGAGGTTGTTACTTAGAAATAACTTTTCAACTTGAGAGTAGGTACTAGCCAGGTAGCGTTTACTTCTGGCAACGTGCCAAGTATTTATTTACTCGTACTAAATTTTCAATGAAAATTCAAGTCCATTGTAATGAGGTTTGCACCAGCGATTTGTGGTGGAGTGTCCGCTCTCCCATATTATTACTGTCCTCGTTTAAATTTTTTTAAAAAACTTTTTTTCTTTTCTTTTTTTTGATTTTTTGAGACAAGTTGTATCAAGAAATTACGACTAAAATGGTCACATAGGTAGCATTGGTCACACATGCATCTTGGTTTTTGGTTTAGTGACAAATAAACACCAGCTTTCATCTTAATTTTCTGCGACTTCGGTCGCGAGAAACAAAAAAAGTATCCTATGTCCGAATTTGTTATATATAGTAACTCCTTATCAAATTTTATCAAGACCCGTTCAGCTGTTTAGCCGTGATAAGGCGCTCGCTAGATGGCGTTGATATTTTTTTATGCATTTTTTGACGTTTTTGTTTTTTGTTTTACCATAGACTGACATTTGTAATGTAGAGAGTTCTGAATTGCGCAAGCGAAGTTTTTCCCTCGAGACGAACATATTCATTTTTATGCCTCGAAGCTTTATTGGTCCTGATACGACTGCGGCTATATTCCTCTGAATTACAATATTAGTTAGGATATTAATCCTAACTGATATTCATACTAGTATTAGGTCACTGATTAGCACAAAAATAGTTTTCATTAACACACGATGAGTTATTGTCCTGTAATTGACCAAAAACGCAAGAAAATTTGAATTTGGCGCGCTGAGCGTGCCTTAAATTAATGTAAAGAATAATTGTATTTTTGAGGGTAGAAATTGTCTTTTCATTCCGGGATGATTTTTTCAGCGAGCGTTGGTAAAATAGTGGGTAGGGATATTAGAAGCTTTTATTTAACTTGCAATGTTTGTAAGCATGCAAACGCATGCATGCATGCGTTTGTATGCATGTACGTATGTTAAGGTCCAAATGTTGCAACTCAATGTTAGACCAGTTCGCCTTTTTCAATTCAGTTGAAAATTTGCGTGCCTGTCAAGTTCCGATGACAATATAATACGGTGGAAAACTGAACTCCTCGGTAAGTAACAGAAGATTAATGGAGTTTGGATTCATTTTGATTGATTTTACAGTACCAATAAATTATTTTATACTAGTAGTTCGCGGCGAACTGAGACCTCAAGAACCCTATATCTTCACAACCCCTGGACCGATTCAGCTCATATTCGAACTTAAAAATTGTATTGTAATGAACTACTTGCCTACAAAATTTCAAGAAGATCGGAAATTTCAACGGTTCGCAAGTTATCGTCGGACAAATATACAAACTTACAAACATACATACAAAAGCCGATTTGTCCCAGTAAACTCTGAGACCTTCGCTTCGCTCGGTCAAAAACCTTGTCCGGAAAAATATTTTTTTCCACAAAAACTTATTTCTACTTGTTCCTACATTGTTTTTGTGTTATAAATAGCTTACAATTGCGTGTGGTATTTCGCCGTTCCCTTGCGGCACGGGCTCGGTCCGAGGTTCACTTTCTTCCGAAACTACTGACTCCTCGGCTTTGTGATGGTGGTGATGCTTCTTCTTGTTTTTTATTATTATCTTGTGGCGGAGCATCGATGGCGGCGGGAGCTCTCCTCCTGCCGAAGATAATACAAGGTTTAGTCAAATTAATACTCGATACGAAGCAACTGTCCATCACATAATTCGAAACCACGATGAGCTTCTCATGGTGTTTCTATTTTGCCAAGCTATTTTGGACCTTTGCGTGAAGACAATAACAATTTGTCACATGTAGTGACACGACATACGGAAATAAGATATCTAGTAGAAAATTTTAAATCGCACAAAAGGGCATGTTTTGAGAGTGTAGAAGGAACCCGCGTATATAGTGCAATCTGTGTTTTTGCCTCAGTTTTATAAAATCGCAACTGTAAATTACTATAAAGTGCAGGCTACAAATTACATCTCATCGCATAAACCCGTCAGTTGTATAATGTAAAGATCGCATTAGAGCTCGTTTACACAATGGAAATTAGTTTGTTTTTATTTCTTTTACAGTGTAAACACAATATCTCACCGAACGCGAGCGCAGTACGTTCATACAGCAGAAGAGTACTTTGCAACATTTTTTATATTTATTCTACAAACTCGTTGTTCCCTTCTCTTTGATGTAAATATATTTCTTCTATTCAAACAACGGAGCTCTCGCTCATTTGCCCACAGTTCCCTGCCCACTTATTTGCCCACAACACCTGCACACTGAGCGATCTCAACGAGGCAAACGCTGCCGCAGTCTCTGTGGTAACATCTGGTCTGCTAACAATATTTAAATTTGCTTTAATAAAACGGGAATACTCGTGTTAAATTGAGTCGGTTATCCGACAAGGGAAGGCAAGAAGAGGTCGCGCCGTTTCTCGCTTAGAATTCCTTGATAAAGGCCACCGAATGTGATCGAAACTATAGTCGGAATAACTGACTCAATTTAATGTGAGTATTCCAGTTTTATTAAAACAAAATGTATCAAAACCACTTCAGTTTTCATAGTAAAATATTTAAATTAAAAACGCTCGGACACGAAAAGAACATGTTATCCATTTACTTCAACATCATTCACAGCATAAGCCTGTAGATATTCTGGCCCAGAACAAGAACAACTAAGGAGTCTATCCACAAGCAAAGAGTAGCAAAGCGTTCACGACATTCAACAGACTTCGGAATACGGAGGAACCTCACTCGTAACCTTTATGTCAAGATTATTCATCGCGCTATATCCCATACTGTGTAACTGCTACAGTATGCGCTCCAGAAATAGCAGTAACAGCGATAGTTGCTAACGACTTTCGGTACTCGGTAAGTCGACAGATATAATGCCAAGGATGGACAGGAGCAACAAACAAACACGCCGTGGGTGTTTGGTCGCGTCGTCTCTAGCCTCTGCCTCTAGGTTAATGGAAATACACTGTCGTTCTTTGTACGCGTCAGACAGGTAGGGTTGTGAACTGTGATACTTAAAGAAACCGTGGGAAGAAACGAACAACCAGAAACCCGGTAATCATCAGAATACCTACCTAATATTTTAAATAATATTTTATTTATTTTCACCTAATATTATAATTAATATAATTGCGAGAATTCCACAAATTACACAACATTTGAAGAAGTTCTTTTTGCTTTTTTATGAATTCATGGGAATTTTTTTGCTTCTAAGGGCAGGAATTTGAATACTTATGCAAAATTTTCATATCCTTAATGGGGTTAAGAAAATTTTATTTCTCATCATCATCATTATTCTCAGGCAATAGTCACCTACTGTTGATGTTTTCAACGTTTGACCTACGATTTTCAGAAATATCGTTGTCCCAACGAATCGTTACGCGTCATAAGCTACTTAACTTGATATAGGTATATTTAGTCAATATTTAGTTTCTTAGACAAAGTGGATTGATTTAGTTGCATGCTCGTTATATAAGTAAGGTGTTGTACTTATAATATTTTACTTTTCATTTTATGTATCATCTTTCAAGCAGGTGTCAGCCCTTGATATCAAAACTGCCAATCCAAACAATGCACGCAGGTGGCTGGACTTCAAAGTGACTCCAGGCGTGGGTTACATCGACATAAAACAACATAGGTATCGATCATAAGGAAAACTTTAGAATAAGCGATAAGCGATCTATTTTTGAAGATTGTGTCATATTCATAGCTTATAAGGCTGGTCTTTGAATGACTCCCAAAAAGACAAGACGGTACCTCTACATAACGCGAACATGAACAATAACCATGCCTCAGCCTTTTTTTAAATCCCACTGCGTCGGCCTAAACTCGAAGTTTGATTGCCATATCATAGCCACCACGCTGGCCCAGTGCCGGTTGCCAGATTCACAAACAAAATCTCTAAAACTGCAGCAATTGTAATAAAGAAAGTATATCTGACTCTTGACTTGATCAATACCTACACGAAGTGTTCGTTTAGACGGCGGACATATCATACTCATCATTAAAAAACAACTTTTAATATGGGACAAAACCTGAAATCGCGTATATAAACAGTTTTTACCCGACTGCCCAAGAAGGAAGGTAATGTTTCTAGGGTGTATGTATGAATGTTTGTTTGTGTGTTCCTATATTACCACCTTTACCCTAAACGGCATGACCGATTATAACGAATGAGGTATTGTTGGATTCCTCTTTACGTCCGGAATGACACACGCTTCATTGTGCAGTAGGGTAGTTAAAAAAAAACATTACTTGTTTAAGGAACAGTTGTTTTTTTTTTCACGATATGGGGATTATTTCTATAGTAAAAAGTATGCATAATGAAAAGTACACTGACAGAACACCAAGAACATGTCTGTCGTCTGACCGAACACTCAATATAGTGTAGGTATTGATCAAGAGTCAGATATACTCTTTGTTTATTACATTTGCTGAAGTATACATATGCATAAAGTTTTTCAAAATTGATACTTATTCACTTATTTAATAAACATCAACATGATGTACCGACGTAGCTTTCAGGGTTTGCAAGCTGTAGTGGCAATGGGCAGGCCACATCGCTCGAATAACCGATAACTGATGGGGAAAGAAAGTTTCTTGAGTAGCGACCAGAAACCGGAAGACGCAGTATAAGTAGGGGTCCCTCTAGGTGGACCGACGACTTTGTGAAAGTCGCGGGCAATCGGTGGATGCAAATGGCAAGTTATCATTCACTGTGGCGCTCTAAGGGGGAGGCCTATGCAACAACATGCAACTAAGAAGCAAATTCCTACAAATGAGTTACCTATACTATCATTTTTAAACCGTGCAGCAGATTCTGAGAGCTGTAAGCTTTCTTGAAATTCATTTTGATATCATCGAATTTACTGATAAGCGCATAAAATCTTCCGGAAGCGGCAGCCGTCAGGTCCAAGTTTCCTACACTGGTAGTGGATATCGGATATCAGAAGCCGCACAACAAACTGGCAAGTCGCCATGTGCGCGTAACATTTGATATTGGAGTAACCCCTTGTGGGGGTTTAGTTTCGCAATAAACCCACGTTTTAGATTTAAATAGAGTAGGGTTATGTTTCAGTATAAAATATTTTGTAGAGATTTACGTTGCTCGAATGAAACTAGAAAATGTATGAAAATCGAGAAATTATTGACTGATCTAAGACACAGCATACGGATGTTAACGCTTTACAAAATTTCATATTTCAACCTGTTTCTTTTCCCTCTTGCAAAATTGGGCTATTATTTCATAATTCATTCAAAACATTATTTAAAACACTGTTTATGAGTTCTGCGGTTGTTTATCGGGAACTCAAATAAATAGTATCTCTGCTAATAATTTTTTCGTACTTTAGTTCAACGGTGATCCGTGCTTTCTGTGTACAGTTGTATCGTTCAAGGGTAATTCTGTAAGCCGTAAGTTACTCAACCAAATCGTGGTAAATATCCCGTGAGTGCTGCATGCCAACTTACTATCAGAGCCTTACAGTTATCATTTACAAGTAGCAACATACAGTAGCCCTCAAGGGACGAGCGGCGATGCTTACATTGTGTAATTTATTCATAGACACCTTGTTGATACAACACTGGCCAGCGTGAAGCGATTGAAAATGACAAGTGTTACATACCGCGTACCGTGTTACCCAGAGGTCCATTCTCTCATTGTGCTGGAATGACTGTTTAATTAAATAAGCTATTTTTAACGAGCGCCGCAAGGACATTGATAATGTTATCGAGTTATCGTGGAAACCAGTGCGTGCGGAATTACTTTTTTGTATTTATAACATGCGACATTTTCTAAAGCTGGTTTGTATGTGAAAGAGCATAATATACAAGATGATGTAAGAAGAGAGCAAGAACTTAATAAGTACACGTATAAAAGAAAAACAAAAATCTCGCCTGCAAATTGTAGCCTCCGATGATTCTATGATACTCAGCAGATAGAGAAATCCAACAACACACACGTCAAAATCCGTCTAGCCGTTTAGGCAAAGAAGGTAATATAGGCCATCACAAAATAAATACTAAACTTATATACACACCAAAAACACTGACCTTCCTTATTAGTAGTCGATTAAAAATACTTTACCTAAGTAAAAGCTACTTCTTTATAAATCAATGTGGAAGCAAGGATTTTAATCCGTATCTTTCTTCTTTAGCTTCACATAAACAAACATAGGAATATAATATAGGTATAAAGATTATGTACATTGGTCATCAAACATTTACAAAATGATCCTTTATGAAAAAGGACCCCGACAAAGCACTGATAACTTCGATAAGCCTACGCTAAGCTACAAAGGTAGACGAAAACCAAAACGTATTAAATTTAAATCCAACTTCAAAGAATTGTGAAAGCCTGTGACATTTTAGTTTGCGATTACGGTCAGATGCTGGTGTGAGACAGGCTAGAAACGGACTGTTCGTGGTACAGGTTTGTTGTAAACCGACGACGTCGAGCTTTGTTGGACTTATTAGGGGTGTTAGAAATTGTAAATAAATACTTCTGATATTTAAAATAGGAAGATTCGTCTACTCGTACGTACATTTAAAGTCATCGTCAGCTTGAATATCGACCTACTGACTTCTGGGTTTTATTTGTACTTTTCTAAGTCGATATTAGCCTGAAAAGGCATTTCGTCTAACTGCTGGCTTTTATTAGTATTTTTCAAAATCGTCATTACACTTAATCAGAATATAGACTCTCTACTGGTTTTTTACCAGTCATCATCATCAGCCTGATTCGGAATATCGATTCACTGCTGGGTTTTTTTTTAAATACTTTTCAACATCAACTTCAGCCTAAATCGGCAATCGGCATATCGACCCACTACTAGGTTTAATTTGCACTTTTCAACGTCATCGTCATCCTGATAAAGGAATCCCCAAAAAATATATCTTATTATATAAAATATAAAAATAATATCTTAATCCTTTGTGTAATCAGTTATTTGTCCTGTAGAAAAGTCCTTGAAATGACTTTTATTACGTCTCAAGAACTTACAACAATATATTAAGTTAATAGGTCAAACTAGCTGAGTTTGGAGGCCCTTTCGAATCAAACTTTCATGGCTGTGACTATACAATTGGCGATAAAATATGGAATTGAGTTTTGAGTTTCGGTTTGGGAATACAATATGTAACGCTGCGTAGAACTGAACAGTTTTGATTATACAACAATATATCTATTAGTTTTATAATCCTAGCTAATATTATAAATTCTAATGTAACTCTGTCTCTCTGTCTATCTGTCTCTGCCTCTCTATCTGGGCGTTTGTCGCGTTTTCACGGCTAAGCGGCTAAACGGATTAAGCTAAATTTTTGCATAGATATAGCTTAAGGGTCGGAGACAGACATAGGCTACTTTTTTATAGGTTCACGCGAACGAAGTCGCGGATAACAGCTAGTATTAACTAAAATTGCCCAGCAGTGCCTAGTAATTCGGTGTTAATGACCAATACAAAAAAAAAAAAAAAATAATTGTCAATAAGCAATCACTGCAATAATTAGCCGTTACATACTACTATTACCCACACCACCATTCAAATGCCAATGAAATTCTTGCAAAAAGTCACCATCTCAAATGCAATAAATATCTAAAAACCAACAAACCAAATTCGAGATCAAAGTGTGATAAATAATCCCAATGTTCTTTCCTGGATTATTTCGCCAAATATTTGCCTTGTGAATTCCGCAGTATCACGATCTATTGATACGCGATGACCGAAACTCGAAATCCGAATATTCCGATACATTCTAGGAAGCGAGCAGTCAGTGCGGTGTCAAATATTGAATTTCGCGCATCAGGCAATGAAATACAAAATATCTTGTGAGATTTCGAGCGATAACAGTACAAAAATTCTTTCAAGTGCAGGGCTTGTCACGTAAGCTCATGGTAGGGTTCTGTAACTATGTTAGAAATGATCTAATATCACTTGGTCCAATACACATTTCTTCCAACACGCATTTCGTCAAAGTACGCAGATAGTCAAAGTACATGCGAGAAAATAAACCACTATTTAATTTTTTAAAAACACTCATCTTACACCGTGCAGAGATTTTTGCGGTGTTCCGGAAAATATTGTCCGTCTCCATATAAGCATTAACTTGGTCAGGTATAAATCTTGTAAAATGTAAACGATTAAAGTGATGTAAATCTGTGAGCATTATTTTTCGAGATTTTTCAGAAAATATAAGGTTTTATTTTAACTAACGCTTAGAAAAATTTTAAATGGCTACTTTGAAGTATTTTTTTTTTAAACTTTGGTTTCTCCTTTTTCCGTGTAGATTAAAAAATATTGTTGAACACTCAATATGGTAGTACCTGTACCTCAATACCCTGGTAGTGGGTTGTAATTTACGTGTTGACTTACCAGGTTCTAAAGGATGAGAATCTAGCGCTTTATCCAGCAGCATGTCTCCAAAAATATCCCTGCAGTAATTCGCTATCTTCGCTTGCTGGCGCGGGTTACAGTGGTTCTCGAAGCTCAGTACCACGGGGAAGTCCGACGTCTTGAAAGCGCTTTCAGCGATGGCTTCTAGGACCTCTTTAGCGCTGATCTCTGGCACGAAAGTGTAGCCGTGTACGATGACTGGTTCTTCTGTTCGGCCGTTCCAGAAATCTAGCTCTACGCATCTGTAAGTAAGAGGGCTTACTGTATTTTTTTTTGTTTCGTGGTAGTTTAGTGTGTAGTCTACAGATAAGGTAAATACGGAAACACAACTCTCTTGTATCGCTCGTTAGGAAATGGCCCAACGTGGTTGACAGCCTTATATCGCCTTTCTTTCGCTCTCTCTCTCTCTCTCTCTATCCCATGGTCAGGTGCCGTCCGTTGCTGTCTAAATGACATGCACAATTGCACACTGGATACGGAACTACCAACTTATCTTAGATTATATTGGGGACTCGACGTACTTTCTGAACGAAACCGACAGCCGTAGAATAACTGAGTCTATAATATCAAATATGTAGTGTATTAAAGACTGAGTTTTAAAATTAACTTCCGCAAACTAACTTCCGAGTCAATCAACCCATTCATAGAATATTGTTAATTCGATCCCATGACCGCATCTACTGATAAATTTGGTCGGTCTGACAGGCTGGTGTTTATTACCTCCGTCAGTTCGGTATTTATTTGCGTTGGGCCATTTTCTTTGAACTTATTTATATTTCGTTGAACACATCGTGATATTGGACGGAGATGCATAAAGAAAATGAGAAATGCTTATTGGATCACTTTTCCTAAACGACCAAAAAACAGCCTACATCAATACTGCTCATAGCCTGAAGACAGATAGTAAAAAAAAAATGCTGTGAAACCTACAGACTGTAGTATTTCACAGTCTTACTTATAAAAGCCTCTTAACAACATTTAAATTCTGCGTCATGTAAAAATTTGGTGATTTATGTTGCTGATTTCCTTTGTCGCGGTTTAGCTGAACAATTAACAGAAAAACTTTTAAAACAAGTTCGCGATACTAGCGAACTACACCGAAAGCGAAAGCTAAGCGCATTTAAACAAGGCCTTTTGAGAGTCTTCTAAAAAAACAAGACAAAAACGTGTCTATTACGTTGCTTTTAGCAATACTAATTTGGTTAACAATAATGAGTTTTACAATAGTAATCAATTGTCGAACTGAGATAAAGCCCGATTGTTATTTCTGTCAACCTATAATTATAACAATGTTATTATGTTTATAATTTGCCGTTGTAGTATAATAATAGAAATGAATAGGTAATGAATTAGACACAATAAATGTAATACAGTGTAAATAACTATAATAAATAATAATAAATAAATATCCGGGACATTTTTGCACACACGGTCATCTGACTCCAAACTAAGCAAAGCTTGTAATATGGCTGCCAGAGACTGATATACGTACATAGATATTTTTTTTAAATACATACTTATATAGATATTAACACCCAGACATAGAACAAACACAAATGTTCATCACATAAATGTTTGCCCTAGATGGGAATCGAACCCATGCCCCCAAACACAGTAGGTAACCTACCTACTGTGTTTGGGGGCAGTTACTATTGTTCTAGAACTCTTCTAGATGGACGTGCTCACCTTCGGCCACCTTCTTGACGCGTCGCTACCATCACGCCAATTGGTAGGCACGATACGATTCGACATTTAACATCATTAGAATGTAGTATAAAATCACCAAGGACCCTATTCCTGTGCGCTCGAGAATATCTCGGTGACTGTCTCTCTAATTTAAAATTTAATGGGAGTGAGTGAGAGAGATAAAAATGTCTCCGAATAGGGGCCCAGTATAAAACCCGGCAATGCACTGCGCTCGTTATCCTGAGATATTAGATGTTAAATCTCTTCATGCTCAGTAATTTCGCTGGAAACATTGCCCTTTAATCCGGAACACGTTGATATTTGCACAATACTGCTTGGTGGTCGAATGTGGATGTGGTACTTTAAGTACCACACCTTTAGCAGTTATCCGCCAGGGAAAGTACCGTACTTCTCCTGCAGGCCTAGCTCGGGCGCCGGGATAAAGTTATGTCCACCCGTTTTGTCTTCGCATCAACGTGACAAAGCTAGAATGTGGACACATCCGTCTCGTTCTCGCGGGATAAATATGGTGGACAACATTTTATCCCGGCACCCGTGCTAGGCCTGCTGGTGGACTCTGCAAAAGAGCCTTTACCGCTCCAGGTATAAAGACAAAATCCAATGTCACCCCACTCATCAAAGATAATATAGGAACACACAAACATTCATACTTATATGCTTAAATAAACCCTAAATCAATTACCCTCATTCTTGGGCAGTCGGAAAAAAAATACATACGTTGAACCTACATAATGAAATAGCCATCAAAAAGGTTTAAAAACGATTTAAAATATTCACAGGCATCGTCTTACATAAATATTTACAAGAATTTAGAAAATTCGTCGCGTTATCTCATCACTCACCTTATCTTTATTACAAAAGCTATAATTTTACGACAAAAATATTCCATTATAAGTGGAATACATTAACGACCAATCAATTAACTGATCGTTTACTATAAACAACGAAAAACAAAACTAATAGCTTTTGGATCGCTTGCAGCTTGCAGTATATCAAGTGATTAGATAACCTGGTTAAAGGTACACAGTTAAATAATTAGAACCATAACCACAGAATAGACAATAGTAAAATATACCAAATTAGTCTTATTACACGACTGCCTAAAAAGGAATATGGGGGAAATACAGGGGTGTATGTACGTATGTTTGTTTGTCGTATTTAACCTTGTGTAGCCCAAATGGCTTAGCCGATTTTAACGAATGACGTGTCGCTGTATTCCTCTCTGTCTGGAGTGACATAGATTACGTTTTGCAGACGGGTTTTTGGTGTATTTTAATAATAACACTTATCTTTATCCGACTATCCAGGAGGGTTATATTTGTCGGGTGTATGCAAGTACTAGCTCCGCCCCGCGGTGAATTCGCTATTTTAAAGAAACTTACATACTTACATACGCACTTACACACAAACTTTCGCATTTATAATATTAGTGTGATTTTACCGCGAATTTTGACACTAAAATTATAATAATTATATTTGTGTAAAATAAATAAATAAAATATTTAAAACTAAAATTGGCCATCCTTTGCTTTGAATCTGACTTGGTTTTAAACATTTAATTTAAATATTACTTACGTTTCATTGAGTGGGTTATGTTGAGTATAGTTTCGATTACATCAGGTAATCTTTTTCGACGAGAGTTATAAGCGTGACGCGTGATATGTAAGTATGTATGTTTGTGTTTCTTATTTACATCCTGTATCCAAAACGGCTTGGCAGATTTGAACACGAATTGTGACTCGAGAGGTGCCGAACGAAATTGTTCGTACGAAAAACGTTCCATAAAATTAACATTAAAAATGCGAAATTTCGTGTGTAGTGTGTAAGAGTGTTTATTCCTGTTCAACTCTGTAACAGCTGAACAGATTTGAATGACATTTGGTATGGACGTAGCTTATACAGTCCATACAAAGTTGGTCCTAAATTCTGTATGGTTTACATTTCGATGATATATAATAAAGGAAAATAATAATATCAGTTAAAAACGGACAAAGCAAAAAAAAATAAAACAAATCTGTTCTAGTAAATCTACGACAGTAAATGCGAATTTCTTGCACTAATAAATACCAATGAAAGTTCTTTTACGATACAAGGCTTACTGAAAGAGTCCGGTCTGTATTTGAAAATAATCATTAACACAGTTCGTATCTAGAAAAATCTAGGTTCATGTTTTGTTTGATTTCTGAAATACACTCGCAGACGAAAACACAAACTTTCGCATCGGCCGTAAAGTTAGTGTACAGCGGAACAGCAGTATGGGTATTTAGTTCCACATTCTATAATTATAGCCCTTAGGAATATCTAGAAATGTCAAATAGGCCTATAATGAGCTAGTTATCGAGAAGTGGGTTAGGTAGTTATTAACGTAGATGATTATTATTGAAGGTTTGTGAACAATGGGTGCGTCCTTTAAGTACGTCATCATCATCATCATCAGCCATAAGACGTCCACTGCTGAACATGGATTTAAGTACGTGTATTGCATTAACTGTTACTCTTACTGTATCTATGAAATGTAACATTTTTTATTAGTGGGTAAAATTCTAGGGTAAATGCAATATAAATATAATTTGAGAGATTGTCGGAATGTTGGATGGTCAAAGTGGAACAAAGATATTAATAGATAGTGAGTTAAATTAGTTTTATCCAAAAATTAATATGATCAATATACAAGGCGTTGAAAGGTGTGGTGAAATACTGAAAGGTATGTATGTACCCATCATTATGAACAACTTTTACTATGGGACTAAAATTGAAATCGCGGGTAAAATAACAGCTGTTGCATACATTTCGTCCACAGATAATCTGTGATTTTGTCGAGGGTCCTTGATATTTTTTTATAGAACTGCTGATTTTATTCATGAGTTCTGATTTGGTCCCATAGTAAAAGTTGTTCATAATGTTGAGCACATACATACCTTTCAATATTTTACCACACCTTTCAGTAACACCTTGTATATGTAAGAATCTGTATCATAATCATCTGTACAAAAAATTAGACCATCTAAGAGCCGAATACTGAAATGTCATTCAGGTGACCCACTCAACGATTTCACTGTGACTGAACTGTGAAATTGGCGACTAAATCGCGAGTCACAAGTTACATAATAAGGGGGCCGAATACTGAAACGCCAATTAAATATTTAAATTCGCGTCAAACATCTGAGACCCTGTAATGTTATCCTTGAGATTTGTATCCTATTAGGCAAACTAAACGAAGGAGTTTAATTTTGGTTCACATCTTCGACTAGTAAAAGCCACTTCTTCATCAGAAAGCGAAGATAAAGATGAAAGTGACCTTTTTTCTTCTATAAAAATCCAACTTGAGACTGCTCATAAATGCACTCTCATAGTTAACGGCTAATCAAAGCATAAAGCGTAATTTTGATAGCTGTCATACGTTAATTAGCGTTTGTGAATACCGATTTTTCGCTTAAGTGGCGCTCAAATCGCAGGCGTGTTAAATTATAAGTGATGATTTCATTAGCGTTTCGTACACGGTTCTCAAGGATAACAAGGTCTCAGTTGTTTGACGCGAACTTAAATATTTGATTGGCCTTTCAGTATTCGGGCGTAACAATGCCAAGACTCAAACGTTCAAACCAAAAAAACTTTTACCCATTCCCAAAAACAAGAACAAAACTCTTTTGTATAGAAATGAACGCCCTGCTCGATAACACGTGTTTTCAATAAAAACTAACGTTACCCAAACATTTACATGAATTTCCATCGGCTAGACATCAATATGGCGGATCGGATAATGTCGATATCGATAATGCGACTCGGATATTCGATAGCGCTCCGTTAATTGGATGATTAAAAACGCATCGCGGCCACAGCGGCAGTAATGCGACGTTTCGCTACACGTGAGCTGTGGTTGCGCTTGGCCACTGGAGCGTTGCAGCGATTACCGATATTTGTTAGGCACATCACTTACAAGTATGTGAGGGTACTGATTTTTTCATTTATAATTCTGTACGTTTTACGTTTAATTAAAAAATGTACTTGTTTCAGTGATGTTTAATTGGTCAAGTCGCACTACAGAAGGCGTGGGCGGGGCGGCGACGGGACGTCGTCTACGGCGCGAAGGACTAACTGCAATGCACTAAGTAAAATATAAGAGAAACAAAACACGATGGGTTACAAAGAGCTAACAGTCGTGTCGGTCGTGCCCACTCCTGCTGTCTTGAGCTAAGTGCGTAAAGTGCTTTTATCTGTACTACTAGAAAACTTTGGAGTCTTAATATACACATCAAAATTTGCTGCTTACACACTGCATGCATACATTTAAAAGCTTTAAAACGGTCTCGTTTAAACCACAAAATTACACGTTCTTGTTTTTAGTCATTTTAGGCTCACATTTTGAAAAGGCTCCGAGATCTTTCTAGTGCTTTAAACTAGGGCGTACCGAACATCTGTGCTCCCTAGTTATGAATAAGTAATTATTTAAACGCTCGCGGTTTTGCTGTTAAGCTATACCTACTGCGGGGATTGGAATTTTCATATCACTGAGACTGCTGCGTTCGCATCTTAAATGTTTTAAACAAGTTTGTGCAGTTTCATTCATAAAATGATTTCGGTTTAATGATCAAGTAGACTTTCACAAGGACATTTTGGCCAATAACTGATACGTAAAACTTTATTAAAATAACTTATTAGTTTTTTGACATTGAAGTGATATTTGCTATTGTTAGTTGAACGACCGTTGGAGTTGAAGACGATGAGCTATCTAATTATTTTAAAAATTAATTTCGGTACATAAGTGGAATATTATTTTCTTATCAGAGCACTATACGTGCTAAATATATTGAACAAAAGAGTATGATAGGATCTCGTACTGAATCCATTTTTGTTTTTTAAAAACACCAGACACATTGGTGGTACGTAACCCTCGGTGAGGGAGTCCGACTCAACTTGGCCGGATCTTTTATGCTTGACATGCTAGGCGTTTGACCACAACTGATCTAATGTTATGTGACGGTGTGATCAAATATGATACACACCTAGCCGGGAATGGGAACTGACTCTCAAGTTTAGAAGGCGGTAAGGCGGTATACGTCGTTAGGCTTGTGCATGGTGACAAATGTTTATTTGAGGGTGGTAGCAAGCCAGTGGAATACTAAAAAGTACCATACTATTCATGTTATGGTTTCATAGCAATGTTTTCCTCCAACGGCGGGCATTGTTGTAGAGGCAACCTAGAGAGAATATGATTGCACCAACCTGCAGCCAGCCAGCAGGCTCTGGCGATAGATCTCGACGCTGGACTTGCCGGTGATCTGGTGCCCGGTGAGGTATGTGTTGTGCGAGCTGTTGATGAAGTAATGCGCGAGCGGCTGCTCCATGTCGTCGCACAGGTCCAACTTGTTAGATGCGACGATGGGGTTGTCTTCCGACATCAAGAACCTATCGATTTTGAGCCTTGAAGTCTGATGCTGATACAATTTGAAACGAGGACTGATCCTCGTGATTTCAAACCTTTTTGAACCATGTAGTAAGTTTTACGTGAACCAAAAGGCCGTATTTTTGACAGCAACGGGGAACAGAGCAACAGAGGCGTCCGGCTTTTTGTTTATATAAAATCCCCCCGACACCGTTTACCCCGCTACCTCTGTCGTGGAGAACGGTTCCATAAAAATGAATGCGTATTGAATCATTCCACCGCTGCTGTCAATATCGCCTCACAGATCTGCAGAGGCCGAAAACGCTTACAGACTGTCCAATTCATCTGACACTTTAGCTAAATGCTAATGTAGCTTAATGTAGCTAAATTATGAAGCTAAAAAAGTTATAAGCTATAGTACGCTTTGTTTTTTTTTTTTAAATCTAACGTAAGATGGGACAGGCACATTCAACTCTACAGATAAGCTATTCGCACTGTAAGGGAGATTTTCCTTTGCACGAGAAAACTAAATAAGTTCCTTTATCTCGATGGAGATTTAGTTTGCATAGAAATGGGAATGTTGTAGAATCAAGAGGAGATTGAAAGATATTAAGATATCAACCTGTATTATGGAGGTTGTAATGTTTACGTATGAGCGCAATTCAAGCGCATCTCTTTTGTATTCAAACAAATGTAGGACAATTGCATTATCGGGTAAAACCTAATGTGCGCGTTACCCGTATTTGAAGGCAAAACTAGTTTCAACTGATGTAACAACGGCAGAAAGCAAATTGACAAATTTTAAAGCAAATGAAATGGATTAAAACACAAATCGCGACTTTGTGTAAAATTTCTCTACCACGTTTACACATGATTTTTCTTTATAGTTACCTCAGGAAGCCGTCGAAAGTGAGCTGCGACCGTTGCTGGTGATACTTGTTATGTTCGTACGCCTTAATCAGGTCCTTAGCTCGCTGGAGATCGGCGTAGGGGTGCAGGATTTCATTGAGGCGAGGGTCTCTCTGCACCACGTTCAGGAAGTCTACCAGCTGGGTGGCCGATAGGTGCGGCTTGCTGTCGGTTCTGGAGCGAACATTTTAGTCTCAGTAAAAATCATAATGTCATTCTTCGTAAAGGCTTAGTAACCAACTATAATCTGAAGAAACTATCAGACCACGCTGCAATTGTATCCAGGCGTACCTTCGCAGCTCTTTTTTGTGTGACAGATTAGGCATTTCACCACAAATCTATCATCGCTACAAGCCTCACATGCTCTTTTTGACGTTTCACTGACTGACTTCTCTGAGTTTATTTTTGAGAACAACGAACATTTCTATCGTAAGCGAGGGCATCGTTTCTATCAATGCAGGGGATACTTTTTATTTCACTTATAAAACAATGGCATCTTTTTGGGATAGTCTTTTGAACAGATTTTATTTCTTACGAGGCTGAACAAAAGCTGTGGCTGTAATGTTTAGCGCAGTTTACTTGAACAGGAAAGTTTTCTTGTTCCTATCTCCATTGTAGAGGCAAAATACACGGTACCTAATTAGGGTTTCAGATGTTTCGTTTGGGAACATCGGCTGAACCGTGTTATTTCAGTCAACCGAAGCTAACATATTTGTTTTTCAATTACAGTTTAACAGATGCACCGCTATTCGGTGTTTAGACTTTTTGTTATGGAAAACAACTTGCTCAAGAATTCATTTTCCACATCTTGAAACAAAATGTGTTGATATTGTATAATCCTAGCAAACATCCAAACTTTCTAGCTAATATTATAAATGCCAAAGTAACTATATCTCTCTGTATGGGTGTTTGTCATGTTATCGCGGCTAAGCGGCGGAACGGATCGACCTGAATTTTCGCATATACATAGCTAAACGATCGGAGATAGACATAGGCTATTTATTTTTATAGATCCACGCGAGCGAAGTCACTTGTAAGAGCTAGTTTTACATAAAACTCATAAAGAGAGCGTCGTATCCGCTCTATCAGAGAAACCAAAAACATTTTTTTTAAATTGAAAAGAAAAACCGTCTGAAATCCACCTGTTTCAGTAGTAACGAAGTTAATGAATGAAACACAGCGTTCATTATTATAAAAATATTCAAATGTTATCCGTCTGCATAATCTCGTTTTGTAAAAGTCAGATATAAAAATTCCTCGCGGGGTTTATTGCCAAGTCTATTTTAACTGTGATTTATTCGTAACGAGAAGACAGACGGGTAATGCTCGCACAATCCAGGCAATTATAACAAATTGCCGCGCCATTTGAACCCGTGAACTCGACTCGGCCGGGGCTCGAATTAGTGTCACTTTGAGGCGTTCAAATGGCCAAGCATTAATTATGGACAATTCACCCGTAGCGGCGGTGGTCCGGCACGCTATTTGTCAACACGATATTTGAATTCAATATTAGCTGGCGATTTACATTGTAGGCAAGGTCTACGTGGAAAGATAATTCTATATTTACACAAAATGCAAAAATTGAAATAGGGTAATTAATGTCTCGACACTGTCAAAAGTTTCACCCTACATTATTCATACCTGAAAATCCCACACAGCCCGACTTTATCGAAGCTTTCTCCCGGGCACTTGGAAGATGTGGTCCCTTCCCCCGAATGTCTTTCCGCAGAGATACAACACGCAGCGATTTAAGTGGGCGTCTTCAAATCAAACACTACTCCAGGCTGGCAACGCATGGACAACACTATTAGTGTTGCAGGTGTCCATAGGCGGCTGTTCGCTTACCATCAGGCGAACCGTCAACTTGTTTGTCGATCTTATCAATAATAAAAAATATATAAGAAAGACCAAGAAACGAACAGTACACTAGGTAAGCATATATGTATAATGCTTTGTAGTTAAGACGGTTAAAATGTTCACGATAGACAGACGACACGATAGACATTTCATGAGAATAGCCTAAGAGTGGGTTGCAGGCAATCGCTGATTAGCACAATCTGAGCAATGATAACGAATTGGCGAACCATTTGAACTCGTGAACTTGGCAGAGGATGAAATCAGTGTCACTAGAGGCGCTGTAACAGCCACGTGTTAATAAACATTTATTTAGCCAGTAGAAGTCCTTAGCCTGTGACCCGAGCTACTGGTCAGATCTCACTATCTCTTTTCATATCTATATATTCTATATACATGTAATAAAATTGTAACGAGGGGATTACTGTACATTAAATATATTTTAGAAAATATATAATTTTTTAGGAGTATTTGGGAGCAACAGAACTAGAATTTCAGATTTTTTGTCTGTCTGTCTGTCTATCCGAGATAAACTCAGAAAATAAGGCACGGATTTACATGCAGTTTTTTAAAATATGTTCCGGCGCTTAGCATAAGCTTTGTTTCATCATAATCGGTGCAGGAATATTGAAGTTATGACGCAATTTATGAAAATATGAAAATGTCTATAATTTGAACCACGGAACATACCGAATCTTTAGTGCACAAGGCTCAGGTCAGGTTTTTTGATTATCTTGAAAGGTTGTAGAATTAAGAGATCGGTTGACATGCGGTTTTCTAAAAAAATATCTCCTAGGCTTTATAACAAATTTTGTTTCATTAAAATCGGATAACGGATGGAGATATTACGCATTATTTAAGAACGTTGAGTACTTTTGCAAAGCAAATTTACATAGGGTCGCCAATAGAGGCGATTCGAGGCTTCTGAATTGCGATGACGAAATTAATCCATGATTTAGATACTGTTTCGGAGATTTATCTGTTCTGATCAATAGGTTTTATTTATAAGAACATAAAATCGAATGACTGATTAGGATTTAGCAATCATCTCCCGGACCGGTCAAGAAGCTAGAAAAGCACAGGACTTCGTTAAATTTACTTATAAATATGATAATGAGCACTTAAAAAGGTTTAATTATTTATTTATTTAGATACGCCAACAGTGAACATACATGTTTTACATTCTTTTTCTACGTGAAAGGGTACATGGATCTAATATGATTATTTTTATAGGCATATAAAAGTATATTATATAATATATTTTTTAGGTTCAAAAAGCATTTCAAGTATTATACATACGGTATAAAACTTCGTTAGTCATTTTAACATTGTATTTGAGAGCACAAGTTCCGAGTCTCAGTTCTAAATACCTAAACCAGCGTACGAAGTCGCGGGCATCAGGTAGTCTTCAATATTTTTGAAGATACAAAATACATAAACAGTATCTTTAGAATATACCATTACGTATGCCACAACAAACATAATAATATTTTGTACCTCTAAATAAAAAAAATAAAAAAATCGTGACTTACTCGCACCATGCGAGCGAAGACCACCGCCACCAGACTTACAAAATAAGGCCCCAGGCCCCTAGTAACGAGTGTTACTAGGCCCAGTGATGACAGTAGAGTGGATTAGTCACTAACATAACCCCATCTACATTAAATGTGTAATATGTATGTATGTCAGTTCTCAGCACGCTGTAAGTATTTGGAAACTCACCAAACATGTTCATGTAAGTATGTCTTTCATAAAGTATGTTCGTGCAAACAGACCGTAAAGAGAATAAAGCGATAGAGACAGGACAGCGTTCGAGCGCCGAAACTACCCCAGTGGGCGTCGGAAAGTGTTTGTTTAACGAGGCACTTGATTTACGACTCGTGGCGTGCATTTCGAATGAAACAAACCAAACAGGTCAAAGGTTTAAAGTTTACACGTAAAAAACAAAGACGAAAAAAGATGAAAGACCTACGAAAATAATTGAAATGCGAAATCTTTGATCAAACAGTGGGCTTATCCCGTAACTCTGAAAGCGATAGCGAGAGTTGCGCGAGCGAGAGTTAGTGTGACTAAGTTGGTACGAGCGAGATGGCATGCTCTCGCAATCAGAATCACGAACGTTTCAAAGTTAGAGGATAAGCCCGCAGATCAAAAACTAAAGGACTCCGTCCACTAATCAACTCGCAACCAGACCAGCGCCGCCTCGCCTCACAATCGTGTGATTGAAAAACGGAGTTATAATATGCGGCAAAAGACCATTGTAGATATGTAAGCAAAAATAGTTGACCACGAGGTCACCGCGCTGTCCACCCGACATGGAGTCATGGACTTTACTACATATCTAAAATGGACCTTATGCCGCAATATATAACTCCGATATTCATTCACGATTATGAGGCGACGAGTGAGGCGGCGCTGGTCTGGCGCGGAGGTAAAAAGTGGACGAAGTCCTTAAACTTTGACGCGCCAAGCACTGCGACAGATTTTCATGTATACAGATTGGCAGGAAGCACGCCACCACACGCCACTCACAGCCGAAATGGATTGAAGTATCACACCCGTGTGACAGAGCAGTGTGAAACACGCCACCACGCGCAATTCGCAGTCGCGCTTTTCAGAAATGGGTTGTAGTATCACGCCATTGTGACAAAATAGTGTGAAGCACGCCACCAACCGCCACTCATAACGGCGGTTGGATTTTTCTGCATTTAAGAAATGCGCATTTCAGATATGGGTTGTAGTATCACACCAGTGTGATAGAGCAGTGTGAAGGTTAGTCGGCCGCGAATATGATTGCTTTTTGTGGATGGTCGCTTATAAGAAAATCGTCAACAGTTATATTAGTGTGCAAGAAAACTAAAATAAAAGCTTTAAACTGCACAAATATAAATTATTGGCTCGCAAAGTAATCCATATCATTGACGCTATAGTATTTAAAATCTTTGTACGACATTGGTAAAATCCATCAGCACACTAATTACGGAGAAAGCGTGAAGTATTAGTAATAAAAAAGTGTTGGAACGTGACTTATATCATCTTGCTTCACAGCCAGTCAAACATCATTCAACATTTCGGAGTAAACATCGAAGACTGATTGTAAAGTCAACAGTTTTAAAATCAGTTCGCTGACTCACAATGCAATTTAAAGTAGACAGTCTCATTGTCATAAATTATGCATTGATTCCATTAACATTATTGGTTTAATTCACATCATTTCATGGATTCAAATTATTCTGCAAAAGTTGCGGAATTGCGGATGAACTGTGTAAAGGGGGATATACTATGATTATTATAAGGATTACACTTCATTTATCTGTTTAAAAAAAAGAGTAGAGTAGAGTGAGTAGAGTAAAATTCGAGATGACGGGTGACAGTGTGAAAAGGAGAACGGAAACGTTCTGTGCCGACCCCACCTAGTGGGATAGGGGTAGGAAGATGATGAAGATGATTCTGCAATAAAATTACGTACATAATAAGCAATACCGTAGTCTTAGAGTTATGTGACAAAGACAGAATTGCCTTGACATTTTTACAATGCTTTTGTTGTACTCAAAAGTATTGTAGAATTGCCGCGAGTTAGTCTCGCGTGTTCGGGTCTTTGGAGATAAATTACGCGGTTATCTGTTTTTACTGTTATTTGGTTTAAACGAATTTCTATTAGTGTTTTCCCGCTTTAATGTCGTGTTCTTGTTGCCTTTTGTTTCACCTCTACACGAAGCATCTTCGGGACGACGCTGACATATTGATTCTTCGAGCGCAAGGCTAAGAAAGCTGTCGTACGGTGAAACAGGTATCGACAAGAACACGATATTAAAGCGAAAAAATACTAAAGAAACTATTTTGAGTTACTGGTTTGAAGATGAGCTTCCACAAATCGACGCCTGATTTGCTTTATTAATGATGTTTAAAGAACTGCTTAGTTCGCATTCGAATTAGATCACGGCAATTCACAAGCGAGTTGTGATAGGTTAGCGATAGAGAAGCTTCAAAGCGTTTCCGAGCGTCAAAGCTTCCTAACAAGAGCTGGGCCCGTACCGTCAGGTGCTTATTGCGATGATTGTTATGTTCAGCCGACAACGCTGTGCGACCATACACCTTATCGCGCGGCGGTTCGTGGTCGCGCAGCGTCGTCGGCTGAACCTAACAATTATCGCAATAAGCACCTCACGGCACGGGGCCTGTTCTGCACCGTCTACCGTAGAGCGTAGTGTTTGTCCCGAAGGTACAAGTATCTATGGTCTGACTATGGAATCGTCAAAGATGGCGGCATCATAGGTTTTCATTAATCACGATTGAAAGCAATATAACGTCTTATAGGTGCCATCTCACAAATCATTGAGCAGATGCTCATGTATGTTCCTTAGCTTTAGCAGCCACACACTAGGCTATCACTACAGGGCCAACGCTCCCGTTTTTTTTTTTTGTGTCATGTCTTAGTCAAACCACGTGCCAGAAATGGAAAACATGACAAGCCAAAAAGATAGTAAGTAACATTTATATCTAAACGTTACACCAAGAATTTGAGATTGAATAAACGCCCAAAATCAATAGTTGCAACTTACAAGTTGTTGAATATCTTCTGCACCTCGATGCGCTGCGTGAGGCTCTTGTAGAAGTTGAAGAAGTCCTCGAATTGGAACTTGGTCTGACTGATGGTGTCCGTCTTGCCGGTCGGGAGACCCGATTCGCTGAGAGCCTTCTCCACTCGCTTTTTGTCTTCCTTGTTTTGGGCGAACAGCCGCACAATACTAAAACAAAAAACAACAGTTGAAGTATAATATGGTACGTATAGTATAGGAGATCAAAATTCAATCATTGAGAATATATATTTTACTATTACAGTAATATTTATGAATGATAATATATCTCGTGTCTCTCTAGCCTTCTTTTTGACTGTCTATTTGCTTCACTTTAACAGATTGCTGAAATTTGGTAATGAAATGATGAGCGTCATGAGGACGAAAAGATACTTTAACGATAAGCGTCGACACTCAAAACTGCATGCAGACAGGACGAGTAAACTATCAAATATTGCTGAATGAAAAGGGGCACAATGAAAAACGAATTTTGAAAACAAAAAAATGTACTTGTTATTGAACCTTAATTCACTCTTTGGCGTTAAATAGTGCAAAACTAGATTAGAATGTCATATTTACACGTGCGAAAAAATTCTTTGAATTTGCCGACTTTCACAATGTCGTCGGTCCACATAGTGGGAGGCCTGCCTACAATGCGTCTTCTAGTTCGTGGTCGCCACTCGAGAACCTTTCTTTCCTACACATTGGTTGAAGACCCTTGTCTTCAGGCACTGCGAGATTTTGCACGAGAAGATATCACGCAATTTCCCGAAGGCTGCCCAACCGAGTTGGATTCTTCGGGCGACCTCCTTGTCAACAATGCACTTTGTGAAAACAGTCGCCCATGTCGCTATATCAAACGATGTTAACCCGCAGCCACTGAGTAACCACGCGGTGATTGACTGGTATGTACAAAGTAATTACTAAAGACATCAACAAGAACCGAGCGCCACCAAACTATACCGAAAGATACTAGCGAGAAATGTATTAAAGTACGTAAATATTTAAGGAGCACGAAATTACGACTACAAAATTCGGGTCAGTCAAGTTTTTTACAAAGCTACGCGGATGATACTAAAGCTTTATAAAAAGCTGGCTAATTTTATTTTATACGAGAGAAACCGTCGGACCTTCGCGTTAATAAATAATCGATCCCTTGATCCTTTTTACGAGTCTGACATTTAGTCACGGTACAAAGTTAAAATAGCTGGCCCTAACTTTAGGCGACGTTTTATTGGATTTCCACGTAAAGGTTCTGAGCGAAATTATATGGAGACAGTAACACGTATAAGATTGAGATCTTATTACGTTGTTACCTGGTTTGCTTCGCTGCTTATATTATGTGATTGACGTAATTGTGTGAATTACAATGGCAAGATCCCAAACGTCGAGTATTCTAGCTTGTTATACATTTTATGTGTCTGCTGTTATCAAATTTTAGTGATCTTGACACACGTCATTTAATAATTACGGACTATTACACTAGAGATGTATTTTATGAGAGCTTGGGAAATTTGTTGCGAGATTTTGTCTACCTACATTGTATAGTTATATAAGTTACTAGCACCCTGCGGTCTCAACCACTATACCATAGGAATAGTATATATTTCCGGGATAAAAAGTAGCCTATGTGTTAATCCAGGTTATAAGCAAGCAACCTCCATGCCAAATTTCATTCAAATCCGGTCAGCCATTACGGTAACAAACAAACTTACAAACACACTTTCTCGTTTATATTATTAGTTAGGTGGAAAAATACAGGAAAAATATTGCTGCTCAAGGAAGAGATTCTCAATTTGATGAGATGAGAAATGAGGCGGAGGATTTTGTTGTGTCAATTCGAAAGGACATTAAGAGTAATGAAATATTTGAGGATTGCAGAAAAATACGAATCTTCATTCAAACCAGTGTGCTTAACTGTGCACGATGTTGAGTTTATCACACGACAGGAGTAATCTAAAACGGACAAATATTGAAGTAGACAGGTTTAAGAGTGGAGTTGTGGCAAACATTTACAAGTAGAACGCTGCTTTGAGTAACGGCCTAGGTAGATGGGGTAGATGGAGTCAGAGGGCTGGTGGGGCAAATTACATATTGTTTTGTGTACAAAATGTAATCATTTTATTTTGGGGAAGTAGAAGACAAAAAAACTTGAAAAAAGAGTTTTATTCCTCCTTCTTCGTCAAAATCGAAAATGTTTACATAAAAATTGCTATAAAACATTGACAAAGCTGCATTAAATCAATGTTTTCTTTTCCTTTCGTAAATTTTTATTTTAAAAAATGTTGAAAAATTGCGAACGAGATAGCTAATTCAGGGGAGAAGACGGCATCATACTACTCGCATATCAGATAGAAGCATACATTCATGACACGTGGCTCATAATGGTTCAATTAACATACGAAGCATCGTTGTATAACCAATATAATAATTATGATTATTCATACAGCGCGATTATCAATCAGCCCGCCGGTGAATAGGCGCGATGGAAGCCGTTCTCGCATAATAATTTTATGCAGGGTTGCACGGAACGTTGGTAAACCGAAAGGAGGTCATTGTACTCATCATTACAAACACTGTTACCCTTAGAGTAATCACAATAAATTATCAGTTTCATAGAAAGAAAAAAAAAACAAACTGATTGAGCTATTATTACTTTCACACTCAACGAAATGTATTTTCGAGCTGATTTTTCGATCGCGATTTCAAGGTTGGTTCAATAGTAAATGTTGTTCATAACATCAAGTAATATTATTCTATATGGAGCCACTAGGCGGGGGTTTTATAGGTATAATCCCACAGAACCTGGCTGCACCCCAAAGCAGTCAGGGATCTTGTGAAGATTTCCCCCTCGCAATAAAGGAGGCAATGTAGGAACACAGAAACATGCTTACAATCTTTTATTCCTACAATAAATACGTACATACACCCCAAAAACATTACCATCCTTCTTGGGCAGTAGGATAATTACAAAAATGAGCTCATTTCGGCTTACCACCGTTGGTACTACTGCGTTAGTACCACTTTCCGTGCAACCCTATAATCAGTACAAGCCGCGAGTTTTCGGCGAGAACGTGAACAAATCATGTCGCGTCGTCATTGTATTATTTTCCAAAACTTCATTTGTAAAATGGTATTTTTATTCATTAAGTGTTCGTGTACGTGTACGAGTGTTGGGGAATAGTATAATGTCGTGAAACGTGACTTCTGTAAGTACTCGTAGTAAAGACTAGTACCAGAAGTCACGTTTCACGACATTATATTATTCCCACTAGACGTAGACACCTCGTAGAACAGTAGAATTCTAAACAAGCATTGTAAATATCAGTCAAGATATAGGGACGTGAGTTCTCAGGTCGACGTCCCGAACTGAGACCTCACGACCTTATACCTTGACAACCTCTTGGTCGATTTTGTTTATATTCCAAATTCTTGTTTAGAATTCTACTGTTCTACGAGGCGTCTACGACGTTCGCGAGGTCTACTGTTCGGAGAACTGCTAGTTATATACATAAAAACTTTTAAAACCATAAAGATTCAACCTTACTTCAGATAAGTCTTTGCGCCTGAAAATCAACACAATTCTGACACTGGAATAAAGCATCTGTTATCACCATTAACGGTAAGTAGTTAGTATAAATCAGATGTTATGAATGAACACTATACGAAAATAACTTTTTGTTGAATCCGAATGACTCAGTATGTAAGGACAAAAGAATTTAAACAAGAGATGAATGTGGTGCCAAAAGTCGCACTGTACATTCATACTTTGCAACGTGCTAAAAATATAAATACAAGCATCTGGATAATTGAAATGTACTAAGCAAATAAAACTCTTTTAGAAGATGGTGGAGTATAAGTTTACAAGAATAACGCAAGCACATAAACTGGCATTCATAATTGTAATGATTGTATTGGTGGATTTGGTGGTCCTACTTTCATGGCTCTGGAGCGACTGCGCCAGGGGTCTAAAGCACGATCGGATACTTCAATAAGCTGGAATGGGTCAGATAGACGTCGAAAGTGGGAAACGAAAAATAGACCCAACGACATTTCAAGTATTATTTCGGCAATAGGCCTCAGCTTAGAAACTGAGTCACCGTCACCAGTCTTTCTCTGTTGAAAGGTTATTGACTACACCCCAAGATGGACGTCTGGGGACGTCTGTGCTAGACTTATCGCCCCCATATAGAATAAAAACTGCGATGAATGAAAATAATATCTAATAATGAGCGTATTTCTGTAAAAACAGCATTCGTCACACATATGACACAATCACGAAGGTTGTGTTATACCGATGGCATCGACAAGTCGACATCCTCCATGGCTAAGCCAATATTTACCGTCCATTATACGCCTAATACGCGTTAATTTATACTATTGAGGTTATGTTTTGTTTTCTTGCCAATGACGAGACATTGCGATAATGGCTCTGTCCATTGTAATGTCAGAAATGACTTGTGTAAGTACGCTTTGCGGACTTCGTTGTTTGGAGAGAAAGAACTTCATTGGTGTTAGATTAGCATTGTTTATTTCATGCTGAAAAGTTAACTAATGATTTTTGTCAAGCTATTAATGGCTGGCGTCCATTAGCGGCGGATCGGGGTGGATCGTATCGGAACGGGCCGCGCCGCGTGCCGTTTCGATGCACGGGGCGCGGTGGACCGCCCGAGCGGATTTTTGCTATCAGACTTGTTCATTCGTAAACTTGTAGGTTATAGGCCACGTGCGCACGCGGCCGTCTGCCTACGTCGAATAAACGGATCGGGCCGGGCCGCAGCGTACCGGCGACAAAAATACGTCTGGCGAGCGATCCACTAGTCACGTCGCTAGTGTACGATATTTCATATTTCATACAAAACATAGGCAGGCGGAAGTTTGCGTTGCAATCCGGACCGACTCCGACTCGGCTTGCCTAGCTTCCCATCAGTATGAGGTTATGACCATGCATGAAATTTTGCAAAACTAAGTAAGTATAGATCACAAAATATATATAGAGGTCCATGGGTGGGCGAATTGGGGTAACCTGTGATGCCCACTCAATGGAAAAGAAATTATAAATAAAATGAAAGTAAGATCTGCTGCACCAAATTTTTATCAGATGTACCGCTTGCGGCATATGGGCCGAAAAAGGAGCGACAAGGACACATTGCGAGCACATACCGCCATTTCGAAACTATGCATCTCAGAAAGTTATCATCTTCCAAGTTAATAGATCTTAGTAGAAACATTCTTTTAAAATTATTTCGGGTAACATGTATTACATAACATTTTGAGAAAAAACGGTTAAATACTTCAAACGTCCTACGCATCTACGGAAGCCTGCTAAGCATGACCCGACATGCACTTGACAAGTCATTAAAAAAAATACATGTATGATAGAGAACGCTCAGCCCAAAAATCCGATTTTTATAATAAATATCAAAAATCCGATTTTTTTAATATATATCTGATATATATCGGATATATATCCAGGCTAAGGAAAAAGAAGCAAATTTTCCCTAGAAAGTGAAAATTATTAACGCTAGGAGCACCAGGGAATCCCCATTTTTGATTACCTCGTAAAATAAACCTTATAGTTAAGTTAGTTTATAGTTTAGTTAAGGTTTGAATTTGAAAGCTAGCCGTACTGGTAAGTTAAAGTAAAGGGGATTTCCCCAACTTTAAATGAGGTTGCCATTTTGGGAAACAATCTAAATTATTCTGAATTGTAGTTTTTCGCTACATGTTGTCAAGGTAAACATTAATCTCCAAAATGTTTAGTTCAGAAGACAGGAAAAAATCAATTGATATATATCAAGGTAAAAATCTGCGGATATATATCATGATATATATCAAGATATATATCCGCTGATATATATCGGCGAACCCTGATCTAAACTCTATAAAGAACTGCAAGCATGGGGTAATCGAAAGGAAATATATTTGCATTAGGCGGAAACAAGATGACCAAGGTAAATACTCGTTTAGTAGGACTTTGTTTTCGATTCCAGAGGCAGAAATTTAAGGGCAAATGCAAAAATTTATTACAACGACGAATGAGAAGCTAAGGGCTGAGGCGTTTAACCATTAAGGTATTTCAATTCTTCGAGTTGAGAAACGAATTAATTACCGCTGGAATGTTAACAAATGTTCAGAGTGTTTCAATGGATAACTCGAATACCTACAAATAATGAATTAATTAATAATTATATTATTTCGTCGGCACAAAGAGATTTTCGTCTTAGCGATTTATTATGTTTTCTGTTCGCAAAATGGAGAATTATGAATATGTACTATTTTAATACTTCTAACAAAAAAAACCGACTTCAACAAAACACTCTAAATAAATTCACTATCGCGATGTTCTTGAAGCCACCCGTGAAATACATAACATTGTGGAGTTCCGATGGCCATCTGTGATCTTTCTTCTTCTTCATCTTCATCTTCACCAAATCACAGAACATAATAATAATACACCAAATGATACTTTCTAAATGCAAATGCTTGACTTTTTGCTTGTTGATGAAAATACCAAAATCGCTATATGTATGACAATATGAGGCATATTTATATTTTAGGAGTTACCCCAATTCCTCGTGTTCCTCATGGATCCCATTATCAGAAATGGATTTTGACAAAAATGGGACCTATCTGAAATTATATAACTTCAAATAAAAAAAAAAACCAAATCGGTTTATTAATGACGTAGAACCTCCTCCTTTTTTTGGAAGTCTGTTTATAGCCAAGAGCCTCAAATATAGGTCACAGAGAGTTTACCAAAATATTACAGACCCGTCTTCAGGACATCAAAGACCACTAAAGTACATAATAAGGGGGTTATGTATTTTAGTGATGCTGATTGTGATCATACGATCACAATCAGCCGTCCTGCTCGTACGAACTTGCTCGCGCCTCACACGCTACCGTTCGCACTCATTCACAATCAGAAATATTAAGGGACCATGAATTAGTGGCCTAAAGAACACAGCAGATCCAGATTATTTGACACAAGACACTGGCATCACAATCAATCCAGGTTTATTTATATGGCTTATCTAAGTCATCCAAGCTATGCGCTTGACCACGGCTCACTTAACGTTTCACCTGAATACGTTGTCTTATCCGGAGACTATTTGGCAACCTACTCTATATTATATCAATTCAAGAAAATCGCGCCATCCTTATGCTGAGCTTGAAGCGCGCGTCGTACGAAGAAAGAGCGTATAAGCTGCCAAAATCTCCTCAACATTATCATCAGCCGGAAGATCCACTGCTGAACATAGGCCTCCCCCTTAGAGCGCCACACTTCAAACAATCTGTCATTTACATTGCCCGCGACTTTCATAATATCGTCGGTCCACTTAGTGGGAGGCCTACCTACGCTGTGTCTTCCGATCGTGGTCACCACTCAAGAACAGAACCAAAATTAAATATAAAACAAACTTGGATAGAAACACGCACCTGATGCAATAAGATCAAATCACCATGTGTTAAAAGGTCCATTTAGACCCTTCAACAAGAGAATAAGTAGGTATTCAAGTGCCTAATGTTGAGTTACGGCTTCAATCTCGAACACGAGTGTTGATCGAGAGAAATAATTACGAAACTTTGGAGATGGACCGGGCACTTTTACTGAGTAATCAAAACCACGAGAAAAAGATATCGACACATTACAGAAATCGTTGAAATTTCTAAATATAGTACAAAATCGTCTATGCTAAGCTAATTCTAGGAGAGTCCGCCTGGGGAAGCACCGTACCACACCTTTGCCAGTTATTCAACCGCCAAGCAGTACTGTGCAAACATTACTGCGTTCCGAACTGATGTACTCAGCGAAATTGCTCTACTAAATGTAGGGCAAAACTTTTTTGAGTTTTTTTTTTGTTCTCATTCGCTAGAATGATAAACGATTACATGAAAATTGTTAGAAAGCATTGGCAGTCATATTCTAAAGATAAATAACACATTATTTTTTTATACTTTCAGTAATTTTTATATTAAAAATGTGCTAACCCGATAGCTAAATCAGAGGAGTGGGCCCTCTACATGTAATACCTCAGATTGACGAGCGCTTTGCATTGCGCACGGTTTCAAACTTCTGTGTGGCACTGAACTGTTATGGGCAAGCGAGACGCTTAACATCAGCCCGAGCGATGGTCTCCGGTTTCTCTCATAAAAAAAAAAAACTACTTCAATTAAACCTTAAAACTTTTTGGTGAAAGCTCTGGAATATCCAACTATCACCACTGTCAGTCAGTGATCTCCAGTCTCCACACTTACAACATAAATGCTACAGCACTTAACTGTCTCTTTGTCTAATTGTTAATATACCCGACGTTCAAGAAGTAGTGCGCGCCGTGATGAAATGAATAAGATTATTTTTATGCCAGAAAACGCAGCTATTTGTCGTAACAGCCGCTGGTATATGAATTAGCCAGGGTATGTCCTAAAACTGCGATCAGAACCACCGGAGGACGGGCAGCAGCGCCTTTGTAGTAAGCGTTGAGCGCTCTGGGATCCCGAAGCGTCCTGCCAAGCGTGGATACAAGAGCCCAATATGGGGAAGGTCTTGTATAGCCTTTATAATTAGGAACTTACTTTTTGACGAGTATTTTTCCAGATTTATCCGCCTTGAGCACGATCTTCGTGTGGAGTTTTTCGAGGAACTTGATGGTGGGGTTGTTGGACTGGTTCAGGTTATACGCCAGCGCGAACAACTCCTCCGTCCACATCTGTTGACAGAAGACTCGTTGTTACTTCTGGATATAAATATGCAATCACAAGTTTTTTTTTTTTTTTTTTTTTTGTTTGATTTGCCGTAGACACGCTTCGCGTTTGTTGATTAATCCTTCAGATACCGAGAAAAAACGTATTAAGATTATTTCAGTCTAGGAAATAAAGCGTAGGCCGATTTCTATTGCCAAAAAATCCGAAAGTGCTGACGAGTAATTTATTTTTGTCTAATTTGTGCTACTAGTCATTGTTACGCAGGAAAAAACGCAAGCAACAATACTGACTCCATGGTGCGTACAAGTACACTAAGCACCTTTGAACGCAGTCGAAGGCGACTTGCGCTAGCGAGCGGGCGTTACGCGTTGCGCTTCCGAAGCTTCTCTTACATGTATAGTATAACTAGCTAATTTTGTTCGCGTGGACACAAAAAAGTATCCTACGTCCGTCTTTGTGATACACAGTAACTCCTTATCAAATTTTATTAAGATCCGTTCAGCCGTTTAGCCGTAATAACGCGACAAACATCAAGACAGAGACACAAAGTTACTTCCTATACTTCGCTAGATGGCAATGATCCATTTTTGTGTTTTTTTTTGACGTTTTGTATGGACTGACAATTGTAATGTAGGGAGTTCTGAATCGCGCAAGCGAAGTATTTTCCTCGAGACGAACGTATTCACTTTTATACTTCGAAGCTTCATTGGTCCTGAACTCCTGATACGACTGCGACTATATTCATCTGAATTAATATTAGTTAGGATAGGCGATTTGGCAGTATAGTCACGCTGCAATACGACGCAATTAGCAGTGATTTCAATGGATAGCAACAATCTAGAAATGGGATACAGTATTCAGATCACCATCTCTATTCCCTAGATAGAATCTACATCTCGATGGCTCACTACATTACTGAACTATCTAGCACCAGATTCGGCAGATATTCAATCCGAGGAAAAGTATACGAGCTACTAAAGCAAGATCAGTGGGCTTATCCCGTAACTCTGAAAGCGATAGCGAGAGTTGCGCGAGCGGGACCGCGTATAGTGCTAAGTTGGTACGAGCGGGATGGCATGCTCTCGCAATCAGAATCACGAACGTTTCAATGTTAGAGGATAAGCCCGCTGATGTACAAGAGAACAGAAGCCCTCGAAGCAAGTCGTAAAAAGAATTTCTAATTCGGCTCGCTTGTCACCGGAGCTTTGAACACGCATCGAGAATTACAAACGAGGTTTTACGTGAATGTTTAATGTGGCTACTGAACGCTGCGAGCTTCGATTTACACAATGAGTCACTTATGCCGAGGGAATAGGACTGAAAATGTGTTTATATCTATAGGTTGTGACGAAAATGATTGCTTAAATTTGACTAGCTGCGCCCCGCGGGTTTACCTGCTTTTCTACAGAAACCGACTATTTTTCCGGGATAAAAAGTAGTTTGTGTTAATCCAGGGTGTAACCTGCCTATAACAAATTTCACTAAAATCCGTTCAGCTGTTACAGAGTTGCATGGCAACTCGCATTTATAATATTAGTGTGATTCCTCTTAGTATGATAAAAACTGTTAAGCTTTGAGTGAAAAGTGTGATACTTCCGTACCTACAATCCTAACTAATACTATTATTCAGAGGAATATAGCAGCAGTCGTATCAGGACCAATACAGCTTCGAGGCTACTATGCTATGCTATATAATATATAATATAATATATAATATACCATGCATCTCAGAAACTTGTTATTTTCCATGTTGATAGACCGTAGTAAAAACTTTCTTTTAAAATTTCAAAGGGCAACATCTGATAATAACTTTTTGAGATAAGCGGAAAAAAATGATAAATGCTTCAAACGTCCTACGTGCCTACGGAACCCTACTAAGCATGGCCGGACATGCTCTTAGCAAGTTATTTACCATTTAGGTACGGCTTCCTAAAAATGTATAAATATAATGAACAAGTGTTAATAACTTAAACATTGTCTAATGCCATTCGCAGATGCGAAAGATCGTTTCGAGCCGCAGACATCTGTTGATCTTTAAGATCGAAATATTATATTATCGCTAAGTGTGTGTACTCTCGAACAAATGTATGGAAGCTTCTTCTCTCTCACTCTGCCTCTCATCTCATCTCTAATTTGCCTCCGTGAAAAGCATGCGGGTGTGAAGAACTGAAGTTGAACGATCATGCGAACGTATAATTAACATGCTTTATTTGTCTTTATGCGCGAAGTGTTTATGCGTGTTAATAAATTTACGTCTAGATGTCACCTGGGGCTGGAGAGATCGTAAACGTGTTTAATTCCAGCCCGCATTACCAGAGCTCTGAGCGCGCACCAAGAATTGCAAACGAAGAGTCACGTAAAAATTAATGTGCTGATGACGCAGCTTCGATAAATATTACGAATTACTAAAACAGCGCACTAAACATTTATCACTTAGGCGATCGTTAAGAATGTTTGATTTCAGCTGAAATATCAAGGGGCCTTTGATCGACCCGCGTGAATCTTTTATGCGTGCTGCTGATTCTGCGAAATACTAAATGAATTACTAACACCATAGAAAAATTATACGACAAGTATGACAAGCTCATACAAAAAAGTGTACGCGCGAAAAAACAGCATAAAACAAGATGGCGCTTACTTGTTTATCAGCTATAGTTCAAACCGCTATAAATACCGAATAAAATGTGGTTAATGTAAAAACATAGTATTGGTATAAAATATGTTCGCAATTTAAGGTTTAGTTCAAATTAGATTGCAATATACGACATAAAAAATGTGTTTAAAAAAATATTTTTTTCAACGCCATCTCTTCAGAAGGGAGTTTTGCAAATAAAATTGTTAATTTTACTGATATTACTAATGCAAAATATTCAAAACAAGTCGCGTTTTTTCTCCGTACCATCACCAATGTGTTAGCTTGGGTTTCTATTTCAAGTCAAGCAGAAATTGTGACGATCATGTCGCAGCTTAAAGCACTAGCGACATCTCACGTCTTTTATTAGTTATTACAATCGGGTTACCCATCTTTCTATAGCCATTGGCACTCTTCTTTCAATCATTTCCCTATGCTAATACAAACTAGCGGACCTTATTGCCACTGTTAGTTTTATTTTCATAAAGCTACAACTTTTCTTACCAGTGTTAAGAAAGGCGACACTTTGTGGTCTAATGCACAGATCACACTAGATACCGCATTACGAGATTCGTTGTTCCTACAAAAAGTCACCAAAGTTTGAGGAAGGCGCGGGTCGCGGGGAGTGCGACCGAGCGTTCTCATTGGCTATTTCAAGGTCACACCTACTCGCGCCTAACAATCTACCAATCAGAGTAATTTCTTATAAGTGTATTTAGACTGATGTGTGGTGCGCTCCGAGCGTCCTGCATGCAGAATCTAGGGTGTGATCTGTGTGTCTAATGTCAAGACGAGTCTTAGCACTATAACAGTCACGGCCTAAGTAAGATTAAATTTCAAATTGCAATCCCAACCAAAAGTAAAGTCAGTACGTTCCAAAAGTACCTAGTGCTTACATACTCGGTTATCGAGTAGGCTGGCTTGGTTAGTCCAAGTGCCAAAGCTTAGACCCCGGACCCACCGGACCTAACAAAGTTTTGATATAGAACAGACAACTTTACTAACAAGGTTCTGCATGCATTTGTAAGTTCCACGATCCCTTAAATCCCAGGGTTTTGTACTGAAATTCAGCATGACACTACAAATCTTGCCCGAGTGAAGCTTAACCTTTGTAACCTTTGTAGCAACAGGGCACATTAATCACGGTAGCTGTAACACCATCATTTGCTTTCCCACGGGTCGTGGACTCGGAACCTTGCTTCGGTACGAACTTGATTTAAGGGCCAACCTAATTACGGGCTAATTTATTCTATTTCTAGCGCCCCCCGCGAATCCCGGCCTGGCACACCTCAGGAGCAACCGACCTTGTTCTTTGCAGCTCAGATCAGACAAATTTTAATGTCTGATCTGAGGCAGCGATACACGTACTTGCTAGACGATTTTATCTTCTTGTTGACGTAAAAACTATGTCAGTTTAATCAAACACATACTGTTCCGGCAGGTAAAATTAAGACAGCTCCAGAACAACCCAAGATACCAAAAAGACCACAATCAACTATATTTAAAAACGAAGTTTTCCTTTCACTTCAATGTTTACGGATATAAAATAAATATCTAAATAAATATCTGGGACATTTTTGCACACACGGTCATCTGACCCCAAACTAAGCAAAGCTTGTAATATGGCTGCCAGAGACTGATATACGTACATAGATATTTTTTTAAATACATACTTATATAGATATTAACACCCAAACATAGAACAAACACAAATATTCATCACATTAATGTTTGTCCTAGATGGGAATCGAACCTACGCCGCCAAACACAGAAGGTAGGTTCACTACCAACTGAGCCACCGGGGCAGTCATATCAGGGGATATCTTGCCAATGTATCACGGCCTTAGGCTCTCAAATATTTACAAGAATATAGGTTTAGGTGATAAAGGTTGCGTCACACAAAGTTTCCCTCAAAGTGTCAATCACGATAAATGCCATCGCGATAATGTGAACAAAGAAACTTTAGACATAACGGGCGATATACTAAAAGCTCACCTTCTGGAGTTCTGGCAAATATTTGACGCTACGCAGTACGCAGCGTTCGATATTGAACAGCCTCAGCTTCACACTAATATTATGAATGCGAAAGTTTGTGTGTAAGCGTGTAAGCTACTTACATAGTAGGTAAGTATGTGTGTTTTTTTCCGTTCAAGTCTGTGAGGCTGAACGGATTTGAATATAATTTGCTATGGTGGTTGCTAATACCCTGGATTAACACATAGGCTATTTTTTATCCTGGAAAATATTACCGTTCCTGAGGGATAATAAAAATCACCCGATGATCACCCGTTTTTGCAACCATTTTAGCGTATAGCGAATTTTTTTTTTCTTTTTTTTTTCTTTTTTCCTTCCTTGAGGATTTTGGCGTCGCACGTCTTCTGCATTTGCCGGTTACAAGTATAGAAATATTTTTAAGTTTTAGTAAATAATGGCCGCAATTTCATCGTGCACTCACTGAAAGCAATTAAACTATCGCTGTCTTTTACTAAATAGCAACAAGATAGAGATGGCATGAATTATGGTGCTGTCAAATAAGTCAGATCTTAGTTCTCCATACAAACTTAGACGAGACCGTAGAGGGTGCCGATTTAAAACAAGTTTTAAGTGTCGCTAGTGTACGTTTTTCTTCGCGGCTTCAATCGGTAAACTCGTTTGACAGAACTAAAATGCATTCTATCTTTTTCTTGTGTTTCTATTAGTTTCTATTACACCCGAATATTGAAACGCTTGTTAACTTTGACAACAGATTAATTCTAATGCTGCCTCTGTCTGGCACTAAGCAAATGACAAAGGCAGCAACAGACTAAATCTGAATCTGACTTAATCTGTCGTCAAAGTAAACAAACGTTTCAGTATTCGAGGGTTAGTGTATTAGACAGCAATATCACTAAGTTTGGTTTAACAGGAATCGACGCCATTGTCGCGTCATGGCGGCTAATCGGTTGAACGGATCTTAATAAAATTTGATAAGGAGTTACTGTATATCACAAAGACGGACACAGGACACTTTTTTCACGTCCACGCGAACGAAGTCGCGGGTAACAGCTAGTATGTTTATAAAGGTTGTTTGAATGCGCAGTTGTTTCGAGTTCAAAAAATCCGTAACTTAAGAACCGGCTCCACTGATTCAACTATCTCGTTCACACTTTAGACCAATTTTTTTTATTGACCGAGCGAAGCGAATATCTCAGAGTTTATTGGGACAAATCGGCATTTGTATGTATGTTTGTATGTTTGTGTGTATATTTGTCCGATGATAACTTGCGAACCGTTGATCCGATCTTCATAAAATTTTGTAGTCAAGTAGTTAAATTCAATAAAAAAATTAAGTTCGAATATGAGCTGAATCGATTCAGGGGTTGTGAAGATATAGGGGTCGCGAGGTATCAGTTCGGCACGAACTACTAGTATCAAATTACAGAGAAGAGGAAAAAACACGGAATATCTTAAACATACACCTCAAGAGCAGAGAGCCTAGTCCGAGTTTTTGCAAATGCCTTTACTTACTCGACGACGTTTACGTTAACTATGATTTGTATGAAGTAAGAGCAGCGCCATCTAGTACCAATTTTTGAAAGCAATTTTCATGTTATTATTTCTTACTTCGGTAAAGAAGAAAGATATCAACAACTTTTTTGAGATTTTTTATAAATCCTTCGCCAATGTAATTTTTTATTTAAAAAAAATATGGTTCAAATGTGCGAACGAGAAGAGAACGTGCCGGCTTTTAAGTTGAATAAGTAATTTTAACAAAAAAAAATCGCCTTTATCAAACTCTGCAAAAAATGGAAAAGAAAGTGAAATACTTATAGGTAACTGTGGAGTTCCGGTTGTCAACTGTTGTCATCTTCATCAGTTCCCACTACATCAAATGATACTATGCTTGACTTGTTGATGTATGCCTATAATATTTGAGGAGTTCCCTCAATCGGATCCCATTATCAGTACTAGATTTTGATAAAAATGGGACCAATCTGGAAGTATACGTATCCTTTTTTAAATAAAAAAAGAATTTTCCAAATCGGTTTATAAATGACTGAGTTCTGAGGTAACAAACATATTTTTTTTTTTAAACAGTTTACCTGAGAACCTTTTCATTTTTTTGGAAGTCGGTTAAAATACCTAAAAGAAACCCGGATTGGGCTACGATGTGTTTCGTGACTGAATCATTATAGCCAGCAACAAAGCAACCACCGAAATGTCAAGGTGCGAAAAAGTTGTGTACCTATATACATGGAAAGTCACTCATCGCATAGCCGCCGTCCAAAAGCTCATAAACAAAAGCAGCGCACGAGCAAAGCGGAGCCTTGACCTGCCGTAACTGCGCCTTAAGGCGCGGTTTAATCACCAAAAAAATATATAAAAAATCGCAAAATGACCCGCTGAAAAAACTGTCTGAATTGATATGCTCTGATTTTTCAGGCATATTTTCTTCCACAAATGAAATAGCCAGGGCATTGCATCATACAGTATACCAGCTAGTTTTTTTCGTTTGATTTGTATATTTCGGATAATCGACAAAAAAGCAAAGAAAAATCAGTTTCCCGTTTTCTCACCAATTTTTCGATTTTGAAAAAATGAGCGGGAGCAAAATTCATTTCAAATCGTGATCAGACCGCGTCTTAACATGAAAACTAACCATCCACTGTGTCGCGCACACAGCTATATTCACGAGTATGCCAATGTCACACAGCCCTGAATATAAAAAGGCCAATTTTAGTACACAGCGCAGAGAGCCCAGCTCGAAGCACCTGTAGAGTACGCGCTGATTGCATTTGATGGCTGTAATTTCATGCTTCGTGTGCGAATATTTTGGCAATTCCTCGTGCATAACAATACGAGAAACTCTCTATAATACCAGTGGAAGATAAAGTACATCATAAACCATCCGCAAACCGAACTCATATGAAACGCCATTCAACAGACGATAACAATAAATAGATGCAATTTGTAGCCTTCAGGAAGTTGTTTCTCTGCGGCGGCGGAGAGGTTAACAATAATACTATCGTATCCATAGGAAGCGGCGGAAGACGATGTGCAATATATCACTCGCACGACACAATACTGCTGGCGAGAGTACACTTTTTCCTAATAATGGATTTGCGTCAAACGGCGCGAACGTGTGTGACCCGCCCGGGAACTGTCCCTCTAGCCAAATACAAACACGTCCACCAAAAAGAAATGTGAAGCTTGAAACGAACGGAACTAACCAATCTATTTATAGTTTACTAGCTTGCCCGCACGGCTTTGCTCACATAAGCTGTTATATGCAACACCCCGTTTAACCTCCTTTGGGTCACTCTCTTTTTTTTATGGATTGATTATCGAAAAATCCTGAGACATCTGCATCAGCCTTTAAGATTTTGCGAAATGCCTTTCTTTATTTTTACCCAACTGCCCAAGAAGGAGGGTAATGTTTTTGGGATGTATAGTAAGTAAATATTTTTGTGTGTTCCTATAAGACGTTCTGTAGCCTAAACGGCTTGACCGATTTTGACAATCGAGGTGTCCTTGGATTCCTCTTTACGTCCGGAGAGTCATAGGCTACATTTTGCCAACGATATTACTTGTTTACTTAGTGTAAAAACCGAGTTTCATTGGGCCGGAAAATATTTATATTCAAATAAAAATTTCGATACGGATCCAAACTAATAGGCGACTGCCAACCCATTTCTATTGAATTCCGAAAGCGCATGAATAAAGCTGTATTTTCGAACTATTCCCTCTATTGCTCCGCGAATCAAAACAATCAAACTTCGCGCCATGCTCATCCTATTCAGAGTCGAGAGGAACCGGTGCATATCGGCCCGCGGCGTACGCTTTGTTCCAAGCTTATACCGACGACCGACGTATCGGAACGGAATATGTATTTGTGTAGCATAGGAAATGTAATAGAGGCTATATTACGTTTATTGAAGTCGTTGATCAAACTAATATGATTTACTAAATTACTAGTAGTTCGCGGCGAACTGAGACCTCGCGACCCCAAAATCTTCACAACCCCTCGACCGATTCAGCTCATATTCGAACTTAAAAATTGTATTGAAATGAACTACTTGCCTACAAAATTTCATGAAGATCGGATCAACGGTTCGCAAGTTATCATCGGACAAATATACACACGAAAACATACAAACATACATACAAATGCCGATTTGTCCCAGTAAACTCTGAGACCTTCGCTTCGCCCGGTCAATAAAAATATTCGAACGAGGAAAATGGCCCAATATACAAATAGAGAAGTTTTTAATCCCGTATAACTGCGCTGCGGATTCATCGCGCTCCACTGGGCACGAATATCAGAGATCGTGGATGGAGTACAAAGCGACCTATCTACAACGCCTCCAACCACATCGGAGACGCGGCCCTGCGGCTTGTTATGTATGCCTGACGCATTGTAGCGGTGTGCTAATGCGGCCGGTGATCACGACTTTCCGTCATAATAAAACGCGACTTTTGGTTATGTGCGTCTACAATATATATTCCAAACGTAATTGAAGATGTTTGCCAAGAAACATCGACGTTTTAATAGATCGCTAGAGATTTTCTTTCTTACCCCCGAATATTGAAACGTTTGTTAACTTTGACAACAGATTAATTCTAATACTGCCTTTGTCTGACAATAAGCAAATGACAAAGACAGCAATAGACTTAATCTGCCGTTAAAGTTAACAAACATTTCAGTATTCGGGGGTTAAAGGCATAAATATATATAGGGCTATAAGGAAAAGGTATGCTAAGCCGGAAAGGGGTCATAGTACACATCATTATGAACAACTTTTAATATGGGACCAACCGTGAAATCGAGTAAAAATAATCAGCTGTTCCATATAAAAATGTCATTGACACTCGACAAAACGTATGGAACAGCTGATTATTTTTTCTCGATTTTAGTGTTGGTCCCATAGTAAAAGTTGTTCACAATCTACAACTATGAGCCCCTTTCGGCTTAGCATAACCTTTCCTTATAACCCTGTATTTAAACATTTAAGAACAGTCAATCTCCCATAAGACATTTAAACAGACTGACTAGCGCCTGACCTCGACAATCAATTTCACTCCTGGATTGGAAATAATCCCACCGATTATGCAGCGTCGGCGGCATCGATCGACCCATTTAGCCATAATTGCTGGATTATCTCTTACCTGTGCTATTTCTTTTCTAGTGCAGCAGAAATTGATGAAGGTGACGTTCACGAAGTCAGTCCCGAAACACACGGTGACCGTCTTCTCCTCCAGCGAACCCTGAGAACCGATCAGGACGACGTTCCGGATCTTCTGGTCCTGTCAACGAAAAATATCATGTTATCCAAAAAATTGCTATTGTGTAGGGTGGGTCGGGTCGAAAGTTATTAAGTTACACTGCGAATTATATGTATACTAGTAGTTACCCGCGACTTCGTTCGCGTGGACGTATAATTCAGATGCCCGTCTTTGTGATACACAGTAACTCCAGATCAAATTTTATCAAGATCCGTTCAGCCGTGATAACGGCCGTCTCGACAAGCATCGAGACAGAAAGACAAATTTACTTCCTATAGTTCGCTAGATGGCGTTGATCCATTTTTGTGCATTTTTTGTAAGGACTGACAGTTGTAATATAGTTCTGAATCGCGCAAGCGAAGTTTTTTCCTCGAGACGAGCGTATTAATTTGTATATCTCCTAGCTTTATTGATCCTGATACGACTGCGGCTTATTCCTCTGAATTATAATATTAGCTAGGATACTACTAGCTGTTAACCGCGACTTCGTTCGACTGGACATACAAAAAAAAGTAGCATATGTCAGTCTCCGACCCTTATGATATTTCTATACAAAAATTCGGCTCGATACGTTTAGCCGGAATAACGCGACAAACAACCAGACAGAGAGACATTATTTTTTCGAATGTATTATATTAGTTAGGATGTCACTCCGGACTTAAAGAGGAATATAACGACACATCACTCGTCAAAATCGGCAACAATTTAAAACAAAAACTTATGTTATTTAAAACAAAAACTTATGTCATTTAAAACATGTTCTTGATACTTATTTGTCTATAAATAAGGCTCACTGCGTCCAGCGAGAAAAATATATTTTCTCGAACACATGAAACTTTGGTTAGACCATCCATTTTATGACCTAGACGAATATGATTATATGGAAATTTAATTTATTTTAATGCACTATTAATTATTCAATTTAATATTAATTTATTGTTTTATAAGGGTTTACCTCTATTAATTGAACCTTATTTATCCTGATCGACTTGTAGCTTTGCTATCAATAAATATTTCATTTCATTTCATGCAAGCCTCCATAGAAAGGAATTAGATATTCCTCCTGATACCCACTTTCACAAATTTTATATCAAATTTTCGACATCTCGGAAGAGATATTATTATAGGACAGTTCATTGTCATCTCGATTATTCAGAAAGGAGCGTAGCTTTCGGGATACGGCGCTCAGCAAAAAAATAAGCTGAACGAGCTTCAATTGAATCGGATTTATCGATTACCCACCGGGATGGGCGAAACATAGAAAACTGCTGTATTTTTATTTTCTACGTACAGTCGACCTTACAAAGCATGAGAGTATATATTACGATACAATCTATATATATAACTAGAAGTTCGCGCCGAACTGGGACCTCGCGACCCCAAAATCTTCACAACCCCTGGACCGATTCAGCTCGTATTCGAACTTAAAAATTGTATTGAAATAAACTACTTGCCTACAAAATTTCATGAAGATCGGATCAACGGTTCGCAAGTTATCATCGGACAAATATACACACAAACATACATACAAATGCCGATTTGTCCCAGTAAACTCTGAGACCTTCGCTTCGCTCGGTCAAAAATGAACCCCTTATTTTTCCTGGTCACGCCATAACTTGAGAAAGGCTGGACCGATTTTGATGATTTCTTTTTTGTTGTGTTCGTAACTGTGAGGACAAGGTTTGTATGAAGAGTAAGATGTTTTCGCGGGCATCAGGTAGTATAATATAAGTTTATTGGACACCGAAAATACAATTAAAAATAAACTTAACAGTAAGGAAATATCCGGCTGCATAATGGGCGGCCGCCGTAATACAGAAACACACAAACATACACCCCAAAAATATCATATAAGCATCTAGCAAACATTCACAACTTTGACGAAACCGTGCGCCCAATCTTCACGGAAGCGAAATTCTAGAGAAAAAACAAGATTGTCAAGGCGATAATAACAATTTGAGTCGGACAACACGCAATACAGTTTATCGGATAACTGGAGGGGCTCTCGGCAAATTGGTGCCTGGAGGCGCCGTAAAGAAACACCCCACAAATGATCTCTTAGGTAAAAGTCCGTTTTATTTGATTGCAGTATTATTGGAAGAAACAAATGGAATCGTTTCTGTATTTTTTTCGATGCTTCAGCGTATTTACGAGACGGAAGTCGATATGTTTGTAAGACCGACGCGGCGATAAAGGCGCCTCACCGGGAGAATTCGCTTGTATTACAATTCGAGATTCGATTTTGAGCATACGTTACATTACTGCCTCAATGCTTCAAAGACTAATGCTCGGCTCTTCTCACTCACAAATGTAATGCTCGAATCTCGAATAAATAAATAAATCTGATCTGTTACATTACAGGCGAATGCTCCCGGTGAAGGAGCGTACCTTCCGCGAGGTTTTGGCGCATCCGATATTGAAATTGTATAGCTATCGCTCTGTTTCTCGTGCGTGCGATAGAGAGTTAGTTAATTTTTCTAACTTTTTGATGAAATTAGCGTTTCGGGGGTAGTCTGTTTGATCACCCTTAATTTTAACAAAATTTATTTATTTTTGTGTCAACCGCTTGGATAAACTATAATCCATGCCGCTATGTTTTGTTTTAAAAAAAATGCTTATACTATAGCAATGACTACTTCTCTTCGTCGTATTTTTAACGCAAAAAACTTGTCACTAAAAGAGCCTATAACAAAAGAGATATTGCGAAATTAAAAAAAAAATACAAATATACAAGCATAGTTTTAAAAAAAAACTTCGAAATGGTGGGTATCAGACTACGTTTTTTGTATGGACAAGACGACTCTATTCTTAAGAACCTGCTCGTGACAGGGATTCTCCCTTTGTCCCTTGCAGTTGCCTTGGATTACTTCGAGACGTTCGCGTATCTATGTTTTTATTATCATTTGTCCTCAATCGAGGAAACCTCACTTCAAGCAATATCTTTACATCCCAGGTATTACTGTCGCGGTCGCGGTCTGTAATGACTGCGTTTTTTTCTTATGTTTTGGCTCCACACGTTGTGTGTTTAGCAGTGTCAAGTATTGTAATATTTCAAGTGAAGTCAAATATTTCACAATCAAAACAAGTCATAGTCTAAGTCAAGCAAAGTAAGTCACGGTCAAGTCCTAGTCATGTCCCAGTAAAGTGGTGGAGACTGTACTAGAGGTTTCTATGGAGTTTTGGAAACAACACGAAGAGTCACGTTATATTCACCAACACTCGTGCACGTTCACGAACACTGGAATGGATAAAAATCCACCGTTAATTAACTCAAATTTTGGAAAATAATACAAAGTCGCGACATGACTTCTTCACGTCCCCGCCAAAACTCAAATAACTAGTTAATATAGCGTTAATATTGCGTATAGACTTAATCTATACGCAATATTAACCCTATAAAATTAAGAGCCGGCTCCCCTGATTCAGCTACCTCGTTTGTACGTTTTCAACATATTTTAACACGAAAAATATGGAGAGAAATTAAAAAAAAACAACATTTGAAATATTTAGCATACCATTTCCAACGTTTTAAAACAATTTTCATGTTATTATTTGTTTTATTTGGCGGAGAAGAAAAAAAAACTCTAAAATACTGTTTTTTTTACCTTATCCTTCACCAAATTAAAAATTGATAACATAATTAATAATACATTTGACTGCCCCGGTGGCTCAGTTAGTAGTGAGCCTACCTTCTGTGTTTGGGGGCGTGGGTTCGATTCCCATCTAGGACAAACATTAATGTGATGAACATTTGTGTTTGTTCTATGTCTGGGTGTTAATATCTATATAAGTATGTATTTAAAAAATATATATGTACGTATATCAGTCTCTGGCAGCCATATTACAAGCTTTGCTTAGTTTGGAGTCAGATGACCATGTGTGTAAAAATGTCCCGGATATTTATTTATTTATTTATAATGGTATTCTAAAGATATTAAATGACTAAAAAAATCAAATTTCCTCTCTTGTCATTTTTAAATTAAAAATTGTTGAAAATTTGTGAACGAGATGGCGAGAATCAATGGAGCCGTTAAATTGGAAAGAAATTAAAAAGTAGTGGTTTGTCGTTACTTAAATGTAACGCAATAAGGTAATAATTTATACAGAAACGGCGTATAATCTAATCACTAAGGAGTAGATGAGTCCATAGCTCTAAGTAGTTTTTAGGGTTCCGTAGGTTTTTAGGGTACAAGGAACCCTTATAAGTTCGTCATGTCCGTCTTTGTGTCTGTCTGAATCCTTTACAGCCTTATAACTTCCAACTTCCAAAGTTATAAACTTACATGCATGAAATTTGCACAACGGTGGTCTAAGTATAGACCAGCGATTTAAAAAAAATAGAAAAAACTTTTTTTTTGTAATCAAGGGTAGCTCCCATAGATGTAAAGTGGGGATAAAAAAAATATTTTTCGCCTGTTCCCCACATGAAACATTAAAATGATGTTAAGGTTTCCTATACCATTTTTGTATTAGACGTACCACTTGCGAATAATGGGCCGACAAAGTTGCTTGCAATGAGTCCCCCGCCCCCCCCCCCTGCCATTTCTAAACTATACATCTCAGAAACTTGTTATCTTTCATGTTGATAAATCTTCAAACGTCCTACGCGCCTACGGAACCCTACAAAGCATGGCCCGACATGCTCTTAACAAGTTATTTTTTACTGGAAGTAGATCTACGTTTCGTCACCATCTTGCCTGATGGTACGCGAATTCCTAAGAACCAGCAGGGCTAGCAGGGGATTACATCTTCGTACGGACTTTGGGGGTAAGACCAGAATCTACGCATGCCTCCACTAAAGGACACAACTCGATTAATCGAGCGAGTTGCTAAAATATCAGTCCGAGAGATATAATTATACCGTCCCTAGCCTGTAACGTTAGACAGAGCGGGCCCGACATGGTTATACTATCGTTCAAGTTACATCCCTAAAGCAACAGTGCCGGGCGGCCCAGTTCGCCGTTACTGTTATCTAATCTGTGGCTAGTCCCCGTATCCCGGAGAAACTAGGTCACAGCGTCGAGGCCCGGCTAGGCAGAATGTAATCTCTTACTCGTATGGCCTGGAGCGGGGCCCGCACAAGTCCTTCTAAATGAATCCTATTGGCCTTCAGCCGAGACAGCCCTGTGATTTGATTCACTTAGGGTGTCTACACGTGGCCCGACCCGACATCGCTTGAAAGAGATGGCTATATATAAGTTTTTGGGGAAGCGAAAGGGAGAAGCTATAACCTTAATAGTTTGTTTCTTTTGCTCCCGTGAAATTCAAATCTAGCTGTCCCTTTCACACGATGTCAGGTCGGGCCATGTGTGGACACCCTTAACAATGCCTATTTAACCCCCGAATACTGAAACGTTTGTCTATTGCTGTCTTTGTCATTTGCTTAGCGCCAGACAAAGGCAATATTAGAATTAATCTGTTGTCAAAGTTAACAAACGTTTCAGTATTCGGGGGTTAGTCTACCTTTAATATTTCTGCAGAATTTGTAATTGGAATTCAAAGAGCCAATAAAAACTGGTAGTGGTAGGGCTCTTTTTCAGAGCCCTCCTGGGGAAGTACCACACCTATGCCAGTTATTCAACCGCCAAGCAGTAGTGTTCAAGCATTACTGTGTTCCGGATTGAAGGGCAATGTTTCCAGCGAAATTACTGGGCATAAAGAGATTTAATATCTAATATGACATGGTGACGAGCGCAGTGCATTGCCGCTCATGGTTTTGAACAGTTGAAGTTCAAAATTCTGGATGACACTGAATTGGTATGGGCAGGCGTGAAGCTTAACATCAGGTGAGCGACTTGCTCGTCTCGTCACAAAGTACAATAAAAAAAAAGAGTTTCATTGTTTCTTTCACTATTGCATCATGTTGCCTAGATCTATCCAATTAAGAAAATATTACGCAATGAAGTGTTGATTTTTAATTAACTTCATTGAAACGTTTAGCTGATTTCTTGAGTCACTTAGTTGAAAAAATCTGTCACCTGCGTGTCGTAACACCCTCATTGAAGGGTTACTTAGTTATCATCCTAACTAATATTATAAACGCGAATGTAACTCTGTCTCTCTGTCTGGGTGTTTGTCGCGTTATCACGGCTAAACCGCACATCAGATCGACCTGAATTTTTCACAGACTATATAGCTTAAGGGTAGGAGACGGACATAGACAACTTTTTTTTTGTAGGTCCACGCGAACGAAGTCTCAGGTAACAGCTAGTAAAAAATAAATTATCAAAATCGTGCAAAATTGTGTTTTCGCTACAAAAAATTCTACATTTACGTGTGCTAAATTTCAGCCCAATAATTATTAATATTATTAGGAATAATTAAATAATTATTAGGATTTACTATTATACTTGTTTGCTACGGAACTTTAAAATCAATTTTACACTAACACTTAACTTGCCCGCGCGGCTTCTTTCGCATAGTCTACAGTAATTTCGAAACCCCATTTCACCCCTTCAGAGGTTGATTTTCGAAAAATCTTGTAACACGCCTTTCTTTATTTTTAGAAGCTTTTATTTAACTTGCAATGTTTGTATGTATGTACTTGCAATTGAATTTTAGACCAGCAGGGCTAGCATGCGAACCGCGAAAAAATCTTTTTGTTATGCAAGAACAGGACACGGCTACGATTATGTATTATTCGTTTGTCTCATTTTTCACGACATTAAGAGTAGAGAAGATTTTGTCGCGGTGCGCATGCTAGCCCTGCTGTTCTCCTTGTTTGATTGAGTTGAAATTGTGCATGCCTGTCAAGTTCCGATGACAACACAATATTATGACAGCAAGCTGATCTGTTGATAGACACGGAAGGTGGAAAACAGAACTCCTCATTAACTAACAATTGATTGATGGAGTTTGGACTCATTTTGAACAGCGTACAGTTCCAATAACGGATTTAATAAAAGCTTATCTGAAATAATGTTTTTTCCACATTTCTACTAAACGAATCTATACTAGTAGTTCGCGCCGAACTGAGACCTCGCGACCCCTATATCTTCACAACCCCTGGACCGATTAAGCTCATATTCAAACTTAAAAATTGTATTGAAATTAACTACTTACTTGCCTACAAAATTTCATGAAGATCGGATCAACGGTTCGCAAGTTATATATATATATATTATATCAGACAAATATACACAAAAACATACATACTAATGCCGATTTGTCCCAGTAAACTCTGAGACCTTCGCTTCGCTCGGTCAATAAACTTATTTATGTTTCGTATATATATACCAACCGAGTATAATAATTGGCGTAGCACGAAACAAGTTATTATTTCCATACAAACTTTAAGGGTCAATTTCACCCCTTCTGGGGTGGAATTTTGTAAGATCCGTTCTTATTGTTCACCTAGACCATTTGAGGTATATTTGGTCCAAATTTCACGTCTGTATCATAATCGACTTTGTCTGTGCGTTGATTCCTAGAAAAATGCTTGTTATAATAGATTACGAAGTTTGGCTTCTGACTTCCGAATATTTATTAGCGTCAGCCCCAAACTCTTCGTATGATTCAACCTCATTAGACAATATTAGACGCAGAAATGGAACAGGTGACTGTCTGTAGTATTTATGTACTTCTAGTTCATAACTCTAGCTACAGTGTCATTCAGCTCTGGGCTCGAGGCGTCATTCGAAGGAATTAATATTATTGTACTGTCTGGAGTGAAGGACTGGAGCCCTGGACTGGACTGGACTGGTCTCTTTATGCCTAGTGTTATTTATAATAATAATTTATTTCAGAACTTTAGCCTATACAGATACAAAGAACAAAAGTAAAAAAAAATACAATATAATACACTGGGAACGTGCACTTCTATCCGGAACCACCAATATAACAGCTATGTCTTTCAAATTCCGGATGATTAGTTTATTTTATCTTCTGCAGGAAATGCAATCTAAAACCGAACCTGGCAGTTATTTCAATTTATTTATTTATTTATATAACTAACACGGTGAAAAGCTACATCAGCTAATCAAATCAAAAATAGAATTAAAAATATAAAGTTTATGCAAGTCCCAGAAATACATGTACATTATCATCTCTATTCGTTCAATTTCTTTTTCAGTCCCATCTGCACTATCCACGCACTATCTTACCGAAAATGGGGTTGAATTTCTTCGAAACGGAAAATTGCCTATACCTCACTTTTCGGTCCATTCCAACTCGATATATTCGGCGATATTTCACATTTCAACGAACATAATTCAAGACAAACTATTTTATATCGACTAGCCTTATAGCTCTGTGGGTGGATTTCCGCCTTCTGAGCTGTAGGTTGCGAGTTCGATTCCCACCCAGGACAAACATTTGTGTGACGAACATGGATGTTTGTTATTTGTCTGTATGTTTCTATATAATCTATATATGTATATACAAAAAAAAAAATTATGTAGTCTAATCAGTTATCCTGGTTCCCATATTACAAGCTCGCTTAGTCTGGGACTAGATGGCGCTATGTGTAAAAAACGTCCACCAATACATCATATTGACTCCACTAAATAACAATGTACCTACTAGACATATTACGTACTACATGTTCGTGTTATAGTGTTAGGTCCAATTTGAAGGTGGGCTCATCTATAGTCTCCTAATTAATATTAGAAGTATGTAATTAGGTTAAGTGATGCTAGAATTTAAAGTCAAAATTAATTATATCATGAGACATGGCAGTTAGAACTGTTCTGACATTTAGACAGCATATACATGACAATTATCAAAAGTAATTGGTATAATCATTAGTGGAAGGGTATGCCTGAACGCCTGAAGGCCCGTCTTTGTAGCCAACTAGTTGCCACCCGCGACTTCATTGGAAAGAATGTGGAAGATATTGGATCCCGTATAATTAAACTCAATTGGAAATGGTAGGTGGAGTAGGTATCTGATGAAAAGTTGGCCACGTGATGGTAAGCGTAGCCCCGGAACACTTTTACAGCGCTGGTTTGACGATATTAACACACACTTGGACACTTGGACGAGATAATATACAAGCAGGGAAGATTGGCGAAAGAGGAAGGAGGCTTATTATCTGCAGTAGGCTAAATAAGCTGCCGATGGTGATGAAGCTTGTATACGCCGATTGGCTGGAGTGTCAGAATTTTTGAACAGCGTTTGACGTGGATAAGCGGTTGTTGTTGTAATATGAGAAATAAGCGGAACCTATAATTTAACGTGTCACGCGACGCACGGTAGCGCTCAGTTGTAAATGCCACTGGCGGCCACCCATCCAAAAACCGACATAAATATATTTTTAGTGATATTTAATCAAAATTAGATTTCGGTTTTAATTAACTAATACAATTGTATATAAGTACATTTGTGTGTTTTGAGTTGTGTTTGTTATAGATTTTATGTATAGAAGTGAGGAACCGAGTGGTGTCAGTGACCAAGCATTTCGGGTCCACCCAGCAGCAAAAACAACATATTTACCAGTATTTAAAAAACCGTAGATGACTGTTTACACGGTTTCAATACATACACATCGATCAGTTGTGATTTACTGCTAATACTAAACGTGCTAACTTTGTGTACCTGTTTGAATAAAATCAACATACGTGATCTACATCGATACGCTGGGATAGCCACCGCGATGTTGCAAGGGTTTGCTGCTAGAGGCAGTTCGATAATCGTCTAGGTAATATGGAAAATTGTTACAATTGTAGAATGCATGTATGTTGTGTAGTTGTACCTACCACTTTTTATACTTACCTATTGATTAAATAATTAGCGAACGACGCCTCTTTACAAAGTTAATATTTTTATATTAATAATATTAATTTAATGTTGCATGTTCATTTATTAGAATTTTGTTACGATTACTTAAATTGTAATATTAATGACGAAATACGGTGTGATGCACAGCACTTATATTCAATTATAAGATGTTTGTATTTCGGCCAATGGAATAAAATTATCTTATCTTATGGTTTCGTACGTCAAAAGAATAATCCTGTGGATGTGATTCTTTAAGGATTCCTTACCCTTATAGGATCACTTCGTGGTCTGTCTGTTTGTTTTGTTAATAAGTTATTTATTTAGAAAGAATTGAAGGACGCGCTAAATGTTTATTTATAGAAGTACTTTTCTTTTGGGCTAGCGTTTTCTTAACGATTATGTTTACGGGGTTATATGGAACGGTGGCACTAAGCGGAATTTTGCTATAGAACTAACCCTGAAACCCTGAATATATCAGTTGTTTCAATATTCTAAGTACAGCCATTTTATTTCTTCTCTAATTTGATTTTATCCCATAGTAAACATTGCTCATGATGATGAGTGTTGGTGAATAGTATAATGTCGTGAAACCTGACTTTTCGTGTTGTTGCCAAAACTCCATAGAAAACTCTAGAAAAGTTTCCACCACTTTACTCGAGCATGACTCGGAATTAAACAAAATTACTTTGCTTGACTTAGACTATGACTTGTTTTAACTGTGAAATGTTTGAATTTACTTGAAATATTACAATACTTGACGCTGGCTAAATATATAAAGTGTGGAGCCAAAACTTAAGAGAAAAAGAAATAGGTATTCATATTTTCATCGTCAGTGTCAGGACCAGTGTTATATGAATCAAGACAAGATGGAAAACATCTAGCAGTTTCACGATGCAACGCAATTCCACATCTTCCCACAGCACAATATAAAGTCAAGTCCCAGATTTAATGTGCGTGATATCAATAAAACGGGCATAAAAGTAGAGATAAAATCAGGGATGTGTCGCGGCGTGGGAACACAACGGAAGCGTAAAATTACACTATAACCGCAACCTCGCAGAAACGCGCCTACGCAAACAAGTAAACAAGTAAGCAAGATTGACAACGGCTGCCACAGCAAATTAACGCTTGCTATTACACTACACTTATAGGCTGGTATATGATGCTCAGTTTAATCACGAATCATCGGGCTTTGTTAAAATCTTACTAGCGGATAGTTGTGTCATCATTATCATCGGCAGTAAGACGTCCGCAGCTGAACATAACTCCCTTAGAGCGCCACACTGAACGACAATTGGCCATTTGGATCCACGCCGAGTGCCCGCCACTTTTACAATGCCATCAATCCACCTAGCGAATAGTTGTGTATTTAGTTTGTGTTTGTGTTGTGTTGTGTAATAGAGTACTAGTAGTTCTGCCAACGGTAGGCCTCGCGAGGACAAACTTTTTTGGACAATTGCAATTCAAATTTCATAGAATTTTTTAGTCGTGGGTTATTTTTGATTCGTGGGGTATTTCCCCCAATAAAGGGGGAAATTTGCTGTGGCACCATACATCGGGCGATTTTGATTATGATTTCAGCCTTTTTTGGAAGAAACCAATCAAAAAACGCCAACGACCAAAAATTAAAAAAAATCATAGAGCCTGTATACCAAGTTTCGTCAAGATTAGTTGAAAAATGCGACCTGTACGCGAGTACCAACTTACGGATAGATGAAAGCAAATTTTGCCAGCTAGAACTGAGAACTTTCGTTCGCTTCGCTCACACGCTCAAAAATGCGTTACTTCAAAGTGGGTCGATCTGTAAATTCTGTAACTGACACAGCCAAGACGATTAGTTCAATCAAGAGCGGAGTCGCTTTGTGGAAATCGAATTATTCGAATCACCGAAAATTTGTGTACACACAATGAGTTACAAAGTCGGAGTCATACTCGTATTTATTTAGAACTATTAGTATAATATTGTCTGACACATAACGATTAATTTATCAACGAGCAAACTTGAGCTTTGTACAAATCGTATGACAAATTAATTGTATCAGAATGACTCGTATCTAATTCAGTCTATCTGTTTAGGTTGATTAAAAACCCTAGATTTTAATTCTCTTGGAAATGGATGAGGTTTAACCTCTAACCTCTAACCTAACCTAACCAACCGCTGCTAGATAAAGGTAAAAAATATATTTATAGTTGAGGACATTATACAGGGTTATAAGTAAAGGGTATGCTGAGCCGAAAAGGGCTCACAGTACTCATCATTAACTATGGAACGAACCCTGAAATCGAGAAAAAAATATTAGCTGTTCCATAGAAAAATGTCAAAGACTCGACAAATGTATGGAACAGCTGATATTTTTTTCTCGATTTCAGGTTTGGTCCCATAGTAAAAGTTGTTCACAATCATGAGTACTATGAGCCCCTTTCAGCTTAGCATATGCTTTCCTTATAGCCCTGTATATTTTTGCTTTGTCGACTTCGGCAGTAAAAGAATTTTAGATTTAGTCGCATTCATTAATCTATGAAAAGCCTTTAAAATTTTACTAATGATAGACTCATGTTTTACGGTAATTAATAGCTTCAATTAGTGATAAAAGCTTCCAGCGGATATGGAACTAAATATAGTATGAAGGACTCTACGAAACGAAACTATAAATTACCGAAACCCCGCCTTTTACCTAATAGTACAAATTGAAAGCCCCTAATGAGTTTTCCCGTTAGCAATATCGTAATTTGTTACACTTAACTTCTACTTGTTTACACATTTCCCGTTGTTTACAAATCGCCTGTCGACGCGGACCGTTTATCAAAATAGTTTTAACGAAACACTCCGAGCTTAATGGCCGTAGAAAGTACTCGGTTACACATCTGGCGATGATACAAAACACTTATTGTGGCTCCGAGAGGAGCGCTTTTTATCAATAGCTCCTTTCACCGAGATATCGACGGGCCACTCGACTCGATTCGATCGGAAATCATATACGTTCCTATGGAACCACAGATTGTTACTTATAGATAACGCTAAAGCGCCGACTAAAATTAACGAGTTGGTAATCAAAATCAGTGTGGGTCGCGAAAGAAGAATTGAGAAAAGGTGTTCCTATAATGCCGGTCCTAGAATTGCAGGCTGAACCCCGAATTTTCACGCAACGAGGAGATATCCGCCAATCAGAGACGCGTATACTCGTCTCTAATGAGGCGTTTTCCAAAAAAAAAGTTCTAAAATACTTACTGGATGGCGTAATAGTCCTAGAGTTTTACCTGTCATTGTCAATTCTGTCGAAAAATTTAATGTTTATTTTTTTAATCTTAAATTTTGGCTCCACACGTTGTATTTAGCTAGTGTCAACTATTGTAATATTTCAAATGCAGTCAAATACATAGTTACATTACTTGAAATTGGCTAAATACACATGTGGAGCCAAAAAATACGAGGAAAAAAGGCACACATATTTTTTTTTGTCTTTCATGTCTTAACATTGACAGAAAAAGTTCAAGTTACATCTAACGCCATCTATTGGGTACTTTTATTACAAGGTTTTGTTTTTTTTTGGAAAACGCCTCATTGGCGTCCATCGTGCAAAGCCGGTACCGGCATCAGCTATCACAAGATTACGCCTATTCGCGTATTAGGGTGTCTACACATGGCCCGACCCGACATCGCTTGAAAGAGATGGCTATATATAAGTTTCTGGGGAAGCGAAAGGGAGAAGCTATAACCTTAATAGTTTGTTTCTTTTGCTCCCGTGAAATTCAAATCTAGCTGTCCCTTTCACACGATGTCAGGTCGGGCCATGTGTTAACCCTTAGTAATAATCGCCTAAAGTGATTTTTAAATATAATTATGTCCGATCTTGCATGTGCACGCTATCTGTAGGATTAATCTGCTGGAATACATTTTTATCACATTTGTGAGTTCATAGTAACGATTCAACTGAAGTTATCGAAATGTGTACTCGACGTTTCCGGGGAAAAACGCGAGCGCGAAATTATCCGGTCCCGTTGATATTACTAGCAGGAAATCTGAATGCTGAACGGCGCAAATGAGAAATAAGTCTTTGGTATAAGTAACATTGTTCACTTGTCTTGTTCCAAACGGGTACCTACTTCTAGAGCGTAAAACTAATAAGTAAAAGTTTTTTGAATTTAAAAGTAAACATGAAAACCTTTACAGCAATGCTCAATACCCATCCCGTTTTTGTTTCTTCGATATTTGGTACTCACTTGTAATGTTTTCCCATCATTACGTCGAACGTTTTTTGTTTCGAGTGCCATAGTATGTTACTTTAGAATCCTTCGCTTGCTCGGGATTCAAACTCGGCAATCGAACACAAAAACGACTTTAAATTCGCGTTGAACAAATAACCTATTAAGAATGGAAACAGATGTAAATCCCACAATGATCTAGATAAGTAATCTCGCCATAAATCTGGTCGCAGTTTAATGTTTTTGAGACGTCGAGACCGAAATTTGTTTTATTTTTTTTCATTCTAAAATTAGCGCATGACACGGAATCGATAACGATCGGCTGGACGCGCGATAATTTTAGCGCTTACCCGGCATTCGTGTCATTATACTTATACTGGGTGTTCAGTTAGACGACGACAAGTACATATAAATTATACATTTTTCACTTTTTCATTTTTTTTTTTTATTTAAAATATTTTTTTTTTTTTTTTTTTCATTGTTATTGAGAAAGAAAAATTACAATTCCTATTTTCTGATACAAAACGAGTGCTAAGCCTAAGACTATGTTCGTGTTTCGCTAACATTATCTGTAAGTCAACAGGTTCCCAACGTTCCTTTGTTTCGTTTCCCCGCGGGGCCTGTAAGCCGTGAAAAATCAGTGCCTGAATACTTTATTTGATCTGGCCCGGTTCGCAAACTTCCCAGCTCGCTAACGAGTAACGAGCGACCAATAGTCACTTTGGACCCGTTTAGAATCGGTCCCCTTATTTAGGACCCCTTATTAAGCTATTTCGTTCGAACTTTATGAACTTTTTTTTTTTAATATAAAAATCACACTCTGCAAATTAAAAAAAAAAGAGTCCGTTATCTTTAGAATAACAATGCCAATGTTTTAAATCAATTAACATGTTCTATTTTGACGGAGAAGAATAAATTTTTCGTTTAATATGAAAATTGCTATATTAAAACATTGGCAATGGTATTCTAAATATACCTGACGTTTTTTTTTTTTTTTTTTCTTCCTTACAGTTTCCCTCGGGGCTGGTATAATTATCTATCTACAGGTACGTGTACCAAACCGCGATTCCTTCATAGTCTCTCATAGTCTCCGAATAAAAGGACCGTGACGTCCAGACTGACAAGGTTAAGGCGTAAGAACAGAACCGTAATAAGTTATAATATTGAAGAAAAAAAACAATATACCCGACTGCAAAAAGTAGCCTATGTCACCCCGGACGCAAATAGGAGTCCAACGACACCTCACACATCAAAATCGGTCATGCCGGTTAGGCTACAGGAGTAACTATAAGAAAACACAAACACCCAAAAAACATTACCCTCCTTCTTCGGCAGTAGGGAAAAGTAAAAAACATTACCCTCCTTCTTCGGCAGTCGGGAAAAGTATAAAACTTTTTACACTACTCTCGATAAAAATCTATGACTTTAACCAACAAGAATATTAAATCATAATGTTTGTTAGTGAAAAGTGAACCTCATACCTCGTATCTAGGTAACGTACCAAATGGGTACCTAGATAATAACCTAAAGTTTTATAGAGATGCACTCAAAACAAACAGGTCACAGGGTAACGGCGCTTTAAGAGTATGTAATAGAAAGCTTTTAGAAACGATAGCAGTTAACAGCATCTTGTGACAGTTTTAATTGGTTTTCTAAAACGGTATAGAGGATGGAGGTGAAGTAAATGGAATACACGGGATCGTGGTAATTTTTTTTTGGCTGACAGGCCAGGCTTTTGACCACGACTTTGGTATGGTCGAATATGATAAGCAAATGGTTCTCGATTGAGGCTGCCGAAACGGAACACACAGTTACTTTTTTATTTTTATTTTATTTATTTTATACAATATGGATCCCCAACAGAAGTTACACATTACATTCACATTATGAAACATAGGCATCGAGCTGGGTGCACCCCCAATTACAGGAGATCACGTCGTGCTCATGGAGGTTCGACTAAACTAAAATGAAAATATTTTTTGCTGCCTATAGAGTACAAAATAGTTTAAATTAACTTTAGGTTTACATTGGAATTGGAAACATTTACTTGTGAGTCTTAATTATACAATGAGAAAATGTAACAATATATGAAGCGAGTTAAAACTAGGAAACGTGTTTGACGAAGGTATTTAACTACCCTCAAGTTAAGGTAGCTAGCCGACAGACTATCCAACAACCTTGCTACGGTTTCCTCAAAATATTTTTCTTCACCTTTCTCGAATATGAATGTTTACTGACAACACGCAACCTTTAATAGGTAAAGAACACACATTTCATTCACATACATATATTGTAAGTAAACCAGGTTTTGAAAAAATCCGATTTTTGATATATATCGGATATATATCCAGGCTATGAAAAAGAAGCAAATTTTCCATAGAAAGTGAAAATTATTAACGCTAGGAGCACCAGGGAATCCCCATTTTTGATTACCTCGTAAAATAAACCTTATATGATAAGAAGTTTTTGAATTTCAATACAAAGCTAGCCGTACTGGTAAGTTAAAGTAAAGGGGATTTCGCCAACTTTCAATGAGGTTGCCATTTTGGGAAACAATCTAAATTATTCTGAATTATTATTGTAGTTTTTCGCTAAGTGTTGCCAGGATAAACATTAATCTCCAAAAATTTTAGTTCAGAAGACAGGAAAAAATCAATTGATATATATCAAGATAAAAATCAATTGATATATATCATGATAAATATATCCGCTGATATATATCGGCGAACCCTGAAGTAAACACATAAATATTTTTGAGTTTATATTTCGGGGTAATATATTTGCAGTAAGACTAAGTAATACAAGTTAACAATGGTAGGAATTATCATCACTCTTAAATCATCATCATCACTCACGCCCTTGAGTATAAAGCGGCATAGTGGGGTAAAATTGTTGCACGTACGTCATACACGTACGTCGAAATGTCCCCGCGCAACATTTGCTTCGCTAAAGCTCCGGTGCTGGACTTGGGCTCTTCACACTTTTTCCATTTCCAGTCATTGGAAGGCCATTAGAAGACCTTCCCATGGTCAATATGGTCATCTCGGCGAATCGCAGCGGGTCCTACGAGTACGCTACGTTTGCAAAATTTGCGATTGATGGGCTCCATTCTAAAAATCACCTACCCCTTAGAATATATATTCTAATGTCTAACGATCATCGTTTCTGCGACAGACGGTCCACAGCAACAGGCAATATGTAAGTACATAGGTTCACGCTAGGTTTTATACTAATCGAAGTGTTCGCGGTGTCTATTCTAATAAATGTGAGTGTTCCACAGCTACTTCAGCTTGCTGTAATGCGTTATGTCGGTAAGTAGGTTATGTACACGCAATACCCCAAACTTCTCAGAACTCACCCTTTGAGCAACGTTTCATTTCATGAAATATGTTTTCCATCTGATATTTTGTAATCGGATTCCGTATAAACTCTGCTTTTCCAATGAAATTGTGTTTAGCATCGCTATTTTGCAATATTGATACCGTGATATTACGTGAAATACCAATTTATTTATGGAAATGTCGATATGTGAAATTTGCAAACAACCTATTATTTTTTATTTGCATTATGTCTTATCAGCAATTTTCGTGTTTTCTAATTTCCGACATAAAACGCAACTTATGTTCGTCTTCATAATGCGCATCTTCCTTTCCAAATTCCATCAAGATCAGATATTTACCCCCGAATACTGAAACGTTTGTTAACTTTGACAACAGATTAATTCTAATACTGCCATTGTAATACTGGCACTAATCAAATGACCAAGACAGCAATAGACTTAATCTGTCGTCAAAGTTAACAAACGTTTCAGTATTCGAGGGTTAGTTCTATTAGAGGTAACGGAGAAAGAGTACTTTCAATCTATCAATTAAAGAACATTTTAAAATAGTACCGACTTCATGGTGCTTACTAGTATACTGCGCATCATTGTGAACCCAGTCGCAGGCGTCCCGCTCAAGAATCACGCCGGTCCCATGAGCTGCTGACACACCTACAATCTTCGACCAAAGTAGAATGAATGGACGAGCCCTAACTACACAACTTCCTTAATAATAACATGTCCAAACAATCGAACTTAGACGTCATACGTAATTAAAAGTATGTATAGTACATTTGTCACAAAAAAGAGAAAGCAAATATAATATCTACGAAAGAAAAAGGAACACCTGTGTTTATAAGTTGCTCTCGAACCGTTTGACATTCGAACGTACGTCTCGTACTTTTCAAACACTGAAAGCGACTGGAGCAAGGTGAGCGCCGCGCTCACTTTAAAGTCTTCAAAATTCACTTACCTGGGCCCTTCGAATCATTTTACTTTGCTCGAAGCCTACAACAACATGTCACGCGTACAGGCACGCTACAATGCGACGCAGTTAGTAGATTTTCAACGGATAGCACCAATCTAAAAGTACCAAAAAGTAAGTAAGTAAAAAGTCGTGGTTGATCAGTGGAAGAACGCTCGCCACACAATCGTGAGGTAGCGGGTTCGAACCAATGAGTTCTTTGGAACTTACGTACGGGTATACCACAGATATTACGGTGAAGGAAAACATCGTGAGGAAATCTGCATATATCCCGAGAAGAAATTCGATGGCGTATGTGAATCCGCCAGCCCGCAATCAGCGTGGTGGATATGGTTTAATCACCCTTCGAGGGTAGGCTGATATCCCAGCAGTGGGATGTTTAAAGTACAGCAAAAGTACTAAAAATAATGGGACGCAATGTTCGCATCACCATACCCTAGGGTAAGCGCTCCCGAAGTCAAAACACTACTATTAAAACTACAATCGAATACCAATAACCATATGCTCTAGACTTGATGGTTTGATGGTTTTTGGTTTAGAATTTTGCAAGCCAGCAATGTAAAGCGTAATACAAACGTGCGCGCGGCGCAGGACGTTGTTTGATTCCACTGATGAATCTGTGTTTGATTCCGAGCGTCAGTTGATATTTTATTTGAATTACATTGCGAACATAAAAACAAACAAAAAACTTAGTGTTTTTTTGTGTCTGGGATCGTTTGTACTTTATTATTGCTGATTCATCAGCACTATCACCAGTATTCGTTTACGGGGGCGTTTCCCTTACACCTGCACAGTGTACACCTCGACGGATATGGATGCCAATCCAATATTTAGAATCAACTATGGATTTAAAGCAGCTAAAGCTTTTTTCACTGAAACAATAATTAAATTTAAAAAAAAAAACAGCAAAGGAAATGAGGTTCAGATCAAGTTGTGAATCACCTATATCAAAGCACGTACACATGTAGCTCTCATCACGTTTTTTCTCTAAGGTACATGAGCTTGGCAAGCGCACTGAACGAGTTGCGCAACGCAGCGGTGCAGCAGACGACAAATTACTCAGATAGACATTATGATATGCATTAAACATAGAACACCGACCGACACGCTTCCATTCCAGACTATGATCTGACACTTGTCTTTAGGACCAGTCATCATCATCGTCAGCCCGAAGACGTCCACTGCTGAACATACGCTTCCCCCGTAGAGCACCACACCAACAGACAATTTACCATTTGCATCCATCGGTAGGCGCAGAGCAAGCGACCTATTTATAGTTTGAAGATTTTAAAATGTTTGTTCTGAATAGAACTATTATTTTAATTAAAATTCCAAAAAGAAACTCTGTTTGGGAGTTTGATATTCTTGCACATAGACACAATGGAAATCGGTAATTTATCGGTGTATAACTAGCTTCTGCCCGCTGCTTCGCTTGATACATCAATCCCGTCATGGCCCTCGCCTCCCCCCGAGGCAAATTGGTTCACAGGGTATAATTTTATTGGGATGTTTTCCTAATTTTATAAGTCAAAGGGTATTTGTATGTAAATATGTAATATACATAGTTAAGGTAATTGGAACATACAGTTGACTAGTAGTTCTGCGAACAGTAGACTGCACAAACTTTTTTGCAAAACCTGTTGAAATTGTAGAAATTACAATTTCATAGTTTTTTTTTGTCGGCGATTTTTGATTGTAGCGATCTTTATATCCTGAAAAGCTCTTGCCCGATTTTGCTCATATTCGAAATTCTTGCTAAGAATTGAGCACTGAACGTTTTTGCAAAATATTTAGATCGGCAAAATGGCGCAAAAAAAAAAAATGGCAAATGGCGCTTTTTGGGGTAAAAACGCCTCCAATCAAAAATCACCGGTGACAAAAAAACTATAAAAACGTAGAAACCTGTATACCAAAATTCGTCAAGATTGGTTGAAAATACGACCTGTCCGCGAGTACCAACATACGGACAGATGGAAGCGAATTTTGCCAGTTGAAGGTGTAGACTTTCATTCGCAACGCTCATTGGTCAAAAACTTTAAAAACTATCAGTTTAGCACTGTCTACGCGAGCGAAGCCGTTGCGGCCTAGCTAGTTTATAATATATCACCATGTTTTACACCTATCTACATTACGAATTTATGCGTATGTTTTCCACCGAATACCGAGACTGGCGCCTGGCATTTTATTTAATTGTCCGTGTTTATGACAAACATATTATGAACATCTACGACACTCGCGTAATGCGTTGTTTTTGTGCGCTCTCTTTTCCTTTACAAGGCTTAAATTATTCGTGCAGCAATTGTGGTTGAGGGAAAAGCCCCATGTGTCCCATTTTAAAGCCCCTACACAATGTGTGAATCTCGTCATATAGACTTCAGAAAGTTCTTGCTTCACAAATAATAAAATTGCAAAGGTTGCAGAGAGACCGGTATGTTTACTTTGACAATTCCAAATGATTAAAGCAAACTTTGGCACCACTACCTTAGTTACTAATCAATCATCATCAACAGCCAGGAGACGTCCACTGCTGAACAAAAGCCTCGCCCTTAGAAAAGGGGTGGGATACTAATCAATGCCTGCGGTGAATCTTCTAAGGCCTTTTCGAAAGAAGCTTGTAAACAACATCACAGTTTAACCAATGCTTAGGTACTTATAGGTCTATGAGTTACCATTATTATTTATATTACTATAATTCCCCTTACTTTGATGACTATAGCGCGTTCTTTCTCCCCTGTGGTGCAGGGTTGGTAAGCATCGTTTTGCTGTTGGTGAGCCATAAAGAAAAGTTATAAAAGCATCTTCGAAGGTTTTTAATAAACTCTGTACTCAATGTTTCGAGCGCAGTTTTAAGATAGCTAGGTAATATCAGATGACGTATATAAATATGGGTTAATTTTGAATCGCAGGCAATTTTGAAAAGACCCTGATGTCCAAATCAGCTGGTTTGAGCTGCTAGCGATACTGTAAATCAAATGTGGTCATGTCACTAGGTAATATTAAGTGACGTGCCTCCACTGCCGGAGACGTAAAATAATGAAACGGCTGTACGGACGTACAACCACGACCAGCCTACTCTCATCAGACTCAAATCTGTCACCGTTTCCGGATTGCTATAAAAATAAAATTAACATACTGTCATCCGTCTCGCTTCTGTTATCGGAAGGGTTTCTAGACATTAATAAAAAACAACTAAACGTACCGTTACCTGACTCGGTTAAATAAAACAAAAACGGTTTTCGGGTTGTCGTAAAACAAAATAATAACTTAATCTAAGTACCGTTATCCGACTCGAGAATTACTTTTTAGCGCTTTGCCAGTGCCGGCTCCGCAACAGAAGGTTAACCACGATAGCTCGCGTAGTAACCCTATGGCCGGTAATCAACTGACATTGGCCATTACAGTAGCCGCGCTGTAAAAAACACTTATGTGATATCGATATTGAACGTTAAGCCGTAATAATATGGCCTTACTTAATAAGAGTATACCGTGACACGCTTACATATTTGTTAGTTGATTGATATTTGAAGCCTAGTAACTTTTAGCATTTTTGAAAAGAAGTTTCTGGACCGAGATCTCTTGAATACTGGGTAGTTTTTTTTTTCGCGATTTCGTTGTTGTTTCAATAGTAAAAGTTGGACATAATGTCGAGTACAATGATATCCTGAAAAATGTTCGTCGTCCTACTGAACCAGTAGAGATATTCAAAAATTGTTGATCCCCATGTTGGTGTACCTCTGCAAAGTTTAATGGTGCGATATTTTTAGGAGTGGTAGGACTCTTTTGCAAGAGTCCGTCTGCGGAAGTACCACACCCATGCCACTTTTTCAACCGCCAAGCAGTAGTGTACAAGCATTACTGTGTAACGAAATGAAAAGAAGGGCAATGTTTCCAGTGAAATTACCGTGCATAAAGAGATTAACATCTAATATCTCAGGGTGCCGAGCGCATTGCGGTGCCACGCAGAGTTTGGAACTGTTGAAGTTCAAAGTTTTGGGTGGCATTGAACTGTTATGGGCAAGCGTGACGCTTAACATCAGGTGAGCGACTTGCTCGTCTCGTCAGCCAGTACCATAAAATATATATACTTCACTAGAAGACTACATAATTTTTATACGAGCGAGTATTTCTAAAAAAATACTCAGAGCCAGAAAAGTTCTAAATACACACCGTGTTCTAAATTTAAAACTTAAAGTTTATAAACGGGGAGAGCAACGTTTGTGTTTCGGACGGAAAACTCAAAGTTTCCTCAAAATTTCCCTGCAACAAACATAGGTAGGTAAACACTAAGCAAACAGTCGACACAATTTATAAGCGGAGTTGGGCACAATTACATTACGAAGCCGTCTCGAGGCGGGGCGGAAAGACGCTAGTGTTAGCGGTATGAGTGGAATGACACACCGCCGCACCCTGTAATTTTCCCGCTACCCGTAAAGTAATATGAACGACATGAAAGTCCTTAATGGTCCCATAACATGAAATATCGTGAATATCAAAGATGACAGTCCGTAGTTCTGTTGTGCATGCCGGTAAAGTGCTCGCACGTTTAGCTTTGACGGAGACACATCACTTTTAAAAGTTATAGAGCTATATATATGAACGCTATTTGATATTTATTTACCGAGCGTAGCGAAGGTCTCAGAGTTTACTGGGACAAATCGGCATTTGTATGTATGTTTGTGTGTATATTTGTCCGATGATAACTTGCGAACCGTTGATCCGATCCTCATGAAATTTTGTAAGCAAGTAGTTCATTTCAATTCATTTTTTAAGTTCCAATATGAGCTGATTCGGTCCAGGGATCGTGAGGTCTCAATTCGGCGCGAACTACTAGTTTGTTTTCAAAGCAAATAGTAAGCTAATAGTAAGTTCAACCAAAACGCTTACTATTTTAAGCAATGAGTAAAAAAATAACTTAAATTATTTAATAATAATTGGGATGTTATCAGTAAATATGTCTATATGCTGTAACTTGTGCGTAAAATGATTGAGCAAAATATTATGGTTTTGTGAAAAATCACATGACCCTTATAGAACTTAATATGTATTTTATTTATGAGTTTGACAGGGTTGGGTAACTAAGTCACATTTTTTATTGGACGTAAATGGATTTACGTTTAGGCACCGACTCAAGCGAAGTACTCAAATGGAGCTCGTTCTAGAAAAAATATATCCTTAGTAATATTATAATTCAGAGGAATACAGTCGTATCAGGACCAATAAAGCTTCGAGGTATAAAAATAAATACGTACGTCTCGAAAAAAAGAACTTCGCTTGCACGATTCACAACTCCCTACATTACAACTGTCAGTCCATCCAAAAGTAAAAAATACACTAAAATGGATCAACGTCATCTAGCGAACTATAGGAAGTAACTTTCTCTCTGTCTGGATGATTGTCGCGGTATCGCGGTTAAACGGCTGAACGGATCTTGATAAAATTTGATAAGGAGTTACTGTATATCACATCTTTGTGATATACAGTAACCAGAAAGTAAACCTTGAAATATTTTTCTTAAGTTTTTTTTAGCTATCAATTTATTATATGTATTGATACAAAATACTTCGAATTTCACGATGCTATAAAAATAATCTCTCTGACTCTGATTATGAAACTTTAGCATCCATATCAAGAAAACAAAACTTATAAGCGGCTCATTTTGCCTAGTAAATCGTACGTGTGCCACCCGTGACAGTGTTAGTCCCACCCGTGACACACTTTATTTAATTTTTATAAAAAAACGTCTAAAGAATAGGACATTATTTTCTATTCAAATGTTACATTCAGTTTATTGTCTCAAAGAAATTATAGTAATTTGTATTAAAAAGTTTAATCAACTAGCAGAGTTTTATTAAAAATGATTCATATGTAATAAGAATGTCAAATTTTTCTCCCACCCGTGGCAAAGATTTACTGTCTTCTTTATTTAATTTTACATGGTGTTATCTTTACTGTAACTATAAAAGTACATCGATATTTTTTTTATTTTCTATATGAATCAATTCGATATCATTGATACTATAAGCATAAATTAGTCACACATACTGAAAATTAAGGTACAAGTGTCCCACCCGTGACGGTAGAATCCCCCTTCTCTAAAACATGTTCTGATGTTGAACTTGGCCTCAATTTTACATGAATTCTGTTTTCATACTATGGTACAAGTGTCCCACCCGTGACGGTAGAATCCCCCTTCTCTAAAACATGTTCTGATGTTGAACTTGGCCTCAATTTTACATGAATTCTGTTTTCATACTATGGTACAAGTGTCCCACCCGTGACGGTAGAATCCCCCTTCTCTAAAACATGTTCTGATGTTGAACTTGGCCTCAATTTTACATGAATTCTGTTTTCATACTATGGTACAAGTGTCCCACCCGTGACGGTAGAATCCCCCTTCTCTAAAACATGTTCTGATGTTGAACTTGGCCTCAATTTTACATGAATTCTGTTTTCATACTATAATTTTACTAGTTATCTAATAGATGCCAAGTCAGAGTGTGCCACCCTTTCTCCTGATTATTTATACGAAAGACAAACCGAACCATTTGGACTCGTGCCAGGTTTAGGACAACGGTTACTGTTCACGGCGTTAATACACATATTTTTAGCTCGCTGACATAAAATATTCACAGGGATAAGATAATGAAAGGAAACTTTCATTTTCCTTAATGTAATTTTCCACAAAAATAAGTTTATTTGTGTAATAGCTGGTCAAATATAGCTAAGTTTGGAAAAAAACATGGCATACTGGGCAAAGCTCCAGTTCTCTAATGGTGTTGTTTTGTACCCGACTGCCAGATAAAGAGAGCAACGGTTTTGTAGCCTAAACGGCTTCACGGATTTTTAGTGTGATGTATCGTTAGATACTTCTTTATCTAATACTAGCTGTTACCAGCGACATCATTCGCGTGGACCTACAAAAAAAAACAGTAGCCTATGTCCATCTCCGACCCTTAAGCTATATCTATTCAAAAATTCAGCTCGATCCGTTCAGCCGTTTAGCCGTGATAACGCGACAAACACCCAGACGGCGAAACAAATAGACAGAGCCAGAGTTACTTTCGAATTTATAATATTATAAATGCCAAAGTAACTCTGTCTCGCTGTCTGTCTGTCTCTCTGTCTGGGTGTTTGTCGCTTTATCACGGCTAAACGGCTTAACGGATCGAGCTGAATTTTTGCACATAATATATGTAGCTAAGTATCGGAGAAGGACATAGGCTACTTTTTTTTTGTAGGTGCACGCGATCGAAGTCTCGGGTAACAGCTAGTGTTATTATAAATACCGGTTTCTGCACTGATGTGCAATGTTATGTTCTAGCATAAGTAAATTGCACAGAATTCTCCTTAGGTAAATTGTAATGCAAGTGACAGTTACAACAATGCCGTCTGCAATAAAGTCAACAAAGATAAAACTTAGCTAAGAAGCACCTAATCTAAGTCGGACTTAAGCATGTCAAAGGAAAGGACATGTCTTACTTATTTAATCAACCTCCTAATTTTGGTGAAACGTATTTTCATTGTTATGTACGTTCTAGAGCTGTCAAAGTTTAGTGCAAACGATTCACAGCCTTGGAACACACACAACACAACTAGCACTCAGACCCAGAGCAAATATTTGCATTCATCATTCAAACATCTCCCGGCCGGGAATCGGACCTGGGACCTCCTGCTCACAAGTTCTACCATTGAGCCATACAGACTTTTTTTGACTAGAATAATATCTACGTTTGGCCACACACTCGCCTTATGGGAAGCTATGGTGTTTCCGATGATGGAGTCTCGATTATTTACACTTAGATAAATGAAAGAATCATGAGCATTGCTTGTACTATTAAGAAATAAGTTTTTGTGGATAAATATATTTTTCCAGACAAGGTTTCATAATATCCGTTATTGGTACAGTAAGCTGATCAAAATGAGTCCAAACTCCATCAATCTACTCTTAGTTGAGGAGTTCCGTCTTCCACCTTCTGTCTCCGTCATCAGATCAGCTCGCTCTCATAATATTGTATTGTCTTCGGAACTTGGCAGGCATGCAAAATTTCAACTCAATTGAACAAGGGGAACTGGTCCAAAATTCAACTGCAAGATTTGACCCGAACATACAAACATTGCAAAGTTAAATAAATGCTTGTAAAAAGAAGTAAGACTTCCATCATTGTTTTGATTGAAAACTATAATAGAATACCTATATAAGTGTATAAGAACGTATAGTTTTATTTACTTTCCTACAGATACTTACTGATTTCTCACAGTCCATTGAATAAGGAGAATCGAGTTTTTAAATACATATCTACATGCCTACCTACTCAAATGTTTTAAAATCCCATTGCAATAAGATGACTCCAGGTCTGGGGGAGCTATATTTAGCGAAGAGAGCCTGTGCAACAAGTAGCTACTTGCAATTTTAGGAGTTTTCATCTGCCTATGTAACATTTTTCCACTGCTGGTCTGTCGCAAAGATTGCAAGACCAAAGACCAAAGATAAGATTCACACAATATCTCACAATGACACACGAGGGGTTTACTAGATGATCATGTAAAGATCCACCTGCCAAAGAACGTCGTACAAACTGCTTTACGCATTCACGTTAGCTCTATATGAAATAGAGCGCCTACTCAAAGTTCAGCGTTCGTTTCTGCGCCAAGCCAAACCTTATCAGTAGCATTACTTGCAGTTGCCGTTTGGATCAACTTTTCAATAAAGTCGGTTCACATTAAGTAATAAAGCCGACTTTAATCACCTTCAATTTAATAATAATTAAATAATTTAATCGTTTAGGCAAATGTCGCTACGGCATATCATGGACCGTCATGTCATATATCATGTTCAGTCAAAAATATATTTTTAGAGATAACTTACCTTAGGAACCTTGGCATGGCCCCCAGTCCTCACATCCCTGACAGTAGCCAGATCCAGCAGCTCTACCTCCATGTTCTGGTCGGTCCAGAAGAGGAAGAACCCCTTGGGGTCCACGCGCAGTGTGACCGGAAGACCCGTGCCAGAGTCCTGAAAATAAATAGAAAGCTAAGTTAAGATAATTTTGGGGATTTTCGGAAGGATAAAGAAAGTTAAGTCAAGATCATTCTAGGGCATCCTGGGCAGAGATAGAAAGTTATATCTAGATCATGCCTTCGTTTTGCCGATGATATAGTAATCATGGCAGAGTCGAGGGAGGACTTCAATAATATGCTCAAAAACCTCAGTAGCGTTTTTCAACAGGTGGGTCTTAGCATGAACATGGACAAGACGAAAATCGTGTCAATTGCCCATTTTGTATCCGTACCGATAATCGTTGGGAACTTAAGCGTAACACAGGCCTCCGTCCGACCCGAGTTGCTCAATGGTTGGGAACGATACGCTCGAAGTTGTTGACCATTATAACTACCTTGGACAGCCTGTCCTGCTAGGTTAGTCTATTCTGGGACTGGGAGTATAATTATGTAAAATTAAGGTCTAAAGTGATAGACAACAGAAAATATCAGCATAGGGACATAGACATAAAAACTATATAGTATAGTTATAGTATATAGTTTTTAATTACGTTCTGGAAGTGTTATCATTGCTTTGTATAAATTTGTGTTGTGTATAATCACAGTAATATTATAAATGCGAAAGTTTGTGTATAAGTGAGTACATAAATAGGTAAGTATGTAGGTGTGTTTGTTCCCGTTCAACTCTGTAACGGCAGAATGGATGTGGTTGAAATTTGGTATAGAGGTAGCTTATTTCCTGAAATAACACATAGGCTACTTTTTTTCCTGAAAAATTTAACCGTTCCTGTAGAATAGCGGGTGAAACCGCGGGCCGCAGCTAGTAAATAAATAAAATAAATACAGGTTGTGCATAATAATAAATTTTGATCTGCAAGCTTTTAAAGATAAGAAAAACTTTTAATCAATATATTTTGGCTGAGAGAGGAAAAATGAAGGGATGGGAAAAAAAATCGTACATGACTTTCCCGCCTGATACATTTTTTTTCACTTATTGTTGATAAGAGAAAATAATACTGCATCAGATAAAAGCACCTTGGCTCTTGCTGTGCGGAAATGTACACTGCAAAGTAAAAAAGTAACTCGCAGTAAAAAGTATCAGTTTTTCCAATGTGGATTACGTAGTTACCTTGGTTAGATAAAATAGTTTAATTTATTTCTTTACTAGGTGCGCCCGTCAGTTTCACCCGCGTGAAAAATCCCTTAGGAATCGTACATTTTCCCAGGATAAAAGTAACCTATGTCAATCTCTGGCCCATAAACTATACCCATGCAAAAATGCAGGTTGATCCGTTGCTCTGTTGTTGGGTGAAAGAAAAACAAACCAACAAAAACACTTTCGCATTAATAATATTAGTAGGGATTGTACCAAAGATATTTTGTAGTGCTATTTACATAATAGGAACAGTTTTGCAGTTTATGTTACAAAATTAAATACTTACTAGGTAAGTATAAGTTATATTCTGCCTTAAAATTATGACAAATTAAATGTAATTTAAGTCAACTCTTGAAGCCAACTAACATTATCTATTACTCTTCTCTATTATATTTAGATTAATGTAACAGTTTTCATTGAGCCTCGCTTAACTTAATTTCCAAAATTATATGTAGTGTACAAAACGACAGGAAGTACTTACTTGATTGAAGATAACAACAACAACATTCCTTACTTACTAGGATACCCAAGTCAAGAACTACTACAGTCTGCTTACCTCTGTATGCATTTGAGCAATAAGTATAACTAGTAGTTCGCGCCGAACTGAGACCTCGCGATCCCTATATCTTCACAACCCCTGGACCGACTCAGCTTATATTCGAACTTTAAAAATTTATTCAAATGAATTACTTGCCTACACAATTTCATGAAGAACGGATCAACGGTTCGCAAGTTATCATCGGACAAATATACACACAAACATGCAAACATACATACAAATGCCGATTTGTCCGAGTAAGCTCTGAGACCTTCGCTTCGCTCGGTCAATAAATAAATATTAAGCAATAAGTTTAATAAATAAAAATATATGAGTAAATACTTATGTTCTTGAACTTACTTCAATGTAAAAAAAAATATGATGATGGCATCGAGTTGGTTATTCTGATTATAGTTTCGATCGCATCTGGTGATGGGTAAGGCAAGCAAATACGCGCGCGTCGCTCTTATAGCATTCCTACAAAAGATTACGGGATCTTATCGAAACTATAGGGAGAAAAAACAACTCAATTTAACGTAAGTGTTCCCATTTGACTAAAATAAACTGTAATATTAAATAACTTAATAATAAAATAAAATAAACATTTGACTGCCTCGGTGGCTCAGTTTGTAGTGAACCTACGTTCTGTGCTTGGGGGCGTGGGTTCGATTCCCATCTAGGACAAACATTTATGTGATGAATATTTGTGTTTGTTCTATGTCTGGGTGTTAATATCTATATAAGTATGTATTTAAAAAATATCTATGTACGTATATCAGTCTCTGGCAGCCATATTACAAGCTTTGCTTAGTTTGGGGTCAGATGACCGTGTGTGCAATAATGTCCCAGATATTTATTTATTTATTTATTTATTTACTTCCACTAATCACACTAATATTATAAATGCGAAAGTTTGTGAGTATGTATGTAAATATTATGATGGCATCGAGTTGGTTATTCTAGTATGTAAGTATATTTGTTCCCATTCAACTCTGTAACGGCTGAATGGATTTGAATTAAATTTTGTATTGAGGTAGCTTACAACCTGGATTAGCCCATAGGCTACTTTTTATCCCGGAAAAATATACGGTTTCTGTAGAGTACCGGGTGAAGCCGCAGGGTGCAGTTAGTATTGAATATGTCTCGAAATAGGAAAAGTATGATATAGAAAATGGTTGGAAAAATACCCGGAGTTTATTTATAAAGACCAAGGTTCCTTGATACTGTTCTGTTTGTAAAATAATTAAAACAGTTAAAAATCAAAAGTCAATAAATGTGCTACAAAAAATCCGGACCCTGATTATAAGCTACATAATTATAGCAGTCGAGTTCGGCATTTCTTTTAATAATACACATGCATGTTAACAACATGCATGTGTGTTTAAACTAAACTAAACTACAGTTAACAACAACATACATGCATGTTGTTAACATGCATGTGTATTATTACAGAGACAATGAAAATATAAACTTTTACAGAGGACTGCACAGTAGCAGTATTTAATTATTAGCTGATAAATAATCGGGATGTGCCTCACGTGTTAAAACAATAGCTAGGTATTAGATTTATCTATGACACAGTTTCGTTTATTATGTACCTAAATATTGATAAAGCTGCTGGTGGTTTCACTTGTGACTTTCCCAAGTTATCTATTTTCAAGTCAAAATATTATAAGTAAAGTATTATATTATTCATGCAAATTACAACTATATATAGTTGTAATTTGCATGAATAAATAAATAAATAAACTTATAATATTTTTATTTATTTATTTATCAAATTTCACTAAAACTGGTTAAGCTTTATTAAAAAAGATAACATACATTTGCATCAGTGTGATTTACCAACCTTCTGAGATTTGTTTATAAATATGTTTATTATTATCTTAGTACCTACATCAGCACATAAGAGTTGTGTACTTGTTAGTACCCACACAATTTTAAAGATGTTAATATTTTAATTATTTTAATTATAGTTTGTAAGAGGTTAATTATTGCTTTTTGTTGCACCATGTCAAATAATTGAGTTGAGTAATCTCAAATATTATAGGTACAAAATAATATTGTAAATAATTCCCCAGTTCTTTTGACGAGAAAGATTTGTTCCTTTGGTGTTTATCAAATAAAAATCTTACTAGAAAATTTTAATAAGAATTAAAATATGTACTTAATAAAATAACTTGGCTGTCATTAACAGCCCCAACCAGTTCCATAAATGTTTTGAATGCTTTGATTGGATTACTGACCTCATCCCACTTGATGAACTTCTCTCCTTCCTGCAGCGCCTTCGGCACCTCGATGGGCTTCCAGCTCACTTTAGCCGATCGCGAACTCGCAGACATTGTGAACAACTGAACAACAAACACTTTACGCGGAAATAACACTCTCAAAGATAGAAATCGTCATTTTACTCACTGACCACGAAATTATCCCGATTTTCTATCAACGACACGCTCAGCTGTGTCAGTCCAGAAACTTAGACTGACCGCGCGCGATACTAAAGTAAATCAATATCGCATATACAACATAATCCCCGATATCTAACACCTGCTTATTAATTGGCAAACAAAGATTTATCCCACATATTCCCGTCGCTCAGCAGAGTCGGAGCCACTAGTTTGTCGAGCCACCGAAAATTCTAAATGTCAAAATTCATAGACTGATCGAGCTGGGGCCCTATTCGGCGGAATGACATTTTTATCTCGAATTCGACTTTTCAATGTCGCATGATAATCTCCCAAAAACAAACCATCTGGACCCCTATTCGGGGAAGGTGACATTCAATCTCATCTCGAAAAAAAACTCGAACTTCGAGATTTCCTATTCTCAACGCTGTCTTTCGAGATAATGTCGATGGGTTTATGCTCGAGATACATCGAGTGGTCGGAGGCAGTCGAGATGCCAATGAGATGGCATATCGCGACTCATTTGTTGCCATCTTCGAGGAAAAGGTTGCCATTTTGTACAGTGACATTGACAACTTTATCATAAATTAAAATAAAAATAAAATTCTAACCTAATATGAGTGCAAAAACAAAAACTGCCATTCAAGAACCACCGATCAATACAATTAAACACCGTACAAATTCTCTACGTTTGATGGTCTAACTCATCACATGTCATTGGCTAAATTGCAAATCACTCTCGCAGAAGCCATAAAACAAGAATTGAATTGAATTGAGTAACAATAGCTGTGGTGAAAGTTGTTGTTTTGTTCTGAAAATTTGTTGCATGATGGCGGAAAGTTATATTGCAAGAATGCTATCAAGTGCTTTGGAAGAAGCAGAAGAACGAGCGAGTGAGCCAGCGGCGCCACGTAGGGTATTTCCGGATAAAGAAGATGCCTCTCACTTGCCTAACAAATTGTTTAAAAAATCTCTTTATGCTGAGTAATTTAGCTGGAAACATTGCCCTTCAATCCGGAACACAGTTTTGTTTGCTGACTATTACTTGGCGGTTGAAAAACTGGCAAAGGCGAAAGGCAAAGGCTTCCCATGACGAACTCGGAAAGAGTACTACCACTACAAAAATTAATTTTAGTATGGAGATAGCTTATACCCTAGATTGACTCATTAATATTCAATTGCGCAAGATAGATGTTTGTGTTTTTATGTAATATAACCCATAGATAAGAATGTATACTAGCGATATAACATTCTGTAGCCTGAAAGACTTGACCGATTTTGACGAGTAGGGGCTAAGACAGACAACGCTAAATTTCTTGCTGATACCGCGCGGTAGCCTCAAGAAAGGTTTCACATTGAATAAACACACCCTGAGTTGTCATTAGATTCCCCTTTATGTCCAGATTGTCCTAAGCTACATTTTGCAATTGAGTTTCTGTTTTTTTTGAATAATATTACTTATGTCTGGTTGTAATTTCATTTTTTTCTTTGTGGTATTGTTACAGTGGTAAACATTATAATAAGGAAATAAAGGCGATTTTTTTCACAAATTATTTTAATAACCTTTTTTACAATAGAATAAATAATAATAAATACCTATGTTTACTTTAAATAAATAATCAACAAATCAAACCAATGTTTTAATAAAGAATTCTGTGGCTACGTATAGTACTTTTCTGTACTACAGCAACATAATTATCCTTATTAATATTCTTTACACATGCCACGGCTGAACGGATTTGTTTTAAATTTGGAATGGAAATAGATTATGTATAATTATCAAGTATGTCTTTTCAATTAAAACTATATAGTTGGTGATAATACTAGCGAAAATAATATACTCACAGTACCTAAATAATAAATTCTACTTGGCCATGTGACAGTATTAAAACAAAAATATATATTGTTACTAAACATTACCTCTACCGTAGCAGGCACATTTAACTCTTTAAGGTCAAGAAATTATAAATGATCAAAGACAATATCATCACTATGATTACTACTTTTAAGAGACTGTAGCTCCATAGAAAAAATTATAAATATTTATAAAATATTACACGTTTCATACATGATCAAATCAATTTTTTTTACTAAGCACTTGCGCCAGACTGTAAATGATTTTCAAAGTTGTTGGCTATGCATATTAAAGCCTCCATCTGGCTTTTTTATCTCTTTTTTTTTAACTTCACGTGTGAAGGCATCGGCTGTGTCAAAAGTGTGTTGCAGCTTCTTTGGTGCCACATATTCTTTTGATTTTGGGGTATCTGTAAAGATAGTTCATAATTATTTGATTTAAGCTAAACTTAATAAAATAAAAAAAGAATTAACATAAAATTGTAAAAAGTATGTATATTTGTTTGTTTCTATATTATTATCTTCTTTAGTCTAAATGGCTCGACCGATTTTGATGATTAAGGTGTTGTTGGATTCCTCTCTATGCCTACCTCTTTATGTACTCAGTGATTCTGAAAGAAAATTAATATTCCTTATCATTATAAATTCTATCCAAATGGCAACAGGGCTTTATAATTAAAACGGCTATATATACTCAATCACCACAAATAGCAAGAATTATGTTACTATGTGTGTACTGTGTACTATGATGTGTGTAAGTATTCCATGGAGCTTACCCATGGATCTACCTATTGTAGGCCTAAGATATACTGTACAAACAAAAACTATGTGAAGGTTTAGTATGAACTAGTTTGAACAAAACCTCCTTAATAAACTTCTATCTTCCTCCATTTGCTTAGAGTGACTCATCATCATATCATTAGCCTCTCAGTGATTTAGCTACCCGATTTAAAAGAAAAAACTGGCATACCTTGAATATTTACTGAAGTAATTTTCCTTTTATTAATTAGAATATTTTTTTTATTCATCTTATGAAGGGCATGTTCGTAGTAGCAGCTGCTGGTTTTAGGTACAATATTTTGTAGGTCTGAAACAAACATTTATGACTGATTTAATTTAATAAATTAATAAATTTAATCAACCAAGCAATATGGACCCTCGAGTCCCAAAGAGCAGTAGAAGTGATGTCGGATGGAAACAAGACTCCTTCTTAATGCAGTGTATGTAAAGGACATAATATTTACCTTGAAACTCCACAGCTGACTCTTGACTGTTGTGGTGGCCAGATAAAGATTGGATACTCATGGTACTTAAAATTTGCAATTGTACATCAGACAATCATATGTTGTGCTCTTCAGATAGCGGTGTTTTTTTGTCTTGTCAAGGACTTCATGTCATGCCAAGTCTGAAATAGATGATTAACAAAACTAAGTATTTACTGTCATAAAAAAGTCTTTTTCATGAGAGTTAGTTAGAAACAAAAAATATTGGGTTTGAATGGTGGTAATTAGCATGTCATGATTACTATTGTGATATTTTAAGTTGATTGTGGACATGTGTGAGTTTATGATAGATTGAACTTACTTTTCGCCACTCTACCCAGGATTTCACGGCGCCAGGGACGCTATTGATCTCCTGGATAAGGTTTTCCCATCTTTTTTCGGCTTCCTTTACTTAGAACGAAGCCGTAAAGCGAGCTATTAATCTCGCCTTTTGGGCCACCGTTGGATACACTTTTTTTTGTTGTTGTAGATCCATTATGTACAAAAAACAATCATGTTTGCAAGCTTAGTTCAAAAAGAATACAAATACTACGTTTAGTTTCTAACACAGAGGTTTCTAACTTCTAACCTAAGATCAATAACAAATTTAATAATAGTAAACAAAGAACTTTATTCACGTTTCGTTTCCCACAAATTCTCTTGGGAACGAAAATAATTTATTTGAGTTTTCCTACTTAGTGTCAATTGTAATAATTAACATAAATATTATAATCTAGTTTAATTTACCGATATCTAACTAATCTAAGCATGGATCTTGAAGAATCTAAGCCTTTAATCAACAGAATGGTCCCTACATATATTTTCTCGATTTCACCGGTTTTCTGTAAACACAGTCGAGAAAAATGGAACGTAATTTGAATGAGAAGAGTCCATCTCATCTCTCGTTTGTCTGAGAATACCAAATGGTTTGTTTTTGGGAGATTATCATGCGACATTGAAAAGTCGAATTCGAGATAAAAATGTCATTCCGCCGCATAGGGCCCTTGGTATTCTCAGACAAACGAGAGATGAGATGGACTCTTCTCATTCAAATTACGTTCCATTTTTCTCGACTGTGTTTACAGAAAACCGGTGAAATCGAGAAAATATATGTAGGGACCATTCTGTTGATTAAAGGCTTAGATTCTTCAAGATCCATGCTTGGATTAGTTAGATATCGGTAAATTAAACTAGATTATAATGTTTATGTTAATTATTACAATTGACACTAAGTAGGAAAACTCAAATAAATTATTTTCGTTCCCAAGAGAATTTGTGGGAAACGAAACGTGAATAAAGTTCTTTGTTTACTATTATTAAATTTGTTATTGATCTTAGGTTAGAAGTTAGAAACCTCTGTGTTAGAAACTAAACGTAGTATTTGTATTCTTTTTGAACAAAGCTTGCAAACATGATTGTTTTTTATACATAATGGATCTTCAACAACAAAAAAAAGTGTATCCAACGGTGGCCCAAAAGGCGAGATTAATAGCTCGCTTTACGGCTTCGTTCTAAGTAAAGAAAGCCGAAAAAAGATGGGAAAACCTTATCCAGGAGATCAATAGCGTCCCTGGCGCCGTGAAAACCTGGGTAGAGTGGCGAAAGGTAAGTTCAATCTATCATAAACTCACACATGTCCACAATCAACTTAAAATATCACAATAGTAATCATGACATGCTAATTACCACCATTCAAACCCAATATTTTTTGTTTCTAACTAACTCTCATGAAAAAGACTTTTTTATGACGGTAAATACTTACTTTTGTTAATCATCTATTTCAGACTTGGCATGACATGAAGTCCTTGACAAGACAAAAAAACACCGCTATCCGAAGAGCACATATGATTGTCTGATGAACAATTGCAAATTTTAAGTACCATGAGTATCCAATCTTTATCTGGCCACCACAACAGTCAAGAGTCAGCTGTGGAGTTTCAAGGTAAATATTATGTCCTTTACATACACTGCATTAAGAAGGAGTCTTGTTTCCATCCGACATCACTTCTACTGCTCTTTGGGACTCGAGGGTCCATATTGCTTGGTTGATTAATTAAATCAGTCATAAATGTTTGTTTCAGACCTACAAAATATTGTACCTAAAACCAGCAGCTGCTACTACGAACATGTCCTTCATAAGATAAATAAAAAAAAAAATCTAATTAATAAAAGGAAAATTACTCCAGTAAATATTCAAGGTATGCCAGTTTTTTCTTTTAAATCGGGTAGCTAAATCACTGAGAGGCTCATGATATGATGATGAATCACTCTAAGCAAATGGAGGAAGATAGAAGTTTATTAAGGAGGTTTTGTTCAAACTAAACCTTCACATAGTTTTTGTTTGTACAGTATATCTTAGGCCTACAATAGGTAGATCCATGGGTAAGCCCCATGGAATACTTACACACATCATAGTACACAGTACACACATAGTAACATAATTCTTGCTATTTGTGGTGATTGAGTATATATAGCCGTTTTAATTATAAAGCCCTGTTGCCATTTGGATAGAATTTATAATGATAAGGAATATTAATTTTGTTTCAGAATCACTGAGTACATAAAGAGGTAGGCATAGAGAGGAATCCAACGACACCTTAATCATCAAAATCGGTCAAGCCATTTAGACTAAAGAAGATAATAATATAGAAACAAACAAATATACATACTTTTTACAATTTTATGTTAATTCTTTTTTTATTTTATTAATTTTAGCTTAAATCAAATAATTATGAACTATCTTTACAGATACCCCAAAATCAAAAAAATATGTGGCACCAAAGAAGCTGCAACACACTTTTGACGCAGCCGATGCCTTCACACGTGAAGTTAAAAAACGAGATAAAAAAGCCAGATGGAGGCTTTAATGTGCATAGCCAACAACTTTGAAAATCATTTACAGTCTGGCGCAAGTGCTTAGTAAAAAAATTAGATTTGATCATGTATGAAACGTGTAATATTTTATAAATATTTATATTTTTTTCTATGGAGCTACAGTCTCTTAAAAGTAGTAATCATAGTGATGATATTGTCTTTGATCATTTATAATTTCTTGGCCTTAAAGAGTTAAATGTGCCTTCTACCGTAATGTTTAGTAACAATATATATTTTTGTATTAATACTGTCACATGGCCAAGTAGAATTTATTATTTAGGTACTGTGAGTATATTATTTTCGCTAGTATTATCACCAACTATATAGTTTTAATTGAAAAGACATACTTGATAATTATACATAATCTATTTCCATTCCAAATTTAAAACAAATCCATTCAGCCGTGGCATGTGTAAAGAATATTAATAAGGATAATTATGTTGCTGTGGTACAGACAAGTACTATACGTAGCCACAGAATTCTTTATTAAAACATTGGTTTGATTTGTTGATTATTTATTTAAAGTAAACATAGGTATTTATTATTATTTATTCTATTGTAAAAAAGGTTATTAAAATAATTTGTGAAAAAAATCGCCTTTATTTCCTTATTATAATGTTTACCACTGTAACAATACCACAAAGAAAAAAATGAAATTACAACCAGACATAAGAAGTAATATTATTCAAAAAAATCAGAAACGCAATTGCAAAATGTAGCTTAGGACAATCTGGACATAAAGGGGAATCTAATGACAACTCAGGGTGTGTTTATTCAATGTGAAACCATTCTTGACGCTACCGCGCAGTATCAGCAAGTAATTTAGCGTTGTCTGTCTTAGCCCTTACTCGTCAAAATCGGTCAAGTCTTTCAGGCTACAGAATGTTATATCGCTAGTATACATTCTTATCTATGGGTTATATTACATAAAAACACAAACATCTATCTTGCGCAATTGAATATTAATGAGTCAATCTAGGGTATAAGCTATCTCCATACTAAAATTAATTTTTGTAGTGGTAGTACTCTTTCCGAGTTCGCCATGGGAAGCCTTTGCCTTTCGCCTTTGCCAGTTTTTCAACCGCCAAGTAATAGTCAGCAAACAAAACTGTGTTCCGGATTGAAGGGCAATGTTTCCAGCTAAATTACTCAGCATAAAGAGATTTTTTAAGCAATTTGTTAGGCAAGTGAGAGGCATCTTCTTTATCCGGAAATACCCTACGTGGCGCCGGTGGCTCACTCGCTCGTTCTTCTGCTTCTTCCAAAGCACTTGATAGCATTCTTGCAATATAACTTTCCGCCATCATGCAACAAATTTTCAGAACAATACAACAACTTTCACCACAGCTATTGTTACTCAATTCAATTCAATTCTTGTTTTATGGCTTCTGCGAGAGTGTTTTGCAATTTAGCCAATGACATGTGATGAGTTAGACCATCAAACGTAGAGAATTTGTACGGTGTTTAATTGTATTGATCGGTGGTTGTTGAATGGCAGTTTTTGTTTTTGCACTAATATTAGGTTAGAATTTTATTTTTATTTTAATTTATGATAAAGTTGTCAATGTCACTGTACAAAATGGCAACCTTTTCCTCGAAGATGGCAACAAATGAGTCGCGATATGCCATCTCATTGGCATCTCGACTGCCTCCGACCACTCGATGTATCTCGAGCATAAACCCATCGAGATTATCTCGAAAGACAGCGTTGAGAATAGGAAATCTCGAAGTTCGAGTTTTTTTTCGAGATGAGATTGAATGTCACCTTCCCCGAATAGGGGTCCAGGGGCCCTATTCGGCGGAATGACATTTTTATCTCGAATTCGACTTTTCAATGTCGCATGATAATCTCCCAAAAACAAACCATTTGGTATTCTCAGACAAACGAGAGATGAGATGGACTCTTCTCATTCAAATTACGTTCCATTTTTCTCGACTGTGTTTACAGAAAACCGGTGAAATCGAGAAAATATATGTAGGGACCATTCTGTTGATTAAAGGATTAGATTCTTCAAGATCCATGCTTGGATTAGTTAGATATCGGTAAATTAAACTAGATTATAATGTTTATGTTAATTATTACAATTGACACTAAGTAGGAAAACTCAAATAAATTATTTTCGTTCCCAAGAGAATTTGTGGGAAACGAAACGTGAATAAAGTTCTTTGTTTACTATTATTAAATTTGTTATTGATCTTAGGTTAGAAGTTAGAAACCTCTGTGTTAGAAACTAAACGTAGTATTTGTATTCTTTTTGAACAAAGCTTGCAAACATGATTGTTTTTTATACATAATGGATCTTCAACAACAAAAAAAAGTGTATCCAACGGTGGCCCAAAAGGCGAGATTAATAGCTCGCTTTACGGCTTCGTTCTAAGTAAAGAAAGCCGAAAAAAGATGGGAAAACCTTATCCAGGAGATCAATAGCGTCCCTGGCGCCGTGAAAACCTGGGTAGAGTGGCGAAAAGTAAGTTCAATCTATCATAAACTCACACATGTCCACAATCAACTTAAAATATCACAATAGTAATCATGACATGCTAATTACCACCATTCAAACCCAATATTTTTTGTTTCTAACTAACTCTCATGAAAAAGACTTTTTTATGACGGTAAATACTTACTTTTGTTAATCATCTATTTCAGACTTGGCATGACATGAAGTCCTTGACAAGACAAAAAAACATCGCTATCCGAAGAGCACATATGATTGTCTGATGAACAATTGCAAATTTTAAGTACCATGAGTATCCAATCTTTATCTGGCCACCACAACAGTCAAGAGTCAGCTGTGGAGTTTCAAGGTAAATATTATGTCCTTTACATACACTGCATTAAGAAGGAGTCTTGTTTCCATCCGACATCACTTCTACTGCTCTTTGGGACTCGAGGGTCCATATTGCTTGGTTGATTAATTAAATCAGTCATAAATGTTTGTTTCAGACCTACAAAATATTGTACCTAAAACCAGCAGCTGCTACTACGAACATGTCCTTCATAAGATAAATAAAAAAAAAAACTAATTAATAAAAGGAAAATTACTCCAGTAAATATTCAAGGTATGCCAGTTTTTTCTTTTAAATCGGGTAGCTAAATCACTGAGAGGCTCATGATATGATGATGAGTCACTCTAAGCAAATGGAGGAAGATAGAAGTTTATTAAGGAGGTTTTGTTCAAACTAAACCTTCACATTGTTTTTGTTTGTACAGTATATCTTAGGCCTACAATAGGTAGATCCATGGGTAAGCCCCATGGAATACTTACACACATCATAGTACACAGTACACACATAGTAACATAATTCTTGCTATTTGTGGTGATTGAGTATATATAGCCGTTTTAATTATAAAGCCCTGTTGCCATTTGGATAGAATTTATAATGATAAGGAATATTAATTTTGTTTCAGAATCACTGAGTACATAAAGAGGTAGGCATAGAGAGGAATCCAACGACACCTTAATCATCAAAATCGGTCAAGCCATTTAGACTAAAGAAGATAATAATATAGAAACAAACAAATATACATACTTTTTACAATTTTATGTTAATTCTTTTTTTATTTTATTAATTTTAGCTTAAATCAAATAATTATGAACTATCTTTACAGATACCCCAAAATCAAAAAAATATGTGGCACCAAAGAAGCTGCAACACACTTTTGACGCAGCCGATGCCTTCACACGTGAAGTTAAAAAACGAGATAAAAAAGCCAGATGGAGGCTTTAATGTGCATAGCCAACAACTTTGAAAATCATTTACAGTCTGGCGCAAGTGCTTAGTAAAAAAATTAGATTTGATCATGTATGAAACGTGTAATATTATATAAATATTTATAATTTTTTCTATGGAGCTACAGTCTCTTAAAAGTAGTAATCATAGTGATGATATTGTCTTTGATCATTTATAATTTCTTGGCCTTAAAGAGTTAAATGTGCCTTCTACCGTAATGTTTAGTAACAATATATATTTTTGTATTAATACTGTCACATGGCCAAGTAGAATTTATTATTTAGGTACTGTGAGTATATTATTTTTGCTAGTATTATCACCAACTATATAGTTTTAATTGAAAAGACATACTTGATAATTATACATAATCTATTTCCATTCCAAATTTAAAACAAATCCGTTCAGCCGTGGCATGTGTAAAGAATATTAATAAGGATAATTATGTTGCTGTGGTACAGACAAGTACTATACGTAGCCACAGAATTCTTTATTAAAACATTGGTTTGATTTGTTGATTATTTATTTAAAGTAAACATAGGTATTTATTATTATTTATTCTATTGTAAAAAAGGTTATTAAAATAATTTGTGAAAAAAATCGCCTTTATTTCCTTATTATAATGTTTACCACTGTAACAATACCACAAAGAAAAAAATTAAATTACAACCAGACATAAGAAGTAATATTATTCAAAAAAATCAGAAACGCAATTGCAAAATGTAGCTTAGGACAATCTGGACATAAAGGGGAATCTAATGACAACTCAGGGTGTGTTTATTCAATGTGAAATATTAATGATTAATGTTGAATATTAATGAGTCAATCTAGGGTATAAGCTATCTCCATACTAAAATTAATTTTTGTAGTGGTAGTACTCTTTCCGAGTTCGCCATGGGAAGCCTTTGCCTTTCGCCTTTGCCAGTTTTTCAACCGCCAAGTAATAGTCAGCAAACAAAACTGTGTTCCGGATTGAAGGGCAATGTTTCCAGCTAAATTACTCAGCATAAAGAGATTTTTTAAGCAATTTGTTAGGCAAGTGAGAGGCATCTTCTTTATCCGGAAATACCCTACGTGGCGCCGGTGGCTCACTCGCTCGTTCTTCTGCTTCTTCCAAAGCACTTGATAGCATTCTTGCAATATAACTTTCCGCCATCATGCAACAAATTTTCAGAACAATACAACAACTTTCACCACAGCTATTGTTACTCAATTCAATTCAATTCTTGTTTTATGGCTTCTGCGAGAGTGTTTTGCAATTTAGCCAATGACATGTGATGAGTTAGACCATCAAACGTAGAGAATTTGTACGGTGTTTAATTGTATTGATCGGTGGTTGTTGAATGGCAGTTTTTGTTTTTGCACTAATATTAGGTTAGAATTTTATTTTTATTTTAATTTATGATAAAGTTGTCAATGTCACTGTACAAAATGGCAACCTTTTCCTCGAAGATGGCAACAAATGAGTCGCGATATGCCATCTCATTGGCATCTCGACTGCCTCCGACCACTCGATGTATCTCGAGCATAAACCCATCGAGATTATCTCGAAAGACAGCGTTGAGAATAGGAAATCTCGAAGTTCGAGTTTTTTTTCGAGATGAGATTGAATGTCACCTTCCCCGAATAGGGGTCCAGGGGCCCTATTCGGCGAAATGACATTTTTATCTCGAATTCGACTTTTCAATGTCGCATGATAATCTCCCAAAAACAAACCATTTGGTATTCTCAGACAAACTTGAGATGAGATGGACTCTTCTCATTCAAATTACGTTCCATTTTTCTCGACTGTGTTTACAGAAAACCGGTGAAATCGAGAAAATATATGTAGGGACGATTCTGTTGATTAAAAGCTTAGATTCTTCAAGATCCATGCTTAGATTAGTTAGATATCGGTAAATTAAACTAGATTATAATGTTTATGTTAATTATTACAATTGACACTAAGTAGGAAAACTCAAATAAATTATTTTCGTTCCCAAGAGAATTTGTGGGAAACGAAACGTGAATAAAGTTCTTTGTTTACTATTATTAAATTTGTTATTGATCTTAGGTTAGAAGTTAGAAACCTCTGTGTTAGAAACTAAACGTAGTATTTGTATTCTTTTTGAACTAAGCTTGAAAACATGATTGTTTTTTGTACATAATGGATCTTCAACAACAAAAAAAAGTGTATCCAACGGTGGCCCAAAAGGCGAGATTAATAGCTCGCTTTACGGCTTCGTTCTAAGTAAAGGAAGCCGAAAAAAGATGGGAAAACCTTATCCAGGAGATCAACAGCGTCCCTGGCGCCGTGAAATCCTGGGTAGAGTGGCGAAAAGTAAGTTCAATCTATCATAAACTCACACATGTCCACAATCAACTTAAAATATCACAATAGTAATCATGACATGCTAATTACCACCATTCAAACCCAATATTTTTTGTTTCTAACTAACTCTCATGAAAAAGACTTTTTTATGACAGTAAATACTTACTTTTGTTAATCATCTATTTCAGACTTGGCATGACATGAAGTCCTTGACAAGACAAAAAAACACCGCTATGCGAAGAGCACAACATATGATTGTCTGATGAACAATTGCAAATTTTAAGTACCATGAGTATCCAATCTTTATCTGGCCACCACAACAGTCAAGAGTCAGCTGTGGAGTTTCAAGGTAAATATTATGTCCTTTACATACACTGCATTAAGAAGGAGTCTTGTTTCCATCCGACATCACTTCTACTGCTCTTTGGGACTCTAGGGTCCATATTGCTTGGTTGATTAATTAAATCAGTCATAAATGTTTGTTTCAGACCTACAAAATATTGTACCTAGAACCAGCAGCTGCTACTACGAACATGCCCTTCATAAGATTAATAAAAAAAATATTCTAATTAATAAAAGGAAAATTACTCCAGTAAATATTCAAGGTATGCCAGTTTTTTCTTTTAAATCGGGTAGCTAAATCACTGAGAGTCACTCTAAGCAAATGAAGGAAGATAGAAGTTTATTAAGGAGGTTTTGTTCAAACTAGTTCATACTAAACCTTCACATAGTTTTTGTTTGTACAGTATATCTTAGGCCTACAATAGGTAGATCCATGGGTAAGCTCCATGGAATACTTACACACATCATAGTACACAGTACACACATAGTAACATAATTCTTGCTATTTGTGGTTAATTATAAAGCCTTGTTGCCGTTTGGATAGAATTTATAATGATAAGGAATATTAATTTTGTTTCAGAATCACTGAGTACATAAAGAGGTAGGCATAGAGAGGAATCCAACGACACCTTAATCATCAAAATCGGTCGAGCCATTTAGACTAAAGAAGATAATAATATAGAAACAAACAAATATACATACTTTTTACAATTTTATGTTAATTCTTTTTTTATTTTATTAATTTTAGCTTAAATCAAATAATTATGAACTATCTTTACAGATACCCCAAAATCAAAAAAATATGTGGCACCAAAGAAGCTGCAACACACTTTTGACGCAGCCGATGCCTTCACATGTGAAGTTAAAAAAAAAAACGAGATAAAAAAGCCAGATGGAGGCTTTAATGTGCATAGCCAACAACTTTGAAAATCATTTACAGTCTGGCGCAAGTGCTTAGTAAAAAAATTAGATTTGATCATGTATGAAACGTGTAATATTTTTTAAATATTTATAATTTTTTCTATGGAGCTACAATCTCTTAAAAGTAGTAATCATAGTGATGATATTGTCTTTGATCATTTATAATTTCTTGACCTTAAAGAGTTAAATGTGCCTTCTACGGTAGAGGTAATGTTTAGTAACAATATATATTTTTGTATTAATACTGTCACATGGCCAAGTAGAATTTATTATTTAGGTACTGTGAGTATATTATTTTCGCTAGTATTATCACCAACTATATAGTTTTAATTGAAAAGACATACTTGATAATTATACATAATCTATTTCCATTCCAAATTTAAAACAAATCCATTCAGCTGTGGCATGTGTAAAGAATATTAATAAGGATAATTATGTTGCTGTAGTACAGACAAGTACTATATGTAGCCACAGAATTCTTTATTAAAACATTGGTTTGATTTGTTGATTATTTATTTAAAGTAAACATAGGTATTTATTATTATTTATTCTATTGTAAAAAAGGTTATTAAAATAATTTGTGAAAAAAATCGCCTTTATTCCCTTATTATAATGTTTACCACTGTAACAATACCACAAAGAAAAAAATGAAATTACAACCAGACATAAGTAATATTATTCAAAAAAAACAGAAACTCAATTGCAAAATGTAGCTTAGGACAATCTGGACATAAAGGGGAATCTAATGACAACTCAGGGTGTGTTTATTCAATGTGAAACCTTTCTTGAGGCTACCGCGCGGTATCAGCAAGAAATTTAGCGTTGTCTGTCTTAGCCCTTACTCGTCAAAATCGGTCAAGTCTTTCAGGCTACAGAATGTTATATCGCTAGTATACATTCTTATCTATGGGTTATATTACATAAAAACACAAACATCTATCTTGCGCAATTGAATATTAATGAGTCAATCTAGGGTATAAGCTATCTCCATACTAAAATTAATTTTTGTAGTGGTAGTACTCTTTCCGAGTTCGCCATGGGAAGCCTTTGCCTTTCGCCTTTGCCAGTTTTTCAACCGCCAAGTAATAGTCAGCAAACAAAACTGTGTTCCGGATTGAAGGGCAATGTTTCCAGCTAAATTACTCAGCATAAAGAGATTTTTTAAGCAATTTGTTAGGCAAGTGAGAGGCATCTTCTTTATCCGGAAATACCCTACGTGGCGCCGGTGGCTCACTCGCTCGTTCTTCTGCTTCTTCCAAAGCACTTGATAGCATTCTTGCAATATAACTTTCCGCCATCATGCAACAAATTTTCAGAACAATACAACAACTTTCACCACAGCTATTGTTACTCAATTCAATTCAATTCTTGTTTTATGGCTTCTGCGAGAGTGTTTTGCAATTTAGCCAATGACATGTGATGAGTTAGACCATCAAACGTAGATAATTTGTACGGTGTTTAATTGTATTGATCGGTGGTTGTTGAATGGCAGTTTTTGTTTTTGCACTAATATTAGGTTAGAATTTTATTTTTATTTTAATTTATGATAAAGTTGTCATTGTCACTGTACAAAATGGCAACCTTTTCCTCGAAGATGGCAACAAATGAGTCGCGATATGCCATCTCATTGGCATCTCGACTGCCTCCGACCACTCGATGTATCTCGAGCATAAACCCATCGAGATTATCTCGAAAGACAGCGTTGAGAATAGGAAATCTCGAAGTTCGAGTTTTTTTTCGAGATGAGATTGAATGTCACCTTCCCCGAATAGGGGTCCAGAGCAGTTGCTCCTCTCTTACACTAGAGGTGGGCATGGGCATAGCGGAGTCGATCGACCGAATCGAGTATTTAACGAAAATGAAATTTCGTTTCATAATAAAAAGTATCCTATGTCCATCTTTGTGATATACAGTAACTCCTTATCAAATTTTATCAAGATTCGTTCATCCGCTTAGCCGTAAAAACGCGACAAAAATCTAGACAACGAGACAAAAACTCGATAAAGATACTTCCTATAGTTCGCTAGATGGCGTTGATGCATCTATGTGCAGTTTTGACGTTTTGTATGGACTGACAGTTGTAATGGGGTGTCTATAAAACGTACAGCCCAATAATATACGACCCGATAATGTAAGGCCTGGAATGTTTATGAGGTCGTACAATACAGGGACCCTATTCCTGTGCGCTCGAGATTATCTCGGTGACTGTCTCTCTAATTTAAAATGTAATGGGAGTGAGTGAGAGAGAGATAAAAATGTCATTTCTCCGAATAGGGGCCCAGGCCGTCGAACTGTTGAATAAACCCGATTTTAAAAAATTAGGTCACCAGATTAGTGACTAGGTGTACGTTTGCATTTTATGAAAATATACAATGGTTTCTTCGAATTTCTTATTAAACACACGAGTGTGACAAATGGCGTGCGTGGCATATGGTTTTAAGAGCCATGTTACAAAGAAAAGTGAGGATAACCAAAACTTGTGTTTTTACAGGTTAGACTTTTTAGTAATTTTTCAGAAACTACAAAACTTAATTAAGATATGAAAGTATGACGAACTTCTTCCCTGCTTTGACTTCATCCTGACGGAATTATTAGGTTTATGTGTTTTTTGCGTGGATATTGTATTCGTCTAAGGTTTTTTTGGATTCAAAACAAACGAAAGTATGATTAAATAGTGTTGTGAACAATTGTTATGAAATTCAATTTTCAAAAATCGAATACTTTTTCAAGAAATATTTGTTTTATGTTTTCAACATATAGTTACCGATATTCAACCCAAAAATGTATGAACATTATAAGTAGAAGAAAACTAGATCTTTCATTAGCGGCATGGTCGAAACGATTTAACCGAGAATGCTGATATGACCAAACAGCTTAATAGCCACAGGATAAAGTGCTTAATTTCCTATTCAAAACCATATTGTCTAATCTAAGGGTCTATAAATACATAAGGTCTTTAGTTATTTTATTGACCGAGCGAAGCGAATATCTCAGTGTTTACTGAGACAAATCGGCATTTGTATGTAAGTTTGTATGTTTGTATGTACATTTGTCCGATGATAACTTGCGAACCAATGATCCGATCTTCATTAAAATTTTGTAGGCAAGTAGTTATTTTCAATACAATTTTTAAGTTCGAATATGAGCTGAATCGGTCCAGGGGTTGTGAAGATATAGGGATCGCGAGGTCTCAGTTAGCCGCGAACTACTGGTTTATTTCAAACAAGTCCTTTTCCAGCGGACTTATCCTCTAACTTTAAAACTTTCGTGATTCCGATTGCGAGAGCATGCCATCCCGCTCGTACCAACTTAGGATGTCTATATGTGGCCTGACCTGACATCGTGTGAAAGAGACAGCTAGATTTGAATTTCACGGGAGCAAAAGAAACAAACTATTAAGGTTATAGCTTCTCCCTTTCGCTCCCCCATAAACTTATATATAGCCATCTTTTTCAAACGATGTCAGGTCAGGCCATGTAGCGAGGCCTTTAGCCGCGCTACGCGCGATCCCTCTCGCGCACTATCACTATCGCTTTCAGAGTTACGGGATAAGCCTGCAAGAGTTTTTCTCTATAAATGATCGACGTATAAAAGGTTTTACAATATGTCACTAGACACCAGGGACCCTATTCGGAGATATGACATTTTATCTCGGTCACTCTCACTCCCATTAAATTCTAAATTAGAGAGACAGTGACCGAGATAAAATGTCATTTCTCCGAATAGGGGCCCAGGTGAGCAGTGGTAAAAAGGTCAGTTTTTATAAGGCGAGTTTTTTGGGATTAAGGTTGTCTACACATGGCCTGACCTGACAGCGTGTGAAAGGGACAGCTAGATTTGAATTTCACGGGAGCAAAAGAAACAAACTATTAAGGTTATAGCTTCTCCCTTTCGCTCCCCCAGAAACTTATATATAGCCATCTCTTTCAAACGATGTCAGGTCAGGCCATAAAGCGCGGCCTTAATCAAGAATTATTTAGTTTCAAATCGATTTATTGTTTCGTACTTATATCATGAGTACATCACTTAATTCTACCATCAAAAACCGGCTCCATTCGTATTTGAAGTTGAAATAAGTTATCTCTTTTTTGCACGTTGGTGCGCCTATAAAACAGAAAAGTGCAGACATACAAAAAAATGTTCATTAATTTACTCCGGCCGCTTGGTACGACCTGATAATTGGTAGCCCAGTACATCAATTATTGGGCTGTACATTATAGACACCTTGGAAGAATGAAAAAAACAACAGACATCCTCATAATCAGAGAATCGAACAGAAACCTGCCGCTTGTTCTTGAATGCTTCTTGAATGTGTTTGTTTTGTGTTGCCTTTCCTCTTCTCAAATTCAAGTATTCCTCGAGTTTTGGCGGGATCATGAAGAAGTCATGTTGCGTCATTGTATTATTTTTATGTTATTTCGAGTGTTAATGTACAAAAAAGGTGGATTTTATTCATTAAATGTTCGTGAAAGTGTGTCATTAAACCAGGGACCCTATTCGGAGAAATGACATTTTATCTCGGTCACTGTCTCTTTAATTTAGAATTTAATGGGAGTGAGAGTGACCGAGATAAAATGTCATTTCTCCGAATAGGGTCCCTGAGTTTTCGTGTTGTGTCGAAAACTCCATACAAGCTAATATTACTGTCTCCACCAGGCCTCGCTACATGGCCTGACCTGACATCGCAAACTAACAAATTATTTTTAAAAAAAACCGAAGACAAAGCGGTATGGGCTTGTTGGCTCTAGCGTGTCAAAAAGGAGAAAAAAAAATTGTCTTCTCCTGTCAGGGACCCTATTCGGAGATATGACATTTTATCTCGGTCACTCTCACTCCCATTAAATTCTAAATTAGAGAGACAGTGACCGAGATAAATTTCATTTCTCCGAATAGGGTCCCTGTCTCTGTCTCGCTGTTTCGCTGTTATTTTGTTAATTATATATTTTTTAAATTAGTTTTGCTCTGAACGAAAACGAATTATTAATACTTACCAACACTAAGATGCCAGAATCAGCAGCAGATAAAGCTGTCGATCATGAACATGATTCAAAACAAGAGCACAGCCCGCGAAAACGTATCAGGCACCGCAAGAAACAACTGTACGAAAACATTCTGAAGCAAATGGAGTTCTATTTCAGCGACGCGAATCTCACTAAAGACCGGTTCTTAGGAGACCTTGTTAAAAAAGATCCCTATGTGCCCCTGGAAACTTTCCTCAAGTTTAACAAGATTCGCTCGTTGTCGCAAGACACCAACGATATCGTGAAAGCTATGAAGAACTCGACATTGCTGGAGCTGTCCGAGGATAGGTTAAAGGTAAATTATTTCAGATAGTGGCATAACATGGCCGAGCTGGGGGGACATTGCCCCGGGTGGCAGGTTTCAGGGACCGAGCAGCGGTGGATTAGCGTGGAATCAACCGGCCTTTACCGTTCTTCCAGGAGCGCCCGAGCCAACCAAAAAACAAATATGAAGGGAAAAAACAGTCAACTTGAGAACCTCCTCCTTTTTTTGGAAGATGGTTAATAAAATGACAAAACATAAAATAAATAGCTCTATTTCTTATTGGATGACAAGTTCAGAGACCGAAAAATGCTGCGATGCCTGAATACCTGCCTTTATAATCAATATCTCATGCCCACAATCACATATGGTGCCGAAACATGAACTCTCACCAAGGACACTACAAAATGCGAGTCACACAATGGACCATAGAGAGTACCATGTCAGGCAACACATTACGTGACTGAGTTCGTATAATGAAACTCAAGTGGCGCTGGGCAGGACACTTGTCTAGATCAGGTGATGGTAGATGGTGAATGGTGGCTATGTGATGGTAAGCGTAGCTCTGGAAGACCAATTAGCGATGGCATGACGACATCCAAACATTTTGCAGCAACACCTGGACGAGATTGGCACAAAACAGGGTAGATTGGCGAAAGAGGGAAGGGATGAAGGATTTGATCCAAGATCTACAGTCACTGTCTCTATCATGCTGACTGTAAATGATGGAGATGGTGATTGAAGATCTTGGATTCAAATCCTTCCTTTCCAACTGGGTTCATAGTATAATTATACCCTATATTTGCATTAGCTGTAACAATGATCTAATCAATAAGAAGTACAATTAATATTAATGACATAAACAAGTAAAAAATAAACCATAATTTAATAAAAATATCTGAAAAAAAGAACATACTTAATTATATTAAGTTTGTCCTATTCTTTATTTATTTATTTTACATGGACTCAGGTATGTCTTTAAAATGATACCAGAACCACTGGAAGACATTAGTAAACGGTTTTGGAAACTCACCCTTTTCTAAGGGAGAGGTCTTTGAGAGTGCAGTGGACATATTCTGGCAGATAATGTGAAGATGTGATAGCATTGAAAAAACAACTCGCTCTGTTTAAATGAACCATTATTGTTTGTGACAAGTACTTTATATTTTTCAGGTGAAAAGGCAAGCACCTCTACAGCCGTATAATGCAGATCTGAGAACTGTTTACGTGGAGTCGATTCCAGTGACCGCTTCACTGGAGTGGGTAGAGCGTGTGTTCTCAGACTACGGTCCTGTTGCTTACATCTCTTTGCCTAAGTTCAAAAACTCGCAAAGAATAAAGGTATGATTTACTTTTCATACAAGTTTTTATCATAGCGTAGATCTTATCTCCTTTTGTAGGATTAAGGAGTCACATATCATCTGCTCACTTGTGCGCTGTCCGCAGCTGAGTGTCAGCACATAATATGGACCACGGTTAGAATGCTTCGCACGCATGCAATTACTGCATGTGTGCAACTAATCAACAGTAATACTTCATACACATACTTCTATGTTTTTGAAGTCACTAGTGACACATGATATAACGATAACAGCATCATATCAAACGAAATCGGCCCTTATGAGACTCTTTTTGGAGAAATAAGGTTGCCTGGTTGAGGATGTGGTCTCAGCAAAATCTTTAAGACACATTTAAAAACAAACTAGACTTCACGCTCCCGCCAAATCTTAGACAGTTATTAAGTTTCAACTGTAGATATTCTAAGGTTTCAATGCTGTGTGATATAGGCACATCAGCCTATGCTGCTTGCCTGTAAATAAATAAATAAAAAGATGGCTTTAGTGCGCGCTAGTACAAAAATCAGATAATTGCTAATTACATCTAAACCAGCTCCCTTATCATGGATGTTCATGATCGTTCATAATAAGGGTACAGGAAATCAATCAAAATTCTGTTCGATGCTATACTAGATATTATTATTACCTCACTATTAGTGTAATGCCTGGGCCACACACATCGCGATAATATTCGGGCGATAAACTTCGTCTTCGCTCTACGGCGAAGCTGCGCGGCCACATGTTGCGCGATGTAAAGTTTATCGCGATGTACGAGCGATGTATAAACGCAAAAGACAAAATGGACGCCGCGGTTGCTCTATATTTTATGGCAGCAAATAATTATTTTTTATGGCCAGTTTCGTTTGGGTTCGAAAATCGGCTCAGACTCGTAATTGGCAATACATTCTAAAATTCTATCGTTACTCCAATCCATGTTTCGCTTCAGCTATATTATGCACTGCTGTTTAACTTACACGTCCGCTACGCACGATGGCTAGCGGCCGACTGAAGTGTGGCCACGCAAGCGAAGTTCATCGCGATAAAACGCTTTGATCTGCGAGAATTTACCGACAGCGGAGCGAAGTCCTCGCAGCTACGTACGAAGCACCGAAGTATACGCGAATACTTGGCTACACACATCGGGATAACGCGAATCTTCGGGTTATCGCGATGTGTGCGGCCTAGGCATTATAATAACTTGTATATACACTAGGCTAGGGGTTCCGAGCGCCAGCAAAAAATGTGTGTAAAACGAGGTTATTTCAATAATTTTTTTATTGTAAAAATGACATGTAACCATATTTTCCTTCTATGCTATTCTAGATGATGGCTACAAAAAACGTATATATCTCAAAAGAAGATTTTTTATCTACTCGTACATATTTTTCTATAAATAGGCCGTAAATATAAATTAATTCCATAACTGATGTAAGGGTCTGCTGAGAAATAATACGAACAAATATTTAAAAAAAGAACGAACGAACGATGAATAGAACGATAATTTTAATCTTAGCCTTTGTTATGGTCCAATGGGGCGCAAATCTCAAGTTGTGCCCGATAATTAGTTGACAAAAAAAAACGGTAAATATATTTCACAAGATGCGCCCCGCGGTTTCACACGCGTATAAAATCCCTCAGAAACCGTACATTTTTCCGGGATAAAAAGCAGCCTAAGTCACCTGTTGCACAGCGCACAATCCAAAGGTATGCTATTTACGTGCTACATAAATAGCTACATTAACGTCATCAATATAATCATCATCATCATTCAACGACATCGCTCGAAGAACCGATAACCGATGGGGAAGAAAGGTTCATGAGTGGCGACCACTAACTAGAAGACGCAGCGCACAAGGTGGACCGACGACATTGTGAATGTCGCGGCCAACCGGTGGATGCAAGTGGCACTTTGTCGGTCGGTGTGGCGCACTAAGAGAGAGGCCTTTGTTCAGCAGTGGACGTCTTCCGGCTGATGACGATTCACTCAACATTTCACGCGTATAAGTAAATCTATAAAATAAATCTATCTTTTTAATTTAATAAAACGGCAATACTCACGTTAAATTGAGTCGGTTATTCCGACTATAGTTTCGATCACAAACCCTAAATAAAAAAAGAAATCTATCTTTCAGGGATATGCATTCATAGAGTTCAAAACACCTGAAGATGCACAAAAGTGTCTCAATACTTTTACCAAAATGGGCTGCAAACTACCTACTTGTATGCCTCCAGAAGATCTCTCTTCAATAAAGATGTTCGCTGTAGAAGAACCTGAAGACATACATATACCCGATAAAGAAGATAAGGCAGTCTATGAACCGCCTAAAAAGAAAAAAAAGAAGGAAAAACGGCCGCAGAAAGGCTTGGACCTCAAACTTGGCCATTATTCTGATAGTGAGAAGAAGGTGGAAACTCCGACTGTGAGCATCATACATTAATAACAAGTTTTTTTTTCTTCCATAATTAAACATACATAGCATTTTTTTTCTAATTCTGTCAAATTGACACACAGTTAAACGGGAACAAACACACTTGCATACTAACACACTTATGCACAAGCTTTCGGATTTATAATTTAAGTTTCTTAGAATTAATTCTGTAAATGTATCTCACTAGTTTCACTGGTAAATAACCGTGGTAATTTGAATAAATACAAATACAGAGCTTGAAGGGCGCGTTTTTCGAATTCGGTAAGTTTGTGGCACAGATCACACTGGATTCTGCATTCACGCTCGAAGCGCACCACTCATCACTATCAGTCTGAATAAACTTATAAGAAATTACTCTGATTGGTTGATTGTTAGGCGATTGTTAACTTGGTGTAAAACTACAGGGTCAAAATCGACGCGCCAAAAACGGCAACGGCGTTGATAAATTTTTTGACGTTTTGTATGGACTGACAGTTGTAATGTGGGGAGTTCTGAATCGCGCAAGCGAATTTATTTCCTCGAAACGAACATATTCATTTTTATACCTCGAAGCTTTATTGATCCTGATACGACTGCGGCTATATTCCTCTGAATTATATTAACAGTTAGGATTTGTCTGTAGTTTTAAACCTTTTTGGTGAAAGCGCACACGTATTATGATTAGCTGCAACTTGCAATAGGCTTTATTTCATAAAAATACTAGGATATTGACTGAATTTAATGTTTAATTCTCAGGATGAAACAAAAAGCATCACAACACCAACCGAGGTAAGAAAAAATATTCTGTTTTAATAAAACGGGAATACTCGCGTTAAATTGGGTCGGTTTGTTTTCTTTCCTCCAAAGAGGATTTTGGCGTCGCATGTCTTATGCATTTGCCAGTGTCAAGTATACATATATATTCTCAAGTTTTGTTAGATATTATCAAACAAGTCATAGTCGCTGTCAAAGGCGAGCAAAGCAAGTCATGGTCAAGTCCAAGTCATGTCCCAGTAAAGTGGTGAAAACTTTACTAGAGCCTTCTATGGAGTTTTGGAAACAACACGAAAATTCACGTTTTACGACATTATACTATTCACCAACACTCGTGCATGTTCACGAACACTTATCGGGTAAAAATTCACCGTTTTTACACATTAACACTCGAAATAACACAAGTTTTGAAAAATTATAAAATGACGCGACATGAATTCTTCAAATTCCCGCCAAAACTCCCTTGGGTCGGTTATTCCGACTATAGTTTTAGTTTTTATAATGTCTGTGTAGCTGTCAGGGCCCGTACCGTGAGGTGTTTATTGCGAGGATTTTTAGGTTCAGCCGACGAAACTGCGCGACCAAGAACCGTATCGCCGCGAGATAAGGTGTATGGTCGCGCGGCGTTCTCGGCTGAGCCTAACAATCATCGCAATAAGGACCTCACGGTACGGGCCCTGGTCACTTCTTATCATCGCTAGGAGTTACAGTGGAAAACGAGTGTAGTGAAGATTAAATGAATTTATCAAACAATTTTGTTAATTTTCAGGAAGAAAAAAGCATTGTGACACCCACAGAAGTAAGTTATACATTTTTTTTTTTATGGAACTTTGTGACGTGACGAGCAAGTCGCTCACCCATGAGATATTAGATGTTAAATCTCTTTATGCCCAATAATTACGTTGGAAACATTGCCCTTCAATCCGGCACACAGTAATGTTTGCACACTACTGCTTGGTAAGGTCACATCCCGTCCCTTACCTCTTCCTTATAAATCCTCTTTTATTTTTATTTTATTTTATTTTATTTATTTACAAAATTATTACTCTTCATGCTAAGGTTGCTTGGACGAGATCGCTTTAAGCGATAAGGCCGCCAATTGTTACACTAGTTTTAAGTAGATTTTTGTATTATGCATGTAATTTCTGGTGTGAACAATAAAGAGTTATCTAGATAGATATCTATCTATCTATCTCGGTGGTTGAGATACTGGCAAAAGTGTGGTACTTCCCCCAGGCGGACTGTGCCCTTCCCTTCTTGCCAGAAGAGCCCTTCCACTAGTAATTGCTTAACCTAACTTGGTGCAATATTTTTCAATTTGTAATAATAACTCAATTGTAAAATATTGTCTCTATTATCCAGGAGATAAAAACACCAGATGTAGAATCCAAAGACGAACTAACCAGCCAAGATGAGGGGAAATCTGGGACGGACCAGGACACTCCAAGGAAGAAGAAGACTAGAAAACGTACCAAGGAAAAAAGCAAATCTACCTCGGGGAAGAATGAAGCTCCTAAAGGTATCAAACAATCTATAAACAAACCTAATAATTCACTCCTTGCTTTTATGTTTAAGGTACAAAAAAAAAACTTATACTAGCTTGCCCGCCTATGCTATTGTAAATGAAACATCCTATTTCACCCCTTTAAAGGTATGATTTTCGAAAAATTCTGAGACATGCCTTTCTGTACTTTCTATATTTCTCGCTGTAGTGAGGTGAAAAGATGTGTGTTTCGCTCGGCAGGATAGTTATTCTGCGTTTCGTACCTTTGAAACCCTCGCTACGCTCAGAATCCTTCGCTTGCTCAGGTTTCAACAACTGTGCAGCCTTGCATAACAAATAACTATTGCGATAAAGAAAGAGTATATTTATTTAAATGTCATTTCGGAGTGATTTCTTCTTCTTGTTCTATTATTTAGTCTGTGCCACGTCTCAATCACCACTTTTGTAATTTCGGCCTTGTAATGACACGTTTTATTTTTTTGTTATAATTAATACAGGTGCTCTATGGGGCCTCCAAGTCCTGCCCAAGTCGGAGTGGAAGGCGCTCCGCAACAAATACCTGAACCTTCAGAGAAAGTACATGAAGGATATCAAGATGCAGCTTCAGGACAAACGATATCAATACTCGAGCATTCCGCAGCCGGCCGCGCCCTCCGTGGACGTCGAACCAGGTACATAGGATAGAAGGAAATAGCTGTTCTTGTTATCGGCTCTTAGACGTCCGCTACTGGATGGAGCCTGCCCGCTATCGGAGAGGGGTGGTTGCCATAATCGCCACGCTCGGCCAGCTTGGAGATCGCAGAATATTCACCATTTATTAAGAGGACGTTGCTGCCCGTCCTGAGGTGTTTCTGGTCGCAGTTTTAAGATATACCTGGTTCTGTTATATATCCCGTTAAATATATAGCTGTTCAAAAATGCAGAATTATTTTAAAATACCAAAAGCTTGCAGGCAGGTTCTGTTCATTATACTTACTAACTTTTGGTCTAGAATCATGGTTGGCTATAAGCAAGATCGTACGGCACGAGTAAAGTAAAACAATCTGATAATTGTTAATCACATACAAATTTTGCGATAACAAACTTACATTTGTATCAATGTATGGGAGGACATTTTTTCAACTATAAAGTTAAATCTGACAATTCTGACTCATATTTTTGTTAAGACGCTCCCTAATGTAACAGTTCAGAACCGATCATTACATTACATACATTACATTATATGTAACATCACATCAGTGAGGGAGGAGAACCGAGCATTACAGCGCGCAACCTGCAATGATACAATTTGTAACATCACAGTGAGGATAACCGAGCATTAAAGCTCGCAACCTACAACAATAAAATGTGCTACAGAACTTGTAACAAAAAGTTGGAACGGCACTATCTAATTCTAAATCTAATAATAATAATAATTTAAATCTAATTCTAATAAATCGGTTTTCTAATTATTAATGTGAATATTTTTGATTATTTCAGCACATCCGTCGGAGAGCCAGGGCTCCAAGCCCGTCGCCAAGCTGGAGCGACTACCGGGCGTCTTCGTCAAGGAAATACTGTCCGAGCCCTGCCTGGACGTGAGGCTCACCAAGCGGACGGTCAGAGTTATACTCGCACATAAGAACTCGCTTCCCTATTTCGGCTATCTCGGTTGCACTTTAAAAAATATAAAACTTACATGTGGTTTTTTTTTTTTTTTTAAATGTCATTGTCAAGTTTTTAAAGCTAAAACGCACACGCTTTAGGTAAACATTTTCTATTTTGACTAAGAAGGAAAAAAAAAATATTTTTTTAACATAATAATATTTAAATAATCATAAAAAAATATCAACGTGACAATTGCTCACAAACATTGACTTTGTAATTCTAAAGAAACTGAGTATTTTTTTAATTTTCGCTCAATTTTTATATTTATAAAAAGTAGATAAAGTGCGAACGAGATAACGAGAATTAGGCGAGCGGGCTCTTAAGGGTTTTTTTTTAAATCTGATTTATGCCATTCTTTATTTTTTATGCTTAGTATACAAACCGAGTTTGGCTTAGCATGACAAAATATTTTATTTCCAAACAAACTTTGGGGGTCCGTTAAACCCCCATTAGAGGTACAATTTCGCAAAATCCGTTCTTATCTGAGGAGTATTGGGTTCAAATTTCACTTCTCTATCACGTACCATATTTATCATACGGTTTGGTCTGTGCGTCGATTCTTAGAAAAGGGCTTAAATAAATTAAAAAAAAAACCTAGATTTAATTAATTAATTAATAAATAAATAAAAGGAAAATATATAATTAATTTCAGATACGGAGCAATGTGCATGCACTCCACGTCGACGTGAAAGAGGGACAAACTGATGTTATCATTCGCTTCGACTCTGCAGACGCTGCTAATGAGGTGAACCAACACTTACATGCAGCAGCGCCACGCAATTTGTCAGTTTTCTCGCCATTCAAAAATATCCTATGTCTGTCTTAATGAAACACATCCTTACCAAATTCTATAAAGATCAGTTTAGCCTTGAAAATGTAACAAGCAATTCAAGCAAACGGGGCAATTAACGATGAACGAATATAAACGCTACTGTTCATTACTATGAGTATTACAAAAAATCTACAAAGATTGTGTACTAGGCAATCTTTTTAAGTTTCTTTATATTGACAACAATTAACTGTTACTATGTTACTTACTTATTACATTGAGGATTGTCCGGGCATGCGCCCCCCAAACATTATTTATATTTATCTATTAGGAAATATCTTTTCTTTACATTTTTTACTATTTTGTGGTTTTTGCCATGAATTTTTCCTATTAATGATTTGGGAAGACTGTTTAATGTTTGAGGTAAGATTAAACTTCCCACTGCTGAGATATCGAAGGGTGATTAGGCCATAACCAACCCTGGTCCTTTGCGGGTTGGTGGATTATGAACGCGTTTATCGTTAATTATTATCATAGTATTTCTGGCAACATCATCGCTAAAAGGTTATTATATGCATAAAATAAAGCTTTGGGCAATGTATTGGCCGATACCACAGCAGGATTTTTTTCTGCTGGTTCCGACGAATTCGATAGATGGCGCTATTTGCAAATTATATACGTTTTGTGTTTTTTTTGCCAAGAACAAGTTGGCCAAATATTACAAATTGAAGTAAATATATTCACAAGTACTTAGACAGCTATCGTTGAATGACATAGCCTCCTTGTTGGATAATATAATTAAAATATTGTGAAACCGTGAAACTTGAATCGGCAACGCCATCTAGTGATACTTTATGGAATTAACCCCGAAACGGTACATTAGAAAAGTTTGCAAAAGTATTATTTTATGATCCAATCTAAGGGCAGGGGGAGTGCTTGTTCAGAGCTGAATAGTGGAAATGGTCCGCCGTGACGGAAACGTGTAAGAACCATTATCTGCATTAGCCTTTAAACATCCCACTGCTGGGATATCGGCCTACCCTCGAAGAGTGATTAGGCCCTACTCACCACGCCATCAAAATTCTTCACCGGAAACATGCAGGTTTCCTCACGATGTATTCCTTCACCGAAAAGCTAGTGGTACATCCGTACGTGAGTTCCAAAGAAGTCATCGGTACGGGCCCGCCCGAGTTCCCACGAATGTGAGGCGAGCGTGCTTCCACTGAGCTCCCACGGCTCACCGTTATACTATTACTAAGCGTTTAGAAATAAGGTTTGTGTGTATACCTCGAGAATTCCTGCTCAATATCGAAGGCGGCGTCGTGTGTCGGGTTGCTTTCTTCCCTAAGATATGTTTGAGGAGGGCGATGGCTGGCACATGTATCATACTCGTGATCGAGTGCTGCTTCCGGAACGCTGGTCTGCTCGCGGTATACACAAAAACAAACTAGTATTATCGTGACTAAATTGTTTTAACTTCAGATTAAGATTTGTATAGCTTTCTCTCTCTGTATTGTGTATAGATAAAGTAAATTCGTTTAAGTTAACAAAAGTGTCCCCGGTCCCCGGTGTCCGTGGAGTTGCAAGTTAATGAGGCGTTTTCCAAAAAAAACAAAATAGTTTTACAACACTTACTAGATGGCGTAATAGTCATAGAACTTTACCTGTCATTGTCAATTCTGTCGAAAGATTTGTTTTTTTTTTCTTTTTATCTTAAATTTTGTCTCCACACGTTGTGTATTTTGCTAGTGTCAAGTATTGTAATATTTCAAATGAAGTCAAATATTTCACAATTTGTTCTGTTTGTAGTTTTAGTTTGTTTTATTTAAGTTTAGATTATAATATAGTTTATAAAATATTTTTAAGTTTTTAGTTATTGGCTAAATATACAGCCGAAAAATACGAGGAAAAAAACCACACATAACTTTTTTTGTCTTTCATGTCTTGACATTGACAGAAAAAGTTCAAATTACATCTAACGCCATCTATTGTGTACTTTTATTACTAGGTTTATTTTTTTTAAGAAAACGCCTCATTAAATTAGAAAAAAACATTGCGCTAGAGTGTAATTGTATTTTTGTTTGGTTCCAGTACTGCTCGAACTGCAGCAACGTAGCGCGAGCGCTGTCCGCGTCGGAGGAGGAGGAGCAGTGGGCGCGCGCGGAGGCGGCGCGCGGCGGCGGCGTGCGGCGCGCGCGCGGCCGCTGCCGCCTGCTGGCTGCGCGCGACACGTTGGCAGCCGCGCGCGCGCCCGCGCCCGCGCCTTCCTCCCCGCAACCCACGCACACGCATATACGCTTCGATGACTAACAATGCCATGCCTCGTCATCACTGGGGCTCGGGGAACGCGGAACTGTCACCGCTTACCACAGATCACACACTAGATTCTACATTCAGGACCCTCGAAGCGCACCACACATCAGTCTAAATACACTTATAAGAAGTTACTCTGATTGGTTGATTATTAGGCGCGAGTAGCCGTAACCTTGAGATAGCCAATGAGAACGGTCGCACTCCCCGCGCCCCGCGCCGCGCCTCAAACTGACGTGACTTTTTGTAGGAACAACGAATCACGTAATGCAGTATCTAGTGTGATCTGTGCCGTTTATTAAGTGAACGCTGCTGCTCTGTCCCTCTTGCGGTGGTTCCGGCCGCAGGTTTAGGAAATACCCTGGTCTAGTGTGTGATGTGTACTACAGGGGAAAGAGCGCTGCAATAGGCTATTTGACTAATTTTGGTAAGCCTCTAAAATTATTCTTTATTACACAAGAAGCAGGATGTCGATAATGCACAGCCTGATATTTCATGTACTGGTACACCAATTATCAGGCTGTACATTATCGTGTCATGCATAATTGTCTCCCCAAGAAGCACACTGCATTGATATTTCCGGAAGATCTTCTGTATTATCAATGAAAAACAATGTTAAAGTTTTAATTTCCAAAACTGCGCCAAAAACGCTGATTCTGTAATGGCGCTGGTCATAAGACACTTGTGACGTCACACGCAAGTAAACAAGTCAATAAACGTAGTAAAACAGTGCAGCAGAAGTGAATATGAAAGATTGGAATATAACACCTAAAAGCATAAAAAACGAACCTCAATCAGTCCAGGCAGCTGTTTACTTGTGTGTGACGTCACCAGAGTTGCAATAGAGAGAGAGAGAGAGAGAGAGTGGCAGGGCGTGCCTGTCGAAGATAATATTTGATGAACTATGCCTAATATATGTTTTTTACGCTATCTGACAGGATGACCACAATTTGTAGTATATTTTCAATGTTGTCAAATAGTCTATTTAGAGAAAGGAGCAGTGATCGTAATGGAGTAACTCGCGGCGCACGAGGTCTACGTGCTTTAGTATAAATACCGAGAGGCGGGCAACCCCGCTGCCTAGAGTGCAGAAACTCACCGTCTGCCACAAATATAATCCTCCCATCTGTATGAATAGTCTGCGCCATTCCCACAGGGATACTCCAAAGAAAAATAACAGTGTGATATTCTTTCTCTGTAACTTTATATCATATTTGAGTATTTTTAAGTAAAATAAATCCTTATTGCAATTACATAGCTGTTTTACATCAAACACAAACAAAACTTTAAAAAAAAATGGAACAGGACGTGGTCGAAGAAGGGAAGTTTTCTCTACCAAGCTACACACAATGAAGTGCATGAATCTGAGCGATTTATTCAATTCTATTTGCATAGCGGTTATTCTCATTTTCAAAATTAGAATCTTTTTACCCCATTGCCCATGAAGGCGGGTAATGTTGTTTGGGTGTTTGTAAGTATGTATGTTTTTGTGTGCCTATATTACGTCATCATCAACATCATCAGCCATAAGACGTCCACTGCTGAACGTATGCCTCCCCCTTTGAACTATATTACAAAGCCTAGACTTTGACGAGTGAGGTGTCGAGATTACTTTTTCGTCTTAAATGGCATAGGCTACATTTTGCAGTCGGGTATTTTGTTTTTCTTTTAATAATATTACTAGTAAATCAATATTATATTCTAAGTACAAATCCTAAAGAAATGTTGGCAAGGTATGGAGGTAGAATAAAAGTAATTGATACAAAAATATTCTTAAAACAAGAAATTTATTACATCAAGTAAATGCAAAATTTTAATCAATGAAATTCAGTCTTAAAATTAGTTAGCTTAACATAATAATACGGAGGCACTGGCACATGTTTTGTTCACTTACACCTATTCCTAACTTTAGTAATACAAAAAATACATAATAAAAAAACCTAGTAATTTACAACCTGATTTTCATTATTTAAGTGTAAAACACACTTCTGATAAGTACACAAAAAATAACGACTAACATTATTTACGATAGCTAAGAATAAATTTACATTAGTTAATATGCTGCCTGATTTTAAATTATAGTGATTTAGTTAATAATAATCGCAAAATAAAAAAATATGTATAAAAATATATCTGAAATTTTGGTACCCGGACTAAAAACAGTCGAACTTGTTCAGTTATAAATGTAGATAAGATTGTAAAGATTATATGATTAGATAAGTACATATTACAATAATTATTTAAAAAAAAGTATGTAGTAAGCCATCTTTGTGCTACATTGGAACATGGACCATGATAAATTAACTTGTCAAATAACAATGAGCACCAAAATTGAAAATATAAAGTATCAGTATGTACTATTGGAGCTAAAAAACAAATCATAAAAGTCTTATCACAAATTCATATGAACAAAAGTTACGTAATGTAAATTATTATTATGTACAGAAGAGGTAGATTTATTATATTACGGTTAAAATAGTCGACGCCTTTGATTATGACGCCTCCATGTGTCTATGGACAGTCACTGGAGCAATGACGCTGTTTTTTCCACAAGGCAGGACAGTTACGCTCAAATCTCCTACTTTTAACCTAGGTTTTATTTTTGCGGGGAGAGGACAACTGACGTCAGATTTTGTATCGTCTGATAAAATAATTGGATCGTTGACTGAGAAAGCCGTAGCTTCGGAGTCTTCGTGGGGAGTCATAGTGGAATAGCCGTGGTCGGAGCCGCCCGCCGTTTGAGCGCGCCTGTACCCTGTTACGACGCGATAGGGGGATATAGGAGCCTCTATTTCCATCGCAGGCAATAGTTTATCTTGTCCAGATTGATCGTGAGGATCGTCTGACTGCAATTGACTCATCTGCACGTCAGCGTCATGCCACGTCTCTGCGGGTCCGTCCACGTACAAGTTGTGGCAGCTAGCTGTAGTTACATTCTGTCTATAGCAGTATATCGCCACGGCTATGATGAGACTAACGGTCACTATGCACCCGGCGATAGGTCCAATAGCTGAGTAGCTTCCTAACGCGTCTCTGTTAACATGGCCGAAGGTACCTTCCCCGTAAGGGGTCACAGCGCCTAGTACGCCATTGAAACACGTAGATTGCGACGTGCAGAAAGGCGCATTGAGCGGCGTGCGACCGTCTGTGTCTATCTGGCACCACTCGCAACCCAAGACGCCTAAACAATTCGAGTGACTCAAATAATTTTCGCATTCGAAATCGAAGCAAGATTTTAAGTTCTCCGCGAAATTGTGGAAATAATGAGACTTGTGGTTATTGTTCTCGAGCATCACTCCGCAAAGGGGTATCTCTTGAGAAGAGCGTGATATGTTTGCGTTCGGGCATTCGTACAGTTCGGAGCCGCACTCGCAAGGGCATTCGCATTCAGTTTGCTCCATGCGATTGCAATTGAGGCACAAGCGATCCACCATGCTGCAGGGACAAAAGGCTCCGACGCTACACGAGGCGTTCACGAGACCGACGAAGGCGTTAGTGCCTGGAACCGCAGCGACGTAGTAATGCACGCAGTGGTCCCCAGAAACTACGTTAGAGAGCACGTTCGGCAAGGATGTATTAAATTCGTAAAACCTCTGAATAGTTTTATCGTAAAAGTTATTGCACAGTCTTTTTGTAACGAAACCCTTGTGGTTTAACATATCCATGGCGATCATGGATTCTTTGTGAGTGATATGTTGTTGTTCTATAGGCCCAGAACTATTGGGATCCATCAAACCGGGATGGGAGACTAGGTATCCTCGATTGTTCATGATGAAACATTTAACGTAGGACAAGGCACAGAGAGGCATGCTGTCAATGAGAAGTTTGTACAGGAAGCCCATAGTGACATCCATCGAGACAACCATGGTGGGATAGTAGGAGCTTCTAACAGCATATGAAATAGATACAACATATCCGGCACCACCAACATCCAAATTGGGTGGAGTAAGAATTATTTTATCTGGATTGTCGAGGGCATAAGTGTACCACGGACGTCTGACAGGCTCATAATCATACTCTAATACTGTGCCTGGAAACATGACAAGTACACCACTGTCTGTGACAGCATACCTTCTTACAATGTACTTGGAGTAATCACCATGCAAATGTTGCCTTTTATAAAATGATAAAATAGAGTTCAAAAAACCTACATCTTGTTGAATCTCACTCTTCAGACCTGGGTTAGACAACAGGCCGTGAGCAACACTCTTCAAATAGGCTAAGTAATTCTGCATATAAGTGAGAGCCTCTTGACCATCTCCCATATCATATAGGTAAGTAAATGGAGACTGAAAACTGGAAGGACTCAAGTACACAGTACCCTGATCGACAGTGGCTATCTGCTTGAAATGACGGCACATTGTGCCAGACTTTGGAGGAAATAAATCGAGTCTATGAAACAATATTTCCTTATTAACCCTTGAAAAAAATATATTGGTCTTATTAAAAATACTTGGCCCTGATATTTCAGATACAATACAAACAATGTAAAAGTTATCTACCCATTTCCAAGAATACACAATTTTCCTAGTGGTATTCTGTTCTGTAGATATGTCACGAGATATACTACCGAAATTCTTAGACAACATTTCTGTTTTAACATCGTCAATGAAGTCGTATGTTTCAATACTTTCTATATTTGTAAATTTAATTTTGTCTGATGTTGATTCTGGACGAGGGAAAAAAGTGTGCATCAAAATTCTTCCTGAAAAGTCCATAACAAAAGCTCTTTTCCTTTTGTTTGTACCTTTGTAATAGATGATATCTTCAGCAAGGTCAGACCAATATAAATCTAGCCCTAGCACTCCATTAGGTGTAGGAAGAACAAGTGAGATCATGAAGTCTCTTTCTGTAGCCTCCCAGATGGGGCCTTCTACTTTTATTTTGTTACTATCATACTTACCTGGTAGGAGAGAGATAAACGCGGAAGCGACTTGCCCTACAACACCACTATTATTTATGTGAAGTCTCATTACAGAATGGTTGGTTGAGTGCGTGTGCCACTTGTCAATACGTAATATCCCTAATGAGCTATTCTTATCTAATTGATTATCATAAATCAATCCAATGGCAAAATTTAGACTCTCATCTTTGTTAGTGGGGTATGGGAACAATTTTAACCATGTTTCATTCTTCAATACCTTAGAGTCAGTGAGAAAAATAAAGAGCTTATGTTTCGGCATATTTTTTTGGTCAATCAAAGTCTTGAGTTCTTTGTTAATGGCTAGTGGAGATATACTTGTGGGAACAACATCAAGTGTCGACAAATATTCACGTAACAATAGTTTGTTGTTGTCCGTAGCATTCCCGAGGTCTGACATTCCATCGAAGCTGCATGTATCCTCGAATTTTACAAAATCAGTCATGTTGGTCATTTTTAAGGCAATCCTGTCAGTACTCTGTAAGGCGTAGGCAGTTTCTTTGACAACATTTATAGCATGCTGCAGTGAGTCGATATTCATATTGTTGTCTACAATGAACACTACTAATTTTGAGTCTGGATGCACAATTTTATGATAAAGGTATCTCAAGTTCAAGTGCGGCATACTGGTACAATCTTTGTCTGTGGCATAGTCCATATGAGATAGGAAATACTGTCGCTTAACCTTCAAGTCTTTAAATCGACCCATTTTAGATTTTAATTCACTTGACTGAAATGCATCCATGTAAATATTTTTCAAAGATACTGATTTTCGTATAGAGTTGAACGGACAGGGATGAGTGAAGGACGGAGTGCTGTTGTCACTGATAACATTCTTCATATCACGAAGTATGTTCATTGCAGTCGTAAGTTTATACCTAAGTTTATCACTGATGCTGAGCAATATATCATCATCAGATGTTTGATATCGACTAACTTTATACGCTGTTCTAACCTCGAAGTGCGCCGTGTATTCGCTGCCGAGTTCTTTCACGACAAGATCAGTGAACTTGTTAGCCAATGTGTCAGCCAGGGTGCGAAGGCAAAGTTTGTAATCCCCACGATTGTTGGTCCTGGTGCAGTTGTCTTGTGCGAAGATCTCCTGCCCGCTTATACAACCAGCAATAATTAGCAATAAAGATACAAGCCTCATCTTGTCTGAATCGGCATTATTTATCCATTACGTTATTTATTTACATTTTCACTTGCTTGCTTGTAATGGGTCGAATCGTGGAATGATCCCTTCATAGTAGCAATCACAATGTTTTTGTTTCTTTTACTCGATATTCACAAAATCACTAACACTCCTAGAATTCAGCCAAAATTATAGAGATTGTATCAAAAAGAATGTAATACTATTGTCTAAGAAAGACATTTCCAATTTTTTCGGAGTCTATTCGGGGCAGTGTTGTTCCAAGTTGATTTTGGGGCTGCCGTATCTACACCTCAAAGTTGCCGTATATTGGGACAAAATTTAAAAAATTGCATGTATAGATTTTGAATTGTGGGTAGAAGTTATGTCTCATTTACACTTGGAAATGGTATCTCTTCTTCTCTTATCTTCCTCAGTATCGACATTTTCACCCTTTGATTTTTTCAGTTTCTGAGATATCTAAAAAAAGCCGTATAATACGGCAAATGCCGTATGGAGAACAACACTGAATGTAACCAACTGTCATAAAAAACAACAACAAGTTTCCGGTTTCCGTGGGAGTTTTGGCGGGAACGTGAAGAATTCTTGTCGCGTCATTTTATTATTTTCCAAAACTTGTGTTATTTCGAGTGTTAATGTGTCAAAATGGTGAATTTCTATCCGTTAAGTGTTCGTGTACATGCACAAGTGTTAGTGAATGGTATAATGTCGTGAAACGTGAATTTTGGTGTTGTTTCCAAAACTCCATAGAAGGCTCTAGTAAAGTTTTCACCACTTTACTGGGACATGACTTGGACTTGACCGTGACTTGCTTTGCTCGACTTTGACTGTGATTATGACTTGTTTGATAATATCTAACATAACTTGAAAATATATACGTATACTTGACACTGGCAAATGCATAAGACGTGCGACTCCAAAATCCTCTTATGAGGAAAGAGAGAAAAAAAAAACTTCACGTTCCCGCTAAAACTCCAAAAACAGGGCTAGACTTAGACTAGACAGATCCCTGGGCTATTCGGAGATATTATGACAAAGTCATGTCGATTTCGAGATTTCAATCTCGATCGTCTCTCGTCTCGATTGTCTCCGATGTATCTCGAACGGTAGCGTTGAGAATAAGAAATCTCGAAGATCGGCATTTATTTGAAATGAGATTGAATCTCACCTTTTATGAATAGGGGCTAGTAACAAAACCTCAAAAAAAATGTCTATGGCAATTAAAAATATACTACTTGTCTAAAATTATACTACGGGAGTTTTGGCGGGAACGTGAAGAAATCATGTCGCGTCTTTTTATTATTTTCCAAAACTTGTGTTATTTCGAGTGTTAATGTGTAAAAAGCGATGAGTTTTTACCCGTTAAGTGTTCGTGTACAGGAGTGTTGGTGAATGGTATAATGTTGTGAAACGTGAATTTTCATGTTGTTTCCAAAACTCCATAAAGGCTCTAGTAAAGTTTTCATCACTTTACTGGGGCATGACTTGGACTTGACCGTGACTTTCTTTGCATGACTTTGATCGTGACTATGACTTGATTGATGATATCTAACAAAACTTGAGAATATATTATGTATACTTGACACTGGCAAATGCATAAGACGTGCGAGGCCAAAATCCTCTTAGGAGGAAAGAGAAAAAAAAAAAAAACAAATATCACAAAAATCACTTTGTAAATTATATGTATTTGTCTAATAATATGTCAGGCATAATTTTATTACATCGTTGTCCGCCATGTTTTTTTTTTTTTTTCTCTTTCCTCCTAAGAGGATTATGGCGTCGCACGTCTTATGCATTTGCCAGTGTCAAGTATACTCATATTTTTTCAAGTTTTGGTGAATATTGTCAAATAAGTCATAGTCACAGTCAAAGGCGAGTAAAGCAAGTCACGGTCAAGTTCAAGTCATGCCCCAGTAAAGTGGTGAAAACTTTACTAGAGCCTTCTATGGAGTTTTGGAAACAACACGAAAATTCACGTTTCACGACATTATACCATTCACCAACACTCGTGCATGTTCAGGAACACTTAACGGGTAAAAATTCACTGTTTTTACACATTAACACTCGAAATAACACAAATTTTGGAAAATAATAAAATGACGCGACATGATTTCTTCACGTTCCCGCCAAAACTTAATCCGCCATGTTATTGGCAACTAAAGTCCTCGCGACATGGCCTGACCTGACATCATTTGAAGGAGATAGCTATATATAAGTTTCTGGGGGAGCGAAAGGGAGACGCTATAACCTTAATAGTTTGCTTCTTTTGCTCCGGTGAAATTCAAATCTAGCTGTCCCTTTCACACGATATCAGGTCAGGCCATGTATAGACACCCTTAAAAATCAGTCATTGACATTGGGCGTGTCCACAGAATCCACAGATTCCACAGATATTTCTCCTAGGGGCTGGCTCATACACCCTACCGTAGCACTTCGGTAGTCGTAGTATTTCGTAGCTTCTCGTAGCTCGTAGCGAAGTGTTACAATTACAAAGGACATTTTCATCTGTGACATGATCACATGACATTTTTGGAAGAAAAAAGATATTGGCTCTTAGTTTCTAATTCCACCTGCAGCTAAGGACAGTTTTTGATTCCTTAATAACCTCAGGCCCACAGAATTCTCCTTATAAATTTATGTCTTTGCTCAGGCCATATGGTGTAACTCTGGTGGCGATGGTCAGCGCGTGCCGTTCTACTCGCGCCAAAATACTCGCACCATGCCAACGAGCGGACCTTGGCCACCAGAGTCACATGATAAGGCCCTCATAGGGCCAGGAGCCCTTTCACAATACAAATACAGTAGATAGAAAATAATGACATAGCTTCTATGTCAAATTTTTACCCGCTCACCACCACCTCACCGTTTAATCTAAATTTAGTTCAAAGAGTAATATAGGGGGATATTTTAGTCGTTGTTCTGAGCTCTCTTTTAAAATGTTCGAGGCAAAATTGGCCATTTTCGTTTATTTCTACGTCGGCTACATCTATCCCGTCAGTACTAATTTAAAAGCAGTATTTTTTTAATAAAACATTATTCCGGAAAATTTGATATTCTACCTTTCTAAAATTGCGTCTTAGACACTCCTACATCAGTCCTATAGGTTTGGTGAGATTCTACTTCTCGACTTTCATGTAACTTTACGATAATAGGCCTGTCAGAATGACGCATTTTATTATAGGTACCATGTGTAATTAATTAATGTAATTGGTGTTTTGTACCGTTTTTTAATAAATTAATTAATATATATATAAATAAATGTGGCACGGCGTAGCTCATTTGTATAAACCTAAGTTACACCGTTTCTCAGCTATCGAGCTTCAATGGTATTTAGGTAATCTGGTAACATAGAGCCTCAAAGTAGCTATGTACCAAGAATGTAAAATATGTAACCTAGATAAGTAAGAAGGTATAGGTATAGGTAGGTAGATGACTGACTTGATAAAAAGTTATTCATTTATTTATTTCTGGAAAACAAACAGCTCTAAATACACAAATAGAACGACTAAATAAGAAAAAATAAGCCTTATCAGTTTTCACAAGTGGCAGAAAGATACAGATACATAATAAATGATATCTAAGAAAACAAATAAATAAATATAATGAAACATTTCAAGTAACTTATTGAATTTATGATAGCTATAACAATCTATATCAATAAAAGGGGTTATGTATATTTCTCCCTTCTGTGGATGATATAGATACATAACCCACAGAAGAGAGAAGTGGTAAAAAAAAATCCTCTTCTGTGATATCATCATTGTACCTAGCTAGTAAGTATAAAGAAAATAAAATAATAAAATAGCCTTTTAATTCCCTTCCCTTACAAAACATTTATACTTAATTTTATTAATATTAGTTTATTATTTTTACACATATTTTATTTTTTATTAACTTTATTTTAATCCTGTTTAGTATTATTAGTTCTAGTAGTTAAGTTAAGTACATTTAATTATTTTTATATACTTAGATTTTACATTTTACATTTTTATTTTAGGTTTTAAATTGATATTAATAGTTACTATATTAGTATGTATTAGATTTGTATTATTACATTATATTTTAACATTATTTATTTATAGATTAGGTTTGAGGACCCCTCTTTGGGTGAAGGCCTCCTCCAGAGGTCCCAGTCTTGCCTATTTTTTGCTTTAGTTATCCATTTTTTCCCTGCAGTTTCAGATAATTCGTCCTCCCATCTTTCCTGCGGTCTACCTCTTGAGTGTGTTCCACATGGGCCTTGCCATTGGGTAGTTATCTTTGTCCACCTACTATAGTAGCTAGTAAGTATAGCTTATTATAATTATATGATGTACCTACATATAATCGTTCGAAATATTTGAATTTTCGTCATTTTCTGGTTTTCGGAAAGCATAAACTCGTACCCATAACTTTCACGCAAGTTTCATCTCAACCCGTTCATAAGTTTTACACGAAGGGTAAAAATAATAAATATATTGTCTGGGCTGGATGACCGAGCGCTAAGTATAATTTACTATTATTACTAGGTATATACATTGTTTCTTAATACAATTCTAGTAAATATATAATGATGTCCATTCTGTTGCACTATTTTTACACTAAATTAAATTATTAGCCGTACCTTACTAAAATAGTAGATAGTAGTAGGTAGGTAGTCCGGTGAGGTTATTTTGAGTGGAACAACAGTATCAAGGTCATTAATTGTCAAACGTGTGCGCAGATTAGGCGCAATGAACATGCGCTGCAGAGTCCGAATTCCGACCCTCACATGATCAACTATTGCATTTAGCATGCGGGCGGTGTGTGACGGTGTAGTAGGTACGATGTAAAGTAGTACACTACACACACAAGTTGGAATCGATTGGTCAGGGGCGGCGCGCCGGGCGGCGTGGCGTACCGGCCGATCATTAACCCAGTTGTGGCGCTGGGCGGCGGGCGAGGGCACGCGACGGCTCACTCCGCCGGCATGCAAGTGCCCGAGACGCCGCCGCCGCCGCTCGCTCCTCTGTGGGACCGCGTGGTGCGGGCGCGCGCGCTGCCGCCCGACCTGGACGTCGACCTGCTCTACGTCGCCATCCGCGACCGCCTCACGCACCCGGAGTGGGAGGTACGCCTGCACGCGCTTCGTGTTCTCGCCGACCTCCTGCCGCTTGCGGAGAACGCGCTCTCCTTTCCCTTCGACCAAGTCGTCGACAACCTGGGACACAACTCGCCCAACGTCCGGAAGGCTGCCCTCGATGCGCTCAAAGTATTCTGCACGCATTGCGAGGACGCGGAATGCGCCGCGCGGGCGATCCTAGACAAATGCTACTATCATAACATTAGGCCGCACTCCGCGGGTTTTGACACCAAAATGAATGTGATTACAGGATTGATTCTGTCGATTCCTTCCGTGATGGGCATTTTGAAAAGGAGGAACGCTGCACTCGACATGTTTCCCGTCTTTCAAATACTGGGTGAGAAGCTGTTCGACCCCGTACACAGAGACGTGGCACACAGGGCCACGATGAAACTTCGCAAAGTTTGCGGATCTAGAGACTACATGTTGAACATGTCGAGGTTGGATCAAAAAATTCAAGAAAAGTTTCAAGTGCTGTGTGATAATTACGACGAAGACTCGCACGATGTTTACTACGCAACTAAAAAGACAGTTTACCGTGATAACAACAATCAGCCTTTGGTGAAAATAAATCAAGTTTTCAATAATTCGCATGCGACCCCTATACGCGTGACCACTGACTCTTCGTCAGAGGATTCGTTCGGACGCATCGGACCGTATTACAGCAACAACTTCGCTAAAGTTATAATAGAGACTGAAATCAAGTTCGACTCGGACACCGCAATCACCATGACAGTGTTAGAAGAAAACGACACGGAGTCTGAACGGAACACCATCAGTGAAGACGAATATGACAGCTCTGATCAGAACATGCTGAGGTACAGCGACGACGGAGACTCTGAGGACACCGACGTTGTTGTGAAAAAAGTGCGTTTCGGGGGTGAAAGTGTAAAAATAAGGACACCGGACAGTGATAATTTACTAACGAGCGAGGAAGACGTAAATCAAAATAAGCAAATAGACCAAAACGCGTCAATAGAGACAGATAATATAGAGCAAATATCGAGACCTGTTACTCCGGTAATAGTAAACAAAATGAACGAAATAAAGCGCGAAGCGTTCGAGAGAGAAATCCAGATGAAACCACCGAAGAAAAGTGGCATTCCGTTGCCTGTCATACAGAATAAGTCGCACAAGCAACAATACGAAGCGCAATACAATAGAGTGAAGTTAAAATCGAAATCTTTGAGCGAGTTGTACGATTATTTTAAGTCAAAGAACGATGTGAAAGATAGTGGGAATTTGCAGGAGTTTTCAGGGTTTGCGTTGACGATAGCGGAAGTTCGGTCTCCGGAGAAGGTCCGGAGCCCAGTGGAGCCACATAGGGAGGTGGAGGTGCTACACAACTTGCAGCGAAGTCCAGCTGTGTCTCCTCGTCGGGCGCATACTCGGGTGAACCTGGAGCAGGACGGGTGAGCTCAATGTGTATTGGGTAGCTAGACTTATATCTCAAACGTAAACCGTTGACTCAGCGCTCATTTTTGGTTTTGATAAAGTCAGGGCAAAGCTCGAATGAGCGACTTAGAAGGCGACCTATTACAACGATTTATGTGACCGGTTTTTAAATATAGTAAGGTGCGGCGTTATGAATTACGTCCGGGTCCTCCATACTAAATCCCGTAACTTGACGGGCTACGGCAATAGGTACTTTAAACGAGCATTCCTCCATTTCGAAATGGCAACTAGGTGCGTCCGACTTGTCTGTAGAGTTGAGTGAAGGAGCCACCGCCGCATTTTTGAAGAAATCTAATGACAGTCTCCTGTTGAAAATGTTGATTGCCACGTTTGGCCAACATGACATTTAGTTGGGCACACAGTGATGTTCGATTGTAAATGGTCGTTAGGTTCGTGCTAAGCCTGTTGGCCTCTTCGCCGCCTCCGCGCGAAGATCTGCTGTCTCTGAGACCGCCCACTCCGCTAAGAGCGCGGTACGACTGGGAGGAGCTGGATGTAGTGCCTCAATACGTGGTCGATCAGCTGCACAATACGGTAGGTCACAATCTTTGACTTTGACTTTGAGCTTATATGGACTACGTACCTAACGAGAGCTGTCACGGCATTACATTGCGATTTCCCACTGCCATTTCATTCAGTCACTACCTAGAAATAAACTTTATTCAGACAATGTATGTGCCCGAGCACTGTACCTAGTTAATTTTAATACATTTTAAGGTCGAATATGAGTAGTGTCGGTCTGTCCAGAGGTTGTGAACTCGAGTGGTATCATTCAGCGCGAACTAGTTACTTACTTTTACCCGACTGTCCAAGAAGGACGGTAATGATTTTGAAGTGTATTAAGTATGTATGTTTGTGTGTTTTTATATTACCTCCCGCAGCCTAAACGGCTTGGCCGATTTTGGCGAGTAAGGTGTCGTTGGACTCCTCTTACGTCCGTAGATGCATGCGAGAGGTATTTAATTTATTAAAAATAACGGTGAATACCTACGTCTATGGTTGTAATAATGTAATCGGAAAGCGCAATCGATATTTTAGGAGAACTGGATAGCAGCAGTGAAGGCGGCTGATCAACTGCATAGCGCGCTGCTGGAGACAGACGTGGTGCGGAAGGTCGAGCCGGCCGCTTTATCGCTCGTCAAACACATGTGGGCGCTCAGCGACGCGGTAAGTACCAGCATATATGATGCATATTTATGCTTCCTTGTTTTTTCCCGAGTAAAAAAGTCGAAAAAAAAGGCTTTTGCATTTTCCTTCGTCAAAAAAAAAAAAGATAATTACTATAAAACATTGCCATTTTTTTTTATTTCCTCTCTGTTTTAATATCATAAAATACATACTAGTTTTTGTCCGCGACTTTAAAAAAAAGACATAAAAAAGTATCGTAGTCTTTGTCATATACAGTATCAACTATCAGTATCAGTAACTCCTTATCAAATTTTATCAAGATCCGTTCAACTGTGATAACGCAACAAACATCCAGACAGACAGACAAAGCTACATGCTATAGTTCGCTAGATGGCGTTGATCCATTTTTGTGCCTTTTTTGACGTTTTGTATGGACTAACAGTTGTAATGTATGGAGTTCTGAATCGCGCAAGCAATGTTTTTTCCTCAAGACGAACGTATTCATTTTCATACCTCGAAACTTTTTTGGTCCTGATACGACTGCGGCTATATTTCTCTGAATTATATCTAATACTAGCCGATGCCTTTCTCAAGTTATAGCGTGACCAGCAGAAATAAGGGTTCATTTATTGACCGAGCGAAGCGAAGTCTCACTCTGAGACCTTCGCTTCGCTCAGTCAAAAACATTACCCTCCTTCTTGGGCAGTCGGGTAAAATGCTATGGGCAAGACAAGGACTCTACTCAACTAGCTCGTTCGGGCTGGTATCGTGTTGTTCAATGCGGCCAGGGCTATCAATCCACCACAATACAATAGGCCTCTCTCTAAACACCCTATTTATCCCGATCCTCAGCTTTAGCTACGTATGTAAGCTATATGTCTGTCATGCATGTTGTCACTATATAAAGTTGCAAACAATATATTGGAAAAACAAAAAAAAAACGACCCATCACCTTGTGTGTAATAACTAAGGTGCTTTGGTGACTCACTTTCAACTTATTATTCATGAATAATGCCGGCATGTTCATGAATAACTGACTCATGTAGCTTTGATGCTGAAAATGGCGGACCTGCCCGTTCGTGACTTTGAGCAATGAAACGGGCGAAATCTAGTCTCGTGTCTATACACACGTCTAGACCATTTGCTTAATGTGGTGTGATATCGTAAAACTGTTGACATTGCATAGGGGAGCCCTAGAAATAGGTTATGAATGTTTTACTGCGAGTTTTGCCTATTTTAGCAACGTTTTTATGGGGTTTTAGGTGAATATATTCTGAAACAACATATTTTCTCGACCTTGGCCTAAAGCTGTCTGTAGGTATAATGGTGTGGCATTTTTTTTGAGTCGGAAAGTTCACAGACGTTATAATCAGGTATTTTATTATTATGTAGGAAGGTATTTATGTTTACGTATTTTCATATATATATATTTTTATCTATCTACACTACCGACTGTAGTTTATAAGTTTTAATTCTGTCCATCCAAAGGTTGTCTGAAAAAAATCGCTTTAGGCGATATGACCGCCCATTATACTACCGTATGGTTTTTTTTAAATATTATTATTTCATTTTTTAAGTTTAATTGTCTTTTTGGTGTATAATAAAGTTATATTGTATTGTATTTCCACGAAAATCTTTCTAAAATGATTCCGTTGTAGGTGGCCGCTGCGAAAGCTCCCGCGGAGGGAGCGGTATGCGCGCTGGTCCGCGGCGCTAGCAGCGACTGCGCGCGGCAGCTCCTGCCCGCCCTGGTCTCCAGGATGGCGCGGGAGCCGCTGCCAGCTGCGCTGCCACATGCTTTACTGCAGAGACTGGCTTTACACCACCTTGTGGATCTCATATTCGACCCCTATATGTTAGGAGTAAGTCACAGATCACACTAGATACCGAATTATGAGCTTCGTTGTTCTTACAAAAGTCACCAAAGTTTGAGAAAGGCGCGGGTCGCGGGGAGTGCGATCAAGCTTTCTTATTGGCTATGTCAAGGTTACTCCTACTCGTGCCTAACAATCAACCAATAAGAGTAATTTCGTTTAAGTGTATTTGGACTGATGCATGGTGCGCTTCGAGGGTCCTGAATGCAGAATCTAGAGTGTGATCTGTGGAGTAAGTATACTCATCACTACCATTTTGTGAAATGTCAAGTATTCACAGATAGCTCGGGGTTACTCCTTCCCACCCAGGTCTCCACGATGGCTCGGGAGCCGCTGCTACTGCAGTGACTGATGGATACCTTGTGGTTCTCATAATATTTGAATGCTATATGCTAGAAAAAGCTTAAACCGTCTTGTCAAATATCTATAGTTTTCAGACATGACTGCGAGGGGCAGCTTTTGCTTGCATGGCATCCAAGGATCGACCTTGCATGAACAGCTCTTAAAATTAAAAACAACTAAAATCCTAATGATTTGTTGGTTCAGCTCGTACCTTCCTTGTCAGGTGTCAGGGGACGTCGAGCGCGTGCAGGCGGCCCAGCTTCGCGCCACGATGTGCGTGGCGCGCGCCGCTGGCCCCGCAGCCGTGCTCTCCGCCGTGCGAAGGCGCCTCGCCGGGACCTCCAGGGCTGACGCCTTCTGTAATAAGGTTTCTGTAAAATTCTATTGTGAACGAGAACATCACACAAATCAACTTTTGATGAGTGATTGTAAAAAAATATATTGTTTTGTCTGTTCCTGTGAGACTCAAAAGGCTTGATCGGTTTTGGATTGCGATTGCGACGTGTCGTTAGATTAGTTTTTATATCTGGGGTGTTATAATCATAAGCTAAGTGGTGAAATTGAATGTTTTGTTTTTCCTTTAATAAAAATACTTGTTTATTCGCAGCTCCGCGAACGTCTTAGCAGACCTCTCGAGAACATCAGGCCAAGCTACGTTACGAGGTATTTAAAAAAAAAAAATATTATGGTCTTGATCCTTGCTAGCAAAGAACTTGCTCGTTACAGCTAGACTACGTAGTCTAGCTGAAACCATACAACTTTATTTTTACTTAAAAAAAACTTCGTTTGGCCTCACTTGATGGTAAGTGGCAGAAAATGTATCTACATATGCCTGGAAAATAAACATAGGCACAGCACAATCCTAGGTGGTCTGGACCTTCTTTTATCCTAACTAATATTATAAATACGAAAGTAGCTCTGTCTCTCTTTCTGGGTTTTTGTCGCGTTATCACGGCTGAACGGATCGATCTCAATTTTTGCATAGATATAGCTTACGGGTCAGAGACGGACACAGGCTACTCTTGTTTTATAGATCCACGCGAACAAAGGCGCGGGTGACAGCTAGTATTTTATATTTCCCTTCTTTATCGTCTAGGAGTTCCCAGCTTCCCGTACCAGTGAGAAGACGAGCGAGATCGACTCCTCCGCCAGCAGGACCGCCGCCCCCGAGGCGCCTGAGACCTCTACCGGACTCTGCACCATTGCCTGGTGAGATATACTATATCCACTTATCGAGTAGCCGGCAGAACTGTACTTAGACCCCCGTATTAATAAACGCCTTTGCCAGTTATTCAACCGCCGAGCAGTAGTGCGCAAGCATTACTGTGTTCCGGATTTAAAGGGCAATGTTTCCAGCGAAATTACTGGGCATACATCTAACATCTAAAGGTGATGAGCGCAGTGCATTGCCGCGCATAGTTTTGATGAAACAATCTTAACAAAATCTTCTGTTTTTGGTGTCAATGGCTTGGATAATCTATGCCGTAATGTTTGTTTTTTTTCAAAAAATATTTGTGGTATTCTAACAACTACTTTTCTTCGTCGTGGTTTCGACACAAAAAAAATGTCACTTTAACAGCCTATAACAACGAAGATATTGCGAAATTCAAAAAACAAACATACGAGTATAATTTTTCACGGCGTATAACATTTAGAGAGACTACGCTTACTGTATGGAGGAGACGGCGGTATACACTTCTCTCTATTTATTGTTCATGGAATTCGTCTCAGTTGCTTGAAGACTTAGCTAATAGTAGAGGTATGTGTATATTACGATTTATCGATGTCTTACACTATGGCCGCTAGGGAAATTTTGTTCCCATTGTGCCAATATTATACATTGGGGTGACACAGCAAAAACAATCTCCAATGTTTTGACTAACTGAAGGTCACCCACAGAAAACCTTTGGCTATAAAAAATAGATACATCGATTGAACATTTTATGTTAAACTCTATACATATACAAAACTAAGAGTGCGCAGTGCATTGCCGCGCAAGGTTTTGAAATGTTGAAGTTCAAAATTTTGGGTTGGCATTGAACTGTTATGGACAAGCGTGACCTAGCGACTTGCGCGTCTTGTCAACCAGTACCTACCAAAAAAAATTAAGATATATCGATCTTCAGGTTATCGCCTAAAGCGATTTAGACCAGACTACCCCATGCAAAGTTTGTCTTTAATTGAACTTAGTCAAGTTAATTTAAAAAAATTAAAATTTTAAAATTGTTCAATAAAAAAAAAAAGTTTTACTGAGAGTTTTCGGTTAGTCTTTACTTAACTCCGACCTGCTCAATTATATTAACATGATTAGCCGGCAATAAATACATTACTGTCGTAGTTCCCCAATAGGCTTGCCTGTGTCGAAGATGCCACTGAACGGAACACAAACAAAGACATGAGCAACTAAAAACCAAGACCCTACATTGACCTAAATTCAAATATCTGTCTGTCTTTCAAGGGAGACCAACTAACCCTGGCTCGTGTTCAGTAAGGACGTCCGACGACGCTCGATGACATTTGCAGCATACTTGTAATGTCATGGAGCGTCGTCGGACGATCTTAATGAACTAAAGTTGTTATTTTGAATAACGTACTTTATTGTTGTCAACAGGTATCATACAAACAGCAAGGGAATACCTTCTGAAACCGCTGTCTCCGATTCCCTTGAGCGACAGGTGAGTTGTTAGACTATCATTCTTTTCTTGCATTACCTTCATTCGCATTGTATTGGAGTCCGCTACGACTGCATATTTATACGTTTAAGAGTATGGTCAAACCATAGAATAATCGATGGGACAAACGCAAACAGGCACAGCCTAAACCGATGCGTCTAGAACCTCCGATCAAAACCGAAAGCAGCGAAGGAATTCCCAAGTTGAGTTCGATGAAAAACTAAGGCATGGTCTGTTTTAGACCAGATGCGGTGGTACCTGTCATATCTCGCTTGTTTTCTGATCTGAGTCTAGAACCATGAAACTAGTCCTTATACTAATTTTCTAATTGTGTGAGCACTAAAAAAATGCTTAGAAAATTAATGTATGGAATTTTGTTATTTTTAATTTGTTGCAAGAATGAAAGCCAAACCTTCTCCCAAGGCCCGCGTTGGTAACACCACGTTGGGAAATCATCAAAGGCAGGTTATTCCTTCTGTACCCCAATTCTTCACCCCGTGAGAGGTCAGCAGGATTTTTTTGCAAAGAGTGGTCTAATCAGTGTAGGTAAAAGCTCTAACGGTCAATATCTTTCTTAATTAAAAAGTTAAAGACAATAAAGACCAGTTATAAAGACTACAATTACCTACCTAAAATACCCTAGGTAGGTAGGTAATCTTCTCTCTTTCTTAGTAATTATGGTCTCAACCATGAAGGCCAAAGGCTACAGGAAGTCAAGGGCCGTGAACCTATATGAGTATCTATATTGACATTACCTTAATGGGAACGAAGCCAGCTGCTCTGAATAAGTATGCTCTTGAATAATAGGGTGACAAGTTTAAGCTTCTGGGTATACCTACCCAGTGGTAGAAAAAAAATTGATCATTGCACTTTATAGATAGGTATTTATTCGTCGCATTATGCAATAAGTGCCTATTATTTGAGTGTTTTTATAAATGATTTTATGCGATACCGACTCTCCTACAAATTGGTGTCTCTAAGCTGGTTTCCAACCCCACAGGTACTAAGTCCGGGTCCCCAAAAAGATAGGTAGTAAGTAAGTTTTTTTTTTCTGTTACCTAGTAATTTTTTGCTACATAGTTTTTACCAGATAGCCTAGAAGGAGGATAAGTTTCGAGTCTAGTAGGTTCTACCTAGATTTTTCCTACGTGAACGCAACATCGATTATAGGTGCTGTAGTGGCTTTTAGACTGTTCTTTGTATCCGTATTATCGTATTCATAGGGTACATTTTGCAGTCGGGTAATTTATTTTTCTTTTAATAATAGCTTCGTAAATTCAGTTAAAGAATGCGCTGGCGCCAGCAGCAGTTCTTTTTTGGAACGATGACGAAGGTACCTAAATAAGTTAAAAACGCTAGTCATTTCCTTAGCCTTTCAGGAAAATTAATAATCGTAAAATATCGCAAACCGCAATCTAATATGCGGAAAACAATTCCGTAATGGCACCACCTAGTGGCGTGTAACTACTCGAAATACAGCTAAATCGAATAATTAAGGTGCCGATTTTAATCAGAACTAATAAAACATAGCCTTAAATTAACAATCGAACCTTGGGCCAAATACTAAACAAAAATAACCTAGGTCCCTACCTACCTCACCTGCTTTTTTAGGTACCTAACAATATATTTAGTTAGATTAATATCGTTGATTCGAGTCGCGATTGAAAATCGACTTTTGGTTTTTCCTCCGTTGACCACAGACCGAGCGATGTGTTGGTATATCTATGTAAATCGAATACAATTAGGTAAGGGTATCTATCTACATGCTAAATAGGTACACCTACGCGGCCGTGTCAACCACCCCGCTGGCGTCTAACGGCAATCGATACATACGTGTAATTGTAACGAATCGCGGCATTCAAAGAAACACGCCGTAAATACTCCGACCTCAAGGAAAATGTCAAACACTTTACGCCTTTACGATACCGTGTTCAGAGAAATTACAGCAATAAATTATGAAACTATAGGTACCCAAATACTAGACTAGAGTTTAGGGAGTGTGAATTTAAAGAGTTTAATATTCGACTATTCGAATATTCGAGTAGCACGACGCATTGTAATGCTGCTCCTACCTAAACTACTGTCATATTAGCAGTTTGCTACGAGCAGTTTTTTTAGTTATTCATTGAATTGAGGGTAGTTTTGTAGTTATCAATAAAATGGACATATTCAAAAGATGTTATGTTAAACAGTATAATATGAGTATGTCAGAGTCATTTATCGCCCAAAAGGGGTGTAATTGCGTGCCACCACTAACCTACATTTTGAAGTTGAATTTATTGGCCCACTTTCATTCAGGGCGATTCAGGGGCGCTTATGATCGGCGGACACGGCTCTAGACGACCCATTTATGCTATCGCTAAATCGTTCCACTTTTCGTCCGTCAAATGGCTCCAACAGGTCTAAGGCTTGCTAGGCGTTAGGGCTTTAAAGTTTTATAGCTACGTGTATAGAATAAAAGCCGTCTATCATAGAAAGTTATTTCATGAAGCAGCACTTTTCTTTTAGGCCTACCTTCATTACAGATAAATTTTATCGCTATTATTAAACTACCATGTACCATACAAAATGTAACTGTTTATTCAAACTTAACGTATACAGGCAGGTACTAATTGCTTTTTCTGGAGAACGGGCTGTCGTTCCGTGTATTTTGGTACCTATTCAATCCATTTAATTTGCATAATATGCAGGCGGTAGAGTGAGGTCATCGAGTGTGGGTAATGAATTGATTGCGGGCAGTAGGCGGCAGGGCAGGGTGAGTCGCAAGTAGATAGTAAATAAGTCGGGGCTCGTGGCGTCAGTCGCGGAGGCGCCGCGGCGGAGGCGGCATGCTCCGGCTGTGCTGCTGCCCGCGGCCCGCGCCTTCAAGCACTGTCGCGCCCGCCCCGCTCCCACCGCTGCCCCGGACCCCGCTCCCGCTTCCGCTCGACCTCGTCGCCGACCTGCCCCCGCTCACCTGGTAACATCCGGCCTCCGGGCCGCCCCTCCACGGTAACGACCGTCGCCCCGTGACGTGACACTTTGTTTATGTTTATAGGGACTCGAGCGCGCCGACGATTCACGACGACGAGTATGATTTAAAGGAGCAAACGGAACACAACGAAAAGAACGGTATTGAAGCGATACCGAACGGCCACGCCGCCGATGTGTTCGGCGATGCCGTTTCGGCGCACGCTGTAGCGTCGGAGGGGGATCCGTCCCCGCGCCAATCTCGGTCGCCTTCAATTCGCATCGAGGACTACTCGGAAAGGTCAAACCTTTCCCTGACCGGGTCCGGCGATATTGGAGCAACACCGACGAGAAGTCGAGCGGAGGGCACCGAGGGGCCTACGTCGCTCAAGTCGAGTGGCAGCAGCGGGGCTAGCGCAGTCGAGCGGCGCAGTCCGAGTGGCAAGTCTGCCTCACCACAGACCGGCAGCGGGCGCAACTCACCCGTGGACGGCGGCCGCTCGCCCGAGCCGGACGCGGTCGAGCCGGCGCGCGACGTGCGCGACGTGCGCACCGCGCTCGCCGAGTGCATTTTACCGCCGCGACACGAGGACTGGGAGGCGATCGTAGCCGGTCTCGCCGAGACCGAGCGGCTCGCGGAGGACCCCACGGCGCGCGCGTCTGCCCCCAGCTGGCGCGCGGCGGCACGCAACGCGACGGTGCACGTACGCTCGCTGCGGTCGCGTGTGGCGCGCGCGGCGTGTCTCGCGCTCGGCGCACTGTTCGAGCACCGGGGGCGAGCGCTCGAGCCGGAGCTGGAGGAGGGCGCGGCGGCTCTGCTGGATCGGTGCGCGGACGTGAACAGGTTCCTGAGAGCGGACGCCAGTGCGGCCCTGACGCGGCTGGCGAGCACGAGCGGCGCGGAGGCGCGCGCGGCGGCGGCGCTGTGCAGGCGCGGCGCGGCGCACCGCGCGGGCCCGGTGCGCGCGGCGGCCGCGGCCGCGCTGGCGCGGCTGGTGCGGCGCGCGGGCGCGGCGCGCGCGCTGTCGCTGCCGCCGGAGCCGCGCGGCATGCTGCTGCGCGCGGTGGGCGAGCTGCTCGGCGACGCGTGCGCGGACGCGCGGGTGCACGCGCGGCAGCTGGCGCTCGCGCTGGCGGAGGACGCGCGGTTCCGTCCGCTACTGAAGGAGGCGACGCCGATATCGCGGTTCCGCAATGTAGAGAAGCTCATCGACAAACTTCGGTATCGATAGCGATCCGGTCATTTATCGATTCCGTCCGTTTGAAACTGTGTGTTACTGTTTGTGACTTACGGATTTAAAATCACAATTTCTAAGAGCTGGCTGCTGGCCCTGCAGCTACAGTTAGGTAGGTATAGCCTTGTGTTTATGTCTATACCTGTGTACTTTTTATCACTTAAAGTTTTATAAAGTACCTAAACTTACGACCTACTTTCCTACTACTACCCTAGTCTTACTACCTACTGTGTACTTAATAAATTATCTGGGTCTATCTATATACCAATAACTCAAGAGTAAATAGAAGATCTATAAATTGTTACTCGACGACTGATATGTGCGAAAGGTATTTTTGTAGCAAATTCACTATAGTCTAACTCTAGAACAATAAATTACCAATATATTGATAGGTTAAGGTTGACTTTATTGTTGATATGTACAATGTTAATTTTATATGAAGGAAACGAAAGTATAACAATACTTAATTAGTCGAAAGCAGTGTTTTAATTTAACGTACATACGTTATGTACAACTCCTACCCTTAAGCTATAACTATCCAAAAATTCAGCGCGATCCGCTCAGCCGTTTAGCCGTGATAACGCGACAAACACCCAGACAGACAAACAGATAGATTTATTTTCGAATTTATATTACTAGTTAGAATTATATTGGGTGACAGCGGAAAATTTACGGTGAGACAGCACATGAAGTAGATACATACGGGAAAGTTACTTTGCAGATTATTCAGTTAACAACAACAATCCTATTATCAGGAAAAATCACCAAAAATTGGTCTATCCTCCCTCTCAAAGTATATTTTCCATGATATTTTCCCATCGATTTCCCAGTTTCATTTTTCTCTATGGAACCCCCCCGTACTGGGTAGTGCGTCCATGGGAGTTCCATAGAGAAAAATGAAAAAAGGCGATTGTATGAAACATATTATGTGCTAGCTGCGCCCTGCGGTTTCACGCGCTATTCTACAGAAACCGAATATTGTTCCAAATTACTAAATTTCAATCAAATCCGTTCAGTCGTTACAGAGTTGAACGGGAACAAACACACTTACATACTTACCTACTTACACACAAACTTTCGCATTTATAATATGCCGCCATTATTTTTAGTACCGTTTCATAAATGTTCAAGTCTCTTTTTTTTTACTAGGCACATGCGGCAGACTGGGCCCCTATTCGGAGAAATGACATTTTATCTCGGTCACTCTCACTCCCATTAAATTCTAAATTAGAGAGACAGTGACCGAGACAATCTCGAGCGCACAGGAATAGGGTCCCTGGTCTGAGAGTGGCTATATACATGGCCTGACCTGACATCGTGTAAAAGGGACAGCTAGACTTAAATTTCACGGGAGCGAAAGAAACAAACTATTAAGGTTATAGCTTCTCCCATTGGCTCCCCAAGAAACTTATATATATATAGCAACTTGGACGAAACATCATACAAATCCATGTATAGTCATTTCTTTCACACGATGTCAGGTCAGGCCATGTATAGCCACTCTGATCATCCGTCACGTGACTCGATCACACTGACATTCAAACCATAGATAAAAATGTATACTAGTGTAATTTAAACAATCAAAACTTCAACAAAACAGCTTACAGCAAACAGCATGCAGAAATTCAGTTTCGTCTCGATTCAATCATTCAAATAGAACATAACTTCTTTACGTAGTTATGAATTAAAACAAGGATTGAATCGTAACAGAATCAAACAGAATGGTACAGAACTGAATGGCTTTGGCGCACGAGTTATCAGACGCGTCACTTGTGAAGCTTATCTCGTTTCTGTTCTGGAGCGGGATGTACCTTCACACGGCGCTGAACTGGCCGGAGAAAGACCCCGAGTGGAGCTCGAGGATGATCACACTGCTCCACGGCAGCATATCTACGATTGTCGGCCTTTCGCAATGCGACCTCATGCATTTGACGCACTGGCGGCTAAACAGTAAGTTAACTCAGCATAATGCTGTTTAACAAACCATAACAAACAGCGCTGATCTTCTGTTGAAACCTTTCAGTGAAGTCACGCAAGGTTCAAAACAGTAGTGCAACGTAGAAACAAGAATCAAAAAATATATTCGAGGCTCTACCATCAGCTTCTTCAACGGCTGCGCACAACTAATATTTTGCTGTGGCGCGGCGTCTCGCTCTAATTTCACGTCTATAACAACATAGTTTCAATCCTACTACATTCTATTAGCTTTGCCTTTCAATAGTGGTCTTATACAGAGTCCGCCTGGGTAAGTACCACACTTCTGCCAGTTATTCAACCGCCAAACAATATAGTGTGCGACAACTATGTTCCGGATAGAAGGGCAATGCTCTGAGCATAAAGAGATTTAAAACATCATCTCAGAGTTACGAGTGCATCGGGGCTATAGCATGCGCAACACGACAAAATCTTTTTGTTATGCAGGAACAGGACACATCTACGATTATGTATACGTTTGTCTCATTTTTCATGACATGTAGAAAAGATTTTGTCGAGGTGCGCATGCTACATGGACAGTTCTGCGTGTAGTGTTTTGAATTGCTGCAGTCCAAAATTCTGGGCGGCATTGAACTGTAATAGGTAAGCGTGACACTTACCATCAGGCGAGTGACTTGCTCGTCTCGTCACTCAGTTTAAAAAAAAGGAGCAAAAGCAAATACAGTTTGTTTTTGCTACTCACATCAGTTCTTTTCCGCAGTGCAGATATCAGGACGTCACTACGCCCTCATGGTGTGGTCATGGGGCTACTTCGCGTTCGACCTGATGTGGTGCCTGGTGTACCAGCCAGAGAACCGACTGATTCTGAGCCACCACATCAGTGCGCTCATTGCCATTACACTGTACATGAAAAAAGACTTTACGGGCTGCACCTTCGCATGCAACATGGCAATGATGGAGGTCACTAATCCTCTACTGCAAACACGGTGGTATGTACCGATGGGGACCATGTTTTAGGTTTTACCATGCGGTCATACGGATATGTTTATATTTTCCAGCGACCAAAACGCGATACAGGCGCCGGACGTCATTTTTGGAGATCTGCAGTAAACTCAGACACCCCTATCGTTTCGGCGTGTAGTTTATTATTTTAATTCAGAGAGTAAAAAACTGACTAGCCGACATAGAAGCTGACGAATAAAAAATCTAAAAAAATGCAGAACCTGTATACTTACCAAGTCACAATCAGAGTCACGAACGTTTCAAAGTTAGAGGATAAGCCCACTGTACGCGACTACCAACATACGGACAGATAAAAGCAAAGCCAGTTAAAACTGAGACCTTTCGTTCGTTTCGCTCACTCGGCCAATAAAATAAGCGACATGACTTCTTCACGTTCCCGCCAAAACTCTTTATTGTCTTTCATTGCGAGGCTAGATAGATACTTGACATGTTTAAAACAAAGTTCTGTTTCAGGTTCCTAAAATATGAAGGCTGTGGAAAATCCACGCTATTTTTTCTAGTTGAGGCAACATACGTGGTAGGGTTCATAATTGTCCGAGGAGTGCTTGGCTCATACATAGCGTACAAAATAGTCCAATCCGATATGTTCGACATGGACGAAAAAATAATATCGGTGGTTTTCTTCTTTGTTTCACTAGCTCTGGTCTATCAAGTCCTGGGTTATGTGTTCTACAAATACAAGCCACTGGAAAAAATAGTGAGTATTTCACACTAGTTAGCGGCGGCGGACGCAGACGCCATTCAGGCATTTGACCATGTTTACATTTCGGTGTGGTCGAAGATGATAAGCGCGCTTGTTAGATGGCTCTCAAGCTGAGGCTGCTGGAACAAACCATTTGGTTCTAGGCCACACAAAATGGAATTATGTGCTGCGTTTTCGCACTGACAGTGCTCAGACTACTGAAAACAGCGGATCGCAGAATTCGCAGAACAAGGGTGAAAGGTGAGAGGGAAATCCTTATCCTAACTAATGTTATAATTCAGAGGCATATAGGCGCAGTCAATTATCAATTATTATCAGGACCAATAAAGCTTCGAGGTATAAAAATGAATCTCGAGAAAAAAATAACTTCGCTTGCGCGATTCAGAACTCCCTAAGTACATTACAACTGTCAGTCCATACAAAACGTCAAAAAATACACAAAAATGGATCAACGTCATTTAGCGAACTATAGGAAGTACTTTGCCTTTCTCTGTATGGTTGTTTGTCGCGTTATCAAGATTTGGATAAGGAATTACTGCATATCACAATGACGAACATAGGATAGTTTTTTTTATGTCCACGCGAACGAAGGCGCGGGTAACAACTAGTAATATATATTTATTTTTCATTTGTAAGAGGACGAGCGGTCCGCGTGAATCATGTTTGCGGGTTTGTATGCATCTATATTATAATACTTAATAACCACACTAAGGAAATATACGACTAATGTATTATTACCTTGCCTGATACGACTAAGTCTATATTCCTCTGAATTATAATATTAATAAGGATGTTCCCTATAGATTCCGAAACGGCTGGACCGATGCTGATGAAATTTTTAGGGAATCTTCAGATTGGCCCACCCTGTAAAGTTTGATACCCTTGCGAAGTAGGGGCGGGTCGCTAGTCAAATATGAAGCCAGTTATAACAACCGTTTTGGGTGGTACTTAACTATTATGGGCAAGTGAGGTGAGCGACTTACTCGTCTCGTTTTTCAGTACAAAACAAAAAAAAACATAAGTACGAAAGCCATCATAACTCGGGGGTTGGTGGGTTCAAATCACATGCCATAAGGAATGGGTTCGAAACCCTATAATAAGCCCCAGCTGGAAATTCTATCGTCAAAAATGTAACTGTATTCTGGCAGCTTCACTTAGGAGCCAGTTCCCATACCAGGCAGAGTTCACCATCTTCGACTACACCGTCACCTTAAACATCATGTGAGCTATAGTTAAACCTGTCAGTTATAAAAACATGTTTATTTGTTTCTTGCATAAGAATTGGCGTTTCTTCATTAGACAACACGACACGACACGACACCGATAACGACATCAGTGGACACAATTCTATGATATTGTACTGCTTGCTGTCTTAATAGTCCGGCCAGGCACCTACATGTCGTTGTTGGCATCGGCATTAAAATTTGTCGTCGCCGCAAGTCTCCCACTGTGCTCCCACTAGTTTCGTGCCGGTATCCCATGTTGTGTACACAAGCAGGCTTCGATATGGGCGTGCGAGTGGCGTGATCCGCCCGCGGCTCCTCTATGTCTTTCTCTCTTACTCGCCATGTCGTCTCGTACCGGTGTCAGTCAAAAGAAGAATGTAGCTGCGGATGTCGTGTCTTCTAATGAAGAAACGCCCTATATCACCATCACAATGACATGTCATTACAAATTATTATTTTTTCATTGCAGTCAAACTTCCTTGATGAGATGGGAATCATATTACAATACTAATCCAATCCATTCTGTAAGTTTTTAATAAAAACCTTTGCAAAGCAACCTTGCATTGTTTTTGAAAAATTAAGTAATGCCATAATAAAACGTGGTAAAGGCGGTGAGGTGAGGCAGGTTCGAACCTGGGTGGGGGCCCGTACCAATGAGTTTTTAGGAACTTTACGTGTATATAATATATATCACAATACACCCCATGCGGGACGTCAGTGCAGGACTCATCGCCCCCATCTCGAATAAGAATAAGAATATATATCACTGGCTTTACGGTGAAGGAAAACATCGTAAGGAAACATGCATATTTCCCGAGCAGAAATTCGATGGAGTATGTGAATCCGTACAATATGTACACTTTTTGTCAACTATCTAAGAGGTTTTTGGTGTACAGGGCTCACTAGCGCTTGTCAAACATTGTGTGAACATGAACAAGCTATCAGAAATGGTGCCAGACTCGTGTCTCCCCCGCTTGCCCCGCTTGGGGAGACATCAGGATTTATTAATCCTGGCGTCTCGTCTCCCCCAGTCCGGGGAGATATCAGAACTAAATTGTTGGTTGAATTGAACACATGACTGAAGCCTTGTTTGGACTATACAATTCTTTTAGTGAGTAGTCAGTGACATTGATTCTGTTGTAACTTCTAAACTAAATTCAATTTGATAGCTCAAAAATCATTTCCAAAATTATTAAAATTAAAAGAGACATTGATGACTTTGGACCTGTCAGATTGGTGAACAGTACAACAGAATCAACATCATTAGCCAGCCATAACTTGTTACGGGTTTGTGGTTCAACTACTTTGTCCAACCAGTTGGAGTATGGGCCTTCAATTCAAATTCCAATTAGTTTAGTAGCAATTGATTCTGTTGTTTGATTTTCTTTTGACAGGTATAAAATTGTTGCCAACTTTGTCTTACATATCTAAATGAATTGAGATGCAAATCATTGTAGTCCTGTTACATTGGTTTAACATAGAGAAATTTTAATAAGGTAAAAATTTGACAGTTTGTAAACACAACTTTAGTCATGATTTGTCCGATGAATAATATGCACTCTCAATCTCTTTTATGATAACCACCTCTTCTGTGGTTCCTTCTGTCTCGCCAGCTGTTGGGCTGCCCATTCCTATTGCCTTGGTGGTGTGCCTCTCTTGGTCTGAAGTCATCTCTGGAATGAGGCTTCTCGTTCCCCCTGTATGGATGATGTCTGTGTGACCAGTTACCTTGTAAACTAGCTACAACTAGCTTGTCAAGATGGTCTTGATTTTGCCGCAACGCATGTACACTCATCAAATCCTGTCCTGACAAATGTTTGGTCATATCTGAGAACTGCTCCGCTACTTTGGGCTGGGAACTGAAGTTCAGCAGAGGCTCTGATCCGTAGTAACGGATGGGTGGCGGTAGCATCGGTAAGCGGCCTCGGCATTGCAGAATCAGGGTCTTATTGAACAAGGCGGTCCCTCGGAATAAATTTATAGCGTAAGGAACCGAAATTTCGTGGCAGAATGTTATGAATGCGAACGTTTTCTGGCGTCCCTCACGTTCTCTCGGTATTCTGACTTTTTCCAGTGGTCCAGCCTGCGTATAGGTAAAATTATACTTCAGTATGGTAGGCATTAGCACATGAAATCTTAAGGAAGTGATCAGGTTACCTGTAAAAACAACTCGTAAAGAATTTCTTCTGTAACTTGCTCAGATAAATTGCCACACCAAAGCGTGCAGTTGTTGTCTTCTGTCATGTTTGTAATTTTGGTTTTTATTACTTCAGAGCATTACAAAGTTTTGTTTTATTTATTTATTTAATATTCGGTTTTTATAGAAAGTACTCTTTGTATATATTTTTGCACTATTTGTATTTTCTTCGAATTCGAATCGGAAGACAATAACAAGGAATATTTTTACTCGGGGAGGACAATAATGTACGTCAACCCGATAATTGACGACCCAATATTATACAGCAGATAATGTACGTCACGACCCAATATTATACAGCATCAGACTGTGCATTATCGGGTCGTTAAATATCATGCCGTACATTATCGGCATGATATTGACTCTTCCACACGATGTCAGGTCAGGCCACGTAGCGAGGCTTTATAGTGTCTATACATGGCCTGACCTGACATCGTGTGAAAGTAAAAACGTAAAAACATTTTTATCCATTAAATGTTCGTGAAAGTGTACGAGTGTTGGTGAATAGTATAATATCGTGAAACGTGACTTTTCGTGTTGTATCCAAAACTCCATAGAAGCTTCTAGTAAAGTCTCTACCACTTTACAGAGGTAAAAAAAAAAAAATAGGGGAAAAAAATACGGAAGACAAGGCGGTATGGCCTTAATGGCTTTAGCCTGTCCAGAAATGGGCGAATAAACAAAAAAAAAAAAACATTTTCATTATTGTTTCCCTTCAATTTTGTGGCTTTTCTTCAAATTATTCAATATAGTTACTTGCTACGCAAATTCTACAAAATGCAGGAATCTGTATGTATCAAGGCCTGAAATACTTGATGAGATTAAATAACTCCCTGTTACTACGTAAATTTTTGGACTGCTTTAAGGTTAAGCTTCGTGGAGCACCATGGAAGACCATAATAAATTCCAGCAGATGCAAGATGAAATGTCTAGGTAAGAGGCAGAAGAAATAAATCGAACGTATTTGAGTTCGCATACTATGCTACTTCTATTACACTTACCAGTGTACCATAACTTGCGGAACCTAGATCTTGCTGGGCATATAGAATATCACGACTCCCAACTGATTTGGCTCATATTCAAACCTAAAAATTGTATTCAAATTAACTCCTTGCCTACAAAACTTCATGAAGATCGGATCAACGGTTCGCAATTACACACAGCAGTTCTCACCAGTTCTCGTCAGACAAAATAATGAACATATACAATGCAGACTTGTTCATTTATGGACTTGGTATAGCAAGCAGACAGCGGACGGGGCGCTGTGACACACAAATGTATGGCCCTTTGTGGAACAAAATACAACAAGTGCCTGCCGGTGTTCCGTAGAGTGTCAAAAATTTGCTATTATCAATTCCCTTAGACTCAGACCTTCATTTTTCTCAAGTTAACTACACTACTCTACAGCAACCACCAGAGAGTGCTATCTGCATCAGCCTTTAAATATCCTACTGCTGGGATATCAGCCATGTGCCTCAGTGCAGAACAAATTACCACTATCTCTAATAAGAATGGTGAGTGTAATCATACACACAGTAGACAGACAGCTGCTACTGGCGTCTTGAGAGTTGTTTGACGTATTTCGGACCACAGCCGGAAATAATTAGATGACTGAATATATTTCTTTTATAAAAAAAAGGCCAAAGTTATAATATTTCGGTCCCGTAGTGTATGTTCAGTTTTTTTAAGGGCAGGTTAGGTTATTATTATTGCACACTGAATGGTCGGAAATTGGTAATGATAATAAAATATAAATAATTTATCAGTGGACTTTTTTTACACATAGCGTCATCTAGCCCCAACCTAAGCAAGCTCGTACTATGGGAAAAATACTTACATAGATACATACAGACAAAGAACAAATCTCTATGTTCATCACACAAATGTTTGTCCTGGGTGGGAATCGAACCCACAACCTACAGTTCAGAGAGTGCAAATCCTCCCACTGAGCCACGAGCCTAGTCAAATCAAGTCAATTGTTGGTCGCTTGGTTGACATAATTGTGTGATGCGTCATTCATGTGCGACCATGTTAACTGATGTTCTAGACTTATACTTTTTTTAATGTAAACAATATCATTTCAGGTTCGAAGCGGAGATTTCCGGCACGGAAGCGGGCGGGCTGCTGCGGCCGGTGATCGGGGCGGGCACGTACGGCGCCGTGCAGCAGCGGCTCGAGCAAGCTCCCATGCAGTTCCAATTACAGCAGCAGGCGATGACCACAATGATGTATCCCGCGTTGCCGCCCCCGCCGCCCCCGCCCGCGGGCATCATGGTGCCTGCACAGGTATGTATGGGCGATTTTATAGATTTTTTTCCCGGTAACAAAATAGACAAAAAAAAATGTTGAACGTTTTCATTAATTTTTTCGAGAAAAATAATGTTTTTTGAGACAAACAGATTGTTTAGGCTTCGACTTTGTAACTATTTAAAAGGCCGACCCCAATAGATTGCAAAAAAATTAAGATATGCACCTTTCTTTTTTTTTTTTTTTCACACTGCCGAGTTTTATTGGCTTCGCATTTTTTTCCATTTAACCCCTTTAGAGTTGGAATTTCGCAAAATCCGTTCTCATTGTTCACCTAGGCTAGGCCGTAGGCTGTTTTAGGAGTATTGCGTTCAAATGTCACGTATATATCAAGAGTGGTTTGGTCTGTGCGTTGACTCCTAGAAAAGGGCTTGTCAAAATGTCAAATCCATTGTAAAACCAAAATATAAAGAGTTTATTTTGGTATAAGGGCCTTTGTTCACTGGACGTCTTCAGGGTGTGGATGATAATAATAATAAGCCTGATATCGTGGTAGTCGAACGGTCCCAACGCCGGACAGTGCTCGTCGACATCACTGTTCCGCATGACGAACCTCATGAAAGCCGATAAGGACAAACTCAGCAAATACCTTAGCTTGGCTCACGAGGCTACCGCCATGTGGGATGTTAACTCGACGATCATGGTCCCGATAGTCCTGAACGGCCTTATAGCGAAGATCCTCTAACAACATCTCAAGAGGCTCTAGCTAGACGGTTGGGTGAAGGGCCAGATGCAGAGGACAGTCATCGTAGCCACGGCGCGCACTGTCAGGAGGTTCCTCACTCTGCAGCCCTGAGCACCGGTAGCTTGGGCCCTGCCTTGCTGCCGGTGGGATTCTATGTTTAGATTTTTTTATATTTATTTTGTAAAAAACCTAAATTTAAGACTCAAAATAATAATTTAATAATAATAATAAATCATTTATTTCCAAAATCATAAATATTTATTACAAATTTATTTATATCTATTACAGCTTATTATCAATTCTAAGCAGATGTGTCGCTCTCTCTGTGGTCGGTACTTCATGACTGAAGATCGTGATCATTAGGACTTCTTTGCTGTACTGAAGTGGACGGCTTGTCTCCAGCGGTTTCTGTTGGCAGCCATCTGCACCACATCGTAAAACTCCATTTTCCCCTCTCGGAGCTGGTCAGTCCATCTAGTTGAAGATCTACCGCGCGATTTCTTCCCCTGCACGTTTCCCACGACCAGCTTTTCCAGGCTTTCGTCGCCGCGCCTCGCTATATGGCCGAAATAGGAGAGTATACGGCGGTGACAAATCGTAGAAAGCCTGTCTTTCAGATGTGTCTAACGGGCCCCGAACTAGGTAAAGCCTGTCTCTTGGACGCCCTGAAGCAAGTTTGTAGCATCTGTTGAATCGCTGAATAGATGATGTTGATGATGATATGTTTGAGACAGAGAGGCCGAACTTATCCTTCAGGTCAACTCGACAGGTGCAGCGTCTCCGCAACTCGGACCCGTCTCAAGGGGCTCCGCTCCTGCACGAGTTCCCGCAGCCGATGCCGTTCCTCCGGCCCGGGCTGCCGGGCCCGCAGCTCATCCCGCCGCCGCCGGCGCCGCCCAAGCCCCAGCCTGTAGTGCTGTCCGCAGCACCTAAGCTATATAAGAAGCCCGACGACGAACAAAAGAGGGAGAAGAAAGAAAGCAAAAAGAGGGTATGTTGAGTTTAAACAGCATGTAACGTAGAAGGATTTTGGCGCTTTCGATATTTGAATTTGTATAGCTGTCGCTCTGATTCTCGTGCGTGTTATAGAGAGAGTTTTTTTTTTGTGAAAAGCGTTTTGGAGGTAGTCTGTTATCACCTCGTAAATCTTAACAAAATCTTTCGTTTTTGGTGTCAATGGCTTGGATAAACCATAATCTACGCCGCTACGTTTTGATTTTAAAAAAAAAAAGTTTATGGTATTCTAACAACAGCAACTTTACTTCATCGTAATTACGCCTCAAAAAAAATTGTCACTTTAAGTGCCTATAACAACGAAGACATTGCGAAATTAAAAAAAAAATATATACAAGGATAGTTTTTCACGCTGTAGATAGCATATAAAAAAAATTATCGAAATCGGATAACGTTTAGGGGTGGGTATCAGAATATTACTATACTTTTTGTATGGACGAAACGGCGGTATACTCTATTCTTAGGGGATATAACAATATCCAAGTAAATGTTCAAATAAAATTCTAAAAAGAGTACATACTCATATGAACTTTTAGGAGCACTACAATGTTTTTATTTTTTATTCATCACAAATATATTTTCTATTACCGACTGCAAATTGTAGCCTATGTCATCCGGACGTAAAGGGGAATCCAACGACACCCCACTCATCAAAATCGGTCTAGCCGTTAAGGCTACAGGAGGTACTATAGGAACAAAAACAATACCCTCCTTGTGTGTTATGTTTTGTTACGACTTTCAGGTTTGTCTCGTAAAAGTCGTAATATTTATGTGTACAATGAGCATCTTTTGTAACATCATTCCAATGCTTGTAATAGCTTATTAATTAATAGATTATATAATATAATAAATAAATATATATATATATATATATATATAGATATTTATAGATAATAGATTATATTATACAATGTCGCCCATCGACAAGTGACCGCCCGAAAAGTGCTTATAGTACTCATCATTATGAACAACTTTTACTATGGGACCACCTCTGAAATCGAGGGAAAAAACTGCTGTTCCATAGAAAAAATTCAATGACACTCTACGAAATGTATCGGATCAGTAAAAGCCGAAAATACAAAAAAAGTAATAAGTAAACGTCGTATTTGGAATAGAAGCGCGAGCAGCCGCCGCCGGCGCCGGCGCCCGAGCCGGCGCGCGAGCCCTCGCCCCCGCCCGCCGCGCCTCCCGCCCCCGCCCCCGCCTCCGCCCCCGCCGCGGACCCGCCCAAACCCAAGAAGGAGAGGAAAAATAGAAAGGTAAATTTAAAATAGAAAGACATTGACTACATTCTTTTTCAGAAAACAAGGAGTGATACAATGGTTAAAATCGAATCGGTATTTGCGACTACGAGTTCTATACTTATGGAAACGAATATTCGATATATTATCGAATTATGATGAATTAGCGAGTATGATTACTTGATAAATTAGTAGAATCATCCACTAATTGTGTGAAGATTAATGTAAGACTGATATAAAACATGTTTGTTGTAATGTTTACCGATTTCAAAAAAGAGGAAGAGATTTTCAACAGAAATATTTTTGCACGAAAATCAATCAAACTATAACAATCGCTTTGAACCGGAAGGTGTGATATTGCGAAGAAGAGTTACGTTCTACGGATACGTACACGCACGATTCTATCTGAAAAATAGTAAAGATTGCCGGTTTTCGTACTGAAAGCAACAGACGTCATCCGTCAATACAGAGATTTACCAAAATATACATTGACGGGCTTGCGATAAAATTCATGAAAGAAATATGTATCTAAGTTTATAGTTTTTTTTTCGCGTTTGCTTCCTGAGTCACTACCAGTATTACTACTGGTAGTTTAAAATTTTTCTCTCCATTTTTACCAGTATTACTACTGGTAGTAATACTGGTAAAAATGGAGAGAAAAATTTTAAAATACAGTTATGAAATTAACGAAATTAATTAATTATTTTATTCTACCTATAAACAAGTATCTAAATACTTACTTAAAAATACATATGTAACAATTTTATTTAAATCCTATGTAGTGATGACATTGCTAATTGGCCTTGCAACAATTTTTCGCCTTTTGAAAATTCAATATTGCTTATTTATGTAATTGAACAAGTGAGCGAAGCGAACGAAGTCTCTGCATCAACTGGCTAAATTTGCTTTCATCTGTCCGTATGTTGGTACTCGCGTACAGGTTGTGTTTTTCAACTAATCTTGACGAAACTTGTGTTTTTTTTTCTTGTCTGCTATTTTTAATTGGTGGGGTATTTGAAATACCGGGCGCGGCAGTAAACTGCACCCCTCATTGAAGAAAAGCGATGTTTCCCCCAAAAAGGGTTCCCAAGAAAAGTTTTCTGCGGCGCCATTTACCGGCCGATTTTGAAAACATTTGGTACTCAATTCTAAACAAGATTTTCGAATATTAGCAAATTCGGTCAAGAGGTTTAGATGTGTTTCCCACCTTTCCCCGGTAGGTGGTGCGCACGGCGGGCGGGCAGGTGTGGGAGGACGTGACCTTGCTGGACTGGCAGGACGACGACTTCCGCATGTTCTGCGGGGACCTCGGAAATGACGTCACCGATGAACTACTCGTAAGCTGCGTTTTTTATCTTCTGATCTTTTTTTTTCTATACTTTATGAACCTTGATTGTCGTAAAAACTACTAAACTATCGAAACTTTCCACTAATCATAAATGGCAACATCTTGTTGCGAGTTATATTTTTATTGTTGTACTAGCTGATGCCGGCGACGCTCGGCCTTCAGCCTCGCTAAACTCTTCATAAAAACCTTGTCCTCACAATTACTAACACAACAAAAATAAATCCAAATTTGTCCAGCCTTTCTCAAGTTATAGCGTGACCAGGAAGGTTCATTTTTATTGACCGAGCGAAGCGAAGGTCTCAGAGTTTACTGGGACAAATCGGCATTTGTATGTATGTTTGTATGTTTGTGTGTATATTTGTCCGATGATAACTTGCGAACCGTTGATCCGATCTTCATGAAATTTTGTAGGCAAGTTGTTCATTTCAATACAATTTTTAAGTTCGAATATGAGCTGAATCGGTCCAGGGGTTGTGAAGATATAGGGGTCGCGAGGTCTCAGTTCGGCGCGATCTACTAGTATATATAGATTTGAGGTATTATCATAGTTTTGTACTATTTTTATTTGGTAGTACCATTATTTCATCATGTCCGGCTACGGCATCGGAGGCACAGCCTAATTAAAATAAAGATGTTTGTCTGGAATTCTGAGAAATAAAGTACGCTTTTGTCGAGCGAATTATGGAATATTTGGAGTTCAGATTATTTACTTACATCAAATGCTCGTAATTACGGGAACGGAACCGATTTGCGTTCTCCCTCGCTTCACTGAGTTGAGGCTATTTTTTATTTTTATTTTAGTTGGACAACCACACAGCCTTCATACAAATAAATTTAAACACTAGGATAATAAGAACACCTAGGCCAACGGAGGATATCGCTTATAGAACAAACATAGTGCGCAAAACTACCTAATTTAACTTTACAAAAAAAAAAAAAAACAATATGAAGGCGAGTGCCTGATTAAACAGAATTTAAGATAACATTTAAAGGAATAACAGTGGTGATTGAGTCCATGGTAATTATAAAACATGATGGTATTGATGACTATTTCCCTACGTTTTGTTAAACTACCTTTTGACTGTTCAATTTCAGACGCGAACATTCAGCAAGTACACATCGTTCCAACGAGCCAAAGTGGTCAGAGATAAGCGCACCAACAAGAGCAAGGGCTTCGGGTTCGTCAGCTTCAAGGACCCCGGAGACTTCATAAAGGCCATGAAAGAAATGGACGGTTAGTATTCATAAAAAAACAACATAGACTCTGGTTGGTCGGTAATCGGGATACAAGTCGTTCCAAATCTAGATACTCGTTGTTCCGGATGTAGATACGCTAAGGTCCAGATCAGTTTTAATTCTATACACTATACTTTTTAATCAGCTAGGGAGCGGTTGTTAAGATGTTGTATGCAAGGTAATGAACAACTTTTGTATTACGACTTTTGAAAATTCGCAAAAAAAAACTTTCCATACAAAATGTACGTGGACCTTGCAATAAATGTATGGAACGGCTGATTTATCAAAAGTCGTAGAAAAAAGTATTGTTCGTTATCGTGTATACTACATCTGCACAACCGCTCCCGAGCCGATTAAAAAGCACTATGTATATACGTCCCGTCACGGTTTAATAGCGCTCGGCATAAGTGGAGGAGTGCTCTGCGCAAGTGTAAATTCGTACACAGACCTAAAAATTGACATCTGCGCATTAAAGGTCAGCGCTATTAAACCGTGCCGGTACCTGTACACGCACTACTTTCCAATTTTATTAGACGTCCCAGACATACATGATGTTCCATATCTAGGTACAAACCGTTCCAGAAATAGATACATGCTGTTAAAGCGAGCCAATAGGTGATCTGGAAAGTGCTACCTTCGATCCGCCCTCTGATTATGTAACAGCAAGTTACATAACCGGTCGTCAGAGGTCGGCCATTTTTGACTATTTTTGGCCATTGGACGCGATTTCCGATTTCGTTACATTATTGACTTAAAGTTGTTTACATGAGATGAAAATCAGAATGTGTACAATCACTCCCTTTCGGCTTAGCATGTCGCACAGGGACCCCATTCCTGTGCGCTCGAGATTATCTCGGTCACTGTCTCTCTAATTTAGAATTTAATGGGAGTGAGAGTGACCGAGATAAAATGTCATTTCTCCGAATAGGGGCCCAGATTATCCTCTAAAGATCTCACATAATGAGATCGTTGTTCCAACAAAAACGCGTCAAAGTTAGAAGAAACCGCGGGTTGTGGTTGAGTTTTGATATGTGTTTTTTGACCGATACGTGGTGAGCTTCGATCGTCCTGATCCGGAATCTACGTATAGGGAGCAATCTGTGGCATATCAGGTCTTATCTCAGTTACTTTTTTCAGGTCGTTATGTCGGCAGTCGTCCGATAAAGCTGCGCAAGAGTTCGTGGAAAGCCCGTTCGTTAGACGTTGTGAGAAAGAAAGAGAAGGAAAAGGCTGCTCTGCTCTCTCTCCTTATGACTGGCAAATAGATGGAGTTTAGACACAATGCTATAAAAAATTAGATACATCATAAATCTAGCTCTGGAACGTCCAGATTTTTTGTATTTGTGTGCCACGTAGTAGTGCTTTTCCTCAAACTAATACTGGGTGTTTGGTTCGACAACGAACATGTTCTAGTATAGCATTGTATCATCATTATGGAAAACTTTTACTGTGGGGCCAATCCTGAAATCGCAGAAAAAAATATGCTGTTTTATATAAAAAATATCGTTCACATTAGACGAAATGAACAGCTGTTTTTTCCCCGATTTCAGGTTTGGTCCCATAGTTGATGCTTGTTCATAATTATGAGTACTATAATATAATTATACACATATCACACTAGATAACGCATTACGAGCTCGTTGTACCGAAAAAAAAGTCGCAGAAGTTAGAGAAAAACGCAGGTTGAGGGGACTGCGACCAAGCGTTTACTTAAGCTACTTAAGTTACGTCTACTCGCGCCTAGCAATGAACCGATCAGAGTAAATTTTAGGTATAGGCATAGAAAAATTATACGAGAAGGATGACAATCTCATACAAAAAAGTGTACCCCAAAAAAAACAGCGTAACACTTAAAATGGCTTTAGACAGCGAATGATCAAACCGCTATAAAACCCGACGAAAATATAATTAATATAGAAACATAGTATTGTTTTATGCCCGCTATTTATGTTTCAGTTCAAATTAGATTGCAGTATACGACGAATTAAATATGTTTTCAACAATAATGTTTTCAACGCCGCCATAAAATATATAATTAATAATTTTATTGATATTATTAATGCAAAAATATTTCTAACAAGTCGGTTTTTTTTTCCGTACGGGTTAGAGTGAGTTTATATTTTAAGTCAAGCAGAAAGCTAGCGACATCTTACGTCCTTATCAGTTACTACAATCGGGCTACGCATCTTTCAATGGCCATTCGCACTCTAGATAATTTCTCTATGGTATAGGTGTATTTAGACCAATGAGTGGTGCGTTTCGATCGTCCCGAGTGCAGAATCCAGTTTTATCTGTGTAATCCAACATGTCGGTCGTTTAACCAAACAACCAATTAGTATCTGTCTTATATTCAACAAAAAAACTCTGTATGATACCATTTATAAGTATTTTATTAAATTTTTTTTTTTAACAAGGGGATTTGATGTTTTACTGTCTCCGTTATAAAATAATTTGATGACCGTAAGCTCGTAACAGTAGCGTATTATTTTAATTATTTTAATGTATCTAGCTGTTAATTAATTAGATAATTATGTGAATAGATAAATAAACTTACATTATGGTATTTGGTATATTATTCGTGTATACATACTTACGTTCCTGTGGGATAGTGGGTGAAACCGCAGGCTCTTCTAGTATTAAATAAAACGAGATTTTCATATAAAAGTTACTGTATTGGTAGGATAATCTTTGGCTTACAACTACTTAACTGTAGGAATATCTCTCCATCGCTATTTGTAGGGTACAAAGGTAAGAACGCGCTTACGTAATACGCGCTGTCTCGCTCGCACAATAAACATTTATACTTAGATAAAAGTTACTAAGGGTGACATTCAAAATTGTTTTGGAAATGGCGGAACAGAATCGACACCATTCTCTTTACTATTTAGTTAACCCCCGAATACTGAAACGTTCGTTAACTTTGACAACAGATTAATTCTAATACAGCCTTTGTCTGGCACAAAGCAAATGACAAAGGCAGCAATAGACTTAATCTGTCGTCAAAGTTAACAAACATTTCAGTATTCGGGGGTAATTCTATTGCTGTCTTTGTCATTTGCTTAGTGCCAGACAAAAGCAGTATTAGAATTAATCTGTCGTCAAAGTTTACAAACGTTACAGAATCCCGGGGTTAGTACAATGGACTACTGAAATTGTTGACTGAGACTTCTTTTGATTGTGAACTTGACACTGGCTAAGTACGCGATGTGTAAAGCCGAATTATAAACACTGTCAAACTCATAACTCTACTTTTTCGTAATCGGGTAAAAAGAAAGTAGAGCACAGAAGAGCCAATACAAAAGACTGAGCATTTTGTAACAAAATTGTTGTCTAATAAATCATGAGGATATTTTTTAGAAACCGTAGCTCATTAGCGTTTTATTATAAATTTATTATGATCCACGCCACAGTATAAAAACTGGATATAGAAGAAAGAAAATAGAGTTATGAGCTTTTTTATGGTTGACAAGCTAGGTGTTTGACCACAACTTACCAGATGTAAAGTGACAGTGTGGTCGAAGATGGTAAACATCTAGTCTGGTATGCCAGTTTGTGAGTTACATGAAATAATAAAAAAAAATGAAGTTTTCGGCGATATGCATTAGACCACAGACCACAACTACAATGTATGCTGCACCAAAGGCTTCTCTACTATAGCGTTTGGGCCACAAAGTATTGTTTGCTCACGTCACTTAGGACCGCCTTGCGTCACATCGGCCATTTTTGTATCCCGGCCAAGCTAGTACGTTAGCTGTCAAAAACGGTCAAATGTTTTTGAAGAGTTAGGAAATCACTAGTGAAAGGGGTGGAGTTGACGCCATATTGTGTATTCAAAGGGCCGCAAATGACGTGACTTGTAACTCTCTTTTTTTTCTTTCGTCATTGGCTGCACCTAATTCAAGGTGTTATTATAAATGGCATTGATTCCGTGTCCGGCTCGCATCTGCCGGAGCCGGACGAGCGGCCTCGGGCGCTTGGGCGGCGTGTCCGTGGTGGCCGCGGCCGCGTACTGCGCGTCCAGGCAGCAGCGCTCGTCGCCCTCGGCCAGCCCGGACGTGTGCGGGCAGAACGGCGCCGTGAAGTCTTCTATGCAGTAGGCTCCGGACGCGCTGCAGACAACAATTTTTGGTTCTATAGGGGTGCATTTAATGCGTATAGCGTGGTACTCGCTCACGGATCACACTAGATACCGCATTACGAGATTCGTTGTTCCTACAAAAAGTCACGTCAGTTTAAGGCGCGGGGAGTGCGGCCGAGCGTTCTCATTGGCTATCTCAAGGTTACGGCTACTCGCGACTCTGATCTACCAATCAGAGTCATTTTTTATAAGTGTATTTAGACTGATGCGTGGTGCGCTTCGAGCGTCCTGAAAGCAGAATCTAGTGTGTGATCTGAGTACTCGCTGTATCGTTTCCACTATAAAATAGAAAATATATAAAAATAACAGATAAGAAATTAAAACAATGTCAAGTTGATTTTAGAATACCATAGCCTATATTTTATAACAAGTTTCTTGTTTATTTATTTTTTATTTGGCTAAGGAAAAGGCAATAAAGACAAAACAAATATTTTTTCCTTCTCCGTCGCCAAAAGAAAAAGATAATAACGAAAATTGTTATGAAACATTGGCAAAGGTATTCTAAATTCAATGATTAGACATTTTTTTTAAATTTCTACTCCCTTATTTTTATATTGAAAAATGTTGATATAGTGCGAACGAGACAGCGAGAACCAGGGTATTGCGTATTTTACTCTAGTCTAGCACAAAATAAGGGTGTCTACACATGGCCCGACCTGACATCGTGTGAAAGGGACAGCTAGATTTGAATTTCACGGGAGCAAAAGAAACATACTATTAAGGTTATAGCTTCTCCCTTTCGCTCCCCCAGAAACTTATATATAGCCATCTCATACAAACGACGTCAGGTCAGGCCATGCAGCGAGGTGCGTTTTCAATCTCATGTTCTGTAAGGTAGGCCTTGATTTGTATGGCCTTCGTCGCATATGTTAGATTCCCAGAGATAAAACAAAGCTTATTCATTTTAAATGACAGCGCAAAGCAAACGAATCTCTTTTTACAAGCTTTTATTTTTTTGCAGTGTTTGTATGTATGTATGTTGGGGGTCAAATCTTGCAGCTCAATTTTAGACCAGTTGTTCAGTTGGGTTGAAATTTTGCATGCCTGTCAAGTTACGAAAGTAACTGTGTTACTGTATATTACGAAAGCGAGCTGATCTGGTGATGGACGCGGAAGGTGGAAAACGGGATTCGAACGGTAACTAACAGTAGATTAATGGAGTTTGTACTAATTTTGATCAGCTTACAGTACCAGTAAACGATTTTGTAAAAGCTTGCCTGGAAAAATATATTTTTCCACAATAAATTATTCTTAAATACTTATTGCCTACGTCACAGGTAGTAGGATAAGACAAAATATAATATATAAATAAATAAATATAAATATCTGGGACATTTTTGCACACACGGTCATCTGACCCCAAACTAAGCAAAGCTTGTAATATGGCTGCCAGAGACTGATACCGTACATATATATTTTTAAATACATATTATATAGATACTAACACCCAGACATAGAACAAACACAAATGTTCATCACATGAATGTTTGTCCTAGATGGGAATCGAACCCACGCCCCCAAACACAGAAGGTAGGTTCACTACCAACTGAGCCACTGGGCACTGGCATATGAACTGTAGCAATATAATATCGGGTTCTTTTTGGCGGGAACGTGAAGAAATCATGTCGCGTCATTTTATTATTTTCCAAAACATGTGTTATTTCGAGTGTTAATGTGTAAAAACGGTGAATTTTTACCCGTTAAGTGTTCGTAAATATGCACGAGTGTTGGTGAATGGTATAATGTCGTGAAACGTGAATTTTTGTGTTGTTTCCAAAACTCCTTAGAAGGCTCTAGTAAAGTTTTCACCACTTTACTGGGGCATGACTTGGACTTGACCGTGACTTGCTGTGCTCGACTTTGACCGTGACTATGACTTGTTTGAAATGTAACAAAACTTGAGAATATGTATGTATACTTGACACTGGCAAATGCATTAGACGTGCGACGCCAAAATCCTCTCAGGAGGAAAGCGAAAAAAATATATTATAATATCGGGTTTGAAAAGACGCAATCGATATAAGCTTTCTGTCTGATAGTAATATATTAGTCACGTCATGGGCGCGGGTTGTCCGAGCGGCACGGGCAGCGCCGCGGCGCGCGCTGGTGTCGGCCGCACGGAGCAGCGCCGGCCGCAGGGCGCCGCCGGCCGCGACACGAACAGGCTCTCGGCTTGATAGCAAATCGACCAGATGTGGCTGCACAGGGCTTCGTCTGCAACACAACGAATCAATCACCGCATAATCTTGCACGTGGTTCCATGGACGGTAGTGACGGCTCATCATGATCATTTTGGCAATGACCACGAACATTAGGCGCTACAGGCGGTGAAAATTGGAAATCTCCTATTATAAAGCATTAGGTAACATATAAGAAAAATTTCGATGCCAAGCCAACCCTGATGATCATTATCATTCGAGAGGCTTCGGCTGGCTGCGGATATTGCTCCAAGTAAATATATACCTACTCTAATGATTTACATTACAACCATAGAAAATGAATTATTAGTCAATGCTGCTACGTACTAGGCGTGTCCTCGCAGTAGGGCTGGCTGCGGCCGCCGTTGAGGCAGAAGTCGGCGTGTCCGAGGCGCGCCGCGTCCCCGTAGCGGCCCGCGTTAGTGTGCAGCACGTGCACTGCGCGCGCGTCGCCCGGGTCCAGCCGGAGCGCGGGCGCGTTGCGGATCAGCGGCCGGGCGGGGTCCAGCCCTGGAAACGATCACTAACATTCTTTAAACCCGTGAATCGTATTATTACACAACGTTGAAAACTGTTCTGTATTCTCAGTTCTCTTGTTTCTACCTTTTTATTTAGCAGCTTTTCCCATCTTTTTAATAAAACGAACAACTGAATGATAGATAAACTACGGCGTAAACGTCTGAGTCTAGAACTCTAGAGGCAATAAATGGGCGGTAGGGGGGAGGAAGAGTCTTTTTAACGTAGATGAGCACTAAAAAAGTATCTTTGATAATACATCCTCTAAATAAAGGGGTTTAATAGGGAATTCATGTTCGTATTTGTTTCTTATTTGCGAGGACTTACGCCGACTCTTACCCCATTTGTGCTTGGCCCCGAGCACAAAGCCCGTGCAGCCGAAAGGCAAGCAACACCGCGTAAGAAATTACAGGCGTCCAGGTAGTCGAAAATAAAATAATTAGCGAGGATGCTGCAGATAAGCAACTCCTCTCCAACAAGGCGCAGATTGGCGTGCCCCAGTTTGGTAACATACCGATGATCCGGTTAAGTCTAAATGTGAGATAGTTGGCGAGGATGCCGCAGAGATGCGCCCCTAGCGAGTGTCCCACGCAGGTGAGGCGGTCGGGGCGCAGGCCGGCGCGGCGCAGCTGGCCCAGCGCCTCGGCGGCGCACCGCGCCACGGGGCGCAGGTTGTGCACGGCTGCCACGTAGCACGGCGGCTGGCATAGTGCACCCCAGTCCAACATGAACACGTTGTACCCGCCGCGGCGGAGGTATGCTGCCGAAACCTTTATTGTTAGTAATTTCCGAGTCTGCTCCAAAAAGTTTGATAGATATGACCGTAGCAAAATATGTTTACGTAGAAATTAAAGTTTCAAATGTACCAATGCTCCGCAAAATTGCCCGGTAGTTCATTCGACACCTAAATTAATACCATAGAAAAATATTATATTCCTGTATCTATGGTAATCCATATAAGAATTTCAATAATATTATAGTAATCAACACGCAACATCGCGACTTTGTCCACCGAAAAGCGGGTTTCACACAAAAGCAATTTGGGTTTGAAAGGCCAGGAATGCTGTTCTCTATACCTAAGCCGTCGTGAATACCCTTATATAACGCATCTTTATTTATTTATTTATTAGGTACACACAACAGATCACCGACGATACATTATATAATAATTTCATGGAAGTTCTATTCGAATCCGCGATCCAAACCGTGAGCACACAACATGGTTATAACAGCGATTACTTGTTAGATGTTAGACTAATTGCGTTACAAAATACATAAAAATTACCTATACGAGCCCCCCATCTATCGAAAGCATGCTGTAACCACGATTGCAGAACACCATACGTGAGCCCCACTATTCGTCCACCTACAAAACTACCTATACAGTCCTAAACGTCACAAAGAAGTAACATTTCTGCCACCCCGGGCGATGCCTCCGGTTACTTCGATGCATTTCCGGAGAAAGTCCAGTATCTTGACCATGCTAACATGCAAGCGACAAACTGCAACTCTCTATAAGTATAACTTAGTAGGCATTGTTTAGTAAGCACGTAGAATGAGCTACAGTTTGCGCTACGCTGGTCATGCACTTTGACGTCACATTTAAAAACAAAAAAAACCGAAAAGTTTTAGCTTTCATATTTTGAAAGGTTTTCATTAGCAAACCTCTTCTTTTTTATTTATTTTTTCTCTTCTTTTTCTTATTAAAAAATAAAAATTGTTTCATAAGTAATGAAAAAATGTTATGATCGGAATTAAGGTACTGCAAGGAGAGAAAGGGGCGGCATCGGGGTCATGAAGAATAGTTCCATTCTGCTTCACCATACAAAGTTGAATGTGTATCATCCCCTTGGGCCTTAGAGCAAAACTGACCTCCGGCCCACCCAGTTCGGGCCAGTACCGAGTTGCTCAATACCCTGGACTTAGGTCAACCAGAGGTTTTTTTCTTTTGAACAGCTTGTCCGATTTTAAAAGTCTTTCACCGATACAAAGTTACACTATTCCCAGGTGTCATAGTTATGCGAGTAAAACCGCGGAGAACAACTAATATTCGCCTTTCCATATACCGTAAGTAATTCCAGCACAGAACAATAACAATCGGGAGTCCCTTAAATGTTCCAATAAACAATATTCCTACCTTATTCTTCGTTTAGCTATGATTGGAAAAGGAAGCATCCAAAACCACCCATCCTTTCGAACTTTGACAACGATTATGGAGATTCATGTATTTCCTTAATGCACTTCTTACACCAAACGGTAGCTCGACACTGACCACGTCCAGCGCGACTAAATCATCAGTAGAATCGGTTATGGAACCTACCATCTTCCACAAAGTTCTTGGAAAATGTTAGTTCCTGATTTTGGCCAACTCTATAGATTATATGGTCGGTCCGTCATGTGCATTACAACATGCACTCCAATACTTTCACTTTCTGGAGAATTCTGCCATAGAAAACTTATGGAAAACAAGGTGACTTTCGTTGACATTTACCGCGTTGCATAACATGCAAATGAGTCGATTAATATTACCTAGCAGATGCAGACTACGTTTGGTTAGGTCGTGAATTGTAGTGATTTATGAGATGTGTTGTAAGTTCTGGTAAACTAAAAATTCCGAAATGGCAAAAGAGATTACTCAAAAATTTATGGACAAAAACCCAGAGTCGATTAAAAATATCTATTGGTGTAAGAGGGATATAAATTGATTATAATAACGATATTACTACTTATATGGCATGGTGGGCATTTTGTAGTGGTCGGCTGACTTGCTATCACCTCAAAACTGATGGAGAGCTTACCGTCCCGGAGAACGGTGATGGGCAGGGTGTCGTCTCCGCCCGCGTACCCGTGAATCAGCAGAATGCTCTCATGAGATGGTTCCCAGCCGCTCTGTCGCAGCCAGTCTTCGCTGAAGAGATCCACCTGTACAGTAGTTACAGTTAATATCACATAAATATCAAAAGTGCTATTTACGTATGACAATTGTAGTGACTTGGTTTTGTTGCCACTCAAATCCGGACACTTTAATGAAGTTAATGGTATTTTTGAGACGCCAAGCCATTTTTTGGATACCCAAGGACCCCAAGGACTAAGTGGATGCAAATAGCAGATTGTCGTTCAGTATCGCACTTTGTTCAGCAGTGGACATCTTCTGGGTGATGATGATGGTACCAAGGATCGGGCGTGCAGGAGACCGGAGTCGATCAATAGTCGACAATCAAATTTTCCGTCAATCGCTTTTAATACTATAGTAATCGCTTCAATCAGATTAGAAAACGATAAATGGGCTCCTTCAATGGCCATCATAATCACGTAAATATTGACAATGACCGTGGATACACTCGCCTTCCGCGTTCTTGGTAAAGACTTTTTATTGCAATTGCCAATGTTTTATAGCAATTTTCATGTTATTATTTCAGCGATGAAGATAAATCTCGAACAATAGATTAGAACAATAGATAGTTTTTATCCTTTACTTCAACACAATAGAAAATGTTAACACACAAATTGCTTACCATTGTTATTTTTTTTAAAAACTGCAATTTTTTTCCCACTCAGTGATTTTGTCACCTTCAATGTTTTTTTAAACTTTGGGATGTCCTGTGAGGAAAGCGGTTCCTCCTTTCCCTGTCATCGCCATTGACATCAGGTGGCCGGTACCACATCGGCTAGGAATGCGTCCGAGGTACCGCTACTCGTCCTGCCATCCTTACCTCATAAGTATTGCGTGCGCATACGCAACCCACTGCCGTACTGCCACTATTCCATTTTGGAGATGTAGGTATGTGGCCTTGTGCTATGACCTATAACTGTTTTTAAGGCCTCTATCCTAACTAGTATTATACATTCGAAAGTAACTCTGTCTACCTGTCTCTCTATCTGAGTGTTGGTCGTGTTATCACGGCACAGAACATAAATAGTAATCATCACGGCTGAACGGATCGAGCTACATTTTTGCACAGATATAGCTTAAGGGTCGGAGACGGACATAGGCTAGGTTTTTTTGTAGGTCCGCGCGAACGAAGTCGCGTGTAACAGCTAGTAATCTATACATTACCTGCTCTAATTTCATGCTAACGAGTTAGAGGTACATTCAAATTCAAAAAATTCAAAATCAAATTATTTATTGACATAAAAATGATTACACAAATAAATATAAATTTAGATATAAATTTCCTAGAAGCAAAACGGACAAGATATGACCCTATTAAATTTTTTTCTTTTACTTAATTAATAACACAGTCTGAACTAGGCTCATAATTATACGGCTAAACTAATTTAAGATCACACCTAACGACCCCTTGTAACTTTAATTAACTAAATAAATCTTTATAGTGTATCAAATAACATCTATCTCTGAAACCCTGCTGCCCACTGCATATATAGGTGTGCTCCAGGCCTCTACTGGGATACTGTTTCAGTTTGCTGTGAAAAAAACCGTATCCATTTATTTCCAAAAGAATGTGTGTGGTACTTAAAACAAAGACGACGATTACCTATGTCAGTAAAAATGTATCTAAAGGCGGAATTATACGGTTCATCCAAAGGGATTCACCTTTATTGAACAAATTAATTCTTTTAGTTACACGTTATATCCAAAGTGAATGTAAAGTGAAGCATTTTCCATTCATTTTCTCATAATGTCGCGTAAACAAGTCGATGATGACCGTTGAAAGTTGATGAAAGCGTCCGGGTGGTTCGTGACTTTCATCACAAAGGAACATCAATAATGACAGATGAAACGTCTTACTTAGACAGTTCATTTTCGATGCTTCATCAAAGTAAAAATGAACCGTCTAATCCCGCCTTTACAAAACAGAATTTGGATTTCACCAATAGATAGGAAACTTGGTGGTTTGTAATTTTTATGTACAATTTTGAATATTTTGTAAGCCAGAACGCATTTGTTGGTAGTTTAATAAAATATAAAGTAATATTTTCAATTAATCAAACCGACTGAATTACCGACTAACCTTAACACTGCTCTGTCACACTGTGACGTAGTATTTATATTCTCTTTGGGTGTGACGGTTAGGAAAAAAATGTCCTTACCTTTTTTTTTTTTTTTGCAATATTGCTCCACGGACACCGGGGTCCGTGCCATTTATAAATTTTTACAAATATTTTATCAACTAAAACGGAATATAAAAACTAAAGACTTTACAAAACGAATATACTACTAAAGAGCTAATTGCTATTATAGATTTGTTTTGTATTGTTGATTTGAAGTGTTTTATTGATTTGTATACTCCGAGCAAGTCCTTACCTTCATACTGTTTGTATAAATGTACAAAGTAGGTTTCTACCGAACAAAAGACTTCAACGCGCTCGACTTAAATACACAAAATATTATTTAAGCTATTAGGTACATTGTGTTTTAATAATGAGGGAGTAATTGCGTTTAGTCGAGTTCGTTACTCTGAGTTTCGATCACTTCCGGTGATCAATTTCAAGTAGTGTTACAAAGGGAACGCGCGCATGACCTCGCCTTGCCTAGCGCGCCGCGAGCGGTTTTCAAACGGTCGTTGTCTCAGAAAAATCAGATTCCCGTATTGTTGCCTGGGCGAAGCGAAGGTCTACAAGTTTACGGGACCAAATTTACGGAAGTTTTGTTCTTTATATCTTTTTATATTTTGTTTGTTTGTACTTGAGAAGCGTTAATCCGATCTTCATAAAATTTTGTAGGGAAGAAGTTCATTTTAATACAATTTTATAAATCGAATGTCACCAAAATCTGTCCAAGGGCTGTGAGGCTTTAGGGCTCGCAAGGGCTCAGTTCGGCGTAGCCTACTAAAATGTGAGCACCATATCAGTCCACATCATATCAGACAATATCATATCAGTTGCCCTATAAGGTACATTTATAACTTACTAATTTTATACCAAGTACTTAGCATAGTAATATAATAGGAAGTACTGTTAACTAACATGTCGTGTTGTGTTCCTTCCTCAATGTTGTGTGTTTACAGCATAATAAAATCACAGAAATGCTTTTAGAAAACCACCCATACGTACGGAAACTGAATGCTAATCTGAAGTGTCGCAACACCAAATAACAATGCAGATGGGTGAAATTAACGCTACAGGTCAACTACCTGCCTATTGTGTATTCAATGAAGTGTTACACCTCTATACAGGGTGGTTGCATTTTTTTTTGGACCAGTTTGAATTCTTCACTAAGATACCCGGTTGCTTTGTGAAGATTTCCCATTCGTCAACTAAAAATAAAAAATATTCTGGGTTAAAGGTATGCTAAGCCGAAAAGGGCTTATAGTACTCATCATTATGAACAACTTTTACTATGGGACCAACACTGAAATCGAGAAAAAAAATCTGTTCTGTTCTATAGAAAAATGTCAATGACACTCTCGACAGAATGTATGGAACAGAGGCTTCTTTTCTCTCGATTTCAGGGTTGGTCTCATAGTAAAGGTTGTTCACAATCATGAGTATTATGAGCCTCCTTAGGCATAGCATACCCTTTTCTTATGAACCTGTATAGGATTATATATTATGTATATATATATTATATCCCTCGCCTGCCTTAGTGCTTCAAAGAGGGCTCCGGTATCGCCAAAAGAACGCTCCGCAGCCCTCAAGAGGTTTTATCACGGAAAGTGTCGAAAGTCAATTTAATTTCTAAACGAATTTAAGGTGGATGATCTATTACATACAAATGACTGAGCTTGACATAACAGCTTACTCTTAATATATGTTCTAAAGTGCCGAGAGATGGTGCTAAAGTTATTATCTGTAGAAGCTGAGCTGTCCTCAAACGCCACTGCCTACGACAACGTCAGCCTCTCGACGTTGTAGTTCTCCCTAGGTTGGATGGTTAAAGCCCCACCTCTAACCACCCCTGAGCCCAGAGGTCCCTTTTAGTAGGCTCTTACTACAGGCAGGGGATACCGATGCCGTATTATAGTATCCCGGCATCAAAGTCTATCCTATTCCTAACTATACACACCTACCATAACAACAAAACCCTACTTCATTATTTTTTTAGCTTATTTATTACAATAACTAGGCTAACCTTGGGTTTCTGAACGTTTGTTACCTTTGACAACAGATTAATTCTAATGCTGCCTTTGTCTGGCACTAAGCAAATGACAAAGACAGCAAAAGATTTAATCTGTTGTCAAAGTTAACAAACGTTCAGAAACACGAGGTAACTGACACAAGTTCAACGATCAAGTTAATTGCTGCAATTTCAGTGTTACCAGTTTTCAGTCATTAATATTACAACCGTAGGACATGTATTACAATCTATTCAATGGCGCAAGCGCGTGTGGTCACGGGTGGAAGAGCTTCATCAAGTACGGCTTCCTTTCTACTTTAGCTATGTAATTTCATCAAAGAACGCGTACTTTTTGCGACAGTAATTCATCAGCATCAGACATTTCTTCCTCATTAGACAGAATACGATCACTACTGAAAAAAGGCCAACTCTTAAGAGTGCAACACTGTACGGTAATCTGACATTTGCATCCACCGGTTGCCAGCTACATTAACAAGATCGTTGGTTCACCTAGTGGAAAGCATACATACGCTGCGTCTTCAGACAGCGACAGTTATTATGACGTTAAAATTATACAGTTCACTAAGGCAGACTATGGCAAGGCACGAAAGAGCTGTTTGCCGATAAGAATAATATTTTTGTAAGTACACAGAATGACACGTGAAAGTATGAAGCACCTTATAAAACCTTCTTTTTTAAATATACTAGTAGTTCGCGCCGAACTGAGACCTCGCGATCCCCATATCTTCACAACCACTGAACCGATTCAGCTTATATTCGAACTTAAAAATTGTATTGAAATGAAATACTTGCCTACAAAATTGATCGGATCAACGGTCCGCAAGTTATAATCGGACAAATATACACACAAACATACAAACAAATGCCGATTTGTCCCAGTAAACTCTGACCTTTGACCTTTGCTCGATCAATAACTGCTCTGAGTCTGGGTGAGTCTATGTCTGTGTTTGTGTTCCAGTATCCCCAACACAGGGAAACCTAGTCATGGTCAAGCTATGAGTTCTGAACCGTTATTTTATCTTCTTAGTTATAAGCATTGTTTTTAAATATTATTGTTGCTATTTTTGCTTTTGGTATTTTTGTCGGTCGGTGTGGCGCTCTAAGGGGAGGCCTATGTTCAGCAGTGGACGTGTTCTGGCTGATGATGATGGTGATGATTTTTTTGTTGCAGTTATTAATCTTGTATAAGCGGTTTTTTTAATTACTGTGCTGTGAAAGACGGCCTCGGCCCGTATCGTGAGGTGGTTATTGCGATAATGGTTAATGCGTGATGTGTATGTGCGATCATACACCTTATCGTGCGGCAATACGGTTCGTGGTCGCGAAGCGTCGTCGGGTGAACCTAACAATCATCGCAATAAGAGCCCTGTCTAGGTAGAATCTGTTTTAAAAACGTAAGAAAGTTATTATTAAACAAACTGATAAGCGTTTGCATTTAATAATTACTTTTACCTACGACTATGACCAAACAGTCTTACTCGTATTTCGAATGGACTCTATTTTTTTTAAATATTCTTTGCACTACACCACCACCTACAGTATACCATACATTACCATTACACCAAATCCTGTATGATGTTAAGAAATGATGCAGTCGAGGATGAAGCACGCTTACCTAAAAATATTTGTTATTTTGTTCGACAGGATCGGTCGTGATGAATAACAATAAGTGATCAATAAGTAATATTGCTATTCATTACTCAATGCACCTATTCCTTATGTGGACATTGGATACTTTCCTGGTTTAGTTGGTTGAGCGTCAATCTTATGAGCAGAAGGTCCCGAGTTTGATTCCCCGCCGAACATATATTCATATGTAATAAAATATAATTATGAAATTATTTTTAGAACCCGCGAAAAGCTTTAATTCAGCAGTGGACCAAATCTTCAGGCTGATGATGATGATGATGATGAATATATGTATATACCTGCTCTAGGTCTGGGTGTTAGTTGTTTTTGTGTGTTCTGTGACATCCTTGACACCGGGCACAGGGCTAGGGAACTGCTTGAAGAAATGTAGGGGAATCCCCGATAGGGCAGCTAGCTGATTACTTATTTTAGTTGGCAATTGGCCTGGATTGCTAACAATCTGAGTTTGAACATCATCATCAGTCATAAGAAGTCCACTGCAGAACATAGACCCCCCCCCCCCAGTTTTTTGTAGCTAGTTTGCAACACGAAAAACATTCTAGGATCGCACAGAAAGCACGAACTCCGGCATCCAAATGTTAGTTAAAAACGAAACTACTCACAGGTTTCTTGACCGGTTCGGCCTCCGTGTAGAGATGCAGCCGCACGTCCTGGTCAGGGCACGGCTCCCGGTCGCGCCGCCACACGCAGTCCTCGAACGTCGCGTTCATGAACGCATCATTATGTAGGTACAGGGCTTCCTTGATCGGATGCCGGTCTGGACGCTCGGGCCGGTCTGGACGTAGGGGACGGTCCGGTTTGCATTCTGTGAAAATATATGCTTAATATAAAATGTGTAACGATGATCGGACCGACCGCATTGCGCTTATATCACAGGCAATTATCGCGGCGAGGTATACCTATATGCGTATAGATTATGCGTATTTTTAGTTGTAGTGGTAGGGCTCTCTTGCAGAGTCCGCCTGGGGAAGTAACACACCTTTGCCAGTTATTCAACCGCCAAGCAGTAGTGTGCAAGCATTACTGTGTTCTGGATTGAAGGCAGTGTTTCTAGCTTAATTACTGCACATACAGAGATTTAACATCTAACATCTCTTGGTGAAGAGCGCAGTGCATTGCCGCGCATAGTGTTGAACTGTTGAAGTTCAAAATTCTGGGTGAAAACAATTTTGATGCATTTTATAGGTATTTACTGTCCATAATATTGCTCTAGCGTTTCCTGATATGAAAAAAATGCCGACAAGCTGACAAATTCTTTTGCAGAATCACGAAACGCATATGTAGCAAGATTTTACCCTACATCGCACGCTAGTGTGTGACGCAACGCGGCATGTTTGCGCTCTGTCTGTCGTGGGTACCTATACCTACCCAGCAAAATATACAGTATATGTACTTGTGAAATGGCCTTTACTGGTAGAGCTTCCATAGTTTACATAATATTAAATTTTACCAGCGACCTCTCAGATTTTAGGGCTCGGAACCGGGGCTTGGCGATATTTTACAAAGTAAATATGACAAAAAACAAAGCTGTGATAGCTGCTCGCTTCACATTCTTGGGGTCGCGGGTTCGACCCCCGTCGAGCCCGAACCAACGAATTCTTTGGAACTTTCTTACGCATATACCACTGCGGCTTTTCGGTGAATGAAAAACATAATGAGTAACCTGCATATTTCTGGAGAAGAAATTCGATAGCGTTTGTGAATCCGCCAACACGCACTGGGCCGGCGTGGTGGATATGACCATAATTGACCTAATCACCATTCGAGTAAAAATACACAGTATGTACTGAGTAAAATGTAATTTAATGTAATATGTAAAAATAACCTAACGTAAGCATAAGTTTCCTAGCTTTAACTCGCTCCATACATGTTACCTTTTCTCATTCTATAATTTAGACTCGCAAGTGAATGTTTCCACTCCATGTAAAATAATAGATTATTTAAACTATTTTGTACTATTTACGCAGCATACAAATATTCTCAATTTAGTGCGCATGACCACAATTTGCATGACGTGGTCTCCTGTAATTGGGGGTGCACCCAACTTGATGCCTATGTTTTATAATGTGATTGTAAGTTTAATTTCTGTTGGGGATCCATATTGTATAAATAAATTTTAAAAAAGCGAATTTTCAAAAATGCTTTCTTAGTACATTTGTTCTACGTTTTAGGGAATTTCTGTGCAATATGCCATGCGCCGTTGTTGTTAGATTTTTATTAATAGAAGAAGAAGATAATAAGGTATCCCCGAAATCTCCGATTGTTACTCATTACGACAAATCGAGTGATTTTGACCTCAAGACCTCAGATAAACGTGGATATACGCAGTCTATTATGAAAATATCTATATTATGTATTGCTTTGCATAAGAAATGCATAAATTATGTGTCTTTAGGTAATGATCTAGATACGGCGTGGAGAAGGAAGTCTGAATTGAACTCCCACGCTACTATTCATTAAGTTATACATATTACTATTAAGTTATACATCAAAAGAAAAAACATACGTTGACGACATTTCTTATCATGTATTTAATTATCTCACAGGAATAGGTAGCAACGATTAGAGATATTGAACATCATGTTACTTTTTAATTTATGTTTGATCCAGTGGAAATTATTCAAAGATTCCCGGAAACAGGTAATTTCTATCAACTTTTAAGATATAAGAAAGTATATCAGGAAAAACGTGAATATAAGTGCTTCCTAGGCAAGCGTGTTGTATCTTCGGTCAATGGACTTCCCCCAACAAAAGTCGGGGACATTGTCAATCTGAACATATTGCTTACGCAGTTTTCTGTTTTGCTAAAACCAATTCGGCCATATTGGATCGCTGTTTGGAAATCAAATGGTATTATTAATATGTTAATAGCGGGTATTTTTTATTCAATCAATTTTTTTTTTTTTTTGTAAATATTCTTCTTTTATGTACAGAACAACTCTTACATTACACACACACAGACAGTACATTTTTCTACACACAGTTTCTATTTATGCGTCGAGTAGTTCCAAAATGAAGCTGACATGTAGGAGTAACATGCTTGCATCCATTGGCAGTTTTCCAGCTTAGGATCTGAAGGTCTGCAAATATTATTATTATATTTGCATCCCTTACATTTTTCTATTTATTACACTTGGGACATATAACCTCTATTTATACATATATATCAGTTTATAGTCTAATTTTTATCTCCCTACTTTCCATCAGTGAGCATGCCTAGCTCGTTATTACAAGTGTAAGAAGGTTATTTTTACAACTGTCTCTACTCTACTGTGTCAGTCTGTGGCACTCAAACTCTCATATTAAAAGTAAATTTGCCCGCTTGGCTATCTATTGTAACGTCAAGAGGAACAATAGTTATCCATTTCCATGAACCAGCCTGCACATGTGTCAAACGAAACGATTTTTTAAGTAAATCAAAACGTTCCAAAAAGTACAATAATTATAGACAATAGACAATAGACAGATTTTTATTTATGGACACAAACAATTTGTATACAAGAATCAAAAACAAAAAGATAGATAAAAATAAAACCAAATTGCAAACCAAATTTTTATGTGCAATTAACCAAAGAATATATTTGTAACCGATGGCATTTCTGAGTTTTTCTTTATTATATTAAATTTTACACATTACAATCTAATTTTGATATGTTTATTGATTAATTTATATATTTCAAAGGTAGTCTTAAACTCTTTAAAAAGTTTGCCTGAAGGATTATCCTTGGAAGATTATCATGTCTTAATGTTTTTTCTGTATCATATTTATTTTTTATTACATTACCGTCTGATTTTTTTTATTTAAATTAAATTGAGTTTATTAAAATACTGCAAAAGTACCTACATCGAAAAAACCTAGTCCTTTTAAATTCTCCCAAAATTCCTTACATGCAAGGGCTTTGAAGGCATCGAAAAAAAAGGGATTGAGGACATTTGCTCTATTTTTGTATAAAAATGCAAACATACCTCGCACTATAACCGCTACCACGAGCACTACCACAGCTTGACACCGCATCCTCTGCCGACCGCGCTGCGGCAACTGACTGCGAATCGCAAACCGCAAGGACCAGGGGACGCGCGACAACGGCGCGAGCGCAGGTAGCTCGCGAAAGACAATTGACATGCGAATTGCAATTTTGACTGATCGCAAAAGTGAAACTGTACTATTTTTGGGGCGCTTGTAAACTTGTAACAATGTCGACCATTTTTGAAAAATACGTTGCAGTCAGTACCCAATAGTGTGACTCGACAGGTTTTTTTTTTAAATCCATCAAGTCACAAAATTGTGCGCCAAAAATACAACGAGACAAATAGAATATCAAAACTCAAAAAAAAAAACGTTTTAACTAAGGAACCTTTGGTGATATAGTAACCTTAATAGTTCTGTGGTTTTGTCTTTGAAAGGAGGCTGAACATGTACTATACATTATCACAAAAGGACCGATACAATATAAGGGAGCTGTGGTCATACGCCTAGCCTGTCAATCGTTTTTTTAAAAAACATGCTTCTATTCTACGTGCCATGTTCTATTGACCACTGTATAGGAGTCTCGCGTCGAAGGCCATAATACAATATGGACAATTCTGTGAAGAAACTACCTGCGCACTTTAATCTCCTTAAAAATGCAGAAAAAACGAAAAATCAAGGGGTGCAACGGATTGGTGGACATTTTTCACACACAGCGCCATTTAGCCCCAAACTAAGCAAACCTGTACTATGGGAACCAGATAACTGATAGAATACAAAAATTCTTTTGTGATTTTTTATTATTTTTTGGGCATTTCTTCCACGACGGGAACTCAAACTTCAGCAATGCTAGCATTGCTTTCGCATGGCTAGCAAAAATGCTTTGCTAGCCATGCGATTGGCTTTATTAAACGCCTCGTCAAATAAAGCCAGCAAAGTACTGTTGTAGCTTTGCTCTATCAACTTGACTTGATACGACTTGATACTTATACACTATACAGTATACAGGTTCTAAAATTTAAGTTTTTTGGTTTCACTGATTTTTGATTGGAGGGGTGTTTCCCCAAAATGGGGTTTACTGCGTCGTCATTTACCAGCCGATTTTGATAATAATTGGCAGAAACATTTGGTACTCAATTATAAATAAGAATTTCGAATATAAGTAAAATTGGTGAAGAGGTTGTCATGTAAGGTCGTGAGGACATTCGTCGCGAAATGAGAAATTGAGTTTGTGGAAAAAAGGGTTGTGTTCAGGAGGTCTACTGTTCGCAAAACTACTAGTTTATTTGTAACTCACTTTTCAATATAGAATCACGCTATACAGGGCTATAAGGAAAGGGTACGCTAACTCGAAAAGAGCTCACAGTACTCATCATTATGAAAAAGTTTTACTATGGGACCAACCCTGAAATCGCGAAAAAATATTAGCTGTTCCATACATTTTGTCGCGTGTCATTGACATTTTTCTATGCAACAGCTGATTTTTTTTTTGGCAATTTCAGAGTTGGTCCCATACTAAAAGTTGTTCATAATGATAAGTACTATGAGCCCTTTTCGGTCAAGCATACCCTTTCCTTATAACCCAGTATAAGTAGGTAAGCTACTCAAGAAAACAAATATATAATATAATAATTGAATAATTATTATATTCAGGTAACAGTAAAACTGTAAACAAAACAGAACAGTTGTAAAATTTTCGATGATAGAAGCGCGTTGATGTCTTTTCATGCACAGCTTTGCTTGAAATTAATGTGAAGTAATCATGCAACAATAGGCCAAATACAGAGTAACATTGCTTTAATCTCTATTGTACTAACTTCTCATCTTATACATTAGTACGCGGTTTGTTTGTGTGCTCTACCTAGAACACGATCGAGATGCTGCGGATTATATGACGATATCTTAGATAAGTATAATGTTGTGTGTGTACATTAGGAAGTAAGTATAGAGTCGGTGTGCCAGGTGAGACGGCGTGGTAGAGTAGAGAGGGACCGCGAGAGCCTCCGCAGGTAGCGCGGCCGAGCTCGCCGCCATGCGCCAGTCCGCCTCTCGCGCACCGCGCGCCCGCCGCTCGCTCGCTGCCCGCGACGCGCACATGCAAACAAACATAACCTGCTTTCTCATATAAACAACATTACTAAACCCAACTAACAGTGTTATCAACAACAAATGTACCGGGAACGAATGTAGCTCTTGTATTGTGGACAAAAGTGCTCCTCATAGACAAAAGAAACAAAATAAAGTGTAGTTAATTGCGCGAATGCCACGGTCCACAGCCTACGCAGCCGGCGCGTTCCCCTCCTCCGTTCATTCAAGGACCATTCGTTGAACCCATGTCGGCGCGGCTTTTGCACGGAGCTCGGAACGCGACATCTCGATTCGGAAATGAGCGTCGAAATCTCGCCGCGATGCATTGACTGAGCCGATGACACCCGACACGGCCAGCGACAATGTCAATCAATCAGAACGCGGGCCAGTTCAACAAGCAGAAGCCACAACTAGGTAAACAAGGCCCGGAACCGGTCAACTTTCCACCTCGTTATCATCCGCCCCCGGCGGCTGCGGGCGCTCCGAAACTAGCTGCCGGCACAATCGACGCGACCGCGAAGGAGTTCAAACCGCCGCATGCGGCCCGAGCCCTCGATCCGGGCAAGCTGCACTATCCGCCGGGCGTCACGCCGGGACCCTACCCGGGCGGCTCGGTGCCTCTCGTCACGTATAACCAGGGCTACCCCGTAGGATATCCGCTTCCGCCGGGAGCAATACGGGTTTTGCGACCTAACTCCGAAGTGATCACGAAGGCGATTGTCCACGAGTCGAGCGAGCGTGCGCGCAGCGCGGACGACACCCAGCGCGTGCAGCGCAACATCGAGGAGGAGCAGCTGCACAGACGGTCGGCCGACATGCTCAAGTTCACGAAGCGCGTCGACCCGGAGGCGCCGCGACCACCTACCGACCCGCGGCGACAGATTCAGGCGCTTTTAGACGAAATCAAAGCGCTGAAAGAAGAGAATCGCAAGTTGAGCGATGACAATCAAGAGCTCCGGGATCTGTGTTGCTTCTTAGACGACGACCGACAGAAAGGGCGAAAGTTGGCTCGAGAGTGGCAACGTTTCGGAAGGTACACGGCATCCGTGATGCGGCAGGAGGTCTCCGCTTACCAGAATAAGTTGCGAGAACTGGACGAGAAGCAGCAAGAGCTGATCAGCGACAACTTGGAGCTGAAGGAGTTGTGGCTGTATCTGGTGGAGGAGCGCGAGAGAGGGTCGTGCGTGAACTGCGGTCGGGCGTCCGGCCGACTGCGGGACGACGGCGACGGCAGCAGCAGCAGCACAAACGTAGAGGATGGACCGCGGCCGCCCCCTGTCATGCCCATGACCATGACGCATCCCCAGCTCGCCGAGCGTACCGTGCAGTACGTGCGGGACTTGGAGCAAAAGGTTCGACGATTGGAAGCGGAGAAGGGCGTGAATAGCGGAACTACCGAGCGTCCTGAAGCCGTGGTGAGAGCGCTGCAAGTGCTAGAAGTACGGGAGAGCGTCGAGCGCGAGAGAAGGAGACCAGCCCCCGACCTAGACACCGGCGAGCAAGCACTCGTTAGAGAGATGTGCAACGTCGTGTGGGGTAAGCTGGAAGAGGCTCCACCGCAGGCCCCGCCGCGTTGACACCACTAACACCTGCTACATTAGTGCTACAAACATTGGAAAGGAAGTTATCGTGTGCTAAATGCAAGTTGTTTGTTTGGAATCCGACTTGATTGAGGTCATTGAGAACGCCTCGATGTCTCTCGTGACCCAGAGAGCGCCATTAAGTGTCGACCTTGTTTAGCGATCAAACTAACAGTAAAAGAACTTAGTTTAAAGTTAAAGGGCTTGGTTGCTATGTGATGAAGACTTGCCACTGTGTGTAATGCAAAGTTGAGAGTACAAAATAGACGCTAATGATTTTTAATACGATAGAAACGTTTGTCTTTGAAATTTGTACTTACTTTTCTTCCTCTTAAAATTATATTGGCGCAAACAATTATAAGGTAGGTAGATAGTTAGAGGCTATACAGGATAACTATAAATATTCAAATGTCTGTGATGTTTCAGTTTCAGTGAGCTGAATGATAGATCGATTTTGATGTATGAGAACTTGCCTTCACTTCATGCTCAACTTAACAATGCATCGTGCTATGTAATTCGGTACTTGTGACTGATCCCATCTCATCATTGCAAAGAATTTTATGTTTATAACTGTACTTTACTATGGAAATAAAGTAGCATTTAATCAAAGACATAAAACTAGCTAGCCAAAACTAAATTCAGGTCAAAATTATTGGACAGACATATTGTATCGTTCCTTTTTTTGTGTAGTTAGTTTTCGAGATCTGAGGTGCTGGGCTTCAGAGATGAGCCTCAATCCAGCTCAACATTACAGCACATAATTTTTTTCGGATAACACAATTGGGTCAAATTAGGGTCTTTATTGGTTTTAGATCCATGATTGGTACTGAGCACGGATCAGTCACACTATATTACCTACCTAGATACATTATTTTACCTATTGTATTTTAGCTTGCCTTTTATAATAACGTCTAGTCAGAAACAAACGTGCACATGTTTTTATATTTTATTTATTGTCTGTTCAGCTCACGAGGATCTTTTGCATTGTCTCCAATTTCCTTGCGTAAGGTGTTAATAATTTATTTAGATTAGTTATTCATTAATAAATACGATATGTATTTTCTGTTCTGATAAGTCTGTTATTTATTTATATTGTGCTGTAAGTGTCCTTATCCTTTATAAAAATAAAAAACACCATAGCACAAGACGCAGGGCTATAGGTGAGATTAATAAAGAGGTAAAAATGAATTACGTATAACCTTTAACCACGACGCGTTAATCAAATTTATGTCAAAGAGCGCCGAGCAAGCGCAAAAGTACTTCTTATGTTCCTTGGTACTTATTTTGGTTTTATGTGATTAGCGTAGGCATTAGGCATATATTTACAACAGTATTCTTATCCAATATAGGCCCTCTGCCCTCTATAATAGGGAGAATTCTGTTCGTAGGTGATTATAAACTTGCGTTGTAATCAGGACTATAAAGATTTAATTTTAAATTAGTAATGGCTGAAGCTAAAGGCGAAAAGGGTGAAGATGAGGACACCATTGGGGTAAGTATGAGAACCACAGATGAATCTGTGATAAGAACAGTCACCATAAACAAATGTGCTCCAAATACAATGTAATGAATGTATCGGAGTTAATTTAAATTGTATCTGAATGGAGTTTTAAATTGTAGGTTTTGAAGTTCTAGCCATTTCAAAATCCTTCCAACAAACTAAAACTAAATACTACGAGTAGTTGTTCGTCCCGAACTATAACCTCCTCGAGACATCTACTACTGTAATTACGAAGTTTTTCTCAACCCTTTTTTGTCTACTTTAGGACTACAATGCTTCCCTTCACAACCTTAGCTGCTATTCTTAGATCTCTAAATAGGTAAGTTGATTCACTCATATCTGCTACTGCTATATTTACGAAGTTTCTTCGACTCTAGCGGTATTAGATTTACGAAGACTTCCTCGTCTGTTTTGCTACCAGACTTACGTAGGAGGTCGCAGCGCAGAGGGCGAGCGTCACGGCCAAGGCTGGGCGGTGCTACCCAATGGAGACTTCTACCAGGGCTGCTACTGCAAGGGTTTTCGGAATGGGAAGGGACTCTACGTGTTTATGAAAAACGGGGCGAGATACGATGGTAAGATAATGAGAATAATAATAATAAAATATATAATTATTATAATATTAAAACCTAGTTATGCTAGGTTGTCCAGAAGCGTGCCAGAAGCTTATTAAGGTTAGGTAACTATTTCTGTTTGTTACTTATAAACGACTGAACCAAATGTGCTAACTATTATTCAAAGAAAAAGTATCCCGTCTGCAAAATGTAGCCTACACTCCGAACATACAGGGTAATCCGACTCCTCAAAAACACGTCAGTCGGTCACGCCATTTTGGCTACGGGAGCTAATAGAGGACAAACAAACATACTTACACCTCAAAAACGTTGCACTCCTTCTTGGGCAGTCGGTATTTGTGTAGGAATGGTTCGTATGGCCTCTTAAACACTTACTATTTAGTGAGTAGGTACTTCCTTTGGCCATTAGTAGAATTCCGAGCCCTTCGTTTACTTATCTGTATCAGAATTAAAACATCCCACTGCTGAGATATCGGGCCTACCCTCGAAGGGTGATAAGGCCATAGGCCATATCCACCACGCTGGCCCAGTGCGGGTTGGCGCTTTCACATACGCCATCGAATTTCTTGTCCAGAAATATGCAGGTTTCCACACGCTGTTTTCCTTCCGGAAAAGCCAGTGGTATATCCGTACGCAAGTCCCAAAGAACTCAATGGTACGGGTTCGAACCCGCGACCCCAGGAATGTGAGGCGAGCTTGCTCCCACTGATTTACCACGGCTTATCGTTTTCCTAGATATTACTTATCCTGTATTATCATATCCCCAGGCGAATGGCGCAAATCAATGAAATACGGAGTGGGGACGATGATGTATCCAGACGGATCACGTTACGAGGGGGACTGGAGGCACGACCTAAAGCAGGGCTTCGGTGCCTACTACTACCCTAATGGGGACATCTATGAGGGTGCCTGGTTTAAGGGCAAGCGCCATGGGTTGGGGACGTACTTATTTGCAGAGTGGCAAGTTAAGTTTATGGGAACTTGGGTGGAAGGGGTAATTGAAGGTTAGTGTTTTTTTTCTAATAGTAATCACTAGGTAAAACGTATGTAGATGAAAATTAAGTATATATTGCAGCAGATCTTCTACGGCAAAATACCAAGCGTATGGTTTTTAAAAGGTTTTCAAAAAGTTTGAAAATGTTACCTACGATGGACTTTGAGTGCGTGAAATTGACTCACGGACAATTGAATTGCTTAGGAGGGTAGATTTTATACATGGTTTATAATTAGGTTTTAGTAGGTATATAAGTATTAGTAAAATAGCTCTTGGCTTATAAATGGCTTGGCTAATTTTAAAAATCATTGTACACCTGCCGAGTATCCGCTTCTACATCATCATCATAAGCCGGAAGACCTCCACTGCTGAACATATGCCTCCTTCTTAGAGCGCCACACCGATAGACAACCTGCCACTTGCATCCACCTGTTGCCCGCAATTTTCACAATGTTTCTGCCTACGCTGCGCTTCCAGCGGAAGCCTTCCGTCTATCCGCTTCTACATATTTCATATACTTTGCCATATCTCGTGTTTTCAAGGTCCCGGTCAAATAATCTACCCTCGAGTGCGTTTCCACGGCTCCTGGATAAAGTGCAAACCGAAAGGCCCGGGTTGCTTCGTGTTTGACACGAACTGCATGCAGCACGGGTTCTACTTGCTGATCAAAGATCCCGCGTTGGAGGAGTACGGAGAGGGAGAAGAAGAGAAGGATGAGAAGGAAAAAGAGGAAAGGGGCGAAGGCGGTGAAGAGGAGGTTGAGTTTGATGAGACCTTGGGTGAGTTGTTCGCATCGTAACCTTGCACAAACTGAAATACGGTTTTTAATACTTATACCTACCAATTAGAACAGCTTTCACAAAAGCTGCCGATCGGAAGTGGAACTGAGCCGAGTCTCGGCTATGTTAGATGTGTGCCGGAACAGTTTTGGGTTAAAATTACTAAACAAAGATTGGAGCCTGGCAGCTCTGCGCTGCGCTCTGCTATTCTTAAGCAAACTAGTGACCCCGCCATAATGCTGATGAGCCTTCAGCCTCGCAGGTACCGGGCCCGGCCTTGGGCTAGTCCTCAGATGTTAGGCTCACTAACATGTCAACTCAATTAGATGGACATGCGCGAACACAAATAAGACCAACACTGTTCTTTATATAAAAGAAAAGCTGAGCCCCGCGGTTTCACCCGCTATTCTGCAGAAACCGAATTTTTTTTCCGAGATAAAAAGTAGCCTATGTGTTAATCCAGGGTACAAGCTACCTCCATACCAAATTTCATTTACACACTAACTTTCGCATTTATAATATTAGTGTTTTGAGTGACGTCAATGCAATTCTAACCCATGTGATGAACATGGATGTTTGTTCTTTGTCTGGCTATATATATTATATCTGGTTCCCATAGTACAAGCTTGTTTAGTTTGGGGCTAGATGGCGCTGTGTGTGAAAAACGTCCTCCAATATTTATTATTTCGATTGATGATGTATCGATGTAATTTCCAGGCAAAATAGCGGTATGGCGCGCGCGCAACGTGACCGCCTACATGGCGGAGTTCCTACCCCCCGAGCCAGTTCCCCTGCCGGTGCACGATTCTCTGCCGTCGCTGTCGTACAACCCCAGCGTGTGCAGTGAGGTGCCGTTCGAGCGCATCTCTGCCGGCGAGGAGTACGAGCGCGGGGATGACAACGACTCCTGGCTCGTTCAGCGCGAGCAGTTCTTGGAGGGAAGCGAGAAGACATGAACCGCGTCGTTTCTTACACTACACACTATGAATAAAGATATTACGTAGAATTTGTAACTCTGTCAAAAATGACCCCTTATTAGCTTTATATGCAAAGTAAGTAAATAAGTACCTACCAGGTAGTATTAGTGTTCAAGTTCTTTCTACATCACATCATTGTTTAGCATCAGGCAGAATTTGGATAAAAGCAAATCTTTATATTTAAAAATGAATCGTGCGATCAAGCGAGAAGACATGAACCGCGTCGTTTCTTACACTACACACTATGAATAAAGATATTACGTAGAATTTGTAACTCTGTCAAAAATGACCCCTTATTAGCTTTATATGTAAAGTAAACAAGTACTTACCAGGTAGTAGTAGTGTTCAAGTTCTTTCTACATCACATCATTGTTTAGCATCAGGCAGAATATGGATAAAACCAAATCTTTATATTTAAAAATGAATCGCCGTTCGTTAGTCTTGCTAAAACTCAAAAACGGCTTGACTGATTTTGACGATTCTTTTTTGTTGTGTTAGGACAAGGTTAGGTTTGGAGACACTTTAGTTTATAGTGAGTGGTACAACAACACATGTTTCTAAAAGCAAAACTGCACTTAACTTAATTTTGACCAAAATGTCAGTTGGATCACTTGACTTCTAAACTATCCATATTTAAATAGATTAGTGAAATGAAACATAATTTAACCTTAACTTATTTATTTTAAAATTTCAAAATAAAATGACTTCTAAGTTGTTATACTCCTTCGTGGGTTGTAAACAATGCCTAGTCATATTGAATATCAAGGCTCAAGAACATTATGTATACAGGGTTATAAAGAAAGGGTATGCTAAGCCGAAAAGGGCTGTTAGTACTCATCATTATGAACAACTTTTACTATTGTATACCGACCCTGAAATCGAGAAAAAATTATCAGCGGTTTTTCTATAAAAATGTCAATAACACTCGACAAAATGTATGGAACAGCTGAAATTTTTCGCGATTTCATTGTTGGTCCCACAGCCTTTTCGGCTTAGCATACCCTTTCCTTATAGCCCTGTATACATAGCAGTAATGGCAACACATGCATACTGGCTCTGCATCATACTAATGAGATCATGTTTTGATTACATCATACTAAAGGAGCATCATAATACATTGGGCTATGCTACATATGAACAAAACATAGATTGCTCCCTATAGCTTTAGCCCTCAGGACTATTAGAGCGAAATACCCCAATAAAATTCACTCTTATTGGTTCATTGCTAGACACGAGTAGGCAAATCCCTAAAATAACCAGTGAGAACTCTCTATCTTAGTTCCCTCCGATTTTGTTGCATTTTTGATCCAAAAAAAGATCTTGTTTCGTGGTATCTATCAATTGTAATCTGTGGAACACAAGAACATTTCAAAACCATATCCTAATTGGGCTTGTCTGGGTTTAAACTGAAGTATACAAAGCCCCTTCGACATAGTATTATTATATGTTCTGTGCCTTCGACCAAAATTAAATTAATGGACGGGCCCTAACCACACAACTACCTTAAATAACAAGTCAAAACAATCGAACTTACACTTCAATACATAATTAAAACTATATATAAGTATGTGTAATACATTTGTCTCGCACTTTTCACAAACTGAGAGCTACTGAAGCAAGGTGAGTGCTGGCGCTCACTCCATTCATTTTACTTTGGTCGAAGCAAAGCCCTATCTGCCTGACCAGAATTAGTTCTACTGTCCTTTTAATAATACCTACCCCCTTCTAATCCGGAAAGACCATGTAGCATGTACCCACCTTTACTTCAGAAATAAATATCATAGATGCCTTGACAGAGAATGTTGGAGGTTGTTTTTGCAAGATCGAAAAGTTTTTTGCACTGAGCGACAAGACATGCAAGTTGATTGCCTCGTGTTTTAATAATATGGGAATAATCACATTCAATTGATTTGGTTTTTCCAACTATAATTTCAATCACATTGTATAGGCGGAATTAGATTCATGTTTGCTTTCATTTTCAATGCTTCATCGGAAACTGTCTAAGTAAGAAGTTTCATCTGTCATTATTTATGTGCCTTTGTGATGAAAGCCACGAGCCACCCGGACGCTTTCATAGCTATCGGACTTTCATCGGTCTTCATCGACTTGTCTCTGCAGATTGTGAGAAAAGGAATGGAAAAGTTGGAAAATGCTTGTCTTTACATTCACTTTATATATAACCTGTAAATAGAAGGATTTATTTACAGTTCATAATTCACTAAAGCTGAATCACTTTTGGTGAACCGTCTAATTCCATCTTAACAATCCTTTAAAAAGATCGAAGCTATAGTCAGAATAACTAACTCAATTTAACCTTAATAATATGAATTGATTATTAAAACAAAAAAAAAAACTTAAACATATTAATATGTGAACATCACTAGTGATAAAGTTATGGTACAAACAATAGAAAGATTGTTACTTACCTAAAAACAAAATTAATAAATTGAGCATTCCACTCACATCGCCAATATGCATGTAATTTTAGACTAAAAATTATGTTTGTGGTGGGGGATCACCAGATGCTCGCGCATTGCTGTTCTCAAAGGTATTTTTATTCTTGAGCAAGTAAGCTGCCAGATAGTTGATAGGGTCTGGGGGCCGCTCCTTGGCTAGTGCAGAGAGCCCTTGGAGCAGTATTGGCACCACAGTCTGGTCCAGGTACTGCCGGGTTGGTAACGCATTGAGATCAATCCTGGATTTACGATTGCCATTCGGATCGGTTTCTTTCTCCATTGCAATGATTTTCTGCAAATAAATAAATAATAATAATACGCTAAAGCAAAGCCTTCCAGGGAGGAAGCCAAGAAAGGCCCAAATAAATTGAAGAACGATAATTTATTAAGTGTTTGTTTATAGATTTTCTAACCTTCACCGATTCAGGAATTTTAGACGGAGGCTTTTCTTTTACGGGTTGACTTGTTTCCAATGAAGTATCTGACATGGGTTGAATGTTTTAAATTCTCATCCGAACGAAAATCTTGGAGATATTTCTTGATATTTATTATTAGTCAAAATTTATTGCCGAATTTCCTTAGACCAAATCAAGCACAAATAGTGCTGCCAGCAAGCATTTATAAAATTCGCCAAGTTCGGATTTTGCCGTCAAAACTCGGGTAAACATTTTATTTCGGTATTTCTAATCCTCTTTAGCTTAAACAATAATTATTATTTTATTAATTAATTAGCTTAACAACACAACAACTTTCATTTACTTAGTGTTCATCAAATTTGAGTATAGTACATATCCAATTTGTAAATTATTGAGAATGATGTAAGCACAGGTACAAATCGAAAATGTTATAAAACGTGATTAATTAAAGTTCTGAATATCCAAGCAATTTTTTTGCATGCCCGAATTTATATGCATTAAGATTATAGCTTCTCCCTTTCGCTCCTCCAGAAACTTATATATAGCCATCTCTATCACACGATGTCAGGTCAGGCCACTCTAATGCTCACCTTCGATCTTTTGAGCATAGGTGTACGCCGAAAACCAGCCCCGCATGACCCTTCGGGATGTGCTTCGGGAGCACACAGCACAGCATTTGTTTCCGTGTCAATTTTTTTTATTAATTTTTTGCGCTAAATACTTATTATTATTATTATTCTTATTTTGTTACACCCCACGTAGTTGAATTTTGTGCTGTGATGACTAACGAATCGTAATAGGTTTAGCTTTAGGTGCTTGGTACTGTTACAAGTCAGTGGTAGACTTATGAAATTAGTGCCAAATCTAGCAAACGAAGTGCTAAATTGGCAACAAACACGAAAACGTTGAGAAGTTTTCCAAAAAAAAAAAAGTAGTTCTAAAATACTTACTAGATGGCGTAACAGACCTATCGTTTTACCTGTCATTGTCATTTCTGTCGAAATGTTTTATGTTTATTTCTTAAATCGTAAATTTTGGCTCCACACGTTGTATATTTAGCCAGTGTCAACTATTGTAATATTTCAAATGAAGTCAAATACATAGTTACGTTACTTGAAATTGTCTAAATACACATGTCGAGACAAAAAACACGAGAAAAAAAAAGGCACACGTACATTTTTTTGTCTTTCATGTCTTGACAGTGACAGAAAAAACTCAAGGTACATCTAACGCCATCTATTGGGTACTTTTATAATCAGGATTTCTTTTTTTTGGATAACGCCTCATTGAAGTTGACATTGAAAATGTCAATGTGTTTGCCTTTTGTTTTCTTATATTTTGGCTTTACACTTAGTGAGTATGTTTGTGTGCTCCTCCTTTTATATTACCTCCTACTGCTAAACGGCTTGAACCATTTTGACGAGTGAGATGTCTTCAGATTCCTCTTTTTACATATGAGGACTTGAAATAATACAATGACGCGACATGACTTCTTCACGTTCCTGCTAAAACTCCCTTCCCTAGTTGACATTGATAGTATCGTCAATTATATTTTTTTTCCTCCTGAGAGGATTTTCTCGTGCATCGGCCAATGTCATAGATGAATAGAACTCTGTGGTCAATATCAAGTGTTCGCTTCTTGGACGAAACATCATTCCATGGTTCGCTTAGTTTACATTTTACTGACTTCACTTTAGTCGTATTGGCTCAGTGGGATCACGGAGTTTTGGCGGGATCACGAAGATGTCATGTCGCGCTATTGTATTATTTTCCAATACTTGTGTTATATCGAGTGTTAATGCATAAAAATGGTGAATTTTTATCCATTAAGTGTTCGTGAAAGTGTACTAGTGTTGGTGAATAGTATAATATCGTGAAACGTGACTTTTCGTGTTGTTTCCGAAACTCCATAGAAGCTTCTAGTAAAGTCTCTACCACTTCACTGAGGCAAAAATAAAATAGGGAAAAAAAAATACGGAAGACAAGGCGGTATGGCCTTAATGGCTTTAGCCTGCCCAGAAATGGGCGAATAAATAAAAAAAAAAAAAAAAACAATGGGATCACGCTCGTCTCAAATTTGTGAGGTCGCGGGTTCGAACCTATGAGTTCTTTGGAACTTACGTACGAATATATCACTGGCTTTTCGGTGCAAGAAAACATCGTATTTCCGGATACGGAATTCGGTGGCGTATGTGAATCCACCAGCCCGCACCGGGCCAGTGTGGTGCCGTAACAAGGCGTAACCACCCTTCGAGGGTAGGCCGATATCTCAGCAGGTGGGATCTTTAAAGGCTGATGCAGAAACTTACCATTTACATAAGCTTGTTGCACGTTATCGACACACTTATCAATAATTAAACTGTTAATAATCCACCATTATTGCACAAAAGCACTCAAATAATAACAAGTTTTGGAAAATAATTTAATTATAATACAGTGACTTAAATTCTCAGTTTTGGGCCAAAATGTACTATTTTTATAAAGATGAATAATCAGGACCACTTTTTATAGAAAATAAACTCAGCGTACCTAGTACGTATTGAAACAACACATATCTGAATGTACCTACGTTTTTATTTACCAAAAAACTTAAATTAACAATTATCTTAACCACTAGTTAATGTACAGTCCACACGATATCCATGAGAGACAATTTTATTTGTACCTGCGATGTTATCTTCATTATTGATTGAGGTACTTGTCTTATCTGAATCGCTTATATTAGTTAAATGACTAAAGTATAGTACAGTCTATCATTAAGTTATTATGGAGAAAAAGCCAAAGGTTTGATAAATTATGCAAAATAATATATTACAACAGTGCAATTAAGTAGGAACACAGATTACTTATAGATACCCCATCAAGAAATCTATGTTCCGACAAAAACGCACCAAATTTGGAGGAAAGCAAGGGATGCGGGGACTGAGACAACGCATTCATTGGCCATCTCAGGTGTATGTTTACTCGCTAATAGCACTAACTACTAACGAACGAACGGAAGTGATATATTGTACTTTGACCGATGCGTGGTGCGCTTCGGATCACCATCACCACGCATCGGTTCATTCAATGACGTTGATTTTGTTTTATTGTTACAGTTTTACACAACAAATAATTCCTCCAGATGTACCTGCGCAGTAAATAAAATTTCTTCAGTAAACTTCGATCTACCAATGACAAAGTATTGTGCTACGCGCGCTAGAATCTTGCGCTGTTATTGGTCGATCGATTTCGCGGCAAAATCGCGGCCGCCCATGCGCCGTCTTGCTCCGACAGTGTACGAATCGTGTAAGCGGAACGGAGCTAATTATATAGCAAGCAATAATTTGCCATTTGCAAATAAATAGAATTCTCATTTGAAAATAAAGTTTAATATGTGTAAATCATCATTTACACATTGGCTACTGTCGGAAACCGAAACTGCCAATCGGAATTATTTGTGTAACGGTATTTATAGTCGGCCCTAAAATTGTTGCTATCTTTTTCTCAGATATTGAAATGGAAAGAGACGCAGATAATTTTGGGCCTGTCAGATTAGTTAGAGGTACAGTAGAATCGATACTGGTTGTCACACTGAATCAACCATGATAAAAAAATAAGGACTAGCATTCCGGGCGGTGATACCAGCTTGCTTAGTGACGTAACTATCCGCCATTTGGCGTGCATCGATATCTTTGTCTAACGTGTTTAAATCACGTATTCCGCTCTTGCTTACGCAAGGTGATGAAGTAGGCTGGTGCCACCCGCGTGACCCCATAGTGCCATACCTGGCGGAGCAATTTATTATACCACGAGGGATTTATTTGTGAATTTGTCCAATAATCCCCTTCCGACAAAAAAAACTGGTTAATGGAAATTCGGACTTTGGTCAATAATCCCCTTCCAACAAAATAAAATAAGTAAATTAATGGTTAAGGGGATTTCCGTTTTTTTTTCCTTTAATAAGCTTCGCGAAAAAAATGGTTAAGGGTAAAAAAATGGTCAACAATCCCCTTCCGTTCCCCTCCCTTCCTCCTTCCCTTCCCTTAAATCGTTTGTTTGATTTGGGCTTACTTATAGTTAAATAGGCTGCATTTTTATCCGATGGTGGAGTTTATTTACAAGATAATCTAACATCAACCAGTGACAATGGCAACATCAAGTACCGTAATAATACAATAGTTAATACAACCACCAATCTACTCTATTTACAACCACAGGTTAACCCCTATAAAAACCGCATTACGAAAACTTTGTTCTTACGAATAAGCACCCAAAAAGAAGGCAAGCGCGTTTTTTTTTGCGCGTTTCGGGAGACCAAGCGTTCCCATTGGCTATCTCAGGGATACGCCTATTCGTGCCTAGTAATGCCTGTCCCAGAATAGCGTCTATCACGAAACAAGGCGATATCCGGCAATCAGAGACGCGTATACTCGTTTTTGATTGGCGGGTATCGCTTCGTTGTGCGAACATTCGGTATTCGGCCTGCAAGTCTGGGACTTAGTGAGTGGTTTTTTATAGGTGTAGTTTGGCAGTTGCGCGCTTCGATATATTTTTTTATTTTGGCTCCACACTTTTTGTATTAAGCCAGTGTTGTAATAATACAAGTCAAGGCAAATATTTCACAATTAAAACAAGTCTAAGTCAAGCAAACTAAATCACGTTCAAGTCCTACATCATGTAAACCCAGTAAAGTGGCGAAGACTTTACTAGAGGTTTCTATACAGTTTTGGAAACAACGAAGAGTCATGTTTCACAACATTATACGATTCACCAACACTCGTGCAAGTTCACAATAAATAACGGATAAAAATCCACTATTTTTACACATGAACACTCGAAAAAACACAAGTTATGAAAAATAATATAATGACGCGACATGACTTCTTGGCGTTCCCGCCAAAACTCCCACGCCTAGATTGTCCTGATTGCGGATTCTATAGGGAGTGATCTATGGTTACAACCTAAGGCAACATTGTTAAAACGAGCTACCTATGACGATTTGAATCCTGGCATTCCTACAACAAAACGTTGCAAGATATGAATAGTTATTCTTTTTGACTCTTTATTTCATTGCATCCAGATTCCTTCATCATACATAGATGGCGTGGCAATCAAGTTTAATAAAATTATCATGGCAAATTATTTTTGACTTTGACGGATATTGTTTAACGATTGCAACGCCATCTATTTCGGATAGAAGAAACTGAATGTAATGAATTGACATAAGGAGACAATAAGACCAACGTCTTCGTTCGTTTTTAATCGCCTAACTCAGCGACCTGCCCAAACAGAATGTAGCGCTACGCTGCGCGGCTGCGCTGAAGATTTGTTCGCTTCGCTCAGCGATAGCTCCAAAGAAGCTTGCTAATTGTATCCTAAGTCCGAAGGTAATGAGGCGGGGGCGGCGGCGGCGGCGCGGGGCGGAGTCTCGGGCCGCGCTCGAGCTGCCGCCTCCACGACGCCATCGCTTCGCTCAGAGACCACAGCTCGGAGAGAAGAGACAGGTCCAGCTGGCGGAGACTCGCCTGGAAATAGGAAAAACGTTTACATTAGTATCGTGGTAATACCAGTAGGCGAAGTACGAACATTCACGATTGCCTGCTTGGTCGTTTTGCTTGGTTCACAGATCACCTGGATACCGCATTACGAGATTCGGTGTTCCTACAAAAAGTCACAAAAGTCTGAGGAAGGCGCGGGTCGCGGGGACTGCGACCAAGCGTTCTCATTGGCTATCTCAAGGTTACGCCTACTCGCGCCTAACAATCATCCAGAGTAATTTCTTATAAGTGTATTTAGACTGATGCGTTGTGCGCTTCAAGCGTCCTGAATGCTGAATCTAGGGTGTGATCTGTGGCTTGGTTAGACGTTCCGAGTCTTTGTCATTATGCTACATACTATTATGCTGCTACTAGCTACCGAGTTGACATTTAAACGTATGACATTTAGCTACTTGGTAGTTTTGCATAGCAGTCGTTCCGATACTGATAATATGTATCTAATTCTATAAAAGTTTGTTTCGAAATGCAAAATTTGTGTTAAAGTACCTACGTATTAATTATACGTATGTGAATATTTTGTATGTACCTAATTGCCCCTCTGGTCTGGGACTGACCAAATGCGACACCGCTGCACAGTACGTAAAGCCGATTATACGTAAAATGCATAGCGTTGAGAGCCTTTGTAAGCGGACACTTTTTACGTCTAACCAAACAAGTGCGAAAGTGACGGAGCGAATCTCATTCGCACTGTTCGTCTTAAAATCAACTTTATTGCGACGAAGCGAGTTTTTATTATCTACTAATTTTCTCTCGTCGGTTAGATATGGGGTCCGTGGTTGTCGGGTGTGTTAGGTACACGTTAGGTACCATAGGATGATTAGACAAATATTACCCTCAAAAAAATACGTAGAGAAAGTAATATAAAATCTTATTCGCATTTTTTTTTAAAAACAGTAATAGTTGGTTTCATACCAACTTTCAGTGTACTTTCTACCTTAAATTTCATAAGCGGTTTCGAATCGAATTATGGAAGACTATGCAATCAAAAGGGCGGGACTATAACCATCGTCATTATAATTACATTTATTCAATTTCTAAATTTAATAATGTCAGACTGGCTATAAAGTGTGTTTTGTTCATGACTGTCAGACTTGGTCGCGACCTTCCGCTAGTCTGTTCGGCGATTGCGTTAGCCAGGAATGCAGTACGATCACAAGCCGATGTGGGCCGAATTAGCCATTCTACAGGGTGTAACGGAATGTTGTCCGATCCGTGAGTGTGATATTGAATATCAACACATACGTGAAACGCGTACTCGCGCCTAGCAATGTACTAATGAGTTCTTTAGGTGTACGAGTCGCGACTGGCAAGAGAACGCACTTGTTCGGGACCAATGGCGTTCTCTGCTGACGGAGGCCAAGTCGCACACCAGAACCGCTGCACTACAGGAATGAATAAGTGATAATAAAACCACAAAAAATTCAGTGGGAATGCCGGTAAGACTTTTTACAGACGACGCTACAGTAAGGTTTTAAATAGGGAGAATTCTGTGCATAGTTATACATTTTTACAAGTATTTTGTTTTTGAACATTTCAAATGTCATAATGACAAAATTCCCATGTAAAAAGTCGTATGATACTGCTCCTTTGACAGTTGCGTACCTCATTGAATATCTGCGGGTGTGACTTGGCAGATGTGGAGCTGTGTGTAAAGTTAGGTTATCAGAATCAAACTAAATAAGAATATTATTTAGAAATAAGAAATGGATAATTATTAATATTTTATTTATTTATAATCTAACTAATATTATGAATGCGAAAGTAACTCTGTCTCTCTGTCTGGGTGTTTGTCGCGTTGCCACGGCTAAACGGCCGAAAGGATGGACCTTAATTTTTGCATATACATACATATATATATATATTTATATATAAGGATCGGACACGGACATAGGCTACCTTTTATTTGTATGTCCATGTCCACGCGAACGAAGTCGCGGGTAACAGCTAGTACATATATAATTATATATTGGCGCATTTAATGTCTCTTAATAATCCGACATGATTTTGGTACACTCTGTACATTACTGAACACCAGCACCGGCCGCAGCGGCGACGTCAAAAACGGATCTAGGCTGACAGGTTTATCTAGACCTGATCTAGGAACTAAAGTGGTTTCAGATTGTGTCGCTCGCCTCAGGTGCTTTTTGAAGCAAAGTTAACATTACAGCATTTATCATGGTTACCGGATCAAATTATAGCATAGAATGGATAGTAGGTAGAACCTGGTTATAACTAGAGTTAGATGTTTTACTTGACAAGTTTCAATTTTTAACTTACATATATTTTTATAATTCACCCTTTTGGCGATACAAGCAAATCTATCGCCTGATAGTAAGCTTTAAGATAAGCTCACTTTGAATAATACTGCTTGGCTGTTGAATAACTGACAAAGCGATTTTGTAAGTTGATTTTTTATCACTAGTAGTTCGCGTACATACACTTTATGGGTGTCTACAACTGACGGCGACCGCGTGGGTGGACCTGTGATTAAAACTAACGAGTTATGTTGCAGTGCACTCATTGCACTTTATAGGTTTTTGGAAGCGTCGAGAATGACGATTCATCATTATGTTTCAGTTCAATGTGAATCGGCAGCATAGGGCCCAAAATACATGGAGCAAATTCACAAGATCACTGTGCCTAGACGCTGATGAAGAAAGCAGGACTATAATTAGTTGAATGTGGGTGAATAAGTCATACTCAATCGCCATAATGTATTGTATTGTATTTTTAGGAACACCTCCATACATTATAATTAACATCTACGCATCGCCTCATTAGCGTCTCTTGTTAGTACTGACGTCGCAATTCAAATGATGCGGGTGAAATTCACTCATTAATTACGTTTGATCATGTTGATGAGGTAATTATATTAACAAACTACTTCACCGCACGGGGAAGGAACTGCATTCATTCATAGGCATTCGTTTAAATTTCACATCATTAAGTGATTGTATAATATAGGGTATGTATACCCAATAAAGGGTATGTTGACGAGAATGGAAGAATTTCAATTAATTTTGGCAATAACGTTTTACGTTTTTTTTGCATAGTCCGCTTGGGGAAGTACCAGCTATTCAACCGCCAAGCAGTAGTGTGCAAACATGACTGTGTCCCGGATTGAAGGGCAACGTTTCCAGCGTAATTACTGAGCATAAACAGATTTACACAATAGAGTTTTACGAGCGCAGGACAAGGTCAGAATGCCACGCAGTATTGAAATGCTATAGTTCGAAATTCTAGGTAGCATTGAACGTGCCGCTTACCATCGGGTGAGCGACTTACCCGTCCTGTCACACAATCTCTTTTAAATAATTTTCGAAACGGGGGCTGTAGCTGCTCAACTAAGGTCAAAGTGAGAAAAACATCACAACAAGACATGCAACAAGAGTTTTTTGATTGCGACAGTGTGTAACACAAATATTTTGAGCAGTTTGAATTAAATTTCAAGGATTCAGGTCACATTGCGGCAATAGTGTACAATGGGTGCTCAATATATTGCCGAGCGTAACGAATCCTAAACTCAGCTGAGAATTTGAAGTGCAATGTGCTTGTAATGTGTCAAGCAATAACATCGTTCAGTAAAAATATGACCCTCTTAGCTTAGTTGATAGCGCATCTGCCTTATGTACAGGTTATCAATTCGATTCTCGGCGGGCAGATATTTGAATGATGACTTTAAATATGTTTTCGGTCTGGGTGTGTGTCTTTGTTGGTGGATGTTGCATGGCATCCCAAACACAAATGCTGCCGGGTGGCCGTGGAACCTACACAAAGACATGGACAACTAACACCCAGATCCAGAAAAGATAATAATTTCATCATTCAAACTACTGCCCGGTAGGTAATCGGACCCGGAAACTCCACATAAGGCAGACGTACTAAAAAACAAGCATTATTATTAAAACAAAAACCCCAAATGCAAAATGTAGGCTATGACTTTCTAATAATCCAGGAGACAGGTCAAGTAGATGCGATTTTCTTCAGTGTACCAAGTAGATGCGTCTAGGATAGCAATCAATTGATCGTATTGTCCATCACCAGCGTTAAACGCCTGGACGTGAAACCAATTCATCCACTTTATATTCAGACCGAGAATTGGCTAACAACAACACAATGGGACGCTATTTGGAGGAGCAAGCAAATTTCCAATTACGTGGAGTGCGGTTCCATCGAGCATCTAACCCCGAGATATGAATTGGTGGTCCGACCAATTCCACAACTGACTAGTGATTTTGCACAAGTAAATATCAGCACATGAGCGCACTGAAGCCGTACGATTAAATATCTAGAAAGTAGCCTATTATAAATGCAGGGCAGGGTATACGCTACCCCCATAGACCATACGTACCCCATTTTTTATCCAAATCCGTTGAGTAGTAACCTCAGATCAGAGAAACAAGGTCCACAGAGTTGAGTGGGAGGAACCAATATAACTCGCAAAATATGTCTCACAAACTTTTACATTTGTGATAGTGTGATATTTTAACGAAATGAAACATCGTTGTCGCTGTCGATAAAGGTTGCACAAGTATCACGTCCTATCACTATGATGAAATTAAAATTGACGCCTGGGACGCCTTAACCAGGGAGTTTTGGCAGGAACGTGAAGAAGTCATTGCGCGTCTTTGTGTTACTGAACGAACTCATAATGCGGTATAGGGGATAATATGTGGTTGGGTCGTCCCTGCCTGGCCAAAGAACAATTTTCAAAATAGGCCTATTTCATGTGTTCTGTGATACAGTCAACAATGTGGCATGAGATTGAAAAGTTATGCAAACAAACGCCTATTTGCGTGATTGAGCAAATGAGTTTCACGTTTGCGGTTCAAATAAACAGTCTGAAGGTCGCACGATCATGCCAAAGAATACGAGATTAAAGCTCAGTTGTCATTCTTGTGATGTGTGCTAGAAAGACAATTCAGCTGCTGATATTAAAACATTTGTTGGAATGTAAAAACACAATGAAAACACAAACAAGATTTAGAAGTGCACATGCCACATAGCTCGGACAACCGATAACCGACGGGGAAATAATAATCTTGAGTGGCGACCACGAGGTGGACCGACGACATTGTAAATATGTAGTGTAGGGCAAATGGTGGATGGAAATGGCAGATTGTCGTTCAATTTTCAGCAGCTCTGGTGATCATCATCATCATCATCATCATCATCATCATCATCATCATCATCATCATCATCATGATGATGAATATGTGAATTAACAATTAGATGAAAATCGATTTATAGCGCAAACAACGGTAGTCTCACGATTGACCGCTATCTCGTACGGCCGAACAGCGCAAAACGAACTCTGCCAGTATTCGATAGACCCCTAAAGCCCCTCAAAACCGATGTTAGAAAAATATTTTAAATTCTGTCGATGATACTAAAAAAACGCCCAACTAGGATTATTTTAGCTAAAAATACCCTTTGTCTCGTTTTCGCTTCTTTCACAACAAGTTGACAAAACATTATAGCATCATCATTACAAATTCTTCTTAAATTCTCTTACAAATTCTTTATTTTAGATATAATGATAGATTTACACACAAACATTTAATTCGAACTGTTAATGCAAGCTACTTTGTCGGCCCTTATAAAACTAAACTGTGTTTCGGGAACCGGTAGCTTCTCCCAGGTTACCCTGAGGCAAAGATTTATGACGATGATGATTTAATATTTAAATTAGGAAATTTAAAATTACCCTTTTTTATACCACTGCTGGGTGTAGCTGTCTCTCTTGCTAAGCCATCTGTTTCAGTCACGTGCTAGTCGCGTCCAGCTTCGACCCGCGTTTTTGATAATATCGTCGACACATCTCGCTGTTGTATGGCTAATCACCTTACCTTGCCTATGCCTACCGCAGCAATATTTAACGTATAATAAGGGACATTACTAGGAGCTGTCAAGGTACAAGCCTTCCGAGAGGTGAACGTCCCCGTTTCCGGGGAGTGTCTCAATTCACTTACGCCGCACCACCGCTGCACTGACCACCCTTCCGGCTATGATATAAAAGTATTATGAAGCTTTACGCTATTACTAAAGGACATCTTATTAATGGTTATTGGACATGCAACAAAAATATAATGTACTGTATAATCCAAATACAGGCGTATCGATGTCGTAGAGTTCGCTCTACCATAGACTGTTTGTTATTTACGGCATAGTAAATAACCAGAAGAGGACCAGAAGTGGCAAGATGTTTGGCCAACATTTTTCTTTTCAGTATTGGTTTAACACATAGTGTATTTATCCAGTTTCAAGTATGGTATTGGTAATATTTCAAGTGAAGTACATTATTTTATAATCAAAACAAGGCGTAGTCTAAGTTAGAGCCCACTTCGCTTTTCACCAGCCTGCTGCGCACAGGCCTCCTTCATTTTAAATTCAAATTCATCATTTCATTTATTAAAACAAACGAGACAACACCCTTACAGTCCAGGACCAATACGATGTAACAGTTAATTTTATTTCATTATATTTGTCTAACTACCGATTTATATTTTCACAAAGCCTATAAGCGGCTTCTGTGAATTCTGCCAGATTGCACTTAAAAATATCTACTTTTTCGGACATCATGTTCAACAACGTTACAGCGCGAGTCGTGGGAGTTATGGTAAATAGCCCTTTTTTACCATCTGTATTGAAGCTAAGCCTCATAGTCTCACCCCGCGCAATGAAAGGCACACTAGCAGTTTCTCGGAACGCGGCCCCAAACCGTTTACACCAGCATTTACACGCGACTGTTGATACAACTAGTTCAAAGGAAATCTCTATTAGTGCATCACAACGTCCGGCGCATTGTTTTGTTGCGTCTATAGTTGGAATAGTTGAAAGCGCGAACAATGTTGCTGGTTTACTGCCTACGAGTTTACCTTTAGGGACGTAAGGCACGGAAGCGAAGAGTTATTGTACTTTCTCCTAATCGAAGAGATTACAACTGTTCAGTACAGAGCACTGACGTCTATCTCGTAAAATAGAAACCAGTGGTACAGAGACCTAACGGAAAAATGCAGATAACTTCACTACGAGGTTAGAAGGAATCGGGATATTATTGTGTCAAGAGTATTTATTTATTTAAGTATACATTGCCACATAATGCGTAATGGTAACATTTTTCAGAATGTACTAAATTACACATTATACCCTGTTATAGGGTGTTGCAAACAGTATTGTTGCCTAGATACTAAAAAAGTAAAACTACCTATTAATAGATATAGAAATACAGAATAATAAAGAAAACTTATACGACTTATAGCTAAAATTTATAAATTATTGTCCTCCAAAAAATTCTTCTATATTATAATAGCATTTTTTTATTAATAAATGTTTTAGCTTCTTTTGGAATTTTCTAGGGTATATTGTATATCAAATGAGTATATACTTATATGTTTTGGAAGTAATGAAATGCAGGGTGATAGACTTAACGACTTTACAGGATTTACATAGGTGTGAGCTCCGTCCCAAAGTTCGGAAATGTAAGCTTACATCGTATATATCTTACTTACATCGTATAAAGTAAAAATAGTTATTTGTTCGACACGAAATTGATTTTTTTTATTTTGTACTCGAGCACAGGTAAAGTGTGTTCGAATGCAGAATCTGAATCCCGAGCAAGCGACGAATTCAACTGCAAGAGCAAAGCGATTAATTCTAAATTAGAATCTTGAGCGTACCGAGGAATTCAAAGGCACAAGAAACAATAAAACTTTACTCTCGTGACGAGAACCTTAATGGCGAGAAAACACTACAGGGCCCGTACCGTGAGGTGCTTATTGCGATGATTTTTAGGTTCAGCCGCAGACGCTGTGCGACCACGAACTGTATCGATAAACGCGCGATAAAGTGTATGGTCGCGCAGCGTCGTCGGCTGAACCTAACAAACATCGCAATAAGCACCTCACGTTACGGCCCCAGGTGGTACTCACTGATGAGCAACATACGTTTTGCTCAAAGGGTTCACACAACAAAATCATCCTTTTCGAGTGAGTGGGTAATTACGACCTAAATAATATCATAAATTCGAAAGTGACTCTGTCTCTCGTGTCTGTCTGTCTGTCTGTCTCTCTGTCTGGGCGTTTGTCGCGTTATCACGGCTAAGCGGCTGAACGGATCGATCTGAATTTTTGCATAGATATAGGTCAAGGGTGGGAGACGGATATAAGCTACTTTTTTTTTATTGGACCACGCGAACGAAGTCGCGGGTAACAGGTTACAATAGACAGAATTTCCATTGCGTCAAACTACATCGTGTGGCTTAATGATAACAATACCAACGTGAATTTCATTTTACGAGTAGTTTAGATTTTGTCGTACGTGACATAGAAATAGAACTCACATTTTGATGTCATGACTCGTTTTGGCTCGGTGTGGGTAATCTGAATCAAGCTTAACAATACTTTCGAAATTTTCAAAGGAACCAGTTACAGAAAGGGAAATGGAATGATCACACGCAGATTAATGTCGATGTCCATCGCAAGTTGAGCGTGAAGTAGGAGAGATGCCTTCCGGTGCGGTGGCGCCCGTGATTGTGAAAATGTTTATATTTACACCTCGGCGGTGGTAAAAGTTACTTCGCTCTCCTTGCGTAAATGAACCTTGCAGGGTATCAGGCGCATTCATTTAATTTTGCAGATAATGTACTTCGAGACAAGGATAGTGCTATACAGATGAAAAAGAGATAAAGATAACTGCGTGCTGGTAAAAAGTGATATAATCAAAATTAATATTTTTATCTGCATCTTCCGATACTTGAAATTATGATTACTTTACTCGCTATTAGAGTAATAATATATACAAAGGGGTTTTAAAAAAAAAAAAGGATTTTGAATAAAAGCTTATAGCGATATATTAACTTGCAATATTTGTATGTCAAAGGTAATCTTGCAACTCAATTTTAGGCGTGTTCCCCTTGTTCAATTGAGTTGAAATTTTGCATGTTCCGATGACAACACAATGTTATGACAGCGAGCTGATCTGATGAATACGGAAGTCCTCAGTAACTAACAGTAGATTGACGGAGTTTGGGTTTATTTTTATCAGCTTACAGTACCAATAACGGATTTTATAAAACCGAATCGGAATCGGATTTTATTAATAGCTTGTCTGGAAAAATATATTTTTCCACAAAAACTTGTTTAAAGTATTTTTTTTTTAACTAGAAAATCTTATTTGTGTTTTTCAATACAGCCGTGGCGCGGTGTGGCGGCTCTAAGGGGGAAAGCCTTTATTCAGCAGTGGACTTCTGGCTGTCAATTATGATGATGATGAATTCAGCCGCACTAAACCATAGAACCAAAAAAACATACTCGTAGCTATCTAAAAATAAGATGAGATAGCACACTGTGAATACGAGACAAAATACGTTTCTGAATCGCACAATTTTTAATCCTCCACTATTTCTACCAAGCGTTTCTCATATCGTGTTTTTATTCGATTGTTCCTGTTTGAATGAAGCTTCTACAAAAGCAGCGCCGGCGCCGTCACCCACGTGTCCCCATCATTTGAATTCAATACTTCCCCCGAGATTTAGAGATATGTTAATATTCCTAAGGGCCGGAAGAAAGTATCGTCGATGGTCATATTCGTGAAGTTTTATTTTTATGTGGAAGCCAGTGGGCGAACATCGGCAAGGTGTGGTGGAATAAATTACAATAGAATTATTTAGGTTTAAATCTTCTACGCACAAAAACTGAATAATTGATTGACCTACAGTGGCTTTATTTGTGTGGATTTTCGAAAAGCTCTTTCTTAGTGCTCTCTTACACTCTATAGGAATCTAACCTGAAAATCTCATGTCTCTATCACCTCTGGTTTAGGCTGTGCGTTGATTGTCCTTGGTATGTCCTAAAGCTGCGACCAGAAAAGTCAGTCAGTCAGCGACACGAGTTTTGTAACGAAGCACAATGCAACTTTTATTTACAATTCAGGGTTTTTCGAGTAGAGCTCAAACGAGTGAATCAGTAGAAACAGACAAACAATCATTATGGATGTACATGTTACGAAGAATTTACTTTAACAAATGGTTCATCAAAGCTTTTACACTGAGATTTTGTGATGACTACTCGCAAAACATAATTATCTTTTTAGGGACTCTTATAGTTAATTATGAAGCGCGTGACTAACAAAGTTTACTTAAATAGCGCTAATAATACTTCACTGCGCAGATTTACTTATGGTAGGCATCTGCTGTCTGCGACGTATACACGGATTTTGTTTTAGCAATTCAGCAAAGGATCAATTTCGACGAAGCCAAATCGAAGGAGTCGAATTTTACTGGAGGCGTAGAAGTATCACAACGATATTGGAAAACTCTTTATTACTTTAAAATCTTGTAATCTCTACAGACCAAAGATCCAAAACATTATAAAACTGCACTGAAATTGTGGTGACGATTTTTATATGAACGACCAATCTGAAAAAAAAAAACAAAACAAATTTAAAAAAAAAATGCTTGACGCTCATAGCTGAAATTTTTCCCGTTTTGGGCTCGTCGATGTTACATCTACAAGTTTTAAAGATCTTCGCTACAGACGACCCAGATACGTGAGTGCGTAACGTTAGGGCCATGTTCACATGCCAAAGTGTGCGACCGTTAGGAACACGTTACATTAGAAAAACTTATCGGCACCGTGCGACCAGTCCACCCACGACCCTTCTAATCCAGTCTACGGGTTTTCCACCATATTTGTTCACTTGTTCCGTCTGTCAGAGACTCAGAGTGCATGGAAGCTTTTTACGGCTATCTACTGTATCTATTCAGTTGGTTTAGAACTTCAGATCAGTCATACGGTTGTGCCTTGTTAGGCACGGAACTTATTACCTAGTTCCTTTTATATGCCTTCGTTCCCAATTCACATACGCACACGTGATACTGATACACGACAGAAACCTGTTCGACTTAATTACACGCTTCAAAATACGCTTTGGTACCGCAAAAATATCGAAGAATCCGGTTTTGGAAGTGCCAAAAAGTAGATAAATGTACCTGGCCTTCTTTCAAAGCCCATTTGAAACCTGTAAGCCCTCTTGGCACAGAGTTTGGTTCGCTGAGCCAGCTAGTCGAATGGCAGAAACGTGCAAAATTACTATTGCTTGTTGCAAGGATACTTTATTGCGTTATTTTTATTTAAATCTAAAAGCTAGTTTCTATTACGGAATATCACCCAATGACATTGCATGTGTGACGTCGATAAATTCTTTTGACCGATTTCGCCACCCACGATTTCTTATTTTTTTCTAAACTATGCTTCTATTTTTAGTATCCCCATTGTATGGCGTTCTACGCTCCGGCAGACCTCAATGCGCGCGGGCGCGTGCTCGAGTGATTAAACCGTCTGCAGCTGCGGATCCCAGCTACCATACATTTTTTTACTTTGCTCATATCCTGGCTAATATAACGATAAGCCAGCGTAACCAAACGGGCCAATTATAGACGAATATGGGAAGTGCAGGTGCAACTAACTTAGACGCGTCGTCTTAAAATGTGTGGATATGGACACCACACGCCACATGTTTGCATTCCGGGCATTCGTACTAAAAAGATTGTTTGAATTTCAAACTTGGGACTAAGGCAGCATAGATATTTAACATCTAATATCTCAGAGTGACGAGCGCAGAACAATGCCACGTAGTATTTTGAACTTGCTATAGTTCAAAATTCTGGAAGTTTTCTGTGCCATGCCAGGTCGAACCGGACAAGATTAACATAGACTGAGGCAGATGGTATATATAGCAAGAGAGATGCCTACACTCAACAGTGAGGTAAAAAGGCTGTGTCTATACATCTGTATAGAAAATAAATATGAAATTGATAAGGTAAGGTTTAAACTTGAATTTGTTGCAGATAGAGCACTTAAACAGCAAACATTTCCAGTTTTTACCCGAATACGCGAGGAATTATGATTTTTACCGGTATGTTAGGGTATGTATGTAGGTTCGTCTGTTCACTCATAACTTCTAAACTACTTATCATATTTTGACAAATGAGGTGTCGTTGAAACCGTCTTGATCGTCCGCTGGCTATTATATAAAGCTATATAAAGTCACATTCAATTGATTATGACGCCCCCGAGAGGACAAAAAGTTATGAAAAAAAATAATGATGCCGTGTTTGGCAACTTTTGTTCCATGATTTTTAATTATTCGTAATTTTTTTCTCCCAAAATTAAAGACTAAACATTGTATTGCTTGCTGGCATAATGTTGTATTGTCATCGGAAATTGACAGTCAAGCAAATTTTCAACTCAAATATTTGACCTTAACATACATACATACAAACATTGTAAGTTCAATAAAACCTTGTAAAAATAGTTTTTCGCCGTGACTTAGCGTAGTCGGATTTTAGTGTTTTAACCTATATCTTGTTACTAGTGGTGTAGATCTGGAGTGTTCGAGAATAGACCATTTCGCTTTTACTTTGTGACGCTGTGGCGTTTATTGGCTCAATTTTTTAAGACACGGGTGGAGAAAAATTGTTAAAATAAAAGAATCATGTCCATTTACAAATCCCTATCGATACACAGGGCAACTTTTTAAGTAGTGCGCAATTTTTATCACGCAATCAGTGTCGTAGAACTTATTTTACGTTTTTTTTTGTTTGTTAATTTATTGACCACGAAATGTCTGAAAACCTATAATACAATAATTACCTACCTAATACTGGCTGTAGCGAGCGAAGATGCGATGTAGGTACCTACACGTATCGTAGATATTCGTAGTAAAATCACGAATAGAGTCACTACGATTTAAGCAAGTTTGCTTGCTTGCTGTAGCTATTTTCATTTGAAGTCATATCGATAATTACGTACCAAGGCGGGTAAAAGCAAAGAAATACGTATCCTTAATTTTTCAACAACATTTAGGTACAAAGTTTTTGACACAAAATTTGCGCACTACTTAAAAAGTTTCCCTGTATAACTAAATAAAATAGTTAATATTTAGTCACTAAAAGCCATGTTCGTACTCGTAAGCACAATATCAGTAGAAGTACGTTTCCAGCTGACAATACCGCGAAGGTCAATTCGCCTTTTGGTTGTGAATGAATGAAAAGAAGAATGAACACAATGTATAGTAACTTGCAGTTACTATACATATCAATGCTGTGATACATTGAGTGTGAGGTCTATGAAGCGAAAAACCTTGAAACGAAGACAGGTAGAGGAAAATAAAAAAAAACTCCCTCGAATTTATAATTACCAACCAACCATTTTAAAATGCTCGTCAAACTTTGCCCTGATTCAAATAATTTAAATGCGTGAGAAGATTAACAGAAATGATATCATAGAGGCGACCACAAAACTAACCGCATCTTCAATTATCTTTCCGAGTCATGGGAAGTTGGGAATAATATCAAAACCAGACAACCCTTGGAAATCTCTGTCATATCTATCAGATATTAAAGACTCGGTCGATGATACTGCCAGTGTTTATGAGAATACTTGTTGAATCATATCGCGTCCGTCGGGCCGAGGTTGTAAACAAACATGGCTGACCGCCGTGAGTCATGGCCAAGCAGAGACCGCGTATTAGCAAAAAATTATAACATAGAAAAACCAAAATAAGAATCAAACTTAAATAGTTAATTATGGTCGAAGAATGCGGTAATTCAAGGCATTAAACTTTAATGTTTTCGTTATGATTTTCCGGCAATTCATAAAAATTTTAGTAAACAAGCTAGGTACGTAACTCATATTTTAAGCCATAATTTTACTTATAATGTATACATAATATGGTTTTATATGGCATACATCATGACGGATTTTATCGCAACGTGATTTGCTGTTCGAAATTACGATTTCGATCTGGCTTATGTTTGCAGATTGATGCAATCTAGAGTTACGAGGGATGAGTCAAGTTGCCGTTTTAGTGAGGTGGATATTACGCACCGACCGGCCAATGATGCCATTGCACCTGCGGCCATGTATGTATGTATGTAAATGATGAGTAAATACACTATTAGATTCTCTCTCATCTCTATTTTAGTTCGAAATATACTTTTTTTTGACATCTTTTATAGCAATTTTGTAGAGCTACCATTAGAATGTAAATATAAATTTCTACAAGTGTTGGCATTTGTTCGATATATTTTAAACTTCGCAGACATGCAAACACAAATATTTTGACTGCTAGTGAAGCCGAAGCGTGGGTTCGAAAAACGGCTACCCACGTGAATCGGAAATTGGAACCCGGTGCGTAAGTCAACGACCCAGCTAGGTGTGGGTTCTATTTGCATAGACAGGCCATTTATCAAAGGGATGATTTGCTTTTATGAGGGATATAAGTAAAGATTGGTTACTCAGTTTCGGCTTCGTCATAGTTAAAAAAACAGATTGAGTTCCGAATCGAATTACTTAGAATAATAAATAGCAGTGAAAGGATTTTGGCACAATAAACATGTTAACTAAAAGTTTAATAAACCTAATTAAGTATGGATATGCAATATGCATGTCTTGTATGTGAGTCGCTTGTTAATTTTATATGAATTCAATGACACGAGGTCTATTATTATAAGAAACAACAATAAATACAGTGCTCCATGCGGTTAAAAAGGAGAACAATGAATGAATAGACTGATGACAGACAGACTGGTGCCAGGACTCGGGTGAGGACGTGGAGACAATACTGCTTATTTCAAGATGTGAACGTATAAAGAAATCAAACAAAAATATCTGACTTATAAGACGACCACACAGTAAGAAAAAAATAAAAGGTCGACTAGAAAAAGATAATCCATCTCGATTTCACTTAAGTTAGTAAGAATCAAAGTTTTTAAATTTTTGCCAAAATGTAGATTGGGTTTGGCACAAGTATGAGGACGTAAACTACCGATTCATTGTATCGGTATTAGTTTGATAATAGTCGTAAGTCATCATCATCATCATCAGCCATAAGACGTCCACTGCTGAACATAGAGCGCCACACCGACCGACAACGGGCCACTTGCATCCACTGGTTGCCTGCGACTTTCACAATGTCGTCGGTCCACCTAGTGGGAGGCCAACCTGCGCTGCGTCTTCTGGTTCGTGGTCGCCACTCAAGAATCTTTCTTCCCTACCGGTCGTAAGTACCAACATCAAAATACATATAGTGGAAGTAGTTGAAAACACTCGATAAAAAGAATATCTGCTGCTTTATCCGATGATTGTTAACTAGAGAATGAATCGACAGCCTATTGCTTAGATCGATGTTAATTCTGAACGGACGAAAATCTTGAACGAAGTACAAACCGGGAAAAGCGACAAAATATTTTGAGGCAACGTTGCTCCTGGTCACAATAGAGCCGAAATCCGAACTGAACATATTTGAGAGACATGCCCGTCATATGAAAGCTGGTATACAAGGGTGGCGTCACAAACATAAGCGCTCGTTTGGCATTCGGCACTCGTCTTAGATTTGGCTGCCAGACCGATGCAAACCGACCTTAGGCAAAGTGGCAAAGTGGCAAAGTGGCCTTAGACAAGGAGGGTCAATGAACGATAGAAAGGCGTAACTGATAAAATTATCGATATCCTAACTAATATTAGAAATTCGAAGTCTGTCTCTCTGTCTGGGATTTGTCTCGTTATCACGGCTAAACGACTGAAGGATCAAGCTGATTTTTTGCATACATGTTGCTTAAGGGTCGGAGATGGACATAGGCTACATTTTTTTTGTAGGGCCACGCGAACGAAGTCGCGGGTAACAGCTAGTTCTTAATAAAGCAATATTTTTTTCTACTCTAAATAGCAATTAGACGTTAACAAAATTATTTGTGATCTGTATACCTCTTTCCACATAGCATGGTGCGAGTGACACTTGGGTTTTTACTGAATCCAATGAAGTAGTGAATATTTTGTTTCTAATATTATTATTCAAAGAAATTAAATTATTTTGAAATGTACAAAACATTTACACACTTCAATTTTATGTGGGGTGGCTGCAGTTCAGTAAAAACCCATGTGTCTCCTTTACACACTTCAATTTTATGTAGGGTGGCCGCAATTCAGTAAAAACCCATGTGTCTCCCGCACCATGCTATGTGGAACAGAGTATAGTAAACAAAGTTAACTCTTTAATCATTTAAATTATTAAATGAACTTGCTGTGTTTTGGTTATTAAGTTATAACCTAATAAGCCTAAATTCAGCAGGAACTGGTCTTCCGGGTCATTCTTCTGAGTAAAATATTACCAGAATTAAAAAATAAAAACTTTAAAAACATTGAAACACGATAGAAAATTCATAACAAAAATCCTGGCTTGCTCGCCTCAGTCGTGGCAATATTCGCCGTGTTTTGATGGTGTTGATTAGCGGTTGAAAACGTGCGCTCACTAGTGGTTGCCAATTAAGTTTTAGCCGTTGGATAAGGTGCAACGTTTCGCTCACCGCGCGAAATTCAAATTTTCTTGCGTTTTTTGTCAAATACATACTAAATAGACCGTTTCAAGAAATTACACTAATCAGAAATTCAAGTTGAAAGCTAGTCTAAGAACATTTCTCACTAAACCAAAAACCAAGATGAAAATCAGCTTATTGAGATTTGTAGCTAAACCAATGTTATCTAGGTGATCATTTTACCCGTAATTTCTTAGAACAACTTATTTATTGGCGCAAAATTGGTTTCAATAAATCCACGATGAGTAATTTAGCTGTAAATGACAAAAAACGCAAGAAAATTTGAATTTCGCGCGATGAGCGAAACGTTGCACCTTAAGTAAGAAAATTAATGAGAAAGCTTAGTGTATGGCGAGTTTAATAATTCTGTTCAATTCACCTTGACAGCACAACGGAGCTATTAACATTTTGGTCAAATACCGTGACCTTTGCCCGAGGTCGACATTAAAGAAATCAACAAAGCGTTGGATAAGAATCACAATCAAAATGAAACCATGAGAAATAATTAGAAATGTACTCTGCGATTTTTATTTAGTTCGTTGTCATTGTCATTGACGTTCATTCCGTTGTACACCTCTGACAGCCGAAATTATCTGCATCTATTCTATTTCACTATTTTAGAAAAAGAGCACCATTTTCGGAAGTATAGTTGAGCTCAGAAAATTGTACAATTGAATCGACGCCATTATTGTGGATGAGACTATTTCGGATGTCAAGTGAAATATCATCGCAAAGCAAAAAACGTGTCTTTCTTTACAAAGGCAAACAGATAATCGCCTGGGATGGTACTCTTACGTAGCTACGTGAGAGGACTATAACGCTTTTCAGAACACCATTTACAGCAGTCTGGGATTCAATTCAAAAGGCCGAGTAAAGTTAGGTAGGTGAATATACAAATAGGTATGAGATTACAAAACAAGGAAGACAAAAGGAAGATAAATACAAAACAGCCAATTACCAACCTAAGTGACTGCAAAATAATCGGCTTGTAAATGACTAATTAGGTGGGTTCCTGCGTCAGGAGTCAGATTTTTGAATCGCTCGTATGATTTCGCACGAAATTATGATGCGAAATGAAAGATTTTCTATTACTTAACAGAAAGCAAATTCGAATGGTTCAAACCACTCGTTGCGTTAGCTGATGTGATTATTTCAAATATGCGAAATTTGTTTGGGATTTCTTGCGAAAGTGATTTCGCGTGATATTTTCGTGCGACATATCATACGAGCGATTCAAAAATCGAGCCCCAGGAGGCAGCGGTCGTCGGCTGCGCGAATTTAGACGCCGGAAAGGTCGTCGGTGAGTCATATTATGATTCGTTTAATGTCGGACTAACATTATCCCAGTCGTAAAACGTGAGGAGAAGATAGTGGCAAACTAATAAAGGACTGTAATGAATATGAACATTTAATCTGAAACAAACAAGGGTAGAACTCATTTTGTTTTGATAATGCGGGAATACATACGATAACTTGAGTCGGTCATTCCTTTATTATCAATTTATCATCATAAGTCGGAACACGTCCACTGTTGAACAAAAGCCTCTCCTATATCTGGTGCCTTTCCCGTATATACTAGTAAAACTATTACTAGTAAAATAGAAATAGCAATCAGTGGGTTTGAACAATAAATAATATAATATTATACTGTATAATATCTATCTATAATTAAAATTAAGACGTTTGACGAGTAGAACTGTCGCTCATTTTACAACGGCTGGTAATCTCACACCAATTTGGTTTCAACTCTACAAAAAAAAACAATAGTTGTTAAAAACCTGACGTTAACTATTATTTTGGTAATGGATCTAGAACACGGATCTCGATACTGCTTCTATAATGATTTGTCATTTAACTCGTATCACGTCCGACGTCTTTTCAGACACACTTGCATACGTATATAGCCTCCATATACATCAGCTTCTTTACAGCCGCTTGTTTAGACGTCTCCAATGGTCGAAACCTGTTTGCAAGGCGGCTTCAGAACAATACGACATAAAATCCTTGAGTATTTCCCTTCCTTTAGCCACACCATAGCGTGCCCTTGAGGCCATTGACTAAGCTAGAGAGAGGTCTTGAAGGAAATTTTCAGAAACGAATCATAAGCGTAAAATTATAATTAAGTTTATCCTCGTCGGTGATTTTACGGCTCTGAATGTTTTGTCGTTAGCGGAAATGAATTCATTTTAATTGATAACAATGATACATTTTGAAGTGACAAAAAAAAACCATTATGGTGCTTGTATAAAATGTCCGACATTGAGTCATAGACGCCTTGCGGGTGGAGGCCTCGGTCGCGCTCTGGTGAGCCCTATGACTATGACGGAGTAGAACTAGAAACAATAGCCTTCTCACGGTGCCGACGAGTACATTTCACCATCCCGCTAAAGGCGGCATTTCGGTCACGATATAAAAAATTGAGAATCTTTTCCTGCACTCATAAATTTAGCATGTAAGAAAAATAAGGTTATTTGACGTGTCATGGCCGTTGAAAAAACAATACAATGGAGCTATTGAAGCACTCGAAACCTTACGATCGTTATTTTATTAGCACTGGCATTATGTTAAAATAAAAATAACTGAGTTGCCTCTATTTGTAGGATTTTTTAGCACGAACCTATTATTTCGTGTATATTATATTTTGTTACACGAGTAGCAGTTAATTCTGAAGATGCAGATCACAGAATTCGAAATTTACAAAAGTAACGAGAGATCTCGACCCGGTTTAATTCACGTAGTACCTTTCAATGGAAAGATGCTGAGAGTCTCTCTGAATGTACAAGTGGACGATTTTTCAACGCGCCGTGAACCGCTGACATCCGTTTAAAACTTTCTCGTGACCCTACTTGTACTTACTCGTGTCGCAGCGAGCATTGTTATTTTTTACACGTTTATTATCGTCGGCTATGGCGTTTACTACGAGGAGTAACGGGTGTTCAACACAAGCGAAAAACGGAGAGTTCGTGTGTTCGTACGAACACCAAATTAAAGTTTGCAAAGCGAGCCAAGCAATTTCGTTGAATTACAGACGTGGCAAGCTGGCAAGACAATTTGCAGAATGGTTTTGAGTAATAGCTACGGGTTGTGAAAGCACAAAACTGCATTTGAGACATATACAACAATGCATGATTTACTTCTCATGTGAGACGTAATAAATGGTGGGATAAAACACGTGCAGTTGTTGGTTTCGATGGTAAGTAACAGTCGTGAGTCACATTGAGCAAGCATGAAGGCATGAATGGGTCATTAGAGGAGACCCGCCTGTACGTTTCCTACGTAAGCAACAATTTTGATTGATGATATTTGTAGTAACCAAATATTAATTTAATCGCAGGGGAATTAAAAAGAAACAATTTCTTTTGCAAAAGTATTTTTGGAATGGGTGATGATTCAAATATTTTTTTAAGCAAACCATTACAATACCATTTAAGATTACCAATTAGATGAGATAATAAAGTTCCGTTTAAGAGATCAGAAGATAGGCGGGCGTTATATGGCGTGTCTAATAACATTAACAATGGCACTAGCATACCTTATTAGTTCAACTAGTCATTAGCTACGTAACGACTTTTCGCTAACACGAAAATCCGTGTCCACAATGTTGTAATTTGCCTCGTTTAGATACGGGTTATATAATTAATATAATATAATATAACAAGAACAGCTAATTATGGAGTATCTACGGTTACAATCATTAATTTCGTAGTTAATTAAACGTGAAATCTATGATGGCTTAACATTTGCTTCGTTGCAAACATAATATTTTTAAGGCTAAGGTATAGGTAATGCTGATTGAATGTTCACTTCCTACCCTAGCTTTAAAACAGCTTATATTGCAGGCAATAAAATAAGTTACTGGTGTGTGACTGTGTCAAATACATTTGAATAACAATAGATTTCCAATTTAAAAACACGTTTCCGAAATAACGAAAGAAAGCGTGACCAAGAACATGACAATTCTGACAGTAAAAGTGTTGAATGTGGCCAGCGACGGTCACGAGACATCAGCTATGAATGAAGATAAAACAAGAACAACACACAAAGCTGAATGTTTCAGACATTACGTGACTGAAAAAATACTAGGACATGTATAATATGGACCATGGATCTAAGCGAACATTTTGAGACTGTGGAGAGAATACTGCTGAAAACGAGTTTTGCATGAAGAAAGAAAAATCTACCCATAAAACCTAACTTAAATATGGTAGAGCGAGATGCCATAATAATACAATTTCTAAATGTTATGTTTTTATTGCATGACCGAAGTTGTATGAGAAAATTGTCAACCTAGAAATTATATAAGAATCAGGCCCTCCTAATGGACGGAAGAAATTCATAAATATAAATGAATTACTACGGATTCGATGAGAAATCGGAGGCTTATTTATTATTGGATTATCGGTTTATGGCAATCAATCGATACAATATTACTCCGCTTAACAAATCTTCATTATTACTTAAGCTCTCCTAATAGGGACATTAGATAAGCTGCACGAGCGGGTAGAAATAAAGCGCTATGATTAACTTTGCTACTCCATTGATTTGCACGTCGATGTTATGCAACGGAGACCATAAGCCGCGGCAAGATGCAAGCATATAATTAACCCAGATAGAAAATAGGAGTTTCCTACGCAGACGGCAGATGAAAATTCTGCAATGATTAAACCAGCTAGCTAGCGCAAATCTTTTTTATTGAAAAGGAAACCGATAATTATAAGCAAAGAAAAAAAAAACAAATGTCTGAGCGCGATTAGAAACACAAATCTTTCACAATCGGGATAAAAAAAATCGCGATCAGAAACCGTGCAGGAATTCGGCTCGTATCACTGAAAGCAAAATTGACGTTTACGAGACAGTGGCATAGTGATTTATGAAACTAAAATGTGGGTGAAATTGTATGACATGTGAAAGTATAAAATGGTACATCGGATCGCGTGCGGTTGTGCGTCCGGAGGATCCGATGGTGCGTGACACCACGAACAATGAACAGAACATGCACTTTAGACGCAAATGGTGTTCAGATGATTGTTGCATCTATAATGGAAAATGAGCACGGTGATCGGAAAACCTTGGCAATAAAACGAGTGTCCACTAGAGCTGATTGTCTTTTATTTATTTATTTACAGATAAAGTTTAGTAAGCATAACCACAAACATACAAACAGAACACACAGGTTAACAGAATTTAAGCTAAGATAGTCTAACAGAATTTAATTTATGAAGGCAATATAAGACATGAAAGTGATAATGATAAATGATTCCAACGTGACTTGACCACCCAAACTTATATTAAAATCATTTGCGTCATAAAATTGCACTTTCACAATTTCACTTCAAACAACGATCAATAGACTTTGAGGCTATAATTTGAACGTCGTTAGATTTTACAACAATAATAAATCTGATACAAATGACTTTATTACGTCTATGAATGAAACGAAAGTGTTTATCGAGCACGACGGACTGGTGTTCATCAATACAATTATGACTGTCAAAACAAAAAAAAAACCCTTAAAAATATATTAATGAATTATAAAAATATATTTTTATAACCCTTCAAAAAAATAAACAATTCTTTACCAACGCAGTTGTAGGTAGTAGATATGACGAAATTGACATTACGAATAGAAACGTTGTATGTACGTACAGGAAAATATGAAGAGCTGCAAAATATTCAGAAAATGTTTGCCACAAAATCAGTCTAATCAGCATGCGCTACCATTCTTCGAACGAACAAAGTACAAATAGACAGGTGTTATATTACACACATACGCTTAAACTAGGTGCAAGTCCTATACCTTCGGCAACGCCACCGACATCTTGGAATAAACGGCGCAAATATGGTAGCGAGTGAATTACCAAGTGTCAGTATAGCAAGGGGCCGTTAATGGAACCGCACACAGACCGCAGTGCAATGTGCGAACACAGCAGTATGCCGTATATTGACTTGCAAATTTATTTAAGTAGGTAGCAGAACGAATAAAGTAAATAATATATTATCAACGTAATATTATCCTACTATTTAATTACAGTGATCGGGTTTGGACTATTATAATTTTAAACTTCTTTCTATACCTATAATTTGTTATTTATAAATATAGAAAGAAGTTCGAATAATGGAGAGAAGAGAAGAGGGGGAGGAGGAAGGAGGGGAGAGAAGTTATGGTTAAGTCATTATTTATAAAATATGGGTGTTGTTCGAATTTGTTACATTTATCAATTATAATCATCAATTATATAGTATATATATATACAGTATGATCATAAAGGTAATAAAATATAGGTAGCAGAATATATTACGTCAAAATGTGTTTGATTGATGTCGGTCATAATGTTCTTAACTAAATAATGGTTCTTAATAACAGTCCAAGTCAAGGTTAAAGTTTCTGACATTGATACAGTACACAATTATTAATTGCAGAATGGTTGATTTTGAATGCAGGCGTTATTGCTATTGTCATGTTAAATAATACCTTAGATCAGTATACATAAAAGCACATTTTACAATAATGTTAGGCGAAATAAGCTACACAATATGTAAAATAAAGGCAAGACCCAAAAACATATTATTAGCCACGATTTTTAAAACAAATCATTAACTATGCAACAACAAAAATAGAAGCGTATTATGAATGCCGTTTGTATAATGATGGCAGATATCAAGTATCATCAGAATGACGTTAAAGATTCTACTAGATAGCACTATCCTCAAACAATAGGCAGCTTATCATCATACTTCAGTGAATTCGCAGGTTAACTAACACAGTTGCATCACATTGCAAGTGTCGACAGTGTGTAACAGAGTCAGTGGGTAATAGACTAACTAATAGTAACAGTTCTTCACACAAGCGGAAAATGAAAAATAAAAATGGCGTTTGTTTGAGGCAAACCAAATACCGGTTTTAGAAAATCCGTCCACTTGAATGATTGACGAAAGTTTGGCACGGGTTCGGTTACTGTTTCAGCGGTGAAATAAAAAAAAAATTGAAACGGTTGAGATAACAGATTTAGGATGCAAAACAAAGTTTTAGGTGGTCTTTGTAAAAAAATAATGTTGTCGAAAATACATAAAAAAGTATGATGTTTGGAAAATACCATTGATATTAATGGCATTAATTCGATACCTACATAGAGATTGCTGGCTCGCGCACTAACTTCTTCGCAGCCTGCCTGGCTTTGCGGCAGGGTACCTGCGCTCTATTTGGTATGTAGTACTTCAAACAATTCCTTGAATTACAAAACGCGCTGGCCAGCGTTGTAGCTGAGCTGCTACTGACACACACTTCATGTATCCAAAGCATAGGTAAAGATAATGTAACTTCGTTACTTATGAATGGATATTGGCAAATTAATTTTATTGAACAGACGTTAATGATGAAATAAACAAAATTAGTCTCAGAAACAATCAATACGATTCGTAAGAAGTTCAAACACTCGTTCTAAGTTCTTGAAAAGTGTTACGCACTCCGTAAAGTCTATTAACTTGACATTTATCGGGATTCAAAGACGTGTCGACCATATCGAAGAGGAATCCAATTAAACTTCAATAAGCCCCACTAGTACGTGCATTTGATGACATGTTCTGTCAGTAGGTAATCCGTAAGTAAGTGGTCAAGTAGGTGGAGGTGAATGGACTTTCATTCACACTGCTGACCATTGACATCTTTTTTTACTATGAACTCTATAAACGTGGCTGTTAGCCAATTTGGTTCAATCTAAAGTAATGGTTGCCAACGGTTTGACAGTTGTGAAACTGTGATGTCCGATGCGGTTGACTATGGCATGTGTTAACTGTTAATGACAACTCTATATTGACTGCAGCATGTGTTGAGTGATGGTAACTGGACGTTTATAAAATTTGATCATCATCATCAAAGGCCAGAAGACACCCACTGTTAAACAAAGGCCTCTCCCTTAGAGCTCCACACTTAAAGAAAATCTGTCATTGGTGTTACCATATTCCTCACACTTGGCAGGCAGCTTGGGGATCGCAGAACGCTCCGTTTACTAAGAGGACGCTGTAAGTTTAAACTTGTAGGTAGACAACAAGTCATCGTCGTACAGTAAGAGTATTTTGTAAAGTATTCCAAGAAAGTTCGTGAAGTTAACTCCACAAATGATGATACTAAGCTCTGTTGACAAAAAACAAACAAATGTAGGTTTAGAGAGTAAGGGAGGGCAAACGAGGCGTGTCGTCTATATTGGACATAGGTTTAAACAGCTTGTTTTAGTTTAGTGGATGCCCCGTTGACTCCGTTATTTATAGTTGAGAATACACGGCTGAGTGTCATCGAGCTTTGGCTTTGGGTGGCCAATTGTGACACCATTTTGTAATAAATGAGCACATAAAACTATCTTTGAGTTTTTCATTTTAATTGATTGACTGATTTAATATTGAGTGATTCGACTAGCAAAAATATTCAAATTCAATTGTGATTTTGATTTTTAAAAGAGAAATAGCGTAGAATTGAAAATAATGTTAAAAAGTTAAAAGGGTTCCTTTTAGTACTACGGACCCTTAAAAAAGGAGAAAATGAAGGGAATGAACAATAAGGAATACTATGAATTCGTTGATAGACATTGCTGTATGCTAAGCGTCCTTACAAGATTTAAGGGGTATATAATTATAGTCGTCGCATAGAAAGTTATCTCACAACATGCAAATGCGGGAGCGAGCTAAGAGCCTTAATAGTATACGCAGGTATTAGAAAGGGCTTAGAAAGACCACCTGAGGCGTCTCTGGAATCATATAAGGCTATAATAACTATCGATTTCCAAGTTTCTAGCGATTCAGAGAAGGCTAATATTAATTTTACGGTGAGCGAGTAAGGAAATGTGCCAAGACGTAAACCTACTTCTGAGACGGAAAGAACATTCTATGTAGGTCGCAGATCACACTAGATACCGCATCACGAGATTCATTGTTCCTACAAAACAACTCGGTGAGCGCGTCACCCAAGACATCCGTCACACTAGCGCCACTATTTAGAACGCTAATTGCATCAAAGGCAATAAAGCTATCATCATGTAATACCATCGAAAGACGGTCGCCTTATTGGATTCGTCCAGTTTTGGCGTAATCCAGTTACGGTGACGAAACCCGGGGTGGCGAGCTATAAATACCGACGCGTGCCTCCAGCCGTGATGTCGTCTGGATACTACACGACTATCTTATCTGTTCAGTTGTATGAGCGTACCAACACTGTTTTTTCTGAACAACACTGACAGCAAGCTGTGGAAAACGTTTAGTTCCAACATTTAGCCACCTTAACAGATAAGTTTGTTCGCCTGTACGTGGATTGTATAGCATAGTGTGCCTGTGTCATGGCCTATTTAGATTTAATGCTGATGAATGATGTGCCCATTAGAAAGTGCCATATGTCACTTGTCATATTGACCTTTTTCTTTTTGGATAGTAATTAGTGACACGACAGTTCCAAATTTGTTGAAGGAAGGTTTAATATATATATTTTTTTTAAATTGTCTAAATTTTATATTGTTGATTTTCTGTTTTTAATTAAAATGTTTTAATGTAGAGTAAGTAACGTTTTGGTGAAATTACACTGTTAAGTTGATTATTTTTGTAAATAAAGAATTGAATTGAAATTTATATTTGTCATCCTTTTAATGCTACGAATTGCACAAAAACAATATTTTTTTTTGTTACTCGGTGACGAGACGAGCAAGTCGCTCACCTGATGTTAAGCGTCACGCTTGCCCATAACAGTTCAGTGCCACCCAGAATTCTGAACTTCAACAATTCAAAACTATGCGCGGCAATGCACTGCGCTCGTCACCCTGAGATGTTACATATTAAATCTCTGTATGCCCAGTGATTACGCTGGAAACATTGCCCTTCAACCCGTAACACAGTAATGCTTGCACACTACTGCTTGGCGGTTGAATAACTGGCAAAGGTGTGGTGCTTCGCCATGCGGACTCTGCAAGATAACCCTACCACTACAAAATACAATTTATCTTACTTGATAAATTGTACTATATGATCATCAAACGAGTCTGCGGGTCTATTATAGGAATCAGCGTCACTCAGTAGGGCTATAGGAATAATTTGATCTATTTCGTTGTCCGGGGCTCCAGCTACTAATAGCCTACCATATTTTCAACATAGACCGATATACCAGCAATCCACGGTGTCTGGCCTCCCAATGCGGATGCTAGCCTGACATTAGTAGACAATGCGGGCGACGGTTATACCCGATCGTCAATCGACGTTGGCATTCTACAAACAGTTAGGAGCATAGGAGGTTAAACATTTAGGCCTTTAAATAAATTTAATTATAATTTACTAGCTTATGCGCGCGACTTTGTACGCGGTGCTGCTCGGGCTTCGGCATCACAAATACAAAGTAAAAACGCACTTCCATACCGACTAACATCGCTTGCTTAAACTCCTTACCCCCGAATACTGAAACGTTTATTAACTTTGACAACAGATTAATTCTAATACTGCCTTTGTCTGGCACTAAGCGAATGACAAAGGCAGCAATAGACTTAATCTGTCGTCAAAGTTAACAAACGTTTCAGTTATCGGGGGTTAGGAAATAAATTTGCAGAACTCCTTTCGTATAGTGTTTATCTTTGTTTTGTTTTAAAAATTCTTTATTTAACATAAATAATTAATTTAGTACAATTTCTAGTGTAAATTATATCCTAGAAACGACACATAATAATAACAGTTGAATACGTTTTTAAAGCTAGGCGCTTGTCTAAGAACTTATAAATGGTTAAGTTAAGATTTAGTTTACATAAAAAGTATTACTTAGTTTCCATAATGTGTTCAAAATTTAGTAAGCTTTAGATAGAGCGTTACAATTACAACTAGTTTTTTTTTTTTTTTTTTTCTTCGTAATGTAAGAAACTCATGTGCAAATATTTATTTATTTAATATCTAATAGTTAACATTTTTATTGGTGATTAGCACCACAAAATCTCGCAGAGGTTTGTCTTGGTGTCAGGTTCTCTGCTAGTAAGATTATGAAATAATTAGCTTGATAAAATAATAATTAAAAGATGTTCTAAAAGCTGAAGATTGTTTATGAGTTCTAAACTAGATCTTACCAATGTTACTATCAGGTTAACAGACCACCAGCCTATTTTAGCTCGACTCGTTTCGTTTTTTTGAAGAAGTGTGGATTAAATTTGTCTGGCAATTACCAAACCGCCTGCTTCCACAGCGGTATTGAACAATTGCGTGGGAAGACGCGCTTGCACAAAAGAAGGCATGTGGAAAGTGGACGCGGCCCGTTTTGGACAGAGGAGAGGCTTTCATAATATATCCGAAACTAGTATCCATCGTTACTGCATATATGGAGATGATAGAAATTTTGTAAGGATAATGTTATAATGCGCTTGGCGAAATAGAGTAGAAATTAATAGGGGCGCCACTATCGCAAACGTATCTACCAGATAGCAACCCCGATAGTACGACCAGCTATTTTAATATTTGATAATATATGCAAGATCTCATTTGAAAAATTATGTTTAATTAATTAATTTGCTTGTTAGCAAACCTAGCAAAAAACGCAGAATAAACTGTTACAAACCGGTCATATCAGCGTTCAGCGGTTCTTTGGTAAACATTGTCGAGATCTGACAACATTGTTGTTGCTTCGTATTCCGCCAGACATCGCTGGTAAATTTTAAAAATCACAGCTCTTGTGAAGCTATGAATAATCTTGTTCATTTTCAATAAACTACATTATTTTCAGAAACAAAGACACGGAGATTATATAAAATTTTACCAATTTTACTCTATAAAGTCGCTTTATTTACAAACAATTACCACAGATAATAAAACATTTACATGTCACCGATAGAAAAAAAAGTTCCGTTACGCTTTAGGTATGCCTCAGTTACATTATTTTATTCTTACGGAATCTTCTTTTCCGTGGAGGATAGACTAATGTAAGGCGTTTTCTCCATGCACCAGAGGATTTTGAAAACTGAAAAACTTTTAAAACAACTAAGTATATCAAAGGTTTCTACTCTATATACCTGTCACACCTCAATTTTTCCATCAGCCTTTCTACTACTGGAGGTTGGTCGTCAGCTAACTATCCTTCATCATGTGCCAAGCTAAAAAGCCGTTGTATTTTCCGCAGTAAATTTTGTTCATCGTGAAAATGTCTAATCTATTCGTTACCGAACGGAACCGTTTCTTAACTTCGTTTCCCAGAGCTACGGTACTCAATGAAGCTGTTCTAAGGGCTATGTATAAGAAACGGAACATCCATAGCACAGATTCCATGGCGCTACCTACCACCTACGCGTATGGTAACAGCTATTTAGATGTATCCAATGAATTCAAACAGTATTACGACATGCTACAACAACCGGGTTTATATAAATATGCAATTATGGAGATGCTACATGTTTATGTGCCTATAGAAGTAGATAAATAGTGATTTAAATACTTGTGAGGACGATATGGTGTTATCTAATGGTGTGTATGGCGTTTGGTGAAGAAAATTCGATGTTTCGAAATTTTGATATTCTACCAAAGGGCATAGAGATTGAAGAACTTATGACCGAGCCGCACATCATGGGAGAGACTTCACCGGACGGGCTACTTTCGGAGACTGGGGAGGATCGCAATGTATAGACGTATCTTGGAACTCCCAATGGCCGCTGAGCTGTAGGTTGTTCTTTCAGTTGACAGGCTTGTAATTTTGACCACAGTTATTCTTATTAGCTAACGATACCATAATGGTGTCATGGTGTCGTCAAAGACGGTTAGCACGCCTATGCCTAGTAACTGGCTCTCAATAAGACGTTTGGCTACAGATTTTAGACTGAACTTAAATCCTAAACTACATATTAAAAATTAACTTTTTTACATGGGAGGTTAATAGTTATCATATTCCAGGAAATTATTACTCGCAGTTCGTATTTCGAAACAGCATATTATGTAGTAATTTTGTCCCAGGAACACGAAATATTCGAAAAATATCTAAAGAAACCACTAGAATATAAACGTACTATGAAAAGAAACTGCTCGGGGGCCTCAAACTCGTCTAAGCCTGTATATTGAGGCCCGATGGGGATTTTACATCTATTAGACCAAATCTATCAACTAGCTTCACGGTGGTAGCTCAGTGAGAGAACGCTCGCCTCACATTCCTGAGGTAGCAGGTTCGAACCCCCGGCGGGCCCGTACCAATGAGTTCTTTGAAACTTACGTACGAATATACCACTGGCTTTACGGTGAAGGAAAACATCGTGAGGAAACCTGCATATCTCCGGAGAAGAAATTCGATGGCGTATGTGAATCCGCCAACCCGCACTGGCCCAGCGTGGTGGATATGGCCTAATCACCTTTAGAGGGTAGGCTGATATCCCAGCAGTGGGATGTTTAAAGGCTGATATAGTAGTAGTAGTAGCTTCTCGGTAGGCATTTTCTTTAAAACATGCCTGCTTTATCCCATTGCTTTAAGAATCTTTTCTATATATCTATGTCATCTGTCTCGGATTTATGCAGTGTATGTCGATGTTATGATGCCGTTTAGCAAAATTTCTGCAGACAATTCCTTTGTTTGTAAACACGGTTTTGTAAATAGCTGTATGTATAATACAATCAACTGAGCTTGTAAGTCACGTGGTGCGGCGTTGGATGCAAATTATTACAACACCTTCAAGGCTTCAAGGCTGAGAATGACTGATAATTGTCAGTACAACCTGTTGTTATTCTACTGTAATTTAGTGCTTCGTACAATTAAAGTATAGTTACTATTAACTACAGGCTACAGCAGTCAATATTAGTATTACAACAGAATGTTACTGTATCGGCAAGCGATATTGTTGAAGTGCTGTGTGTATCGGGAAAGTGGTCAAATGCCTAACCTGTAAACTGTGAAACAGGAGATCTGTAATGTTTCTTCTGCCGCATAAACGGCTTGACCGATTTTGGATTGCATGCGTCGTTATTTTCGCCTTTATATCCGAAGTGTGGCTACATTTTGAAATGGGGTTTATTGTTAATTTATTTTTATTTAAAAAAAATGGTTCATAAAAAAGCTTTCAGACAAGGTGTATGGGAGATGCAATTAGTTCAATCACAATTATAATTTACAATAAATAATCTCTTTGAGTAATTTGATGCAGAGAAAAAGAAAGAGCGTAAATTAACGACCGAAATTAACCCATTTCATACGTATTGCAGACGAAATAAAAAATACAATCGATTACGTCTACGCAGCAATGAATTTTCAGGACTATACCGTCAACAAATGTAAAGCTGACGTAAGGAACTCTAACAAGAATTTATCAAATGAACATGAGACACATTAGAACTTCTCTCCAGACTTCGCCGACAACCGCAAAATGTGGCGACGACGCGACGAAAGGACCAATGATCTAAATGACGTCCTATGCGCAAACAATTTCCATAATAATATACGAGTCTCCGCTGCCAAGAATGCGACGCAGGAGCGGCATGCGCTTACGTTTTGGCGTCATTGTCAATGCGACTTTTAATCGAAATAAGCTTTTATAGCTATCCGTATAAAGCATGTATTCCGATCCTCATAGTGGATAATAATTGTCATTATCTTCAGCGGCTCGCGACACAAGGTGCATTACTACAAGTTTTATCAGAAACAATGACACATAGCCACACATGCCGTTTATCTTAATCGACTCATTAGCGATGTGGCAGATAGCGCGACCGTGTTTGAAGTCGTACAGTTTACTATATTTCTGTGTGGGAAAGCGAATCAGGGCGTAAAATTGGTCGTTTACGTTTCCTATGCGCAAACGTGTACCGGATTCGTACGTAAACGGAATGCTCCCGTTTCCCGCATAACGATTACAGAGCAGATAAGCCCAAATGTACAGACATCTGTTTTTCAAACTGCGCTCGTGTCTGTTCGTATGTGCACATTATTTATTTCATGTTACGGACTTTGTGAAGGGAGTCGTTCTATTTTCGTTGTCACGACTTTTAGTTTTTATATAATTGCTGTTTATGGAGGCGGTGTTTCGACGCGTGCTTGACAGAGCGCAGAGTAATGTAGAAACTTTTAAACTCACTTTTCTATCTTTGGCATAGTTTTATGAGCAAAAGTATATCGAATTACATAATATCCTATATAAGATAGTAATACACGGGTTTATGGCGATCATAACTCTCTTTTTAGGGCAAGAATTTAATAAAAGCAAAACAGGCGCCTGTCTTACGACTATACAGTGTGTTAGCAGATACCTTTTATAAAATTTACGACGTGTTAGTTACTTTTACGTCTGCTTTATATAAAATATTTAGTAAACTACTAAAGAAAGGTGGGATCGTAAAAAGGGTAGCGACAGAATTGGTGACTTTGAAGTTATTAATATTTTGTTGGATCTTAGGCAAAGTTGTAACACAGTATTTAAACTTCTAAAGATTATAGATACCTACTACTGAATTATCTCATATGGAGTTTGGCATAAAAACGGAAAATGTAACCCGGTTACACAATTAGGAATAAATAGCGTTCGAAATAAAATAAGTAGGCAACGCCAAAATTACACGATTACAAAGATTACTGAGAAATTACAAACAAGCTTTCAAACTTATTTCCATTATCCGATCAATTTTTTTTCTTAAATTGAATATGAGAATCTCTACAATGTAAGTAGTATGTTTCTAATAAGCGGACGGCCGGCCTAATAGTAAGCAGTAACCGTCGTCTATAAATATCTGTAATACCGGTAGACATCACCGTCTCGCCCTCTAAAGGACCCCAACTTACAATTTTCGGAAATACCGTAGATGTATACTCTTGTTTAAAAATGTTTATTTTTAAAATGAAGAATGACGTCACAGGTTTCTTATAAATGATGCAATTCCATCCCGATTCCTAACTTTTCACGACACAGTTTTACTATCTAGAATCTAGTTGAAGACACATACCATTTCTCTCTTGAGGTAGATGAGCTGCGAGTCGAGGTCCGTCGGCGGCTTGTCCGGAGTCGTCGGGGGCTCCGGCTCGGGCTCGCCTTCTGCGAACCCGCTCAGACTCTTCGGCAGGGGAGGCAGCCCGGGGAGAGACATGGTACTGATCGCACGGAACTGCTTGCGCAACCTGCGGACAATATACAGATGAGTGCGACCGTGGTGGAGTTGATGGGCTACTAGATTTCGACAGCTTGACGACCCTCCTGGCTTATAGCATGTCTGCTTTACGAGCAGGAGGTGCCGTGTTCGATTCCCGGCCGGGTAAATGTTTGAATGATGAATTTAAATTCTCCGCTCTAAGTCTGTGTGTTAGTCCTCCGAGACTTTGTGCGTGTTCCATGGCATCCCCGACGTGTAGGGAATCAATCGCAAGCTATGAGAGTGTAGCGTATTTTTTTTTTATACTGCATTTACCGACACAGGTGTCATAAATGTCGTCATCGCAAGCAGCGGTGAACAGCGTAGAACAAGTGTGTAAATTATTAAGTTAATAGTCGTAGTATAGACTGAGTGGCCTATCCCAGGCTAGTGGCCATAGTATCAGAAACATCATTAACGAGTTATAAAATTAAAGACTATCCATAACCACGTATTGTTACAACTACGTATTCGAGTCGAATCATTAATTACGTAATTTTGATACCAGATATCAAATTAATGACATGACCATTAGTATCGTTTAGACGCAAAATGATCTTTTTTAAATACAACTCACTGCGCCGGGCGTGAGACGAAGTAATTAACCGACCTAACGATTGGAAACACAAAATCCAATCATGCATTTTGTGCCTAGGATTGACACGCTCAAAAGGGCGGCCGTCACAAGTTATGCTCTTTTGCGCGTAATATTTTCATGAAGGGGGATTACGTACAAGTTTTCTACCGGTTATATCGTATGTGGTACACAAGCAGACTTGGTAGGAAGGTACTTCAGAAGGTGTTTACTGTTGGTAGAGCCTTCGATAGGAAGCGGCTGTATAAGCTTTCCGCACAACAAAGCGTAATTTTGTCATTTGATTAATAAAATAAACACAGTACTGAAGTTATAGGTTATAGGCCTGCTTAGTGTAATTACATTACAAAATATACGAAGCCAGTCACATTTCAAGGTGACAAGAATTATGCGAGCAAACTAGTCTATGTTAATATTCATAATGTCTATAACAGACTGCACCTCATAACCGGTTTATCTAAGCAATTTAAATTTAATGCGTAATTATTATTTTTCTTTCCATTATAATCACTTTTGTTCGTTATGTGAAGCAAAAGTTAAGGCTGGCCAGAGTCTGATGGCTCTTTCACAAATTTTCGTCATTTTTGAAGATGAAAAATCAGTGAGCGGGAGGGAGGGATATAACTAGTAGTTCGCGGCGAACTGAGACCTCGCGACCTCTATATCTTAAAAACCCCTGGACCGATTCAGCTCATATTCGAAGTTAAAAATTGTATTGAAATGGACTACTTGCCTACAAAATTTCATGAAGAGCGGATCAACGGTTCGCAAGTTGTCATCGGACAAATATACACACAAACATACAAACATACATACAAAAGCCGATTTATCCCAGTAAACTCTGAGACCTTCGCTTCGCTCGGTCAAATATAAATAAACAATCAGATCTTTAGAATATCATTGAAATTTACAGAAATTTTATAATTTTATTAATTTATCAAAATTGAAAATGTTAAAACGAAAATTGCTGTAATTGTTAATTGCTTTACTTGCATTGTTATTATAAACGCGTTGTTCTTTTTAAATGCTTTTCTTAAATTTACCCTCGGGTGAGTTAATTTAAAAAATAGGAACAAGTGCCGACGAGGTATCATAGTTATGAGATAACGACAAACATTGGCGATGGCTGACAATATGTCATATATTTCATATAGAATATATTTATATTCTACGCATTGAGCTGTGTTGTAGCTCATTGATTCTACGTCTATAATTTGAGGAATGGTTATGAAGACTTACAAGGCATTTTCATGTTGATATTAGCAAAAAAATAAAAGGTTCAGTTTCGAAAGAAAAAAGGGGGTTATGTCAGAAGCGGAAAATCATGCGGATGCAATAACAGTTACGGGTAGGTAGTAAAGGTAAATAACGCAGAATAAACAGTGGCTTGTGTCTGGAACTCGTTAATATTTAATTCGTTTACTAGTGGTCGAATATTGCTTCGACACGGTTTTACAATTTATGTCGATATCCGTGACCCAGAATCGGTAAAGTGCCGGTGTACGAGGCGGACAAACGCACAAACCCGGTTCAACTCGATCGTTATGACCTTTAACTGCCTCATAATAAGATCGCGGAACAAAACTCACTAATGATGTATTCAAACCGAAAAATGCGAGTATTCAAGTTACTCATACCTAGATTTAAGGTCGTCGTCGACTATGTAAGCGTAAGCCTGTTCGTATGCTTCGTCCGTGTCATTCGAAGATACTGCGTAGTTTGCCTCCTCTTCAGAGTCAATCCCGTTTGCATCGTCAAATTCTTGAATTTCCAGCGCATCAGGCACGTTGGATTGCGAGTGCATACTTTGCAGCTCATATATCAACATCTCATGATTGTTCATGTCTTTCATCAGCTCAACCTCCGGCGAGTCGTTTCCATTACTCGCGTTCTCGGAAATCTTGCCTTTATCTATAACTGTGTTCGCTTCGTCTTTGTTATTGTTATTTCTGCTCGCGAGAATCTCCGAAATTAACATCTCGGTTACTCTTGACGTCTTTCTTTCTAAGGAACTAGTATTTTTATTAACATCTTCATCGGGTTTCGGAAGGACGCCGACGGGATCGGTCTGCGGTACTGTTTGGTTGTTGATTTCTTTCGTTGGGCTGTTCCGTAATCTGTCGTCGAAGTCTTGTACTTCTTCGACAGAGGCGTAGGGCGCCTCGGGCGGCGGAGACCGAGGGGGCTTCGCGTCTATAGGAGACGAGTAAGGGCTGAGCTCAGGCGATGAATGCGGACTCACCTCCAGGGATTTCTTTGGCGTACTAGAAACCGTTGGGCTGGTCGGTGAACTGGGCGCTTGTCTTTTTTGTACAGGTAATTGTTTCATTGGTTTCAACTTAGGTTTCGGTGATAGAGGCGGTGGAGGGGCTTTCCGTAGCGGGAACGTCTTTTCCGCGAAACTAGACGATTTTGAGACTTTGCCTTTTGAGTCTTGATCTAACTTGTTCGAAGTCGATAGAGATCGCACTAATATTTGCCTACACGTTTTGACAGCTTTAGAGTTTAGAGATTCGTTTGATTTTTTAGTGGACACCGGGATTGAGTTGCTGTCGCTGGAGCTTCTCCTCGAGTTCTGTCCGCTAGACTTCCTCTCATCGGATGAGGAGCTTCGGTCACTGATAACATCTCTGATGAAAGACTTGACGCGCGCCAATCCGTTCTGTTTAGGCGACACCGATGCGTTGGAGGTGTTCGATCTTTCCAAAGTTTTCACTTTAGGTGTGTTAGTTGTGTCCTGGCGGGAGAACGCGCGGTTCTTGGTGAAGTTAACCTTCGATTCGGCAACGGCCTTCCTGGTCTTGGCCAGCGCCTCCGCAACCACGCTCTGGTTGGGCCGCGGTGGCACCGGAGGCGGCCCTTTGATTTTGCTGCTCTTCATAGGCGGAGCGTTCGTCTGTACCATCAGCATGCTTACGCGGACCGTCACTCGTCAATACTATAGAAGGGTTATAGTATAAGGAGCGCGTTAAGCCGGTAACGCGTGACACTCGCGAGCGCTCCGTGCGCGGACAACACACGTCCGTTCCGTCGGGCGCGCGACACTGACTAACCGAGACCACTTGACTTGCCGGCTGCCGGCTCGCGCGGCGACGCGATCCGGCTTCTACCTCGTAGCTCTACCTCCTTCACATACAAACTACCTCGGACAGGGTCTATGGTATACCGGCTATTCAGTGCGGTAGCGCACCGTGGAACAATGAACTGACCCGCACTTTTAATAATGTAAAAGAGATTGTTTACTATGAGAACTACGTAACTACCGGTCGGCGGAACACGCGACCTATTGTGTGGACAGCGGTTTCGAAAGCCACTCTCTGATCTATTGTTTCACGGTAATCAAAACGTTACAGCAGTTGTTTACAAGCAGCTATGAGATGGCGTAATTATTTAATGAGGATGCTGTTAATATGTTCTCAATACCATTTAGATTGTACATAGGTGATTCTACAATAAACAAGCCAATTAAAATAGGATTTAAAAAAAGACTAATTAAGGGCGGACCAATTTGTGGCTATAACCGACGATTCAAGAAGGTCGCACCATTTTTATGCAACAAAACAACTTGGTGTTTAAAATGACTACAATGTAACACAACGCAAAAGTACAATTCATAAAAATTATGATTTACATTGGTATAGCTGTTTTAAAATATGTTTTGTAAAATCTATCAATATGGATTATCCATACTCACTTTATACCACAGATTACACTCTAGATTCTGCATTCAGGACGCTCGAAGCGCCCCACACATCAGTCTAAATACACTTATAAGAAATTACTCTGTTTGGTTGAAGGCGCGAGTGCGCGAGAGGCGTAAACTTGAGATAGCCAATGAGAACGCTCGGTCGCACTCCCAGCGACCCGCGCCTTCCTCAAACTTTGATGACTTTTTGTAGAAACAACGAATCTCGTAATGCGGTATCTAGTGTGATCTGTGCTTTATACCCATTTCAAAGGTGTCTTCAATATTATATTTTTTTTTATGTAATGCTTGTCCAGCATTATCAGACATATTGCTGGACATGCATTACATTATTTCTATAGAGTAGAGTATCGAGAGTGGAATATAATTCAATACAATTTTTATTTGTGCAAATATTGTTTGTAACATGTAACAAAAATGAACTTAAACTGTTTGTTTTGTTCGATTTGGCTTGGAGTTCTGAACCTAGCATATAGTGTAGGTGTATTTAAAACATTAGTAAAGGTCTTTACAAAATAAGATTCTTCTCGAGCTGTTTCCTGATATGTGGGTATTATTGTTCTTAGTATGCTCTGTACTGATTGGTACAGACTCTAATACTGAGCCTAACTAAGCCTGTATATTTCAATTAGTGTTCCTTGACTTGCACGGGCAGTGTAAGGACCAGGACGGGATGATATGCGAAAGAATATTATTCCTTTCAGAAACCAAACCGTGTCCACATCAATAAATTCGAATGACAGAGAATACACACACACAAAGGGAGGTGAAACTATTGATAAATATAAAAAAAAAAAAAACAAGTTGATTAAAAAATATTGATATTGATTGACAGCAGAGGTGTGGAACTCATTACCGGCATCTATCTACCCAGATAGATACAATCCGGGGCTGTTCAAGAAAAAAAATGAATAGGTATGTTATGAAATAACTAACAATGTTAAATAGTATTCTACAGTTTCTTATAGGTTTCTATAACTTAAAACAAGCGCTAAAATTAAAACAAGTAGGAAACATCAAAAGATACTTACAGTTGTGTTCACTTATTGTTGAACTTCCAGTCCTGTCGGCACATAGGGCACTGCTGTTGCGGCTGCGAGTGAAGCCACTTCACAATGCAGTGGATATGGAAGCAGTGCGAACAGGCACCCCACACCAGCGGGCAGTCGTCTCCGGGAAGCTTGCAGTCAGGGCAGCAACTGTCGAACGGCATGCGACAGATGCCGCAGTTATCGTCGTTCGCCACCCAGCGCCAAGTCGCCACGCCCGTCCAACCTACGCTTTATATTAATATACTCGGAAAAAGGCAGATATGCAACTGAAAATTTTTTAGAAGGTTATTACACTTACTTTTAACGGTCACTTTCATGTCACTGAGCTAGCATTACGGTGGTGGATGTTAATTGAACAATATAAGCGAATGTGAAGGATCGGTTTGGTTACGTTACCAATTCCTGGAAAAAAAACTTTCGAATTCGCGAATTCGCGTCAACTGAATATTTTTTAATATTTTTTTGGATATTTTTTTTCTGATTAAGTATAAACAAAATATTGATCTAGCAGTTTGACTTTGAAGTTTTATTTTTTCTCTTTTCTCTAGGAGGATTTTGGCGTCGCACGTCTTATGCATTTGCCAGTATCAAGTATACATATATATTCTCAAGTTTTCTTAGATATTATCAAACAAGTCATAGTCAAGGTCAAACGCGAGCAAAGCAAGTCACGGTCAAGTCCAAGTCATGCCCCAGTAAAGTGGTGAAAACTTTACTAGAGCCTTCTATGGAGTTTTGGAAACAACATGAAAATTCACGTTTCGCGACATTATACCATCCACCAACACTCGTAAATGTTCACGAACACTTAACGGGTAAAAATTCACATTTTTTCACATTAACACTCGAAATAACACAAGTTTTGGAAAATAATAAAATGACACGACATTAATTTTTCATGTTCCCGCCAAAAACTCCGACTTTGAAGTTTTAAACTATGTACCGTGAAGAAGTCATGTCGCGTCATTGTATCATTTTCCTGTTGTGGTTTTTTATCTATAAGTGTAAACGTGCACGAGTGTTGACCAAAACTCCATAGAAATCTCCACCACTTTACTGGGACATGAAGTGGACTTGATCGTGACCTATTTTGCTTGAATTAGCTTAGACTATGACTGAGACTTATTTTAATTGTGAATCATGTAATATCACTTGAAATATTACAATACTTGACACTGGCTAAATACACAACGTGTGGAGCCAAAACATAAGAGAAAGAAAAAAGACAATTGACATGATGGATGACATGAACATGAATGTCATATCATTGAATCAATGAATTTCATTTCAAAGTTAAATAATTATTGATGTGTTGGAGTTTTTTATTCCATTCCTATTATTTTGTTAATTTACCAGTATTAGTAAAATAAAATGACTACTTTTGATTCAAAATACGACGTAAGTGAAGCACTGCACTGTGTTATGTAGATGCAACTAGCGAAGATAATGTTTTGGTCACTTGCTTCTTTAATTTAGTGATTATTGCTTTTTATATCACATTAAACTGGTTACAGCTGCGAGTTTCCATGTAATAATGTCGTAAAATATTATTTTGATCCTAACTAGTTGCCTACTTTGTGTAGTTTTATCAGTTTGAAAAGGTTTTCCTCGGTATATAGTACACCCTCGAAACTCGTGTACTAGTGTTTATCTGTTCCAGATAATCATCGATACAAGACATTATTCTATTTAAAAAACTATCAACAACTCATGTGTTAGTCACAACCAACCAGATATCCACGGAAATTACACTGAAACTCTTTCTGAGTTGCAACCATTAATGTAGATTTTCAATACAACCACTATATTGTTGAAATCTGAACTCAACTAAGCTTTTGTGGCTCTCGTCTACGGCAGCAATGTCAACATCATTAATTTGAGATTTTAGCGTAATTTATCTATAGCTGTTGCCTCCACACTAAACTACACAAAAGCAAAAAAATATTAAGACATACTTAGACATTGTGACTTGGTATAGAACAAAAATGTTTTAAAAAATAACATCTCAAATGCTGGAAGGACTAACGTCAAGTTTTTGCCTCAGCTCAGAAAAATCCTAGATCTGTACCTCATAAGTAACATAATACAGTGGATAATTCTCAGTAATTATGTTTAAAATCTGTTTGTTAGTTATGTTTTCACTAGTAATCTTTTGAAACAATCCTTATAAAGTTGTGAGGAAGTAGAGAATGACCATGAAAAGTATTGGTATTGATTCTGTTGCACCATTTTCTAAACTCACTTTGACATCTTTAAAATTATTGTCATTCTGTTAGTCATAGTTCTGCCGATGTCCGTTAACAGCTTGCATCGGAAATGGGTTTTTTTCTCATAATAAGAATATGCTTGGTGTTTTATGACAACTCCGTAAAACTTCACACACAAAGTTTTAGTCCTTATCCTATTAGCTTGGTTAAAAGCGGTTCAACAGAATCGACACCCTTCTTACCTATTCCAGAAAAATCAATTAAGAAACCTATAAAATTGCAGGTATAACTTTAGGTGTCTTTTTAACTAGTAACAATATTTTCTTTTTGATTTTCAGATGTTCCCAGCAGGAGATGTAGGTATTGTGGAGGGGGAAATGAATGTCCCCGGCAGCAGAGGAGGTGCTCCGGGAGATTCTATGGAGTTCAACACTCTTGACGAACCTATTAAAGAAACTTTTGTAAGTCTTCTGTTACTTGCTTAAGAAATCAGTCTTGAAAAACATAGCCACTATTCAAATGCTGTTTCTAAATACAACTCTTATTTAGTGTCATACCAAAATAGATCAATAGCTGGTGTCTAGTTATAATTACTCATTAGAATAAGCTATGATTGTTATTTATAGTCGAGCCAACAAAATACCTGAGCCAATCCAGCTCCTTAATGCAAGCCGTTGGCGCAGTTGCTCCAGTGTCTAATGTAGAATATTATCATTATTTTAATCTGCATTACAATGATGCAAATAATCTGAGCATATACTTCTATGTAATGAGTATTTGAGTATTAAAAACAGAGTATTCACCGTTTCTCTAATTTCTGTCAAAATTAAACACAGTTTTACACAAAAAATAAATCCGATCCATAGTTTTCGTTTGCGCTGACCTGTTTCCGACAGTAGCCGAACGTGTATAATCATGATTATTTACGTGACGTGACATGAATTCTTCACGTCCTCGCCAAAACTCCAATGAGTATGTTTTGTATTATGCTTGGAAAAGAATCCAATTAAAATTTTCCAAAAGGGTTGCTAGAATGCTCATAACTTTTCAAGTTTATTCTTATGTTAATTAGCACCTTATTGTAAATTGATGTTCATCAACTAAAGTAAATGTTTTTTTTATTGCTTACATAAAAACAAAATGTAGGACAATTAAAATTCAATTCTTCTTATTCTTATTCGAGATGGGGGCGATAAGTCCTGCACTGACGTCCCGCATGGGGTGTATTGTGCATTTCCCCCTGCCAGCGTCTACCCATGCCAACCCAGCTCCTTAAAATACCGGAGCGAGGCTCTGGGCCGCTGACATAGCTGCTCCAGTGATGTAGATTGTGCCAATTGCTTTATAATCCTGCTTGTGCTTTTAGTGTTTTCATTGGATTAATTATTGTTTTTAGATGCGAGATCTGAGAGCAGTCGGCAACAAATTTTACCATGTCCTCATCCCTCGAGAAAAAACTAGCTTATTGAAAGAATGTGAGTGTTCCCATTCTATTTTAACCGACTGCCAAAAAAGGAGGAGTTTTCTTTATAACCATGTAATTGATTTGTCACAACTGAATTTGCCTTAACACATAAGTTCTTTCGCTTACTCGCCTTAAAAATTGTTTTTTCGGGGATTTTAAGCGAAATTACTGATTAAAAGTTTGTGTTGTATGATTCCAGGGGATCTATGGGGTCCACTGCTGCTGTGCACACTTATGGCGACAATCCTGCAAGGGTCGGCAGAGAGGGCTGATAACTCCAACGATGGAGGGCCGGAGTTCGCCGAGGTGTTCGTGCTCGTCTGGATAGGAGCCGCCGTCGTCACTATCAACTCTAAACTGTTGGGTGGTAACATGTAAGTAAGCTCTTAACTTTTAGGTGATGACATGTAAGTAAGCTCTTAACTTTTGAGTGGTAACATGTAAGTAAGCTCTTAACTTTTGAGTGGTAATATGTAAGTAAGCTCTAAACTTAGAGTGGAAACATGTAAGTAAGCTCTAAACTTAGAGTGGAAACATGTAAGTAAGCTCATAACTTTTGAGTGGTAACATATAAGTAAGCTCATAAACTTTTGAGTGGTAACATGTAAGTAAGCTCTTAACGTTTACGTGATAACATGTAAGTAAGCTCTAAACTTTTGAGTGGTAACATGTAATATTAGATGGTAAATCTCTCCATGCTCAGTAATTTCACTGGAAATGCTAAAACAGGATTCAACACGGATAATTGTATTTGACTATGAAAACTAACATGGTGTCAAAATGTATAACATTTTGTTTTAATAAAACGGGAATACTCACTTTCGACTATAGTTTCGATCACATTCGGTGACCTTTATCAAGGAATGCTAAGCGAGACACGCGCGCGACCTCGTCTTGCCTTGCACTCGGAATAACCGACTCAACTTAACGTGAGTATTATTAAAACAAAATTGTATGATCGTTCCAGATCGTTCTTCCAGTCGGTGTGCGTGCTGGGGTACTGCCTGTTCCCGATAGCAGTGTCGCTGGTGGCGTGTCGAGTCATACTGTTCAGTACTCAGACCACGTTCCTCTTCTTTCTGAGGCTAGTCATAGCTCTCGTTGGCTTCGTCTGGGCTACTTTTGGTGAGTGACTTGATAGCAGCTGATCCGCGGTACTACTGGTGGTAATACTGGTAGTACCACGGGCAACAAACGTGAAATATTGGGTTACACGGAACCGTGACAATAAGCCGAAAGGACCTAATTGTACTCGTCCCTCCATGCGAAAATATCGCAGGGTCACGAGCGCACTGCATTGCGGCGCGTAGTTTTGAACTATTGAAGTTCAAAATTCTCGACGGCACTGAACTGTTATGGGCTAGCGTTACGCCTACCATCAGGCGTGCTACCATCTAAAAACCGAGTAAAAATTTGCATGTTGTTATGTTGTCATAGGGTAGATGAGTAAGTAAAGCCTTACTTATAAACGTTGCTTAAATTTAATAATTGCTTAACGAGCCGTCTCGTTTTCGCGCGTCACATTACACATCAGGCACAAGTGGACAGAACATTTTAAGCATTAACTTAAAACAACTTTATAAGTAAGTCCATTTAAGTTAAACAACCCACTAATTTTAAAAAGGCGAAAGTTTGTGTGTAAGTATATAATTATGTTTGTTCCCGTTGAACTCTGTAACGGCTAAACAGATTTCAATGAAATTTGGTATGGAGGTAGATTATACGCTAAGGGGGGGTAAAGCGTAAGATTTTTTTTTTTTTAATTTTTGGTATACGGGCAATATAGTCTGTAATATTGACATAAGCAAAAAAGATATTTATTATCAAGTTTCCGGAATAATACTAGCCACTTGCTTTTTTCCGAACATTAATAAAAAAAAAAAAAAAAAAAAAAGAAAATAGCGCGCGCGTTTGTATTTACTTTATTTATCAGAGTTTTCAATTTGTTTTGTCTTTTATTTTCCTCGTGAGTGTAGTTGTAAAGCACTATGTATCATTATGTTCTATTTCGTTTCTCGTTTCTACTGGGCTATAAGGAAAGGATATGCTAACCCGAAAGGGGTTTATAATACTCATGATTGTGAACAACTTTTACTATGAGATCAAACCTGAAATCGTGAAAAAAAACAGCTATTCCATACATTTTGTCGAGTCTCATTGACGTTGTTTTAGACTTCCGTGGTGGTTTACTACATTACTATTAGTACTCACGGGATATTTACCACGGTTATTATTTTTGTTGAGTTCCCGATATTTCGGCACAGTTGCATGCGCCATGTTCACGGTAGACTGAAGATGCGGGTGGATGATAAAAATTACGAACATTTAGGAGCAGACAAACCGATCTACCCCGTTTCTCAGTCTTTTGCTACGGGTACCACTGGTACTAGAACTCGATTGCAAGTCCCGACAATACATACTCACAGTATCACTACGCATTGTATTTTGGTAACATTGTGGACGCGTACTACGCCTGGATTCCACGCCCTGGGTCAATGACATTTTTCTATGGAACAGCCATTTTTTTGTTTGTTTCAGGGTTGGTCCCTTACTAAACTATGAGCCACTTTCGGCTTAGCATACCCTTTCCTTATAACCCTGTATTAACAGCCAGGTTTTTTGCGATGCATTAAAAATAATCAGTAATAATGGCCATTTCCAGCGGCGACAAAGTTCCTGGGCGACAGTCAGCCGGAAGGCAAGAAAGCCCTAGCCGTGTACCCCATCTGCCTGTTCTACTTCATACTGTCGTGGCTCGTCGTATCACACAGTAACGTCTAACGCACACCGTTACATTACACGCACACAGGGGCCTGCGCTAGCACATTTACACTTGTAGACTCGAGCGTCTATTTGACCATTCAGCGTTAAGCGGAGCAAAATGGTCGGAAAAAAAACATTGACAAAAAAGAGCTTAAAAGATTCCGTGCATAGTGCATTGAGACACAGTACTACGTACTGATGTTACATGGCACATTTCCTATTTAATTGTGGTCCGAGTACGAAATGAGTTTTTATAACGCGGCGCCACATGTGTGGATATATCGCAGCAAATAATCAAACTTATATAGTTGACAAATGAGACCACAGATCTATAAAATTATGGATTCAACATCGCTAAAAACGGCACGAGATTGTCGCTTTTGGTGTGTCGTCATAGGCAAAAGTGTGTTATAAATTCAATTATATTTTACTTAACATAGGTTTTTACCTTCAAAATGGAGCTTTGAATTTGGCTCCGCTGCAGTCTGTGTACAGCTCATTGTAACCTAGCAACCAAGTTTTGCGAATGAGTGCGAAAAGTAAGAGAGTATAAGAGACAGCTATAATAAAATCTGTCTCAAAAGACTGATTTTGCGGGGCCATTCGCAGGGCGGTAGAATAGTATATCGAGTAAAATATCATTGGCTAAAATGTGCTCACATAGGCGAAAAGCACGGCAATACTCAATCGCGCATTTGAAAAATGACCCATAACGTTATAACAATATGGTTGGTTTTCAGAACGGTCGCTTATATAAAAAATCTTTGACACAATTTTAGTGCAGTTTATGGTAATGTTGTATCTAAAGTTTTAAAGATTTTTGAATGGGACAAATTGCGCTTGCGATGTACGGAAATTCAAGAAACAATGTGACACAGAGTAACAAGTTTTACTTATCAATGTTATGTGGAATAATTTTAGGTAAGAATTCGGAACATTTATTCATATGAATAGTCAAAGCACCAAAGTTATTTTAAAAGTTATCGCTACGCTACAAATCTTTGACTAAATTCGGTGTGCGCAGGACCTTATAATATTTATAATTGTGATACTGACTTTAGTGTAATTGTGAATAAATGTTAATTAAGTTTATTAATTTTTAAATCGTATTTATTCAGAATTATAAATAACTCAATAGCCAGTCTTCACACAGATTTGATGTTAATGTGGTGCATTTCAACATTCCATTTGTTATCTGTCTAAAGTAGAAATTTTGTACATATTATCTAATTAAAAGGCTATTTTCCGTCTGTTTAAAATTTTATTTCACCTTAAAAACATTGAATACGTGTCTAAAAAATACAAATATTGAAATTCGAGGGTTTCAGTGCCGGGTTGGTGTGCTAAGACACTAATGCCCGTAGCACATCGTTCACTGCGGTATATAAAAAAAAATCCGCAAATTAAAATCGCAGTTTCTGATGCTGCTTCTCGTCAGTTGTCGATCGCAATAATACGCAGCGACGGTGTGCTAAAGGCATGAATATTACACCTGTCATAGTCTGATCCAACTAGACTAGCATTTTATTCAGTGTTCCTAAACTAACACAATTATTTACATAACCATTTATAAGCAGTGATTACATCTTCGTAAGAATACAATCATTACAAGAAAATATCGATAAAAACGTATGAAATTACATTCCAAATTATTTTCTTATCGAAAAGAAGTAAAGTCTATAAAACTATATCTAATACATTAAAGTTTGTGCTCTAATTCATCATGCTATCTCTACAATCGTAAATATAAAATGTACAATACAAAATGCTCCTTAATTCACTTGTAAGATTAAAATAGACACCAAACATATTCGTAATAGCTGCGAGTTTAAAGAACTTGACATGCACGCAGATCACAGATCGCACTAGATACCGCATTACAAGATTCGTTGTTCCTACAAAAAGTCACCAGTTTGAGGAAGGCGCGGGTCGCGGGGAGTGCGACCAAGCGTTCTCATTGGCTATCTCAAGGTTACGACTACTCGCGCCTAACAATCAACCAGAGTATTTTTTATAAGTATATTTAGACTCATGCGTGGTGCGCTTCGAGCGTCCTGAATACAGAATATAGGGTGTGATCTGTGACGCAGTTCAAATAATTGTTATGCACTGCAAGAATCTTGTTTTTCTATTTTGAACAAGTGCCAAGGACAGTGTCATCGAAAAGTTTGGTTATTGCGGCAGAAGTACTAATTTATATTAATGAATGTGGTGAAATAACTGTCGATTGAATCGCGCCTGTCGATGAAATCGATTGCAGTGTTGTAGGTACAACACTATTAATGAGTTCGTGACTGTTTATTTATAATCTACGTTATATTATACAAAGTTATTCTTAAAGCGAGTTTATCACATAAATTATTCATTTACGTACATGTTAACAAAAACGTACGTAGTACACGCAACTTTGATTTTATTTGCTAAAAAAATATTGTATTACATTTTTGGTAGGTAATTAGAAAACTTCAAATAGTTCTATATTTCAAAAGGAAAAAAAGATATAAAATATTTATCTACATCTACATTTAGGAATGTTAATCTTAAATTCATAGTAGTATTCACACCTAACATCTAATATTTTTTGGTAAAATACAATAAATTCAGTTAAATCAGGGGTGATTTATATAATATATCCACCCGTGGTAAAATACAGCCAATCGGGGACACATTACATAAATACGATGGGTAGGTTAGTAGCGCGTGTAAAGTGTAGCGCCACCATTTGTGTCGTTGACAGCGTTGTTAGTTGTCACCGCTAGTATCATGGATTTAGCAATGATGCTTCGTCACAGATTCTGTGTGCTTCGTCTAAGGCTAGTATACATTCTTATCTATGGATGTCACGGAAATCGTCATAAGCAATATTCTATTTCATAGAAGTATGCGTACTCGTTTTTGCTTTTCTTAGTTTAAAAACATGTCCACCTGACACAGTGCACTCTGCATCTGTTCCAAAATGTACACAAAGGAATTGCTGCTAAAAGCGCAAAACTAGTACACCGTAAACAAGAGCCACGTAAATCTATCGGTGAGCGCATGGTTTCAACCGCTAACGTCAAAATACGTCGAATTTGCGCTCAGTCACGTCTGAGGTCAGTTTTTGTTTGTTTTGAATGTTGTATAGCTTTATTTAATATTTTTGTACCCGCTTGAACAAAATAATTTGTCCGGAGACCAGGGACCTTATCATGTTACTCTGGTGGCGATGGTTTTCGTGCACACTTGCGCCAACTTACTCGCATGGTGCAAGTAACTTGGCGCAAGTGGAACGGCCTGTGATTGCGATCGCCACCAGAGTTACATGATAAGGCCCCAGCTCCTGCTGTGATTGGGTAGCAAAACGTTTTTATTTCTGACGAGCACAAGACATTTTCACTTACACGCCGCTGCGTATGTAGCAACCTACCTATAGTTTTGCGCTCTGACCAACTAGCTGTTTTTCTGAAATGTCACCACCATCCTACTAAACGTACCTAAATCCTAACTAGAATCCGATCCACTGGAAGTCTTGTCGGGGCTGCGCGGCGGGGACGGCTTAGGAGACGTCCTCGGCGGCATTTGGTACGACATGTGCATTTGTATAGTGTCCCGCGCCTTCCTAGCGTTCTTGTAGGTGAGGGAGTTCGCCCGCGGCTTGCGGCGCGAGAAGTGACGCTCGACCCACTTCAGCATCGCGAGGACGGAGTCGGTGGAGGAAAGGCGCCGCTCCGCGGACGTCTTGGTGATGGAGGATGACGCTATGCGGAAGGTGGCGGCCATACCTTTGAGAGCCTGTGGACGTCGGAGTTTGTGAGTGAATTCAAATCAAGTTATAGTACTAAGTAGCCTAATATAAGAAAAAAATAAATTTAAAGTGCCCATTAGAAAATGACCGAACGTGGACGTGGACGTTCGGTTATCAGTCTTTCTTTATCTCTAGTTAACATACGCTCTGGATATATAGTGACAAATATGTCTAAGAATCGTAAGGTAAAGCCACCCGACTTATGTTCTGAACAAAACTTACAGCTATCCATAGAATTGTTAGTTTCTTCATTTGGCAACCTTATAGATTAGTTGGTCGGTTTGAAAGGCTGGTGACTATTTCATGCCTCGGTGTTTATTTGGGCCATATTGTAAATATATTTTTTCGTTTTTTTGGGTTTTGGTACTAAAATATGCGTTATTCGTAGTCAGATTGCCAATTGTTGCTAAAATAGACTGTGTTTTCGATCTAAACGCGGCAAAGCCGTTATGTGCGTCATTTGTATGGAGGCATCCTGCCCTACGCAACCAACTCGATTTCGTAGAAAACGTAATACAAAATGAAGGCGTGTTAGATCATCGCTTTCACTCTCACCCCGTTGCTAGCTGAGGTCTCTTTAATTTATGCATAATAATATCCATCGTTGCTGGTGTTTATAATAATTAAAAATTCATTTTGTTCATCATCAGAATCGACTTGTCATGTCGGAGGCCTTTGGGTAGAAGGGTTATTTACAAAGGCTATTTACAATAAGTTGGTACTCACTGCGAACGCAAAGCGCTGCGTTGTCGCGTGCTTATGACGCAAGTGTGGACGAAAGTTATGCTTTGCAATGCGTTGTAAAATTATCTTGCGACGTAGCCAGAGTAGGTATTTATTTAATTGCTATCTCGGAGTGGGTCTTCTGTTCCCCATACTGTCTCATAATAGACTTTGTCTTAATCCGATTCCGAACGATACAATTTTGACGACCCGTATAGCGCAATTGACTGCGCGTCTGCTTTATAAGCAGTTCAATTCTGTTACGATGTTTGAATGATAAATTTAAATAAATATCTGCTTTGGGTCTGGGCTGGGTGTTAGTTATATGTGTCGTCAGTGGAGTAGCGTGGATCTAGACGCGGGCAAAGTCGCATCAGCGACGCCCTTTTCTTTCAGTAGCTAGCAGTACAAGACTAATGCAGACATCCTACATCATATTTTTGAGAAAACAGCAAACCACTTTACTGCGGCATTACTTAAACTTGACTATGACTCGCTTTGCTTGGCTTTGTATGTCCGAGACTTGTAATAAAACTCTTTGAGCAAAGGCTTCCATTGATAGTATTCCTAAAGCTATTCTACTCGCTCATACTATTTCTCAAATCATTTAAACTAACACTTTCTGCGGAAGCTGTGCTTAAAGTTATGGCAGCATAATTTTAATAGCAATATAAGCTGTATGTGATCGTTTTTGGCAATTACATAGCTATTTTTGCCACCGTAGCGCATAATTAATAGTCTTTTCGTACTATTTAGAGTTCGTCAACAAGGGGGCCTCGCGCGGGGGCGTGGCAGTGGGGCCGCTTCGCCCATGCCTAGCTATGCCTCTGTGTGTATTCTGTGGTATAACCGACACAGGGAAACAGTGAGGATATATATATGAGTGCTGGAGCGAAAGAGGATAGGACATTTCGGCCTAGTACAAGTGGTGCATTGGTGAAGGTTTCACCGCTAGGCCAATCGCATAAGGGAAATGTCAAGCTCTTATTTAAAAAAAACTTCTGGACAATAACAAAGAATACTCACCAACATAGCATCTTCATCTGTGAGGTCATCACCGGCGTAGATGATCCTGATCCTTTCACTCCAGTCCAGACCGAAAGCTGTTCTCAAAATGTAGATGGACGCACGACCTGATAATGAAAGCATAATTACCAAACTGATACAAACAGGATTCGTAAACTAACCAATAAGCTTAGAATGCTCCTAATTTAAAAACCGAGATTCTAGAAGCTATGGATCAGTTGTTTAGACTCTTTAGACTACACCATCGCCCTATATTATACAGGATATTGCTTGTTTTAGGCAATTAAGACACAAGGCAAATCTCTCGCTTGAACTTCAACAGTTCAAAATCATGCGCGGTAATGCTCGTCACCCTGAAATATTAGATGCTAACCCCCGCATACTGAAACGTTTGTTAACTTTGACAACAGATTAATCATTAAAAAATCTAATACTGCCTTTGTCTGGTAGTAAGGAAATAACAAAGACAGCAATATACTTAATCTGTCGTCAAAGTTAACAAACGTTTCAGTATTCGGGGGTAAATCTCTTCATGCCCAGCAATTTATCTGGAAACATTTCGGACAGAAACGCAGTAATGTTTGCACTTTACTGCTTGCCGTTTAAATAGCTATTCGAAAGGTGTAATGCTTCCACAGGTGGACTCTGCAGAAGAGTCCTACCACTACAAAACTGGACATAACTCTTTCCAAAAGCACTAACCCAGCTACTTGGCTGGGATATCTGATCTTCAGGACCTTAGACCCTGACGATAACAACACGATGACGTTATTGCAATTTTTTACTTAGACAAGGTTCTGCCCTTGTTTATGAGTCTATAGCCAACGTACCCTTGTCCCACTGCACGGGCGGGCGAGCTTCAAGCGCGCAATGCGCGGGCGCAGGTGTGAACCCAGCCGCCGTGATGAGCTTTCTCGCTTGTTCAGCCAAAGCTGCGCGCTTGGCGATCGGCGTCTCGCGGTAGTGGAAAGTTAGGAGGGCTCCTTTGTTCTCTACCCATGCGCCGTCTTTGCACACCTGAAATACGAAAGGAAACACAGAGCTCTCAATATCTAGAGTCGGTGACATATAACATATAATAATACCACGGCGGTGATCCGAACAATTGTGTCCCATATGTTTAATACTTTGTAAACTAGTAGTACTGCGAATAGTAGACCTCGCGATCACAAACTTTTTTGCATAACCTCAATTCGACAATTTCTTATTTTCATTTACATTTTTTTGTAAATGAAATCGGCCGTAAATGTTGCCACAGCAAACTTCCCTCTTTTTGGGAGGATGTACTTCCCGGTCAAAATATCCCAAGAAAAAAAAAAAAACTATAAAATTGTATAGAACAGGTTCTATACAATTTTTGAATTTACAATACAATTTTACAAATTGTATAGAACAGGTTTTATACAATTTTTATTTATAAGGAGAATTCTGTGACAATTTTAGATTTTTTTTTACACACAGTTTCGTCAAGGTTGGTTGAAAAGTACGACCTGTACGCGAGTACCAACATACGGACAGATGAAAGCAAATTTCGCTAGTTAAAGCAGAGACTTTCGTTCGCTTCGCTCATTCGTGGGGTGATTTTTTTAAGTATGATAGGTCTCCATTTTCACTAACGCCATCTAAGGGAAAAATTGCAAGAACTTATGCCTTCCCATAGTAATGGGAGTATTTTTGATAGCTCAAAAAATACATTACAAAAAGATTGTAATAGATGGCGTTGACAAATAGTGAAGTCAGTATGACCCTTCGAGCATTTAATGTAACCTATTCGGTACCTATCTTTTGGACGTGAGAGACTTTTACAATAATTTGTAGTTCTCTTACGTATTTGTATTATCTTTGGCTAGCTTGAGGAAACAGTTGTCAAAATGGCAAGACCGAAATCTGCATAAATCTGAGAAAATTTCCGTATCGCGCGTACCTGGTCCTGCAAAGCCTTGAGCAGCTCCACGACCTTGTCCTGCAGCTCCATGGGCATTGGGTGCACGAACTTGCTCCCGTCTGGGTGAAGGATCTCCAGCCCGTGGTTACCCGCGTACGTTATGCCTTCGATGCCCACCTGTCAATGAACATAAGGAATTCAAAGGGGCCTGCCAGTCAATATGTCACCTTACACTTTAAAAGAGAAGTGAACAGTAAGGACTGCTTTAAATATAGTTACTATATCGATATGATACATATATCAATCGAATTACATACCCGAGTAGGTAGATGCTATCGACTAGTTTTACCTGCGGACAAACTATTCGTAGAGTTTGTATGAAAAAAGAAATGGACTTAGACCTTTCACCAAAGTTAAATGAATGGTCGGGCCCTAACCACACAACTTCCTTAGAAATAACAAGTCAAAACAATCAAACTTAGGCTTCAATACGTAATTAAAAGTTTGTGTACATTTGTCACAAAAAAGAGATAGCGAATATAACATATCTGAAAGAAAAAGAGACATTAGTTGCTCTCGAACCGTTTGACGTTCGAACGTACGTCTCGTACTTTTCACAGATTGAGAGCGACTGAAGCAAAGTGAGCGCCGGCGCTCACTTTAAAGTCTTCAAAAATATCTCACTTGGGCCCGTCCTTTCCTTTTACTTTGTTCGAAGACTTAGACGGCATAAAAAAAAAAGATATCAGTGGTTTCTCATAAAATAAAAAGATATCAGTGGTTGTCTTCTTGATGCCTTGGAATATTATGAATACACAACAGATAAAGTAAAGCAATATTATGAGGAACAAAATAAACTAAACATCTGAAGTATTCAATATTAAAGTTATTTAATTTGAATGCCTACTTGAAGATATTTGATCTCAATACTGTGATTGCAAATGAGGTCGCCATCTCGCCGCAGTTCTAATTACGTCGAGTTTTGGTTTGAGATATCAAAAAGCCAACGCCTTGTGGCATATATCGCATTTTAGTTTTGAGTGACCCCTTTTTGAAGCAAACACAGAAAAAAGAAGAAAAAATCTCTTCTGTGGAAGCAAACGCATTATAGATATCGACAAGTTGGTATCGTTTTTTCTTATTGTAAATTAGGAACATTTGCGTTTATTCAATAACCATAACGTATACCGCGTTTGCAACCTCAGCGGACAGAGAAGTGAGTTCGTTTATTATTATATATTTTAGGTATTTTATTATCATCCTCTGTAGACAATCTTTTATGGATTCTACAGTTAGTTCGATCGAAAATCACCACGTATCGGTTAAAAAACAATTATAAAAATCAAGCTCATTGGTCCATTGCTGGGTGCGAGTAGGCGTCATCTTAAGATAGGATAGCCAATGGGAGCGATTGGTCTCAGTCCCCTTAACCCGCGCTTTCCTTCAACTTTGGTGCGTTTTTGTCGCACCGTTTCTATAGAAATATGCGTATTGGAACTCTGTTTCTTTTCCGCTACGCTTCCTTATACGAAAACAAAAAAAAAAAAAAAATGCAAAGAAATATCAAAATATTTTTATTCTTTTGTTTACTTGAAAGTACAAGGCGCAGGTTAGGTCGCACTTACGTACTGACATTAACATATCAATGTGGCTTTTAAAACCAAATATTACGATCACCGCCCGGCCCGCGGGCCGGATGCGGACCACCGCGGCATTTGATTCGGCCCGCGGCATACTTAGCACTCGTACTAAAATATCTACAAACTACATTATAGCTAAATGCTCTGAACCTGTAGAGCCGTCTGTAGAGTTGTCCTCGATAGAAACTGTACAACATAATATATTCGTCGAAGATATTCAACGTCATTATTAAAACAAGCCGTTTTTTTGCCAATACAAATATACCTATTCTACCCACGGCCCGCGATTTTATGAACTTTCAAAGTTTAGCCCTCGACTTTCCAAATGTTGCCTACACCTGAGGTACCGAAATGGTGTTCGCAAAAACATCTCAATTTGTTTAACATTAAATTTAAAGAAGTAACCTGAGTAAACAATAAACGGTCACATGATTTAGAATGTGGCCAGTGTACCAAATCAAATAAATTTATTACGTAATTTCCAACAAAGACCGCACATGTGCCCAACCGGGTTAACTTATCAACGCTAGGTTTTACTGGTACAAGAATTTGTATAAATATTTTGTTTTAAACAAAAGATAAGATTGAGTCAAAGTTCATTGGATACGGTGACCCTTGATATTGCAAAGATGGATTGCTGTTAGTCTATGTCATAATTGTCTCGCTCGAAATTTTCTCATCAAGATTTAAAATCAGTAAGTAGGAATTTTATGTTACGCCAGTTTAAGAGAAGTTTGTAAATGTTTTAAAGAAAGTTTCTTTTTTTTTTATATCTAAATAGAAAGCTCAGAACGCTAACGATAGGGCGAATACTTTTTTTATTTACTGAAAATTTCACGTCTCTTATCATACCTAAGCGGTTCGGTTTTTGGTCTTTATACCCGACTACGAAAAAGGAGGGTTATGAGTTTGACAGTCTATGTATGTGTGTATAATATATAGATAGAAAGTTTATTTTACTAGATTTTTCTAATTGTCTTACCTATCTAAATATTACTAAATTAAAAACTATTTAATATAACCTTGATTCTTGGTAAATGATGCCAAAATTAAAAAAATTGCTTAGATTCTTAATAATTTTTAAAAACGGCTTGTTGTAGCGCGGTAAAATATCCCTTCGACCACAGTAAAATGAATGGACGGGCCCAAGTCAGATAATTTTGAAGACTGTAAAGTGAGCGCCGGCGCTCCCCTTGCTTCAGTTGCTCTCAGTCTGTGAAAACTGCGAGTCGTATACGTTCGTCAATACGTGCGACCTAAATATCCGCAAAAATATGCCGTGATAAAATATTACGATATTATATTCGATCTCTTTTTTGTAACAAATGTAGTCATAGTCATTTAATTTGTAAAGCCAATTTACACGTCAAACTTAATAAATACAAAAACATATTTTGGCATACTTATTGTATGTAAATTAAATTAAATTTAAATCATTTAACTAAGAAATATGTAATATGTATTAGACATACTTTTAATAATTACGTATGAAACCTAAGTTCGATTGGTTTGACCTCTTATTTTTAAGGACTTGTGTGGTTAGGGCCCGTCCATTCATAATACTTTGGCCGAAGCCCGAGACGTGAATCGAAACTCAGTGTCAAACGCGTCGCATCTGTGTGGAAAGCATTAGAATTTTATGCGTAACCGCATCTCGGTGGCTTCGCCTTTATTTTTCTTCTAATGTCATATAATGATTAACATTGAAGAAAAAAAACGCCTATCACTTAAAAAGGAATCCAACGACACTAGACTCGTCGAAATCGTTCAAGCTGTTTAGTCTACAGGAGAAAATATAAACCCCTAAAAGACTACCCTCCTCCTTAGGCAGTTGGGTAGAAAAGGCAACAATGACAAAAAATTACGCATAAAAAAATATGGAATATATCTTACAGGCTGAAACTCCAGTATTATTTTGATGTACCTACTTTGTTATCAACATCAAACAAATCCGCATAATAATAACTATCAAATCAAATAAACAGTAAACACCTTTCATTATTTATGTTGATATTTCTCCATATCGTTAAAAGTAACGGTCATAGTTTATATTTTAGCAAAAGATAAATTTTCTAGTGACGTACGTGTCTGTTATCAATTCAACTGTAAAATTAACGTGGTCTTGTGCGGTCTGTTTTTTTCGATAACCTTGTCTTCAAATTATTAATATGTACAGTTACCAACTAATTTTGAAAATTGAATGAGGGAGCCACTACGATATTTTCTGAACATAATAGATAGTTAGCCGTTGAAAATTTAAGTTTTCTCATTTGGCCAACACTACAGATAAGTCAGTTGACTTACAATATTAACATTCGTCATGACGTTATGTAAGACTGGGCCGTTATTGAACGTGATCAGCAAATCTTTTGTTTATTGTTTTTTTTCCTAGATTTTTTTCCACTGATCGTTACTTGGAAAGGCTTGCGGAATGTTGTTTACGTCTTGCGACAGATGTTATGTGTCGTTTTAATTTGATTTAATTGTTCTAAGGTTACAATAGTAATTAATGATACACTGCCAATTCAAATCTCTTTGAATTAGCCTCTAAGTTTTTTTTCAAATGAGCATATTTATTTACCTAATTTACTGAATTTGCTCTTCCACTTTCATTCTCCCAATATAAAGACAACAACGTTAACAACTTATCTGTATGTATATACTTATGTAGATGATGCCAACGACTTCGTCCGTGGCTTGAGCTTCGGAACGAGTCTTGGCCTTCGGCCTCGCAAATACAAAGCAAACAAAGAAATTCCATACTAACTTTCGTTCCACGTTCGGGTATACATTTTCAAAAATCCTTTCTTAATACTCATCGACATTATAAATCCTAAATCCTGTGCAATATTTCATGCACAATAGACCAAAAACACAGATCACACTAGATACCCCATTACGAGATTCGTTGTTCCTACGAAAAGTCACCAAAGTTTGAGGCGCAGCGCGGGTCGCGGGGAATGTGACCAAGCGTTCTCATTGGCTATCTCATGGTTACGCCTACTCGCACCCATCAATCAACCAATCAGAGTAATTTCTTATAAGTGTATTTAGACTGATGCGTGATGCGCTTCGAGCGTCCTGAATGTAGAATCTAGGGTGTGATCTGTGACTACAAATCACCCCTAGATTCCGCAATCGCGATCGAAGCGACCAAGCATCGGCATCCATAAATATACCTGTAAAAATGTATTCTCATTGGTTCGAGTAGGCGTAAACTTGAGATAGCCAATGAGAACGCTTGGTCGCAATCCCTGCAACCCGCAATTTCCTCCAAATTCCAGAGTTTTTTCGGTACAAAGACCTCGTAATCCGTTAATCTGTGATATAGACCATTTTTATAGATGCACCGGCTTAGGCTGTATGTGGCAACGGTGGTCGCTTGCAATCAGGCGGCTAGACTGCTTGTTTGCCACCTCCAGCTTAGAAAACCTTTAACTTACCATCTGTTTGACGTTGTTGACGTTGCGTCCCGACACGATTGCGATATACACATCGGACATGTTCGAAAGCCTCTGTAAAGTGTGCTTGGTCTCTAGAGGGAGCGTAGCGAGGTCTGGGTGGGGGGCGATGGGGGCTAGTGTGCCGTCGTAGTCCAGAAGGAGGGCTAGCTTCTGAGTGTAACCGATGTATCTGGAATTAATCGTAAGAACTTAGAAGTTATAAGAAGTCCAACAAATACCTTTCACAACCATGACATTTTAAAAATAAGACCATTTGACTACCAGAGCTTTGTTTATGTATAATACGGTAATATCCCGCCCATGAGACATTTTGTTTAATACGTTCTACAAATTCAGGATATGAAACGAGAATATTGGAGAAAAAAGCGAAAGTATCGACTTTGATAAACAAGTTGAAAAATGATATAGTAATACACCAATACAAACATACTAGGTATACCAAACCACCAAACCTTGACCAAGGTATTCTTTCAACGTCGCAGACCCTGATGAATCTCTTCTTTTTTTATGGAACTTCTGTTTTGTAGATAGATAGAAATCATAGAAATTCTTTATTAAGCACACAAGCACACCAGTGTGTGAATTATTTTGTTTTCTTATTGTGTGTCTCGTTTCTTGATGGATGATATAACAGCATAGTAGTTGTTCATAATGTTGAGAACAATGACACTCTTTTGGCTTAGAATACCCTTTGCGGCCAGCCCCATATCTATCTGCTTTTAGTAAACTATTCGGGCCACCTACTGTGAATTTAGATTATCGGTATATGAGGCAAGCAAATATTGATTGTCCACTACGGCCGGCGTTATCCACTGTATACTGCACGGTTAAAATAAATGTCTGTTATCTTCCATAACAAGGAAGAAGGTATCACGGTTTATGCAATGTGTTAACGAGTGGTTTAGAATTAGTGACAATTGTGAGATTATTGTTATTACACCTTTTTATTTTTCGTACCCACATTTTATAACTTTTGACTTTTATTAATTTGTTAGCTATATGAATGTATTTGCGTTGCCCATTTCCAGAGTATTTTCAGATTTTGGTAGTCTTCTTTTATTTGGAATTTCGATTTATTGCCGCATCTCACCAAGATCGAGGTGAGATGCGCGTTTTTATATTGGAGGTCAAGAGATTTTGATTCTCAGAGTCATATTTTTTACAAGCCTTCATATAACTTGCAATATTTGTATGTATGTAAGGCCCAATGATGCAACTCAATTGTACACCAGTTCCCCTGTCCTCTTATACTATTGAGTTGAAACTTTGTATGCCTGTCAAGTTCCGATGACAATACAACATTATGACAGCGAGCTGATGATGGTCGATACGGAAGGTAGAAAACGGAACTTCTCAGTAACTAACAGTAGATTGATGGAGTTTGGGCTCAGTTTGATCAGCTTACAGTACCAATAACGGATTTTATAAAAGCTTGTCTGGAAAAATACATTTTTCCACAAAAACTTATTAATACTATCAAGTTACATGACCAGGAAGTTGCTCTCTTGAAGGCAAGCTCCGTACTTACCCATAAAAGCTGTAGTTGCAGCCAGAATTTTGAGCTTAGACAGTTTTGAACCCTGCGAATATTTTGATTATGCTGAACGCCCTGAGATATATATATACCTGATTACTTGATTCAACTTACTTGGAAAGATATTCGTCAAAGTCGTCAATCGTCAAGGGTTGCATAGAGGTGGCTCCGATATCATCGGCCTCTTCCTCCAAAGAGTCCATCGCTTTGAGAAACGCCTTCATCCAGCTATCCACATCGTTAAGCTGTTCTCTTCTTCTTAAGTGATTCATACGGACTGTCCTCTCATCTTCTGGCATTATCAGGGCTCTGGAGTAATTTTTTTTTGAGTTTTATTCGTTGCAAGATTTATTATTGTTTTGTTTTATTATCATCATTGTCGTGTGGTGATGATGAGGATTCGATCAAGATAAACTTAATGACTTTAACTTATGTAAAAGTGCTTAACGTAACTTTAATGGTTTGATTCGGATTTTAATTGTAGTTGACCTTTTAATTAAAATAACACAATTTAAATGACCCGTCAAGGTCTAAAAGATTTCATTAAATACACCTAGGGCATCACCTTTTTTACTTGCAGTTTGGACTTCCCTTTTATTTATTGTCTTCTATAGAACAGTCATTGCAACAGGAATCCAATCATCATCAAGGCTTAGTCACAAAATTAAATGATATGAATAATTAGTGTTGTGACGTAAGTAAAGTAAAGTAATTACCTGTGAATAACTTCCGCGGCGTCATCGAGCTCGTAAGGGTTGCAGATTAGAGCCTCGTGCATCATCTCTCCCGCTCCAGCGAATGGAGACACTATTAATACTCCTGGGGGCTTGTTGATCTGACAGGCCACGAATTCTTTGGCGACCAAGTTCATCCCATCTCTGAGGGGAGTCACTAAAGCGACGGCAGCATCACGGTAGAACGCTGCTAGTTCGTCCTGCGCCACGCATCCGTAAATGTACCTGGCGATAGTAAATTGATAAAATTCTGTTTAAGTTACAAGGAGTGGATGTGTTCAAGTTTGCTGAAGAAATTTACCTAATTGGCGACCAGTTCGGCGTCGTGAATCTCCCATTTATCCTCCCAACTAACTGATCCATCTCCTCTTTCAACTCTTGATATTCTTTCACGTCTGTCCTCGAAGGCACTGAGATTTGTAGCAACATAACTTTCTCGATATGTTCTGGATACTTCTCCAGCAGCCTTTCAAATGCTTTTAGTCTATTTACTAGTCCTTTGGTATAGTCCAGTCTGTCAACTCCTAGAATTACTTTTTGATTTGTAGAGAGCACTGCTTTCGCGTTCTGTGCGAGTTGCACGAACCTGTCGAATGGCACACCTATTGGCAAGGGTCGTACGCAGATGGTGCGACCGCCCAATTCGACAAGAAGGTTCTTCCTATCGACACGGCAGCCCAAGTTCCTCTGACAGCAGTCGATAAAGTTTAGACAGTAATCAGTTATGTGGAAACCGACCATATCACAACCTGTAACAGAAACCTAGTTGTTACTTAGAAAAGCTTTTCGAATTTAAACAGTTTGGCACTAAATACGCACTTACCAAGAATGCCCTGCAGCACTTCGTCGGACCACGGGAATAGTCTAAAGATGTCCCATGGCGGGAAGGGAATGTGAAGGAAGAACGCCAATTTGCATTTGATGTCGTCCTCTTCTGCACGCTGTTGACGAAATCTTTTATTAGTCCCGTGAGAGTTTGCTGAACGCAGACAGGGTTGGGCCGAGACAAACCTGTCTGATCCAATTGGCAGCCAGCATGAGGTGGTAATCGTGAACCCATATGATTGGCGGAGAGCTCCCACTCTTTTCCTTATTTTCTTTTAGGAGTTTGAGTGCGTGGATGGTTTTCTCCGCGAATTCTTCGTTGATTTTGATGTACGCCTTCCAGTGGTCAGCGATGAAGGTGGCTCGGTCAGGCATGGAATGGAACAGAGGCCAGAAGGTGCCGTTGCAGCACCCATTGTAGTAGCTGTCGAAGAGTTTAGGCTCGGCGTGGATGGGCACGATCTGTAACGACAATTTGTGTATTTGCAACCGTTTCAAATAAAATATGCGAATGCCTAACCTAACCTTGAACGCGAGTGGATCTAATTTATTCAGCCCATGCATGTACGGTTCTGTCGATTCTTTGTCGACGATCATTGAATTTGATGTTCTGAAGCTGGGAACGCCAGTGTATTATTTGTGTAATTCTGTAAATAGTTTTATAGTTCACTTCAGCTACTATCAGGCTTATAAATATTTACTGCTGTAAGACCTAAGTAATTAATCAATATTTTAATTGCATACTGCTATCTGATTATCTTATCAGATGTTAAGTTCTATAGGAAAAATACGGGCTTACTTTCCATTAATAAAATCATGTTAATTTTGAGAAATTTGAACCGACGTCAAGCAAGCGCTAACAATGGTAATGATTCATGTTTGCGTACATTTGTAGTGAATGCAGTGCTATTAGGTTTACTTGGAAATGCCTACAAAGGTACTTATATTACCTTCTTACACTATTATACTATTATATTTACAAGCGCAATTAGCTACTATATTCTAATGGAAAAAGATATAACGTGACTAAATTTTAACAACCTATAGATGCGTGAAATCGACCATGAATATTCAAGGGTATTGAGTATCGATTCCTTTGGCGGGATCTAAAGTTAGAAAGAGGTAACCCGCCTTCGTTTGGTTTGCATCGGATTCAACAATGTTTGTCCAGTTACCCATGCAGCCACGTTAGGTACGCGTGCGTTTCGAAGGTCGCCATGATTCATTGCAGATTAGTGTACAGGATGATTTAGTTTAGATAAAATTTATTCAAGTTTATGTGGTTCAAGTTTATTATAAGTTTATATTAAGCTAAGAAAGCATTGCTGCTTGGCGTCTTGCTGGTTTCGTGACCAGACGAATCACTAAATGCAAGCCTAGATCGAAGATCTAGTTACTAAAGATATACAGGAAAACTCAAACACATTAACTAATCGTATATAAAAGGTTAATAGTTATTTTCACCTCAGCAGTTTGAACAGGCACACTTTGCTGCGAGAAACCAGTGTGCAAAATCGCATTTTGCTCACTGAGTGAGCAAAGTGTAAAGGTTAATAGCTACGCTCAGGATTCTAAATATTAATCTCTCGCTAAGCTCGTGATTCAATTATAGAATCCTTCGCTTGCTCGGGATACAAAATCAGCACTCGCAACAAAAATCAGTTCACTCTTGTTGCACACATAAGCCAGAATCCTGAGCGTAGCGCAAGGGATTCAAAGGCACGAGATGGAAATAACTTTGTGCTAGTGTGGTACACACAACTTTTCACCTTAGCAACGAGAACATATTTTTTTCCACATAGTGGTAAATAATGATAATATTAATAAGAAATCTGTGTGTAATATGTATGTCAATGACTGGATGACGGCTGCTTTTTGTCTGCGGATCTCGCCACCGCGTTTTAAGTGTTACGCCATCTATTTTGTTTTATAAGAAACTAATTTTGTTCTCTGTTCCTTTCGACCCCTATATCTTTGCAACCCCTTGACTGATTATGCTCATACTCGAACTTGAAAATTGTATTGTCATGAACTTCTTACCTGCAAAATTTCATGAAGATCAGATCAACGGTACGCAAGTTATCGTCGGCCAAATATACACACAAACATACATACAAATGCAGATTTATTCCCGTAGACTCTGAGACCTCGCTTCGCTCGGTCAGTAAAAGCCTGTAAAAACAGATCAAGTCATACCTTCTTGGACAGCAGTCCAGCGGTAGGAGTCTTGTCATTAGGATCTGACTCAGGAATCTTCTCGTTCGGGTCTTCAAGGTGGATTCCCGACCAGCCGACCCAGATTCCGTTACCACGGATTACCACTGGAGCCACTGCTGTTACCAGACCACCAGCACTGGAAGATATAATACCCAAATAAAGAAGTTTCTTACTAACTTACCTTACTATCTAGAAGACTAAGAGCTTAGGACATTTCCCTTACGCAAGTGGCCTATTGGTGAAACTTTCACCAATGCGCCACTTGTTCTAGGCCGAAATGTCCTAATTATCCTCTTAGGAAGTTATACGACGACAGTGCAAATAAAACCTCTGCTCCACATGTTTCGTTGCGAGTGGGTGACCTTGTCTAAGGAACAGCTTTTCGGTTTTTTTACGATTTTAGGGTTCGTCCCATGGTAATAGTTGATTATAGTGAAGATTACCTACAACAATCTCCTTTCGGCTTAGAACCACCGTTCTGTGTACCTAGCCCTGTATTTGTTCATGTTCATATATAAATAGACAAGTTGTTACCCGCGACTTCGTTCGGTATCCTAAAGTCTGACTCTTTGTGATATACATTAACTCCTTATAACATTTATCAAGACCCGTTTAGCCGTGATAACGCGACAAACATCCAGACAGAGAGACAGAGCTACTTCTATAAACATAAACATAATTTATTTCAAAAACATAAAACTAAGGTTAAATACAAGTGATAACTCTGCCTTTTGCGTTAGTTAGAAACTGTGTTGCAAAAAGCAGATTCTTCCAATGGTATGTGGTTAAGAGTGATTAAGTTTTATACAATGAATTATTTTAGACTGAGGGTATACAATAATAGGTTCTGTTGAAATATTACATTTTAAAGTGATTTTTTTTCTATGTCATGTCAAGTGTCTGGTAAGTGTTGATGTGAGAGGGTGTCTATAGTTCGCTAGATGCCGTTGCTCCATTTTTGTGCGTTTTCTGTATGTATGGACTGACAGAGTTGTAATGTAGGGAGTTGTGAATCGCGCAAGCGAATTTTGTTCCTCGAGACGAACGTATTCATTTTTATATCTCGAAGCTTTATTGGCCCTGTTACGACTGCGGCTATATTCCACTGAATTATTATCAATATCAATATTTATTTATTTCCATATACACAGGTAACTAATTACTATGATACACACTATAAACAATTATGCCAAGATACTATTAATTATAAATATATAAATATTTTATTTATTTATTTTATTTATTTTATTTATTTTTATTTTATTTTTATTTATTTATTTATTTATTTATTTATTTATTTATTTATTTATTTAGATGCACAAAATATATATACATAGTCTGTGGTGGTACTAGTGGGTCCCAAAGTGGTCCCAAACTAGGCAAAGCCTGTATCTTGGTGACCCAATTACAGCGGATTACAAAGATTCCGCGCGACAGAGATTTATAAGATTGTTATAGATAATAAACAGATATACAATGAAGGTAGACAATATAATAGGAGTAACATAAGTGCAATACAGTAAATAGGTAGAGTCATTTGCAGGCAAGTATGAGAACTATTAGTGATTGAGTATGTGTGGTGATGTGTATGTATGTATGTTTAAGTATTATATTAGTTAGGAAGGATAAATGACGGGTTAGATAAGTAGATAAATTTACCTACTGTGCATTACTGCCAAAAACTAGATCTTATAATCTGTGTATAAACTTTCCGATTAAACACCGTATGTTTTGACTAAAACAATGTTTTTTTCGCCCTGACCTGACACACTGACTGTGTATTATGTAAGCTGACAAAGCCGGCCTTGGCGTAAGGTAGGTAAACACAGTGTAAGGTAAATAGGTCAACGACCTGTACATCTTGAGTTTAATTTGTATTACAGTATTTAAAAAAAAACTTATTAAGTATATGCATGTCAAAAATATTACTTAAGAGTATTTTGAATTTGGTACCTATTGTGAAAACTACATTGTAAGTATACCTAGTTACAAAAGTTTATATTATTGATTCAAATTCAAACAAGCTGCGGGTTTATCTTCTAACTTTGAAACGTTCTTGATTCTGATTGCGAGAGCATGCCATCCCGCTCGTACCAACTTAGTCGCACTATGCGCGGTCCCGCTCACGCACTATCACTGTCGCTTTCAGAGTTACGGGATAAGCCCGCCGGTTCAGAACAGCTGTTGCAGTGAACTTGGTTTATTTTGTATACAATAAAACTGGAACTGGTGCATTATACTAAAAATAGCGACTGGTCGATCAAGCTTTGCTCATGGATAAAGTTAAAATAGAAATTCCGATACATTAAAAACTTGTTAACCCAAAAAAAAACGAGGTAAGGGCATGAGACATTATTTCGTCATTGTAATATTTGTAAACAAGTATTTTTATTACAAAGAAAAACAAAAAACCCATTATGAAAAATGCAGTCTATGACACAAACCCCCGAATACTGAAACGTTTGTTAACTTTGACGACATATCAAGTCTGTTGCTGCCTTTGTCATTTGCTTAGTGCCAGACAAAGGCAGCATTAGAATTAATCTGTTGTCAAAGTTAATTATCGTTTCAGTATTCGGGGGTTAGGATAATGTAAGGATTCTAACGACACTATTCACATCAAAATCGGTCCAGGCGCTTAGGAGTTATTTTGGAAACCCATTTTAAGTACATGAACCTTAAAATCAGCACGCATTTTTTGGCTTTCGTGTATGTTCTTATCTCAGTTATCAACACAAAAAATGCTGCAGTCGTCGACTCGTAGACGTATTAAAATACCTTCAGTTCCCGTCTGGCTTTATCGATCATACATTCACGTCTATTCAATACGACTGCACCTAAGTCTGTGACTAAAGTTATATGCGTCTCTTGTGTCTTCTGTAAGAAAAGGATGACACCAAACAAGTTTTTTTTTTAAAACGGTCCCTACAACATAATTGACAACAAAGTGTATTTCTAGCCTATTCGATTTGAAACTGTTGTTGTGGTAGCACAAACTTCCAAATCTATTAGGTAACTTTCCAATGACCTTTCTATTCTATGTTTATATTTTGTTATCTACCTACCTAAAGAAAGTTCGAAAAAACTTCCCAGGTTCTATAGAGTAGCGCTTACAAGCAGGTAGCTCGCCTACCACTTCACTTGACATTATTATTGCTACGGTTTAAATCATTTCATTTTATTTTATGCAAAACTGATTAATTTTTTATCTATTTTTTGTGTGTATCTTTACTTACCTAATTATTTGTATCGTATATATAGATAACTAAGTATTTTAATTTTAATTAACTTTTTATCTGGGCCATTTTCTCTGAATAATAATTCATTTATTGTGCGGTTTAATATTTTTACGGAATGTATAAACTGTACAACCAATAAGAAAAAAGAATAAGTAGATACCTGGCCACACTTTGAGCGTAACTAGGCTATTTTCCGCCCTGGCATGTGATAAAAAAATGCATAAATACCTGGCTTTCCTCTCCAACTCGCCAGTTTTTTCATTTCTCTTGAGAATGAAGGGCAATCTATTGGAAACGACGATCATGCTGCCTTTGCTGTTACACCCAGATCGAGCACGACCGACACTGTTCGTTTCACTCATGTTTCGGCCTTCTTCACGAACTTTCTTTAGGACGACCAATCACAGCGCAGCTACCACGCATGTGTCGCACGAGAGGGAGGGAAAAATTCAAATAGTTTTTTACACTGTGGCAAGTATCATTGCGTGTGTTTGAGCGAAGTTCCGCTGATGTGTCTAAGTACACATCGTCGGCGGAGATCGAATGCGTACTGCCGCTTTTGTGTGTCGCGAGGCGCCTTTATAGACTATGGTAGGCAACGCGCAGAAGGGCGAAGTGGCCCGCGTCTGATCGCGTTGGAGGTCCGATGTCGTCGAAGGGTTATCAGCGCGACCCTCTCGACTCGTCTCGCTGCTTGCCCAACGGGACTCGCAAATTTTCAGTGTGTGTGCTCAATATTAGTGCTATAGGTAAACTGGTTGTGTGTGTTTACCTATCACAGCCGAAACGCTGATAACAGGATATTAATTCATATTTTTTTTTTTATTGGCCTTTTGTATCATTTGGGTGTAACGTATGGGTGCTGGACGGTTGGCCAGCCGCATAGGCGCGGCGCCTAAACTGTTTCTTAAATTTTAAAGTTATGTCAACAATTATACTGTATCAAGTTTTGTCCTAGGACGCGCCTCTCAAGGCCATCTTTCATTCATCTCAGAGGGAGCAGAACAAGTTATTTAGATTTTTAACCCGTTTAATTTGAAGGCGTTTTAGAAAATTCTCTGTGCTGTATATCAGAATCGGAAAATTATTTAATTAAATTTATTGAGTAAAAGTATCTAAGTGTAACCAATTATTATCTAACTAAAAATTTCCTTTTAATAAGTACATCATCCTTTCCATTTCGATGATTTATAATAAACACGGAAAACCTATCAGTTTTTGTAGCAACTTCAAGCGTTCTAACAACTTCAATTTAGCACTCACTAAGTTATTGTACCTTTTTTTTCCGGGGGGTATCTTCACAAGATACCCGACTGCTTTGGGGTGCAGCCGGGCTATGTGGGATTATACCCACTAAAACCCCTTCGGTTGCCTGCCTTTGTGCTTGACCGAGGACTCCGGGATCTCCAAGAGAACGCACCGGAGCCTTCAGCACCACGCTTCAGCTCCCCCCGGCACAGCTGTCGTGAGACGCCTAAGCCTATAACAGCGTCCGCCACTCGACGCTGTCGTCCTCCCCGGCTCGCTTCGCTAGATGGTTAGAGCCCCACCTCTAACCACCCCCGAGCCCAGAGTTCCTCTTTTAGTAGGCTCTTACTACAGGCAGGGGATACCGATGCCGTATTCTAGTGCCCCGGCATCAGGGCATAAGTTATTGTACCTAGGCAATTAATTTGAAGAATGTACTTACTCGATGCATTTGACTAATCAGCAACAGAGAACGCAACAAACATGTTACCGTTTTCGGAACAATAGGCGAGCCCATTGATAGCGTAGTTGATAGCTGAGACACATTACTTACATCAGATTAATCTTGTTGCGTGGTTAGGTACACTCAACTCCTAAATTTCAATAACTCATCCTGTGGAAGATGGGGCGTCCGCTGGCTTAGGACGTTACATGGTGTTAACACGGCGCTAATCGCTTTGTTGTTTCTGGTTACCAGTAACAACTGATCAGGCGCTGAACAACTGATCTGATCGCGCTGCCGCGGCTAAAGCAGAAAACCTCAAACGGCGAAAATATGGTTATTTAGACTGGTTTTATTTATTTATGTTTGTGACGTTTGGGTTTGGGGCGCATATGAAAAAAAGAGTGAATGAATGAAAGCCAAAATATTTTTATCTGTCTGTTTCAATTACATTTAATTTTGTTCACGTCTCAGATAATGCGGGTAAAAAATTTAAAAAGTTTAGTATACCTACTTCCTAATGTATGGTAGATATACAAACTTAGTAAATTTTCTTTATCAAAAAACATTACCCTACTACTACTACGTCATTCTTGGGCAATCGGATAAAAATACTTCTTAAAATTAAAATTATTCTTAAAATAAGAATAATGACAAGTGAATAGTTGCAGCTTGGCTGAGTTTCTTGTAATTTTCGTGGGGTTTCATGTTATGAAAATAAATCAGTTTATGTGTACTTACTAAAAATATAGAGTAGATATAATATCACAGCGGTATATTCCGTCGCAAATAGATTCTTGTTGTATCAAATTATAGCATGCATGTTATAGTTACTTTTACGGCTAGTACGAGAATAGTTTTCCCGCGAGACGCACGGCGGCGTGCCGCGTGCGTGGCCACTGCATGCGGCGCACGCGCACGCCACGTGCGCCGTGACCTACACACGATGAATGAATGAACGTAAGGCCGATTTAGACGGATCAGTGCATGATAGTCTTCTTCATAGGTATAATTCCTATTCTGTGATGGGCTTAGATCGAAACTATGAGGTGATCTGTAGTATTGTTAATGTGTTATGGCTGACCGACGAGAATAAATAAGATGATTTTTATGTCTCTCTCTATCTTGTTTGTTAGAAGGCAGCGCTGCGGTCGGGCCCTGTAACGTTCGCAGTTCTGATATTTAGTATGCATAATATATTGCTGTTTTGCGACTACACTTGATTCAAATTTTCTACTCTAGCTAGTTGCAGACGGGTACTTTAAATTAACCCAAGATTGTTGTCGGGCATTTTTTACACTTTGTTTTCGACCTTTAAACTAACTTAACTTAACTAACTTAACTTGCTTTAAATGTCTAGTAATACCTAGAAATGATTATGATTAAAAAATGAGCCTGGTGCAATATGCTTTTTACCGTAAATTTAAGTGTAATAGTTTGTTTTCACTAATACTAAATAGTTCATAGATTTAAATATAATTAAAAACAAACTTAGTTTTTAAAAGACTTACAGAGGCGTTGCTAGCCTGAAAAAGTTATTTACACAATATTGGCGTGTACAATATTTTAGACTGTGTCTAGTTTGTTTGTATTATTATCTTCAATAAAGAACTTTTAAAATAATTAAAAAAAAAAACTAGAAATGTTTTGAGGACAGACGAAATAACAAAAGTTGCAAAAAAACTGGATAGATAAAGCACAGGACACTTTACCCAGAGGGTAAAATGTGTAATTTACCCTCTGGATATTTTTTTAGAATTTTAGAATATTGTAACTTTTTCGTTCTCTCTATGATCCTAATGGTGGAAATAAATTACATTTGATTTGATTTGATAACAATAATTAATTTTGTTAATTAAGGATTTGGAAATAAAAAAGGTTTATATTTAATTTTAGTATTTACTAATGCTTAGAAATAAAACTTTTAAAGCTAGACTTAGATAATTTTCGGTATAAACATCTTGTGAAAATAGAAGACATAGTCCCTCTGCCTTTATCCTGCGTACACTTTCTGCGTTATATTTATTTTACGATGTTGAGTAGACATTATACGGATCTAGGCGCTTTACCTGTGTGGTAATCTTCAGGACTAGTCATGTTAAGATATAGTCATTTTATGATTTCGGCTTTCTGCGATTAAATGAACTTGGGATGTAGACGCTTCGGTACCTGATGTGGTAAATTTGCGATCTTTTTTTCTTTTGTCCTTTCCGGGGGTCGCTTTGGTAGATGGTGGTTAGAGCCCCACCTCTAACCACCCCGAGCCCAGAGGTCCCCTTTTAGTAGGCTCTTACGACAGGCAGGGGATACCGATGCCATAACCTAGTGCCCCGGGGCACAATACGATCATCAGCGATCTAGTTCTTCTACTACTAACCCTTTCTTGAATATGTATGATTTGAATAGAAAAAACCGAAGATACAAAAAGAGAAACAAAAAATGTCTTCAAAGGATCTTGGGGCACCCACGGCAGTTAAGTTGATGAGGGATTCGATTGGTTTAAATGGTCCAGAAACTTGGTAGTATTATGGATATACCTATACATACAAAGTTCCTGAAGGTTTAACTTAAGTACCTATTAAAATACTCCTATACCATGGTTTAACAATTATCTCATTATTTTACTTTTTACAAATTAAAATTTATTAGATTAGTCTAGTTGTTTATTTTGGTTTTGTGTAGTTTTAATGCGTATTTTTTTCCTTGTATATTTTTAATATAATTTCTTTTTATATGATTTTATAATTTTTAATATACATTTAATCCGAATGACCTATATTATAAAACCTTCCTAACGACCTACGCTTACAAGAATGTACAACCTTCGCTGATAAAATTATGTACCTATTAGATAACACATAATTTAGGTTCGGGTTGACACAGATTATTTATATTATTTACTACGAACTAGTAGGTACACTTCCTCGTGGCTGGCTTAATTGAAGTTAAGTGAAGATTGATTGGAATGTGTGACCACAGACTCACTATTCTGTCTTAATATAGTAGCTCAGGAGTTAACTCTAGAATCCTAAGTTTCGCTCGGGATTCAAGGTCGCCCAAGGCTAAGACAGCTTTTTTCCCGAGGAGTATACTTTACTCTGCGGAAAATAAAATCAAGGCTAAAAAAAAGTGCGTAATTTTAGTAATTTCATTTCATTTTATTTCAATTTAAAGATGAGATTTGAGTTTGATATTTGTCATTTGAAATTCTAAAACACAAATTCCAAGATTAATTTTAATTTTATCTATGCCTAGAAAATCTAAAAAAAAAGAAAGAATCGTGAGAGGCATCCATAACTGCATGGAAGGCGTTCACGTGTGTGCGTTCGTATACAGACGTAAGCTTGTAGCATTCGTAATAATATTGCTAAGAATTACCAAATACAAACTTTAAAAAAAAATCGTAGCCTGCAATAATGAAATTCAATAATGCAATAATGAAAGCAATAACATGTCAACCCACAAAAAAATCGAAAATTGAGTTAATGATACAGAACGCTTCTTTGTCAGCCAAAGGAGCATTCTGTATCATTAACTCAATTTTCGATTTTTTGTGGGTTGACATGTTATTGCTTATGAATATCCAATTGTTAGTTAGATACTAACAACAGACTGGTACCAAGAGGATACCGGCATTTTGCAAATCACGTCAACCAGGCACTTCGCAAATTGTTCGCTAGAATGTCGATTAGTCGCTGGGCCGCTAGTCTCGACTTTTCGCTATGCACTTTGCGACCGAATTCGGTCGCTATGACGCAAAATTCAACGCTATTTTTGCGTTTTTTCAGAACAATTAGTGTTTGTTGTCGAATTTTGCGTCATAGCGACCGAATTCGGTCGCAAATTGCTGTAGCGAAAAGTCGAGACTAACGCCCCTGGTCATATTGACTTTGACCTAGTTACTAGCCTATTATAGCTCTCGCTAGTAAGCCCGCTCCGTCCGAAAAACGACAGGTTTGTACATGCTTCGACTGCGTATGTTTTCAAAACAAGGAAAAATCTCTACATCATTTTTATCGTTGTTTTCTAGGATTCCCTGGCAAGCAAAGGAACCCTTATAATTGCTTTCCTTATCATTTGAGACCGTCTCAAATTATCGCTTTAAGTTATGTATTTTTTAGTACAGACGAAAAAAAGGCGGAATGATTATAATTTATTAAACAAAAGATGTTAAGAATGATGTCAGGAAGCGAGATTTTTGAGATTTTGGATGTTTAACTTATTGGTAAGAACAGACTGAAATGCTTCCTTTTAAAATTTTCTCCTGTAGGATTTATCTAGAAATTTCAGGATTTTGTTAAATGTCTGAACTTTTCAGCTGTAAATATGCTACCGGACTTATGAAATGGTCATTCCAATAATTTTTACACCGATGTTTTTTGGGCTACAACTGATACGAAATGCGCCCGTGAATGCGATTTGTATAATATTTAATGATTAACTTCGAGTTACCAAAAATCTCAACTCGAGAAAGATCGTAGTTTCGTAGGTAGGATGAGAGGTCGGGATCGGGGTTTTGACTTTGACAGGTAGTTCATTATAAAAACGAAATTTTCCATTATAGAACAATAGAAAAACAATAAAATAGACTACAGCTAAGCTGTGGTATTAAACATCAGCACTATTAGCATACAATAAATTAGTTCAGAAGGCCGGCTCTACACAACGAGCGATAAAATGCATGCACACATAGACGCATAGTAATGACGAGTTCGGATCAAGGTGGTGTAACGATCGAACTGCACTACACGGTACGGGCCCAGAACAGAGATCTTCGTACACACGCGTCTATGTGGCGTGCGCCCGTCATCGCTCGTTCCGGCCTTCTCAAAAGCCGGCCTTCTGCACCTGTTTATGTATTTGTGCTATAATTCGCTGTTCGTTGTCTTCTGATCAGACATAGCATGAACTAGATAAGCTTGACTTTCCAAAGATCACTGCGTAACAAACAATACGACTTAGATAAAACTGCATTATGAAATATCTACATAGACTTGAATCATCTTAGTAAAGTATTGATAATGTATTTTCTCGTAAATTGTATTTATTGTGTCTATTATTTGAAGAACTTTTGTCTATGGGTTTGATAAGATAACTTTAAACTGCGAATCAGTTCAGAAGGTTTTTTCCACCCTACATTTGTCTTATAAGAGCTGATAAGACACACGACCGAAAGCTACGGAAAGATCCAAAAAGCAAGCTTAAACCGGAGTCTTCCTGTGCAAATTTTGTAAGTTTTCAAGTAGATAAAGCATTTCTAGTATTCACAATAAAACACGTAGTATCAGTCGTACTTAATCAAAGTCAACAATGATTTCTGATGTTATTATAGACCGCTACAGTATTTAATATACTCGACAATAATTTTGTAACAGATTCGTCTTGAATCCAGTTTTGTTTATAGAAAGATAACTTTGTATCGGCGAATCTTTGATCCCGGTCTCTAGCCTAAGTATATTAAAACACTATGACAAAGTTAATGGATAGATCAGATAAATATAAATTTAAGTATCTACTTAATTGGTGATTTTTGTTCAGGATAGCGTATAAGTCGTCGTCGTCGTGTCGCTTTCAACTCGAATTGTAAAATCGCTTTCAGAGTCTAGCCGATGCGAAAATGTGGATGAGATTAGCAATGGGTTTGTGGAAACTGTCTAAGCAGTGGGATCCAAGTTCTATACGATCTCACGCCGAAAAAAGACTTGAAAGCTCTCAGATGAGCTTAATAAATACTGCCGTCTCATCCACACAAAAAGTGTAATCTAATGCCCACCCCTAAAAGATATCCGTTTTCGAAGATTTTTTTACATCTTATCTACATCGTGAAAAACTATGCGTTTTTTTTTTTTTTTTTTTTCGTTATATCTTCATTGTTATAGGTGACACTAGAAAGTGACAATTTTTTTGCGTCGAAAATACGACGATGAAAAGTAGTTGTAAGAATACCATAAAGATATTTTGAAAAAACAAAATATAGTGGCATAGATTTTATCCAATCCATTGACACTAAAACAAAAGATTTTGTTAAGATGTGGGGGATGATAACAGACTACCCCCGAATCGGTAATTTCATCAAAAACTTAGGAAAATTCACTAACTCTCTCTATCGCACGCACGAGAAACAGAGCGACAACATTACAATTTCAAATATTGTATACGCCAAAACCCCTCGAAAGGACTAGACGAATCTCGAAATCTATGCAACACGACCTGCGATCCTATAATATATATTATCATGTATAAAGGACTTTGTTGAGCGGAACCAAGGTTCCAAAGTGTTCACAAAGAATTCGTTTATTGGGCAAAGCCAAATGGCGAAGCTGAACATCGAGGACGGCAGTATCGTTTCGTCGAAAACGCCCTACTTGTGGCGGTACCTGTAGTAGGTAAGTTGCACCGGAACAAATGCCGCGGTGAGCTGCATAATATGGCCAGTTGGCCAGGCGGTGCTGATATGTATAAAAATAACACTAACTTATTCTAGCTGAGTTCCTGATTAGGTCTCCTTTAATTGCGTTTGCAGTCAGCTAAGTGCCTACGGCACTTAATGTAAACCGTATAGCGTATTATAACCGTATAGCGTTACCACTATTGGATACTCATATTATCATAATAAAAAATAAAACAGAATCCCTCCTTTTGCCGTAGTCGGGTAAAAATAAGCATCTACATCATGTATTATTAAACCCTAGATGCTAACTTTTTGACCCCTCCAGATGAGGAGTTCGCAGCCATCTCCTGACCTTCCCCGGTCGTTGCATGCTAGCTACTTGCGTAAGTAAGCTCGTGTTATCTCCAGGAATGTTTTTAAATACCTACTTAAATTAAAATCGATTTATGAAACTGTTTACGTTAATTACACCGTCTAAAGAATATTGCCCGCCTCAATATAAATTATGATGCAAAATAAAATAATGCTATATTATTCGTAGTATAAGTTGCTCATATAAGATGGGCACTATAACATCATTACATAATAAGGTCTACCTGTGATGCATAGGTAGGTCTATTGGGCCTATTATGTGTAGGCCTATTAATTATGCCTAATAGACTTATCTACATATATAATAGGCCTAGCATTAGGCGTAAGCAATAGGCTTAACTACACATAATAGGCCCAATTATCCCCAATAGACCTACCTATGGCTTATTAGGTACTTATGTGTAATGCTAGGTCTATTATGTAACAGGAACAGCAACAGGAAGGCCTCATTACGTATAACTAGCTGCACCCTGCAGTTTCACCCGCTATCCTCCAGGACGACGAGCCTACGTGTTAATCCAGGGAATAAGCTACCACCATACCAAATTTCATCCAAATCCGTTAAGCCGTTATAGAGTTGAACGGGAACAAACACACTTACATACTTACTTACATACTTACACACTTATATGTGTGATTAACATTATTATTATATTATTGTTTGTATGTGTTAATTGTGTTATGGTTTTATGCATAGGTAGTTAAGTAAGTATTATGCATAATTATGTAGGTCTATTAGGACCACATTAGGATGGATATACCAAATCCTTTTCGGTGGAGAAAGACATTGTAAGGAAACTTGCATAATTCCATAGAAGAAATTCGATGGCGTATATGATTCCTCCAAACCGCACTGGGCCAGCGTGGCCTAATCATGGCCAATAGGGTAGGCCGATATCCCAACAGTGGGATGTTTAAAGGCTGACGCAGATTGCAGATTAGGCATAGGTAAGCCTATTCGTCATAGCTAGGCCATTTAGGCATATATAGAGGTAGGCATAGGTAGGGTAACACAGATCGGTGATTCTAAGCCGAAAAGGGCTCAATTTAATCGTCATTATGAACAACATCTATTATAAGACCTATACTGAAATTGCGAATGAAAAAAAAAGCTGTTCCATTCATAAATGTCGTTCACATTCAATGAAAACTACGAAAAAAAATGCATGGTTTATGTGCCGCCACCTCCTCGCTGGCTCGCTGCACGCTCTTGCTTACGATGTGTACGTATTGTACCTATATTTTAAAGACCATATTTTGCATAATATGTTATCTATTGGATTTATTATCTCTGGTAGTGACAGAATAAATAATAGTACTAATAGTGTATGTAGGTTTACCAAACTTATAATTAGTCAGTATAGTTTTATCAGTGTATACTTAGTTGTAATTGTTCGAAGTGTTATTTTAAGTCGAAGTTTATTAATTTATAATAATTAATTATTATTTATTTATTTTTAATTTACTTTCCATCGGGCGGGCACTGAGCATCACAGGATACCCCAATTCATCCACCCATGGACCATATACTAAGCTTGAAAACTACCTTGACAAATCAAACAATAATTTTAAAAAAAACTTAAGGAATGTGGAAAAAAACTTATAAAATTTGATTTTGCGATAAAAAAAAAATGTTAAAGAGAACAATAAAAAACAAAAAGGAACAAAAAATTAAAAAACTTTAACACTTATTTCAGTGGTTTCATTACTAGGACCTTAATGGTGTCATAAAAATCTATTGTCATTCTGTGATCCTCTGCCTCCGTACAATTAAACAAGTCAAGATCCCACTTCCTGGCCAGTAATAGTTTTAGTAATCAAATGACTACGAGATAACGCATAATTTGAAGATTTATCCATAACGCAACAGAATAAACAGTACTATTTTACAAGTATTTAATGACGCATGAGAATGGAGAACCTATTAATACCTATTAAATACCTGTCTGTGGTCCAAATGATAGTGTTCAGTGCTTTCGGTTCGTAAGTCAAGCTCTTTCCCTTTCCTGAAAAGCGATTGTTAGAGATACTAACACAGGCTAGGTTAGGTTTGTCATGGTTAGTATAGAATTTATAAGGCGCAGTCCCGTGACGTCATAGCCAAATATAGCGCGCTCTCTATCTATCATGAAATAAAAATGATTAGGTATAACTTTTTTATTTTATTCGACAGACATAGCAAATAATATTATGCGCAAAAGTATTTTGTTTTCGTTGATCGATCAGCTTTTTTACGAAACAAATAAAATTATCAGAAATCTTGCTTACTATGAAGCAAATTTAACCAGCGTCGAGTCGACATCAAGTTGATAAAGGACAACGACCTAAAGGAAAATCCAAAGTTCGACTGATAGCGACTTCTTGACGTAAACATTCAAATGTAGAGCATGTAGGGTCAGTTAAACATTACTCACTAAAACTAAAATAATAAATAAATGATGCGAAATTATTTACTCTGTGTAACAACATAATATGTATAAACATCAACATAAACTAAAAACTAACTAAACACGAACCTAAACGAAATTAGAGATCTATATACCCCTAATGTAATTGTCTAATGTGTGTAGTCTGTTAAATAAATAAATACAAATAAAAAGCCTATTTATCCCATAATTATAATTTACACTACCATTAAAAAAAAAAAAATATTTCGGGTAAAGGTCTCCTCCAATTCAAGCCAGGCTTTCCAATCTTTTTTAATAAAAGCCACCTCTGGACGGCAACTTTAGCAATTTCGTCGGCCCATCTTCCTTGCGGTCTTTCTTGTCTTATTTTGCCTTTCGGACCGGCCCACTTAGCTAGTTGATTAGATCATTTTCATCCTCTCTACATGTCCTGCCCATTCCCACTTAATTTTTTTTAGTGCTTTAAAGCATCTATTACATATGTTTCCTTTCTAATCGTTACATTCTTGTTTTTGTCTGTTAGTTTTATGTCTAAAATGCTTCTTTCCTTTATGTCTAACATACAAATTTGATGCACTCGTTGGGTACATTGTCTGGACCTGGGTGTTTTCCATTTTTCAGTTTCTCTATACTTCGTGTGAACTCCAATGTATTAAATGCCATGATATTTGTAGATTCCTATATTTCTTGAAATGCCTCTACTTGTATACTATATTCAGTGTTTCTGGCCTCGTAGTCTTCTATAAAATTCTGTGGCAACATTGACAATACTTTTTCTGGTTGAGGTTCTTCTGAGTGTTTGCTTAATTTCGGTATCCAGGTTTTACTTTTTTATTGCTTAGGCTTTGAAGGTATTCCTCGTACTTTGAAGGTCTTTTCTAATCTGTATTCTGTGTTTTTGATAATCTTTTCGTAGCCTTTTATTAGTAGATTTATAAAGTTGTGACAGCTCGTCTTTTTCTTTTTTATTGAGAGAAGTCTTATGCTGGAGCTCTACACGTCTTTTTATCAATGCTCTATCTGTTAGTGAGACAGGATTTGTTCGCTTTATTTGCTTCATTTTTGTATTTTTAGGCAATATGCTAAAGTATTAAGTTTTGTATTTTATTAATCAGTGATCCCACATCATCATTTTCTTCACGGTACAGTTCTTTCATTTTCTCTTCTAAGATTACAACAAGATTAGATTGCAACAAATTACACACAAATAGTCCTTAATTAACGGACTATTTGTGTGTAATTTGTTGCAATCTCGACAATTTTTACAAGTTTAATCTCGATAGTGTTCAAATCAAGTTTTGAGTACTATGCGTTTCCGAACGCACCATGTCAATTTGTGATATTCGAAATTCAAATTCACTTTGCTGAAACCGCTGAAACCATTGTGCAAAATCGCATTTATGCACACTGGTTTCATGGTTTCTCTCAGCAAAAGGTACCTCTGTTCGAGCTGCTGAGGTGAAAAAGACTATTCCTCATGATAGTAGTCACCTCATCACACATAGGCGCGTTATCAACACATATTAACATATTATCTTTGTTTTGGAGCCGCGGGGTCAAAGAAAAGAAGCCCATTTCTCAATGAATTTATCGCGGCATTGCAATCGGTTTTTTTATTAGCTGTGTTGATTGAAATACCTGAATAATAAATGTATGTACATGCTACATACTGAATATCTACGTAGAGCGTGCTACGACGTAGCATTAATGATCGGTTGGAACAGTCAGTTTATTACGTATAATAGAAAAATTTGAGAAAAGCCTCCTACAGGAAAAACGAGCCCCCCCCCCGTTTTTCTTATTGGATTCCTCCGGATTAATTGTGGTTGCTATAATCACCACGCTTGGCGGGCGGGTTATACAGGTTGGTCCAAACTGTGACGTCAATCCGTAAATGTAGGTTCCTCATACCAAGGGCTTCACGAATACACCCCATGATAAATATATACATGTTCTACGATTTTTGTAGTTTAGGAGTTATAATTGAATATATTTAATGTAATATAAGGATTTTCAAAATGAGCGGCTTAAAAAGAATAACTTTTTCGGGTGGATTTTTCCTTGATGGGCGAAAGAGAATCCACAAACTCACGTTCGGACCAATTTTGTATTAAAAATGTCTACGTCACGCCGCCGTCCACAGTATGCAACTTCAACTGTAACTCACGGCAATTGAGATGTTCGTAGCGAACATTCCAGCCCAGTCTGCTCGTAGCTTACAAAACATTACAATGTGATAGTTCACGAAACCTTCACGAGACTGAGATAAGCATAATCTTTAAATAAGACCTTGTCTGTCTAACATCTCAATCGTTAATTATCTCAATAATCATTAATTACTGACGCACAGTATCACGAACACAAATATCTCCCACTGCATGATACCTACGTACGGACTCCGATAAGTTTAATAGTCACTGGTCAACACAAAAGTTACGAGTATGTTTCGTTTCACACTAGCGACCGGCAAACATCTTGAGCAAGAAACGGAGTGATGCGGAGAATTTGGCGCAGATAGAAAGTTCTATCTATCTCTATCTATCGGTCTTCTGCTACGAAATGGTTACGGTGAACGCTTTACACGCGAGTTCAACGTCATATTTTTGTTTGTCTAATTCTGAACCACAATAAACGTAGAATGCTTAGTTCATAATCGTGTAAAATAGCTACTTTTTTTTTGTGTAGAGTTTTATATATTCATTTTTTATTTTTTAAGTAGCGATTAACTCCATGATTTAATCTCCTGTGTCTGCATTTTTATTTTATTGCGTAGAGTGAAACAACTTAATGACATGCGTTAGGAGAGGCCCGGTCAGCAAACATAATGCTGATGATGAGATTAAATTACTTATTTGTCTGATTTATGATTAATGTTGTTGATGCCGGCAAAAGTCTTGAGCAAAACGGCGTAGCGGGGGCAAAATTGGCGACGTATGTCGAAATAACCCAGCGCAACCGTCTGCTAAAGAACTAAAAATGTACTGCTGCGCAGATGAAGTCATTTTTTCAAGATATTTGCCGGGTATTGTGCTACGTTTCACAAACTAAACTTTGCAGCCTACTTCTTCTTATGACGGTTCTACGCAACGTATAATTTGCGCTAATGTGAAAGTGTGTAACTGTGATTATGACCATACATAAATACTTATGTACGTACAATTATGTAAAGTGATAACTTATGGCGACGCGTGGCGAAAAGGTTTAAACAAGTTCTAGTCGGATAAAGGTTGATTACTCTAGAATAATGGTACTACTACGTTTTCTCTCTCTCGCTCTACGTTCTTTGTATGGACAAGACTGCGGTATACTCTATTCTTAATTAAACGTTTCGACACATAATATTATTATATTACTAATAATAATAATATTAATAATATAATAATAATATTTTTTTTTTTTTATTGTCCAAACGCCTGACAAAAAAACAATTAAATCACGATCACTATGAACAAATTAGCAGAGCGTAGGAAATACATACATTTGAGTAGCACATTACTAGTAATTTGCTTTTACTTATTAACCAGGGTATAAAGTTTATGACACCATTAGGGTGCTAGTGATGAAACCAGTGAAATAAGTTAGTAAAATAAATAAGTGTTAGTTAGTATGTTACATTTTATATATTTTTGTTGCTGTTTTTTTTTTATTGCTGTCTTTTCAATCAAATTTTTTATTATTACATTATCAACTTCCATTCATGCCACAAGAAAAACTTAATTTTTTCTTTAATTTATTCTTTGTTTGTTGTATTATTGATTGAAGTTAGTTTTAACCTTAGAATATGGTCCATGGGTGGGCGAATTGGGGTAACCTGTAATGCCCACCCAATGGAAAAGAATTGATAAATACATAAATAAAGATTTTTCTTTAAATTATTCTTCGTTTGTTGTATTATTGTTTTAAGTTAGTTTTAACCTTAGAATATGGTCCATGGGTGGGCGAATTGGGGTAACCTGTAATGCCCACCCAATGGAAAAGAATTGATAAATACATAAATAAAGATTTTTCTTTAAATTATTCTTCGTTTGTTGTATTATTGTTTTAAGTTAGTTTTAACCTTAGAATATGGTCCATGGGTGGGCGAATTGGGGTAACCTGTAATGCCCACCCAATGGAAAAGAATTGATAAATAAATAAATAAAGATACCGAGAGCTACTGGCAGACATGCTCAATGCTCATTATCAGCACGTTCTTATTTTAAAAACTTTCATGCTCTTGTTTAGTAAGATCAACAATCAACAGGAGATTTGGCGGGAACGTGAAGAAGTCATGTTGTGACATTGTATTATTTTCCAAAACTTGTGTTATTTCGAGTGTTCATGTGTAAAAACGGTGAATTTCTGCACGAGTGTTGGTGAATGGTATAATGTCGTGAAACGTGAATTTTTGTGTTGTTTCCAAAACTCCATAGAAGGCTCTAGTAAAGTTTTCACCACGTTACTGGGGCATGATTTGGACTTGACCGTGACTTACTTTGCTTGACTTTGACCGTGACTATGACTTGTTTATCATATCTAACAAAACTTGAGAATATATTATGTATACTTGACACTGGCAAATGCATAAGACGTGCGACGCCAAAATCCTCTTAGGAGGAAAGAGAAAAAAAAAAACAATCAACAGTTGTTTGTTTTTCGAGTTTGCTATTAACACAGAGCAGCGTACTTTTGACGAGCAAGCTTAAAAATGCGATGCACCACAACATGTCTCTAGGTTTTAATTAAAACATATTTTGAAAAAAAAAATGTATCTCACTACCTAGGCATCTACTACAATGGGTGCCACCTAGTTTGCTTTGAGTTTATTTACAAGCGTTAAAAAAATATCGCGGCTACTGTGTATAATTTACTAGCGACCCAAATCAGCTTTGCATAGGTAACCCAGTGGGTGCATATCACCCATCGGGCTAATCTGAATATTCCCTGAAAATTTCATCAAAATCGGTCCAGCCGTTTTGGAGTCTATAGGGAACATACATAAATCGGCTTTTATATATTAAGACCAACGACCCGCCCCGGCTTCGCACGGGTACCAAACTTCACAGGATCACCCGTTCGGGGTAAATTAAAAGATTCCCGGAAAATTTCATCAAAATCGGTCAAGCCGTTTGGGAGTCTATAGGGAACATACATACATCGGCTTTTATATATTAACACCAACGACCCTTCCCGGCTTTGTACGGGTACCAAACTTCACAGGATCACCCGTTCGGGGTAAATTAAAAGATTCCCGGAAAATTTCATCAAAATCGGTCAAGCCGTTTTGGAGTCTATAGAGAACATACATACATCGTCTTTTATATATTAAGATCAACGACCCGCCCCGGCTTCGCACTGGTACCAAACTTCACAGGATCACCTACTGGGCTAATAGATAGATAGATAAACTCTTTATTGTTCACACCAGATTGTAAATAGCTAGGACAGAAAAAAACTGTATATTAGTGTTACAGCTGGCGGCCTTATCGCTGAAAGCAATCATTTCCAGGCATCCTTAAATATTGGCGGACGTTATTCACACAGCGCCATCTAGCCTCAAACTAAGCTAGCTTGTACTATAAAATAAATATAAATAAATATTGGTGGACGTTTTTCACACAGCGCCATCTAGCCCCAAACTAAGCAAGCTTCTACTATGGGAACCAGATGACTGATAGAATACATAAATACTTTTGTAAATACTTTTGTAAATACATGCATAGAATACATAGAAACACCCAGACAAAGAAAAAACATCCTTGCACATCAAACAAACGTTTGTCCTGGGTGGGAATCGAACCCACAACCCCATTTCCACGACTGGACTGCCTGGAATGCAAACGATTAACCATAAAAAGTTTCACAACATGCGGATGGGGAACGTGCTGAAGATTCCCTGAAAATTTCATCAAAATCGGTCCAGTCGTTTTAGAGTCTACAGTCATACTTACAACTTCGCCTCTTATACTTATGACAAGAAGATTACTTGTACCATAACTTTTGTGATCAAATGCTGTAGAATTTTCGTAAATACCGTTCATCTTTTATGAGGCATGAGTGAGGTTTACAAAAATCCTTGGAAGTGCCTTCGCTGCCTGAGCCACATGCATGAGTCCGTCCTCCTGCAGAGGAGGTGACGAACTAAACATGTAATTCCCGAGTCTGATAGCTATTATTTTGATTTTTTACTTCCATAAAAGTGATATAGCCGATTCAAGTCGTCTTCGGCTAGCCCACATAGCCGGTGGAAAAAAAAACAATGTCAAAAATGCCGTGATGAACATGCATGCCATGAACAACATGCAGCGTTTGTTTTGGGAACGCGTGAGAAAAAGTTGCATTTTTAACTATACGTCACTTTTCGGATAGCTCAATAAAAGCTAAACATATAACTTGAACTGCCACTTTTGACCCACCTCGCGGACGTGAGTCATTGTGATCGTATTTTGAAATTTGAGTTTGATCCCACCTCGCGGACGTGAGTCATTGTGATCGTATTTTGAAATTTGAGTTTGATCCCACCTCGCGGACGTGGGTCATTGTGATCGTATTTTGACATTTGAGTTTGATCCCACCTCGCGGACGTGGGTCATTGTGATCGTATTTTGACATTTGAGTTTGATCCCACCTCGCGGACGTGGGTCATTGTGATCGTATTTTGACATTCGAGTTTTATCCCACCTCGCGGACGTGGGTCATTGTGATCGTATTTTGACATTTGAGTTTGATAATAGTCCAATCACAGACGCAATCAACGGCAGCTACTGCCAATGCTAACATACCTTGACATATTTTGGCTAATCGCAGGTGATTTTAGCGTTAATTTGTTTTGGGTTATGAGCAAAAGTGGCGAAAGTTGCAAAATCCTCAAACTGAACGCTTTAAACGCTAGATCAACGCTAATTTTGACAATGCTGATAACGCCGCCGGCTGCCAACCGAACACTACTTCAGATAACGGTAGGCTGAGGCTACTTTTTTATTATTATTAAAGCTTAGAAACCCTTTTAGATTTTAGAATGGAGTCGGAAAACAGTAGGTCCAGGTTAGTTTATTATTCAAATCGGATACACTATAGAACATCATCCGGTGACAGATTTGAGTCAAATGAGAGCTGTGAATGAAAGTACCTAGGCTGGGCGTAGATATATCCGGCAAAAGTTCCATTATTTCATCATGGCCGGTTACGTTAGGCGAGGAACAGACAAAAGCCTTTGTTGTCGAGTAGGTTTATAACTATAGTTATCTGCGGCTTCGCACGGGTGTAATTTAGAAAAAATATATTTAAAGAGCTTCCGTGAAAAAATATCTAACTGATGGTGAAAACCGCATCAAAATCCTTTGCGTGGTTTAGGAGGAGTTAGCTGATATACATATCGGCATATCCTTGATTGGACTTGGATTGGATTGGATTAGGCGATATCCATCACGCTGGCCAAGTGCGCGGGTTGGCAGATTCTTATACGCCATTAAATTTCTTCTCAGATTATTGCACGATTCTTCTTCTTCCTCCTAGACTTGGTCCCATTGGCCACCTGGGGTCGGCCTTCCTTGTCCACATTTTCCATTGAGCGCGGTCTAGTGCCATGTCAGGTGTTAGTTGAGCATATTTTAAGTCTTTTAGAACCGTCGTTAACCAGGTGTCGGGTGCCACCTGTTTTCTGCACGATGTACTATCTTTATCTTATCACGCTTTATTGTCTGGGACTATATTATTATTTATACCATGGCAAGATTAAAACAAAAAAAAAGTAATAATCTCATCATAAAATGTATTTATCTCGTACCAGAATTACATATAAGCACATTGTAGATAGGACGTAAAAGCTTTATTACCAAACTATCTCCAAATTCAGGTTTTTGATGAAATGCAGCATGCCAAAAAAAATGTTATAAATAAAACAACTATAAATACTTAGTTTAATAACGAGGAAGATCTAAAATTTCCCTGCACTTCTAGTAACACAGGACTCATTTACGCTACGTGATCATCATTATCATATCCACCCACTGGTGGTGCTGTATAGGCCTATCTCTTGCTGTGCCATCTGCCTGGGTCCTGTGCTAAACGGGTGCAAATTCGACAAGTGATTTTTAAAGTATCATCGACCCATCTCACTGCCGGACTACCAACGCTCGGTTTACCCTGCCTCGACCACCACTCTGACACTACCTGTCATCACTTCACTTATAACGTGTAACGTGACCTGCCCCAGCTCTACTTTGAATTCATGATTGCGGTTTCGATGTCCCGAACTTTAGTTCTTCGTTGGATTTGTGTTGTAATAACAGACAAGGGTCTTCAACCAATGTGTGTTGCCAGTGATGACATATGGAACTGAAACGTGGTCCTTGACTACTGGCCTTTTGGAGAAACTCAGAGTCGCACAGCGGGCAATGGAGAGAGCTATGCTCGGAGTTTCTTTGCGCGATAAGATCTGAAACGAGGATATTCGCCGAAGAACCAAAGTCACCGATATAGCTCTCAGAGTTTGCAAGCTGAAGTGGCAATAGGCAGGCCACATCACTCGAAGAACCGATAACCGATGGGGAAGAAAGGTTCTTGAGTGGCGACCACGAACCGGAAGACGAAGCGTAGGCAGGCCTCCCACTAGGTGGACCGACGACATTGTGAAAGTCGCGGGCAACCGCTGGATGCAAGTGGCACATTGTCGGTCGGTGTGGCGGTCTAAGGGGGAGGCCTATGTTCAGCAGTGGACGTCTTCTGGCTGATAATGTAATGTAATGTAATAATGATTTGTATAATTTTCACGCCAACACTAATTTTTAATAGCAACAGATAAAAGCATAAAATGCTTAGTCTAAGCGTATTGTATTCATATGCAAGCGAGAACGCCTGCACTATGCATGACGCCTCGTCCATATAATTATATATCTATTTTTATTAGCCATGTATGAACAAAAAGTGATTTCACTAAATTTAAATCTTCTAAATGTGAGAATAGTTTTCTTATTTATCGCATTTGTGCATCTTGCAGTGACCGCAATAGTGACGTTAAATATAGACACTACAATCGATGAAGATCCTAAAATAAGGGCGTATCACTTTGTGAGATGGAAATTGATTACTTGTTGGTTCAATGTAAGTAATTATTGTTGTTGTAACTATTGTAAAACTACGAACGAACCGCTAAAGTTCTTGCGAGCACAAACTTTGTTGCGACAATTGTTTTCAGTCAGTATGTGCATCACACTAATATTATAAATGCGAAAGTTTGTGTGTAAGTATGTAAGTGTGTTTGTTCCCGTTCAACTCTAACGGCTGAACGGATTTGAATGAAAATTGGTATGGAGGTAGCTTACACCCTGGATTACTTTATATCCTTTATTTTTACTTTATATCCCGAAAGCATATTCGGCTTCTGTAGAATAGCGGGTAAAACCTCGGGGCGCAGCTAGTCTGTAATAATTCCAAAAAACTAAAAAGTTTTTATCAACAAAGTACGAATACTGATACAGGCCACTTGCTTTAAAATTGCGCGCGCGGTTTGCTTGCTTTTGATTTATTTAGCTGTGTTTTCAATTTGTTTTGTCTTTTATTTTCCTCTTAAGTGTAGTTTAGGGCACTGCGTATCACTCGGAAGAAAGTGCTATTCCCAACTCGTGTGTATTAAGGCCTCAAGCTACACTTTCATTGATATGCGGTCACTTTATGCCCTCGGTGAACAGTGTACTATTTTTGTCTTAGACGAAGCAGTGTGATACAAGATGCTTGATTTTTGTACTTTTGTTTTGTATTTTGACAAGTTTGCAATTGTATTTTGACATTGACGATTAGAAAATTCACAAATTCCCATAGCTAATACTAAGTCGTTTTGTAGGCTGGCAGCGCCGTTTAAAAGTTCACGGAATTACAACGACAATTATCTATTATAAACCGAGCATGTTTGAGTAACTTTTGCTGCAATATTTTTTTATTTTTTTATTTATATACGTGAGTACATGAAACTGATATGATCACCCTTTATAGGCATATACAACATTCGCCATAAATAATGATTAGACAGGGAAATAAAAAAAGTAAACTTAATATAATCGGAATGTTAGTTAGAACATATAACATTATCTATGATAAAACTAAAATAAAACATCATAAATCAAAACATTATTTATCTCTGGTTAGAGACTTTACTAGTTTGTAAACACATCAAGATCATCCAAGTAAGCGTTAAATTCATTATAGGTGCGACATATTCTTTGTGTAGGGCATTTAAATCCCAAATTTGTTCTAGCAGATTACCGCCAACCTAGAATTCAAATTCAAATTTTATGCAAAGAAAAAGGTTTAAGTACCTACTAACTTAGAAATATTTCTTTTGTTTTTTAATTGTTCGTCCCAATTTGTGCTCACAATAGGAATTTTGAGAATATAGTTAATATAGAATTGAGTAAGTAATCGCGATACGTTTTTATAACAAAACACAACAACAAAGCAACGATACGACATAAAATGGGACTACGTTCTTTCTGTCAAACATATTAAATTAACGATAAGTTAATATTAAGTTATTGATATTTAATATAAATAAAGCAAAACTAGCTAAGTTCAATAAAAGAATATTAAGAACTTTGAGAGTTGTTATGAATATAATCTGAGCAAAAAACTTATCATGTGAAATTTATAGGTCAAGCCCTATCTAGAAAGATTATGAAGATTACATTAATTGTATTATGATACATTATAAATACTTATCGTCAATAATACAAGGTGTTTGGATAGATGACGGATATTATTTGAAGCCCCTAACGATGGTAAAACGACCTCTCAACAAATAACCGCTTCTGTCAGCAGATTGGCGAAGCAACTGCCAGCATATTTATTAGCAGATCGCCTCTATCAAATACTAAATCGAATTTTTTGAAAATCATATACTCACTGTCCTCCTAAATTAGGTATATCCTTCGTTTTATCGAACACATTGTATTTTTAGTTTTTCAATCCAGCAGCAAATTTCTTTGTTTTAGCTGGTAACCTTGGCGTATCTGCCGTTGAGATTGTACGCCGACTGGAAGAAGAGCCAAGATGAAGGAGGCGAAGCACTGGTGAAGCAGCTAGACCACGCCACAGACGTTGTCATGACCGGTCTTCTGTTTCCTATCGTTTTGGTAAGTAGCTTTTTAAATTTCACACCTGCTTGATTACTTACAAAGTTACGAATATATTAATTTTAATTATGGTAAACTCGGCAGTGTATACGTTATTTCTTAGAATATTATGTCCGTCGTGAAAACGAAGACCAGTATACGTATTTTGGTTAATTAATAAGGCGATTGGAGTGTATCTAAGTAGATATATTATGTATGTTTGTGTGTTCCTGTATATCCTCATTTAGGCTAAACAGCTAGACAGATTTTAACGATTGAGGTGTCTTTGTATTCCTCTTTATGTGTGGAGTGAAATAGGTTACATTTTACAGTCGTATTTTTGTTTTTTTTTGAAGGGTAATACTTGTTTCAGTATTCAGACGGGATGTTCTGGTTAATGTACAACATTAACACAGACCTGATCGGGCCTCCTCGCATCTTCGACTACGTGCCGAACTGGGCCCAGCACTCTCTTCACACGGTCTCCTTCATCGTGGTTATTATAGACGTGGTCCTGACGCCCAGGCGGAGGCCGAAGACTTTGAAGCCAGGACTCGCCTTGCTATTGGCATTTTCGTCCACTTATTTTTTTATGTAAGCAAAATTCTGATACTTATGGTTCAAATAACTGAAAATATTAGTAATGGTATAAGTCTACTGTTTATTCCACTTTATTATCCTAATTCATTGATCATAAAAACCATAAAAACCAACAATTTAATAAAAATTGTTTTTAATGAGACCGAGTAGGTACTATAATTATCCCTGGTGAGATGTTGTCAACTATAAAAATAACCGGCCAAGTGCGAGTAGGAGTTGCGTTCTGAGAGTTTCGTACCAAAGTCCAATTACCAAAAACATGTCTTCTTACATTAAGTTCGGGATCTTACATTAAACTTGATTCACTTGCACGATTTTTATTTTTTTGTTAAGGTGCAACGTTTCGCTCAGGGCCCGAAATTCAAATTTTCTTGCGTTTTTTGTCAATTACAGCTTAATTACTGATCGTTGGTTCATGAAAACTAATTTTGCGTTAATAAATAGATTGTTTCAAGAAATTACACCAACCGAAAATTCAAGTTGAAAGCTAGTGTAAGTACATTTCTCACTTAACCAAAAACCAAGATAAAAATCAGCTTATTGAGATTTGTAGCTAAACCAATGTTATCTAGATGATCATTTTACCCGTAATTTCCTTAAACAACTTATTTATTAGCGCAAAATTGGTTTCAATAAATCCACGATCAGTAATTAAGTAAACTGTAATTGACGAAAAACGCAAGAAAATTTGAAATTCGCGCGATGAGTGATACAATGCACCTTAAGAGCCTACACTATACATAACCAAAGAAAAAACACGACTCCCGAAGGGTTTCCTTCTGTGTCTTTTGTTTTCTTTTTAAATAATTCTTAGCGATGTCTGCCATATAACACATGTCTCAAAAACATATTATCCGCATGATGTGTGACAGACAGACAGACGACGCGCGACGTAGGCTTATATATATGATAGATTGATAATAATAGCAATAAATCACAACTACAAAATAACTACAAAATTGTAAAGCTTAGAAAGTTAAAAAAAATAATGTAAAAGAAATTAAATACAATTTGGCTGCTACTATAATATGTTATATTCTCCTATATAGTCCTTATTTTTTCTCGACATGAAAAAAGTATACCTTCTAAATATAACGCGACAAGCATCCAGACAGTAGGTATGCATATGCTTGAAGAATTAACGTATAACCTCTCGCTAAAAACACACAATGCGCTTAAAATTGTTATTAAAAATTGTTGTTAAACATTTAGTCAATCAATCAAGTCAATTGAAATTATTCGTCATATTTTTCTTCCAAACAAGAATAAAAAAATATACATTTATGCAGTCGTCGATTACGCAATTATCGCTACATTGATCGTTTTTTTTTTTTGATTTTTTTGTTAAATTTGGATACACGTATTTGACATTAATATTTTTGTCTCAGTCCCCCGAATACTGAAACGTTTGTTAACTTTGACGACAGATTAAGTCTATTGCTGCCTTTGTCATTTGCTTAGTCTCAGACAAAGGCAGTATTAGAATTAATCTGTTGCCAAAGTTAACAAACGTTTCAGTATTCGGGGGAGTGAGTAATAGATAGTCGAAGGTCACGCATTGTTTGTTAGTTATTTGTGACATTATAGTTATTTATATATTACATCTCAACGTCGTCGCAAAACATTTTTGATTGAGGAGAAATTGTTACATATTTTGATTTGGTTTTTTTTTATTTTTATTTTGGTTTTCGTTAAATAAATTCATTCCTAATAAAATCAGGTGGTTGTTAATTTTCTACAAAATGCTTTTTATGACGTCCGCTTATTATGACATGTTTGTCATTTCCTTTCGATGTCACTATAAACGGATTCCACTGTAACTGTTCATGGACGAAAAGTTGTTTAGTATTATGTAGGTAGGAAATCTGCCTGCATTACGTTTTTTGGTTCGAAGCACTGTGTAAGTATAATATTAATTTAAATATTTATTTTCAGGATCGTCCTTAACTTTTCAAGAGGCGAAATGGTGTACCAAGTATTCGAGGACATGGATGCAGTTCAGTTTGCGTTATCAGCTACAGCATCACTGGCCATCGTTTTAATATTATTCGCTGTTCAATGGGTATTGATAGACTATCTATGGGGATCCAAACCAAATATGAAGATAACGTGATAAGATTTTTTTTTCTTTTGCTAAAGGAAAAAAATAAAAATTTGTAATATGATTAAATTACTAAATAAACACCTTACTGCAAAGTGTAGCCTATCTCACTCCGGACGTTCAGGAGGAATCCAACGACATCTCACTCGTCAAAACTGGTCAAGCCGCTTAGGCTACACTAAAGTAAATACATAAAAATTTGTCATATTATTAAAAGAAAAACTAAATACCCGACTGCAAAATTTAGCCTATGTTACTCCGGCCTTTAAAGAGCAATCCAACGACATCCCACTCATCAAAATCGGTCAAGCCGTTTAGGCTACGGGGCACATATGTTTGTATTATCCTATATTACCTATTATAGGATTACACAACATACATAGTTACATACCTAAGCCCTAAAAACATTACACTCTTTCTCGGGCAGTCGGGTAATTAGGTGTAAATCCACAGACATTTGAATAAGCCATGTCGGGGTTTACCAGAGTCCTTATTAAACTTACTAGCATATGTGTTAATCGAGGGTGTAAGCTAACTCCATACCAAATTTCATTCAAATCCGTTCAGCCGTTACAGAGTTGAACAGGAACAAACATACTTATATAGTTATATACTTACCTACTTACACACTTACACACAAACTTTCGCAAAACAGCAGTAACATAGAAAAATGTTAAAGACATTAGATAAAATGCATGGAACACCAGTTTTTTCTTTCTCGATTTCAGGGTTGGTCCCGTAGTAAAAGTTGTTCACAATCGTGAGTACTATGAGTCCCTTTCGGCTTAGCATACCGTTTCCTTATAACCCTGTGTACTTATTGTATAGATAATTTAGGTTTCTATGGTATTATACGATTCCATCAATTACTGTTATAATGAGATGATTAGTAAATTAATTAGACTAAGAAATTGGCGATGACGAGAATTGTCATCGCCAATTTCCTAAAGTCGCTGACGTATCAGCCAGCCCTCGCAGTTTTTTTTTTTTTATTTTTTTTTTTTCTTTTTCCTCCTAAGAGGATTTTGGCGTCGCACGTCTTATGCATTTGCCAGTGTCAAGTATACATATTTATTCTCAAGTTTAGTTAGATATAATCAAACAAGTCATAGTCACTGTCAAAGTCGAGCAAAGCAAGTCACGGTCAAGTCCTAGTCATGCCCCAGTAAAGTGGTGAAAACTTTACTAGAGCCTTCTATGGAGTTTTGGAAACAACACGAAAATTCACGTTTCACGACATTATACCATTCGCCAACACTCGTGCATGTTCACGAACACTTAACGGGTAAAAATTCACAGTTTTTACACATTAACACTCAAAATAACAAATAAGTAATGGAAAATAATATAATGACGCGACATGATTTCTTCACGTTCCCGCCAAAACTCCTCCCTCGCAGTTGTGACAGCGGGGGGAATGAAAGCTTGTGAGGTTCTCAAATATTATCGCATTTGCTTAATAGTAGTACTTAGAGTAGCAGAGAACACAGAGATGAATCAGAGAACCCCTTCTAGCCTCTTTTTCGAAATTTTGAGCAGACGACGGTTAGGAAGGAACCTACTACGGAATTTGAAATCGTCTGCACAAGATGCTTGAAACAGAAGTTTAAATTAATTTAAAATATGTTTAAATCTCTAATTTGCAATGGACGAAAATTAATACATTTTGATTTGATTTGGTTTATTGTTCCTTACCTCCAAAACAGTTCTTTATATAGACGTCCACTACTGCGACGAAGCCTTCCCCGTATTGGGGATTCCACAGACCCACCACAGTTTTAATAATGGTCTATCATTGACCGAGCGAAGCGAAGGTCTCAGAGTCTACGGGATCAAATAAGTTGTTGTTTATGTTTGTATGTATATTTTTCCGACGATAATTTGAGAACCGTTGATCCGATCTTCATGAAATTTTGTAAGCAAGTAGTTCATTTTAATAAAATTTCTAATTTCGAATATGAGCTGAATCGGTCCAGGGGTTGTGAAGTTATAGGGTTGCGCGAGGTCTCACTTCGGTGGCGTCGCGTCTTATGCGACGTCGAGTCCGACATAACCCGTCCGCCCACCCAGCGGATGGGTATGCGTAAGTGCATTTTCCCCATGTACAAAAAAAAAAAAAAAAGGTCTCACTTCGGCGCGAACTACTGGTTACTTTAAGCTTAAAACCAGCCTATTATAATTTCATTTTACAGATTTCATTTTATCATAAAATTAAATCACGTATTCAAATTCTATAGTTGTACTCGTACCTTCAGATCTAAGGATAATATATAAAAGTAATATAAAGGTACTTAAACATTAAAAATCTGATATATTTATTACTACTTCGCTACTACTTCTAAACAGCCAGAAGACGTCCACTACTGAACGTAGGCCTCTTCCTTAAGGAGGCCTCCTGGGAACGCCATAATCCACATGCTTGCTAACATTTATTACCAAACCTAGTCAAATGTGCATAATTGTATACATAGTTTGGGCTTTGGGTTCACTATGTAGACTAGACATAGCAAAGAAATAAGATAAGATAAGATAAGATAATTTATTTCAACATAAGAAAGAACATACAAAGAAGCCAAAATTATAAAAGTAAAAATCTTAGTTATAACAAACTGTTTTTCGGAATTCTTTGTATACACTCTGTAGAAGATTAGCCAGTGAGCCCCAAACTAAGCACGAAGCTCGTATCTCGGGGCCCGAGTGCGGAGTTACCGGAGAGTTTACTGCGTGTTGTGGTTGTGAATGAGTATTGCGATTATGAAATAGATATATAAGAATAGAAAAATATCTTGTTATTTGTGGTTGTATTATTGTGTTGATTGTGTAGTGTATGTGTTGTGTTGTTGTGTGTGTTATGAGTTTGTGTGTTGTGTTATGTTACGAGTGTGTGGTTGTTTTTAATATGTGTAGAACCTTCCTTAGTAAATATATATATAGTAAATATGCACCATTATAATGTGCCTACGTTCGTAAATTTGATTGAGACTTACTTGCACCATGCTCGCTCCCTCTTCCCCTATTACTAGCACAACCAGGAACATCCATAATAAGGAGGATCTATAATCACAATCTAATAGATACAGGAATGTCGATTGAAGCGAAAAAAAAAGATTAAAAATACAAAACAAAAATATTTTATTTACAAAATATAACCACTTATTCTTAATTTACTGAGACATTGGCAGGACATAGGCTTTTACGTTGTTAAAATTATTTATTTTGTATAATAATATCGTACGTTTATTCTTCGTTTGGTTTTGTAAAAAGACTCACATTTAGAAAATTTATTTGAATAAAATTGAGTAACAGTAAGTACACAACTTATTATCACCCAATTTAAAAAGTAAAAAAAGAGCTCGTTGTTCGTTATTTTACAATTATCTGATAATTATATTAAGTATATTTATTATAATGAATATAAATGCCCCAAAGAAGTAAAGCTCTAGGCCCGTGTCGTATTTCATCCCAGTTCCCGAACCTAACCGGTTCACGCGGTTCATAGAGGTTGAACCTAACAATCATCACAATAAAGACGTCGGGGTAAGGGCCCTGCACTAACTGCAAAGCTGGCAGTAACCAGTACTTGTAGTAAGCACGATAACGCTAGCTGCAAGTTTTCTACTGCCACCGTCTCAATCAGAAAGCTTCATTCTAACTAACTTATCAATCTAAGACTATGACTAAGACTATACATATAATGAATAAATACCTAATTGAGCAATACATTGATTGATAAATGTAAGTATACAGACTAAAAAGAAAGCTGTAGCCAGATTACTGCTAGCGCAAATTCGTAAATTTGGTTCACTTTGAATATTGGTAATAATGGTTTGTTGGTATATAGGATGAACTGTCCTGTTTTGAGTCAGCCTGTATAACTTCTAATAACCCCTTAAAACAATAGAATACCAATGTACCTACATTAATTTATAATGCCATAATTAATTAATATTCATATGGAACACGCATTATAATGATTAAAAAACCCGGCTGATATTTTACCCGGAATTTATAAATAAATAAAATATCATTGAAATTAGTGTCGAAACTACTGTTGCATTGTAGTTATAAAGTAATACGCAGTATTACCTTGTGTAGTACTAGTAGGTACAAGAATTTATACAATTTATCTGCGTACAATAACAACCACGCGTACGTGGTCCGTCGGTAGTCTGACTCGGTGCTCGATTAAATACAGACATAATTATAATTGCTAATTACATAACTATTTATAAATCTATTTTGGTTCCCGTTTCTTACTTTATGCTAAACCTACGTCGTTGACCTAATAATTGCCTAATAATAGATATTTTTGATAGCTACGATTCGTACTGTGGGAACCCGCCAAAATCGAAATTAACTAAGAAATAACACAGATGGCTGTCATAAATTATTTGTTCCATTTTTATTTTTTGTTTTCTCTTTGCACAGATTACTCAAAATATGAATTCTTAAGACATTTGGCATAGGTAATCTTGGCAATTTTATGAACCAGTGAACCTATCGATTTAGTTTTCTTGAGCCCAAAGAAAAAAATAATTGTCTATTCATTAAAATTTAAACGATAACCCTTGTATCGGGATAAAAATTACAATTTATTTTAAATAGAATTAAGAGAATTACATGATGGAAAATTTAAATAATGACAATCCCTCCTAATTAGTCCTAATATTATAAATCCGAAAGTGTGTTTGTTGGTTTGTTTGTTCCTCTTTCACGCAGCAACAGAGCAACGGATGAATTTTTGCATGGGTTTAGTTTAAGGGTCGGAGAGTGACATAGGTTTTTCCCGTTTTTCATTTCCCGGGAAAATGTACGGTTCCTGAGGAGTTTTCACGCGGGTGAAACCGTGGGGTGGGTACCTACAGTGCAATGTCAAACTTTGTATTTAAATTACTTAGCTACAGTATTTTCAATAACTAACTAAACTAAAGCTTAAACCTAACTTTGGAAGCCCCGCATGATTTTCCCATTTTATATAGTTTTCGGACTGTTCCGGTTCACAGTCGACATATCTTATTTACATACCGTAGGTATATTATGGGCCCTGAAAGAAAATTGAACAGTCGCAATTACCACCTACCATATTTTTTATTCGTCTTTTTATTTATAGTGCTAACAAACCCGCGGATTTGGTTTGCGTGGACAGCCGTCTATCAAACGAGAGAGAAAGAGAGAGAAATATATTTTCGGCTTATGTTCTCTCTCACTGTCTCTCACTGACCGTGATTTTCAGGTGTGTTAGCGATTTTAAAGCTCCATACATACCTAAGTATACCAAGCGAATGGCACTCATGAATGGCTTCGATTCTGTGGTACCTAACCTTTTTTAAACTAATCTGTTTGCACTCAATTGATCGGCAACTCTTTTTGATTCAATACATTGACAAAATTATAGAGCAAGCATAGTGTAGAAAACTGTATCTATATCGGAATCGAAGCCTCATTGAGACGTGGAGTATAATTCAAGTAACAACTTTTAAACCTGTGGTCAATAAGTCTTACGTACACAGCCACCATAATATTATTATCATCTACTAATTTTGTCCACTAGAAGCTATTCGGTTAAACAGCTTAGTTTAGTCCAATTTTGTCCACTTGCTCAGCTTGTAAAACTTATCGAACCGCGTTGAGTTTCCACTTGAGGAGCAGGAACGCTGCGATCCTGAGCACGAAAACTGTGACGGAGAGCGCCAGGACGTCCCACCAGAACATGTCGGGGGACATGGCTATCTCGGCCAGGAACTGGCGGGGGTGCCTGGACAAATGACGAAAACTGTGAGTATAAGCAGCGCTGTGCGCAACATATGTGAAAAATATTGTTGTAATTTCCATCTTTTTAGGGCAGTAAGTTATTAGTTAGTATTACGGCTTAAGTGGCGTCGGCCTACGATTGCTGACGCCACTAAAACCGACTGAAACCGGGTCTTTGGTCGTTTTATTACTCAAGACTTGTACAGACCAAAAGCAGCAGCGGAAGAGCAGTATAAAAGCTAACCTGCATGTTTTGTAACACGTGGAACTGTATGACCAACTACAAGGCGCACGAGCAGCTTCGCAACTACGCTACTCAAGTGCCGGCGGCATATTTGATTCCGATTCCATAATAAATTTTTTATTGCTTTAATAAGGTACAAGGAGGTTAAACAAATAAAAATTAGTACAAAGTTTCATGTGGACCACAGGCACAGCAAATCTAGAAGAGACAGCTAAAATAAAATGTTTTTTACGAAATCAGTGTGTAGCATACACTTCGTTGTTACATTACGTGCGGGAATGCGTTCAAGCTGCTGCTGACGTGTGTTTGGTCTGTGAAGGCCTTTAGATGATCAAGACGAGCACGCAGTGCGGCTCGCTTCGTTCTGGCAAGAGAGTGAAGCGAAAATACTTCCATTTTTTCCCAGGGTTGATAGTTGATACCCCTTCAACGTGCCGAGGCTTGTTGCGTTCCTATGGAGATCCTTGTGCCCTTCGTCAGCCATGACGGCAGACCACACAGGTTTTAGTGCGTGTAATCTCACATAGCTTAGTTGCACCCCAAAGCATCCGGACTTAAAAAAAGCTCTACTCACTTGTAATGGCAGTACTCAGCTTGTTTGCAGTCGAGCACTGGCCTCTCGCGGCCGTAGATGGCTCCGATGAACCCCTCCAGCCCGTAGCGTAAGTACGACACGTACGAGCCCCAGTACAGGTAGGACGGCAGGTCTCGCAGGGTCACGCCGAACCCGGCGAACATCATCATCGGGACGGACAGCGTCGGACCCAGGAACGTTCCGTTCTACAAAACGAGAAATTTGATTAAATGTGCACCACCGAACAAAAAAGTCGATGTGAACCCAAAAACGCTTCTCTTGTAAAGCATTAATGGCAAACATAATACCAAAGAATATTAAACCGGTATAGTAGGTAATTTTTTCCTCAACAGCAAAACGGTCGCAGTAGCAGACGGTTGTCGAACAAATCCGCATCATTGGTGATACCTAAATGACCGCTACGACTTTTTTGAGTTATTCGCAATCTCAAATCTTGTCTCTGGTCATGTAAAATTCCTTTATTTAGGCATTATTAGAATGAGGTCTCCCGGACGTTCCACTCGCAGTGTATGAAAGACTGTTTGAATGCGGTACTCACGACAACATTAAAAGCAGCCCCGATCATCAACCCGAAGCTCTGCGCCACGAGCACCGTGTAGAGAGAGATCGCGAAGAACATCAGGAACCGTACGACATCAAGCGGCTGCCCCGACATCGTGTACACGATCACACTGAACAAGAAGCACGATACGATCTGAGGAGAGGAAGAATCTTAGTTTTAGATTGGATAGACAGGATGGAAGAGAATCGGGCAGTTAAGTATACCTAGGAGGAACGAAAACTCAGCAGCGGCCGATCGGACATCTTAGATATTGCTGGAGAATCTAAATGGGGATAGACCTGACTTAATTGCAAACTGTATCGTGGCTGAGCACGATTATCGGATAACATAATATTATAGGTCATAAAAAATCCTTGGACAGTACTCATTTTGGGTTGATATCGTACCATGGGTAAGTTAAATACCTAGCCCCCAAATACTGAAACGTTTGTTAACTTTGACGACATATTAAGTCTATTGCTGCCTTTGTCTTTTTCTTAGTGCTAGACAAAGGCAGTATTAGAAGTAATCTGTTGTCAAAATTAACAAACGTTTCAGTATTCAGGGGTAAGTAAACAGTCATGATTACAGTAATTTACATAATGTTTGCAATAAATGTACTGTATTGATTAATAAAAATTACATATATTTTTTTTATTAATATATGATTAGTATTTTTGCTTGTTGATATTATATATCAATTCAGAAATAATTGATAAATTGATTGATTAATAAATGTTCCAAAGAATTAAGATTATTTTCATTTAAGGCATTTTAAATACTTTTTATTATTTGTGATTGGTAGAGCTCCCCTAGTGAGAATTAATATCAGACTTACATATTAGGTATTAAGTACGTGTTTGTAGGTAACTTACCGAAATAGGTAAATCGATGATCGTAATCGATATGTAGTAGGATCCTAGCGAGTACCATCTATTGAAATGCTCCTTTGATAGAATGGACATCTCTGATGGGACTGAAATGGGAAAACAGAATAATTAGGAACCAACAAAATCACGTGCGATTAGTAAAAGTAAATCGTGTGGTGCAGATCAGAGCAAAATGTGTTTTTTTAGGGTACCATAACCAAAGCCCAAAACGGAATCCTATTCCTGTCTCTCTACTTTGTCTGTCCGTCTGTGCGCTCGTATGTTGCGGATTTCTAGCTCGTTAACGGAATGAGTTACAGACCAGTTACAGTTACAGTTGTAAGTAGTATATTTTTTTTGGTTCATGGAATGTCCAGGGAGGTATTTTATGTTATCCACCAAAATGTTTATGTTGGCATGTCGAGTGTCATTTTTTTTAAAACATTGATAAGTACAATTGTATTTTTCAAAAGAAATCGGGCCGTGAATGTTGTCAGTTTTAGGTCTATCTCAAAAACTGAGGAATATGCAATTTCTGTAAATAGTTAACCATAAGATTATAATGTTTTTTAACAACCAATACTAAAAACGCCGATTCATAATGTAACTTGATCAAATCAGACATTTCATTCCGTGAGAGTTAGTTGGCCATAATATGTACGGAACCCTAATAGAGCGATGACCGAATCGCAGTTACCTGTTTTTATAATTTTGCAACACTGACCGCATATTGCCGATATATTGCCGCATATGAGCCGAGCATATTGACACTCAATCTCGCGAAGACTCAAGTAGATACGCTTGAAAGTAATCTTCCAAAAAATACCAGTCTTCAATTTGCGCTCAGAAAAACGTTTGAAGCTAATTTTTGTTAAACCACGAGAATTATCACTAGAATGCTCCTGTTTGATAACTATTTGTCACATGAGTATGTAGTATCCTGAACGAGAATTTGCGTGAATGCTCGTTACACGTGAATGCTTGTCTTTAAGTTCATTCGCTTACATGTGAGTATAGTGAGCATCATCGGCGACATCATGTGGTGCATCAGTATGGCGAACAGTAGATTGTAGTTCTCCAGGACACGCGACCCCTCGTTGCCAGCTTTGATGAAGAGACTCCCCAGCATGAGACCGACTGCCACGTTCACGAATACCCTTAGGTGGGTCATGGTCTAGAAAACGGATTAAAATTATTTGTCAATCAATTTTGTCTATGACACCATGAATTTGATTTGATTTGTATTATTTTTCTTTTAAAATAAATATATATTTATTCACCTACCAATTTATTGATGTCAAAGTTTCGGACTATTTAGTCTTGGTTGCCAAGTAGGTCCAATAGGATTTGCAAGCAATTAGGTACTTACTTATGTTCCCATTTAGAGGCAACGCATCTAATTTTAAACCAGTAATTTTTTGGAAAATAGCAAAAATATCCTCGGTAAAAATTAAATAATGAACAACATTGGACACTTTTCACTTTACGCTGGGTTTTCTTACCGCATCTCGTTTCGCCTTGAGGAATCCTCGCCGATACAGCACGGAGCGCTGGTTCGACTGCGAGGTCTCTTCCGCTCCCGACGATGGCTCCTGGTCCCTCAATACACTGAGAGGACACTGCTTCCTCAGAGCCTCCATGCTGAGGATTGAGTCACTGTTATCAAACCAGTCTAAGGCTCGCCCGTTCTCTGCCTTTGTGCTCAGGAGTTCGATTTTGTCTTCGCCATATTCTCCACATGCTACTTCGATTACTGAAATGTTAAGATTAGATATTTAAATTCATAATACATCGAGTACTTCAAAAAACTAAGAGTTTGTCATTTCAGTTTAAATACCCTGGCAGACCTCTAGTTCACTGGTAGGACGATCAATGCGGCAGAAAGCGGTGGAAGAGACTGACACAGCAGTGCCGGCTTTAAGGGTGGGGGAGTCGGGCGACCTCCCAGGGCGCTAAACTTAAAAGGATGGCGAAAGTGCCCTTTCAGATTTTCAAGAGTAGCTAAATCTTTTATTTGAAGGCGATTTTCTGCATTTATTTATTTATTTTGTTGTGCAAAGGTTGTTGAGTAAAATTCTGACCGGAAGTCTTCGTACCCAACGAGTAAAAACCTACTTACTCATCAATCGGTATTCGGTCGATTCGGTTTTCATATAGATATGTTAATTTTACTAACTCAACAATTCATATTTTTATATTGGGGATGTTCTAATAATTAAAAACAATCTACCAAAACTACATACTACCCAGATACCATTGAAGGTCGAAATATAATACAAATGCTCAAGCCCATTACTCCCACATGCAGTGGTAGTGCACCCAGCATGCTGGCAACATTACCGCGCCTAAATAGGATAAGTATAATGCGTATAAATGTTGCACCACACAGACAACCGTATTGGTCACGCGTTGCATCAACCGGGCGCTCTGATAGATTTCATTGCTCACTCCAGGCAAAAACGAGGGAAAATTAACTCACTATAATCAGCAGGGTTATGGTATATCGGACAGGGAATGCCCGCTTGCTCCAGATACGGCACAAGGTTCTTAGTATTGCCCTGGTAGAGACACTGCCCAGCTGCCAGCACGTACACCTGGTCGAAAAGCGCGAATAGCGAAGCGGATGGCTGGTGCACTGTGCACACGATGGTGCGGCCTTGGTGGGCGAGGCTGCGGCAGAGTTGGACCACTTGCGTGCACGAAGAACTGTCTAGACCTCTGGAATTTTGATAATTTTATTGTTTAGTATCTTATTTTAAAAATTATTACTTAAACTAGTAGTTCTGCTAAAAGTAGACCTCGCAACCTCAATTCTAAAATTTAATTTAAAAAAAATTGTCAACGGCAAGGGGTATTTGCCCCAAAAAGGAGTTTATTGCGGCGCTATTTAACGGCCGATTTTGTTTGGCAATATTTTGCAGAAACATTAAGTACTCAATTCTATATAAGAATTTCGAATATGAGCAAAATAGGTCAATGGTTGACAACGTTAGAACAGTATTAGCAGAACTAATTTAACCTTACCTGGAAAAATACAAGATTAAATTTATATTATTTTAAATTAATAACAACATTGAAATAATTATAAACTATTACAAATAAAAATCTGAGCTCCGGCCACTATGCTCGGGCAAAGTAAAAGAGGCTGGTGACACTACCTCGTTGAATAGCATGCTGATTCTCTGGCAGAGAAGCACGATCCCTTTAGTCGCTTCTTCTTTCTATCAGCCGCTTAGTCAGATCTTTCTATAGCATTAAATTATTATACCTACTTCTTCCATACATTTCTTGATTTTTTTTGGAGATGTACTTCTGCAAAGTAACGCTTCGAACTTTTGAACTTTGAACGCTTTGCTTTGAAGAAATTAAGCTTTGATTACTTTGTCGTAAATAATATTACATTATTACTGATAAACATGATTAACGTTTTTGTACTCGTGCAACGTAAATCACGTGGAAAGGTCAGACCGAGTGTTTTTGCTACAATGAACTTATCGTGTGTGATTTTAATATTGTCTGTACTTGTACCTATTTTTTGAAAATAGTCGAGGAGACTCGAGGAAACCAATGCCGTAATCTGTAATTTCGTTCAAACTCGTAACGTGGATTCGCATGGTATTGTTTATGCCGCAAAGAATATCATTCCATGCGAATACCGCGGATTTAACGCGACCGCCGTTGTCGTCGCAACACTATACTACTAATACTTGCATAAGATGGTACCGGATCTGTGGCCCGAATGGCTGAATTAGCCACGAGCGCGGTGGATGGACAGACCAATGATACGACTTTATAACCAGCTACCCTCAAATATAAAAAATATAAAATCATTTCCCGCATTTAAAAAACAACTCGCTCAACATATCATATCAAATAACTAATTATTGTCCTAAGACAAAAAAAAAAAAACATTAAGTGGGTCATACGAATAAATGATAATAATGTAATAATTTAGATACCTACCTACTTTCAGCATTTATTTATTTGTACATTTTATTTAAATTAGTTAATACGACGACGAACACCTATCTAAGCTAAATTATGTTATCACATAAGTGACAATGTTGTCTTTGTTGATAATAAATTTCTTTAAACCTAATGATGATGACGATCTTAAAAAGCTAAATTAAAAAATCTTACGTGGTGGGCTCATCCAGAAACATGATGAGGGGGTTGTTGATGAGTTCCAGAGCTATGGACAGGCGTTTCTTTTGGCCTCCGGACAGCTGCGCGCTGCGGGTGTTCATGTGCTCGTACAGACCCAGGTTTGTGAGGATGTCTTCTATCTGGAATAATGACATTATCATGAATAGTTGGTGAAATTTATGGGGTATGTCGTGATACACACCTATCCCTCTCGCACATTTGCTAGTCTTTGGAGATAGAACGTGAATTTCCAAAAACTGTGTGTTGTATCTGTCTATATAATAAACGTCTAAACATCAGACTTATTTAATAAGAAATTTACCTTTTGCTATCATTTACTTTGATAAATAATAGAGGAGATGACTCTAATGAAATGACTTTCGTCCTGTTTCTATGTTCTCTTTAAAATTAAAAGATATCAAATAGGAAAGATTATTAACGTAACTGGAAGACAATACAATAAGTACAATAACACTATTGACAAACGAACTATTGACTATTGATTAACAAGAAAAATACATTAGAGATAGGTACAACTAGACATTCTTATCGCTAAGAGCGATCTCTTCTAGACAACTTTTGTATAAGTAAAAATATATTATGTGATGGAGTAAGGACGGTTGTGGAAGACGCAGAATAGGTAGGACTCCCACTAAGTGGACTGACAACATTGTAAAAGTCGCGGAAACCAGTGGATGCAAATCGCAGATAGTCCTTCAGTGTGGCGCTCTAAGAGGGAGGCCTTTGTTCAGCAGTGGACGTCTTTTGGCTGATGATGATGAATCAGCAAAAGAAATATAAGTTCTTAGCTTACAGAATACACACAATTATCTAGGCTGATGATGATGATGTAGGTTATATATCCTTGTACTCACTACTTCTCCCTTATCGTATTTGTCTAGTGTAGTAGGTAGTTTGAGATCTGCAGCCAGCGCCATGTTCTCGCCAACGGTGAGCAAGCCCTGCAGTCGGTCGTCCTGCTGGATGTAGCATGACATCTTTTTGAATCTCTCTGGAAATATATAAAAAGAATGGTAATTTTTAAATAAGTGTTCCACAGGTCACTCACTATCACAAGATTTTGTATAGATGCAGGAATTTCCAAAACTGTTGTTGTATCTGATTATCGGAACATTAGAAATGTTTGCTTTGGTATCAATAAACTTAACAGAAGAGATCGAGTTTTTTTTTAGGGTTCTGTACCCGAAAAGAAAAAAAGGAACCCTTATAGGATCGCGTCCTTATCCGTCTGTCTGTCTGCCCGCCTGTCTGTCTGTCAAGACCTTTTTTCTCGGAACGCGGCGAAGTATCAAGTTGAAATTAATATCTTATACCGAGATCTACGGTTCCTTGGAGCTGTAAATAAATCAGGCTTCTGCAATCAAAGCTACGGCCATATATGCCGCGTGTTTGGTCGCTTTTGTCCCCTCGCAAGTAAATCAAAACTCAGCTACTTTGCAAGATTGGCAAGATGCATTTTTTTTTAGTTTTATTTCTTCTTCGCCAAACTAAAAAAAAAACATGAAAATTGGTATAGCATTGGCAATGGTATTCTAAAGATATTTTATAAAATTTCCTCGCTGTAATTTGTATATTTTGTTTTTTTTTAAATGTGCGAACAAGATCGCGAGAGACAGAGGAATTACTCCAGCAGGCCTAGCACGGGCGCCGTGATAAAGTTATGCCCACCCGTTTTGTCTTCGCTTCAACGTATACATCCGTCTCGTTCTCGCGGGATAAATATGGTAGACAAAATTGTATCCCTGCGCCCGTGCTAGGCCTACAGGTCAAGTATGTATTATACATTGAAAGGCACGAAATAATTATTGGCAGAAGGCATACGTATGCTTCGGTGTGCGTGCGCCTGTTTTCGCTCGTTGTAATAAGTTGACCTTCTGTACCTATTAAATTTGTAGTTATTTTTTACTCTAAATTCATTTTAATGGACTACATCCGTGTATTAATCTCTAGGTTGCGAGTATTTGCGTCTTTAGAATATTATAGTACTTATTTCATACTATTTTTAAGTTCGATTTCACAATCGAACAAGATCAGTAAAAACGGTCCAGGGTGGTAAAGTTATTAAGGAGGGGAGAACTCAGTTCGATTCGAAAAAATAAATACTATACAGGGTTATAATGAAAGGGTATGCTAAGCTGAAAGGGGCTCATAGTACCCATGATTATGAACAACTTTTACTATGGGACCAAACCTAAAATCGAGAAAAAACAGCTGTTCCATACATTTTGTCGAGTGTCATTGATTTTTTTATGGAACAGCTGATATTTTTTTCTCTATTTCAGGGTTGGTCCCATAGTAAAAGTTGTTCGTAATGATGAGTACTATGAGCCCTTTTCGGCTTAGCATACCCTTTCCTTATAACCCTGTATATAGATATATAATATTATAGAAGAATGACATTTTAGAGAGCAGTTTTGGACTATTTGTATTATCTACAGCCGTAGTAACTAATAGTTATTCTGCGTTCAAGAGTTAGGTATAGGTATTTTTCTTGCAACAATATTGCTTGTTGTGTTTTGGATAGGACACAGGAGATTGCTTTGCAACAACGTGCCTATACCATACCTACCTACTAGTTTTTTTTTTTCTCTGTCCTCCTAAGAGGATTTTGGCGTCGCACGTCTTATGCATTTGCCAGTGTCAAGTCTACATATATTATATTCTCAAGTTTTGTTAGATATTATCAAACAAGTCATAGTCACGGTCAAAGTCGAGCATAGCAAGTCACGGTCAAGTCCAAGTCATGCCCCAGTAAAGTGGTGAAAACTTTACTAGTGCCTTCTATGGAGTTTTGGAAACAACACGAAAATTCACGTTTCACGACATTATACCATTCACCAACACTCGTGCATGTACACGAACACTTAACGGGTAGAAATTCACCGTTTTTACACATTAACACTCGAAATAACACAAGTTTTGGAAAATAATAAAATGACGCGACATGAATTCTACACGTTCCCGCAAAAAACTCTACCTATTAGTTTGACTGGTTGAATGACGCAAACGACGTTGCAACTTTTTGTATTAAGCCACAAGTAAAGGTTAATTTAGGTCAATGTTCTGTAAATAAATAAGTGGATATAAAAATAATTCTTAAACTAGTATTTCTCACCGAAATTAAGCCTCGCGACACCTATAGCTTCACAATCACACGTCCGATTCTGCTCATTCTATACGAACATAGAAATTGACTGAAATTTGCTTGAACGCCTACAAAATTATGAACATTGGATCAATGGTACTCAAGTTATTGTCGGACAAAATATACAAACAAATATACCTATATACAACGCCGATTAGTCCCAGTACACTCTGAGACCTACGCTTCTATCGGTCAAATGATCAATTCTATCACACTAGTTATAAATGCGAAAGGTTGTGTGTAAGTATGTAAGTGTGTTTGTTCCCGTTCAACTCTGTAACGGCTTTTCGGATTTTAATGAAATTTGGTACGAAGCTTATACCTTGGATTAACACAGGCTACTTTATATCCCGGAAAAATATTCGGTTTCTGGAGTATAGCGGGTGAAACCGCGGGGCGCAGCTTGTACGCTATAAAGTAAAACGTTCAAATACCTATCATACAATCAAGAAAAAAATATATTGTATTATAGGACAATAAATACAAGGTGGGTGGACTGCACTTGCGCCTTGCAATGAATCAATGTGAATAATAATTAATTTTATAGGTGTCCTGAGTGCGGAATCTAGAGTTTATAATATGAATGAACTACATAATCACTCCACATTAGATACTTACCTACTTACCTAAGTCCGTATTTTTTTGTGTTCCACGCGGGCATTACATTCTAAGAACCATTTTGGGTGAACCACGGACAGAAACCTATATATATATAAATGAACCTATATTTTTCCTGGTCACACTATAACTTCGAAAGGCTGGACTTAGAGGCTCGATTTAGGGTGTCTACACATGGCCTGACCTGTCTATATATGACTGACATGGCTATAACCTTAATTATGTTTCTTTTGCTCCCGTGAAATTCAAACCTAGCTGTCCCTTTCACACGGTGTCAGGTCAGGCCATGTGGCGAGGCCTTTAGATGATTTCTTTTTTGTTGTGTTCGTAAAATATAAAGGTGGATCACGAGGTAAAAAGTGGTGAATGAAATAAAAACCCCTGGTACACCCAATTAGGTACCACGATGAGTTTTTTTTTACTCTGGTACAGCCAGGTGACATATTTCAGTGGATCACGGGCAGGGAGTGACATTATAATGTTTAATTGCAAGTTGTACAAGAAAAGATTTTACCAAAGTACAAATAATCAGTGTTTATCTTGTTATTGTAGCATTACCTCGATCGAACTATAATAACAAACATGATTGTTTTATAAATAAATATGATTATTAATAATAGTTATTATTTTGTCTTGAGACTGATCTTGCTTGGTTTTATCCGAATCGAACAAGGATTTGACATCAACTACTTTCCAAAAGTATACTACGGCAGATGGGACAATCATTACAGAACGACCCGTTGAGCAACACGGTACCGGTCTGGGACCCTATTCGGAGATATGACATTTTATCTCGGTCACTCTCAATCCCATTAAATTCTAAATTAGAGAGACAGTGACCGAGATAAAATGTCATTTCTCCGAATAGGGTCCCTGAACGGCCCGGCGGCCGGAGGACAGTGTTGCTCTATGGAACGATCTATCAACTTTCACACATTTTAAAAATCTATCTCTTTCACACTCTTTAAAAAATTTCTAAAAAAATACTGAGCTGGGAACAAAAAACAAAACAGGCAGTTACCATCAGTGGATGTCTTCTGGCTGATGATGGTGATGATGATGATGAGCTTTCTTATTACAAAACGTTGAAAAAGATACGATAAGAAACGAACGAGATAGGGGAGCGAGTCTCTAAGAGGTTTCATCAAAACTGGATCATTTCGTTTCAAGGGTCATCAAGTGCGTGAGCTTTTTTTGAATTTATTTTTTAACTTTATTTCTCTGTCGCAAACATGGCTCTTACGTCAACTGGTCCCGCCTCAAACTGGTCCCGCGGGACCTTTATTGTTTTTCTTTAGTCAAATGAACCCACTAAGTATATAATGAGACGTTTTCAAAAAAAAAAACCTGGTAATAAAAGTACCCAATAGATGGCGTTAGATGTAACTTGAACTTTTGCTGTAACTGTCAAGACATGAAACACAAAAAAATGTACGTGTGCCTTTCTTTTTCTCGTATTTTTTGGCTCCACATATGTATTTAGACAATTTCAAGTAATGTAACTATGTATTTGACTTCATTTGAAATATTACAATAGTTGACACTGGCTAAATACACAACGTGTGGAGCCAAGATTTAAGATTTAAAAAATAAACATAAAATATTTCGACAGAATTGACAATGACAGGTAAACCAATAGGCGTGTACAAAATTTTTAGTACAAAAAAATAATACACCAGAACTTGATGATATTAATATCTGATCAATCTTAGACGAAGCGTGATACAAGATCCTTGTGATCAATCGTTTGTATGTTTACTTAGAAGACTTAAGGTTGAAGATAAAGATAAAACATTTAATTAAGTAGATAAGTCATTTATTTATATAGAAACGTGCTAGAGGCCAGCTATATCCGGATGCGGTTACCATCATGACCGCAATGCGTCACAAAACTCGGTCCATCGATCACATATTCTGTAATCGATCACAAGCTAAGAGCATTATAATAATTATTATAGAGCGTTCGGTTAGATGGGCATATTCAACGGCAAAATCGAGGAAACAAAAGGGGCACGGCCGTATCAGTCTTTTCTCAAAGCAACTCACGACACTTTTAAGAGGGACGTCCTGCTGCGAAGTATACCCCAGTAAGCATTTGAAAATTGTTTTGCTGTGGCTCTGTTCCCCGTGCGTGCGATAGAGAAAGTTAGTGTTACCTACATTTTTTGATGAAATTATCGGATCAATTAAAAACTGTTATCCCCCCCTAAATCTTATTAACATCTTTTGTTTTCGGTGTCAGTGGCTTGTAAAATAATATTCTACGATTAAGGGTTTTCTTGTCTCGTGTCTCTTCGTGCCAGCCAATCATAGGCCATTCAACTAGGTAGATTGTGCAAAAGTACGACGAAAATTTTACACGCGTTCGCGTTCGCTGAGTACGTTGCTGTTTTGCGCGCAATATTTTCGTGAAGAGGAGAAAAAGTGAGCTACGGCTTCCTCTATAAGCTAGCGATGGTACCTGGCTAACTATTTTTCTTCATCTGCAATCCGCCGGTATGCTGTGTCTTATAAATAGATTAGGTTTCTTAAAAATAATCTATTCATGCAGGCGTTTCCGACGTGCAGGTTTGCAAAAAAATTAATAAAAATATCGTTGTGTTCAAGGTGTTTGCCGGTCACTTATACTAACTTATACTATTACTAGTACATGCTAATAGTCGGACCGGCAAACCTATTGAGCAAAAAGCGGTGTAATGGGGAAAAAATTGGCGCATGTACACGTACGTACGTCGAAATCACCCCGCGCAACCTTCGCTCCGCCAATGACTTATTGTGCAGATAACGTAATTTTTCATGAGATTTGCCGACTATTGTAAGTAGATATAAATACTTACTCATAACTCTTCCTCTTCCGTTTATGAAGACAGCACCTCCGACGCCACTGATGCGGTACCCGGACAGCACGTCCAGGAGGGTGGACTTCCCTGCGCCGGATGGACCCATGATGGCGATCAGTTGTCGCGGCCGCAGCCGCCCGTGCACGCCGTGGAGAATCTGCTTGCTGCCTGAAAATAATACATTTTTTTACTGCAACGAGTGACGTCACTACCATTAGTGTTAGCATGCGCACCGTGGCAAAATACCGTGCCTCGTTTGTTTGAGAATAAACGTCACGCTTGTTCATACTAGTTCAGCGCCACCCAGAGTTTTGAACTTTAGCAGTTCGAAACCGTGCCTATAGCAAAGTACTGAAATACTCAACAATCCGAATTTTCAGATACTCGAATCAGAATTATATTTTTTTTTAGGCTTTAAAATTTGGTGTAGATAGTTGGTATCACGTTTCATTCGAGTCTCTCGTAGGTATACCCCACTGATGAATAGTATCCCACGACGAAATTATCAAAATAGATAGATAATTTTATTGACACACCTAATTACGGTTTATTACCCACTAAAGTTGTTAGCAACACAGCACATGTGTGCCCTTACTGATCCCGATAGCTTCCGCGGTTCCGATAACCCCTCCTGACGTCATTGGTGCCCTCAGCATGCACTTGACAAGGCGTAGGTCCGGCATGAGATGAGATAAAACAGTGTTAGCCCTAATTAGACACGATCGTAGATTGTTGCGATGGAAAAATAATTAGATGCGTGCAGTTTTATATAGGTCGAGAAGTGAGAACCAAGTACAGACATATCGCATTGACGACTGGGCGATGTAGGAATCAACTACCACACCAAGTCTGCTCTAACTCGTTGCGAAAAACGCAAAATAAATCCACGAAAAAAGCAAAAATTCGCTCGCACACAGGTTAAAAAAATAAACAAAGAACAAGAACACAAACAGCAAAAAGAACACAAACAAAAACATATTTTGTGTTGTACAAAACAAAAGGTACAAACAAAAAATAGGTAGTTAACAAGTGGGATTCGAACCGAGTACCGCAGAAATTGAAACGCCATAATGAACCCCATACACATCTTTTAGGCTATGTTTTAACTGGTCATAATTTTATTGAGTTCTGTTGTCTATTCGACAGCCTCATTTCCAGCAAGACAGTTTCAATTCCAGGTTGTTACCATCTTAGATCATACCTTCTTATAAGGCGATGTTGTGGGAACGAAACACAATTAATTGGTAAACAAACATGTGGTCGAACGCTTAGTCTGTAAATCATATTAAATATTAAATGACGTCTCTTAGTTGCTAGAGAGTATTCTAATTTATATGTGACACACAACAGAAAATTCAGTAGGATCATGAACATTTTTTCATGTCGATTTCATGTAATTCTTGCATGAAATTGTTCAGTTATACTACAGTCGGATGTGCCTAGCCTTGCATATGCAACTGCTTAGCCTCGCATTTGCTTACTTTCACAATAATTGCATTTCTGTCAACTTAATATATTACAACTACGAATGTCATGCTTAATATTGCATTATTTACATTGCCTTAGATAACCTTTGCCAGTTTTTGTATGCCGATGACATCTGGGTCTATAAAAGGCAATGGGCAAAAATTTATGGAGTTGGGTCTAGCACCACGCTTAGCGCTCACAGCACAGCTAGACTATTCAAGTGTTCCTAATTGACCACCTTGAACAATAGTTTTTTCGAAGAGCTACCGAAAAATTTGTACATCGAGGTCTTTTCAATATTTTTTAGGGTACTAACCAAGCAACCCTTGTAAGTTTTTCATGTCCGTCTTTCTGTCTGTCTGAATCCTTTACAGTTATAACTTTCAAAGTTATAAACGTGTATGCATGAAATTTTGCACAAACAGACAAAAAATAAAAATACAACTATCTCGTTCGGACTTTTTCTACATTATGTTAATAAAAAAAAGGCTTTTAAAAAATTAGCAACACAATTCTCACCCCCGAATACTGAAACGTTTGTTAACTTTGACGACAGATTAAGTCTGTTGCTGCCTTTGTCATTTGCTTAGTGCCAGACAAGGGCAGCATTAGAATTAATCTGTTGTCAAAGTTAACAAGCGTTTCAGTATTCGGGGGTCAATGTTTTAAATCTATTTACTTAATGTTTTTTTACTTTGGCGAATGTGAAGGAACAAAATCGGAAAATATAGAGGTTTCTATTGAGTTTTGGAAACAACACGAAGAGTCACTTTTCAAAACATTATATACTATATATATATTATATACTATATATATATATTATATACTATTCACCAACAACCAACCAACTTAAATGAATCCACAATTTTTGCACATTAACACTCGAAATAACACAGGTTTTGGAAAATAATACAATATCGCAATTCTTCACGATCCCGCCAAAACTATGTCACGTCTTCTTTACTTGAACTAGCTGACGTGATATCTCAGTAACTGAATTTAACTTATCTCAAAAATAAAATTGATAAATCCTCCTAAGATTATCGTTTTTTGAGGGAGACAACAAATACCTAATACAATAATACAGTGATATAATAATATAAATAATATAATAATAATAATATTGTAAAAATTGTAGCAAGTTGACGAGTCCATAATGGAAGCATTCTTAACTTTTTTATATTATGTAATTGTTAAGAACGCAACTGTATGACAATAAAGCATATTCATTCATTCATTCATTCATTCTTGAAAATGGGAATAATAAAAAAAAGGAACATTTATTTATCTCTTTTCCCATTCCTTCACAAATTCGCAGGTCTGTAAGGGCTATTATACTGACTCGATGATCGTTTTTTTTTTGTGACGGTATAGTATTAGTTGTATGACTCAAAACGTAAGAAAGTACAACAACAAAGAAGTACACGAACAATATTAAATAAGTAATTAACAAGTAACATAAGACATTCACAGAGATAAATACGCATGCAGAAGCATTACCATATTCTGTTACAACAAACAAGATAAACGGTTTGTTAGTAAACAGAAATACTTACATTTACATACCAGTAACGCATTACAAATTCATTGTGACAGAAAAGCACATGGTAGATAGTGAATTTATATTCCACGCAGTGGCGTAGCGTGGGTTACGGTCGCCCGGGGCTATGTCTCATAGTTCCGGAATCCAGGAAGGGCTTTGCGTAAAATAGTAATTAATATTTATTACTAGTTGTTACCCGTGACTTCGTTCGCGTGGACAAAAAAAAAACCTATGTCCATTTTTTTGATATATAGTAACTCCTTATCAAATTCTATCAAGATCCGTTCAGCCGTTTAGCAGTGATAATGCGACAAACATTCAGTCATAGAGACAAAGTTACTTCCTATAGTTCGCTATATGGCGTTGATCCATTTTTGTGTATTATTTGACCTTTTCTATGAACTGACAGTAATTGTTGTAATGTAGGGAGTTCTGAATCGCGCCAGCGAAGTTATTTCCTCGAGACGAACGTATTCATGCAAGTGCGCAAAAAATTTATTAAGGTTTGTTATACATGAATCACAAAAAGTATTATTGTAAATGTGCTGTTTTATTTTATACTAGTGACCCGCCCCGGCTTATCATGGGTCTCAACTTTCACCGGATCATCCGCTAGGCTAATCTGAAGATTGCCTGAAAATGTCATCTAAGTTGTCTAGCCGTTATGGAGTCTATAGTGAACACATAACATGCTCAGTCTGTCAGTCATTTATTGATAAATATAAATTTACAGGTCAAATATAAAAAATAGTGAATAAAAAATAATAACATTGATAATTGAAATTAAATAATTAATAAAAAAAAAAAATATAGTATTAAGCTATGTCAAAACCACAATAATAATTAAATTAAATGAAAAATTATATATATATTTTTTTTTTATCTAAACTTTAGTAACTATTCAAATCAAGGGCCTCTTGTTCACAGTTACGGGCCCGGCGCTGGCTTTATTCGGCACTGCCCCTCAGCTAGCATCGTGTCAAAGAGGTATAAAACAGTATCAAAATAAGTATAAAACATACGGTGGCACAGTGCAAAGTCTTTCAGAGAGTTACATGCGAAATACCTTTGTGTTTGAAGTCCAATCGACGTTGTTCATAAGCGTGACGCATATCCCGCTTTTGTTTTGATAACGGATCACTTGAAGGGACATTTTCACGCATCTGTATTCGCTTGAGATGACTGCGCGATAATTTCGTGTGACAAATGCAAGAACGATAAATGTAAGTGGCAAACATAGGCGCCACCAGCATTATTGTCAGGGAGGAGCATCTGCATCTAACACTATAATATATGTACTGTCAAGTATCAACGAATAAAATAAAAATTATACTGAACTAGTCATTTTATTATTTTCCAAAACTTGTGTTATTTCGAGTGTTAATGTGTAAAAACGGTGAATTCTTACCCTTTATGTGTTTGTGAATATGCACGAGTGTTGGTGAATGGTATAATGTCGTAAAACGTGAATTTTCATGTTGTTTCCAAAACTCCATAAAAGGCTCTAATAAAGTTTTCACCACTTTACTGGGTCATGACTTGGACTTGACCGTGATTTGCTTTGGTCGCCTTTGACTGTGACTATGACTTGTTTGATAATATTTAGCAAAACTTGAAAATATATATGTATTGCAAAGACACTGGCTATAACTATTGACGTGGTGATAAACAAATTTGGACAGCAACCTAGACGCCATTCAAATTCAGTGATTTAATATTTTCAAGTTTTATTTTGCACCCTGCTGCCGGCGTCCGTGGAAAATAAGATAACTTTTTGTCTGGCCAGCAAAAAAACAGGCCTCTATAATTATATATTTAAAAATTCGCCCTCATACAACTGACAAAATTATACATACAATGACAATACTTACTTATGAATGACCAGTGTGACACTGATAAATTTTAATATAGCTACATGATTCCTATATTTAAAAAAAAATGTTTTGCATTTGTTTTTGTGATAAATAAGTTTTAAAAAAAAACTGAAAATCCTTAACTAATCCTATTCATCTGTGACCTAATCCTAACTTATATTATAAATTCTAAAGTAACTCTGTATCTTTGTCTATCTGTTTCTCTGTCAGAGTGTTTGTCGCATTATCACGGCTAAACGGCTGAACGGATCGAGCTGAAATTTGCATAGATATAGCTTAGGGGTCGGAGACGGACATAAGGTACTTTTTTTTTTGTAAGTCCTCGCGAACGAAGTCACAGGTATCAGCTAGTAAGAAGTGATATGGCATAATGTGATATGGCATAATGTGATATGGTATAATGTAATGGCCAAAGCCCGCTTCGCTCGTCGCATGACTCTCCACTCCTTCCTAGTCATAATATGGTTTTGAATATATGATCTGAATCTTCGTTGAGCCGGGACGACCTCTCGTCTCGTCACAAGTTCCCAGGACCGAAGCGATGACCCATATTACAAGGTGGCTATCAGCTGACGAGGGTTCGATGACTCGGCCTATGGTCGCTGATAAAGTTTGCGAAATGATGCAATACATTACTTCGTCTTTGTTAAGCTTGAGGCATAGTTGTTAAAAATTGAGTTCAATCTTACGTACAGCCTACGAAGTACGTACTACGAAAAGAATTACAAACAAACAAAAAAAATATATGTAAGAGGACATAAGTTTTTTGGGAAAAACATATTATATGACAAATCTGAAAAAGAGATAATATATTGAAACGGAAAAATAATTTGAGCCTATTTTTATGTTTTTTTCTTGACATTCCGCGAACTTTTTGATCCGCCCTTGTATCTCATAAAAGAACATGGAAACACTGATGATATCTTTATATAAATTGTCTCCATTACAATAATAGCTAACTACTAAATTAATATCTTAGGTATCTTCTTCCGCACCTTAAGTTATCTTGCTCATATTAATATTCTAAGGGCCGCTTTTATCATCTCAAATTAAAGTCGCAAGTAGACTACTTACCGGTTGAAGTGGCAAGTAATTGTAATATAATAAAGTTTTATAATGTCGGAGTAGTGCTTACCGTTACATAAACTTAACAAAAACTAAAGTTACTTGGGATTTTTGTCGCCAAAATAACAGTAATCGGAGAGTTTAAATAAATAAAAAGTTCCTTATCACAGTATGCCTTATTTCTATTGAACTAGACGCGATATTGCAGCGGAAAGACACTGCATATTCATTATAGATTCAGTTTCAAGGTGAAATGTTGATTAGCTACTCTCCGATTAGTGTTATTTGGCTGCAAAAGTCAAAGCTTAGAACAAAGTAACTTTAGCTTTTGTAACGGTTAGCACTACTCCGACATTATAAAAACTATATTTATTTATTTATTAATTAAATTTATTTTATTTTATTTATTTATTTATTAAAACAATACACTATCATTACAGGAGATTCCGTAATACAATAGAGTAGCTAAGATATTAATTAAATGTATATATGTCATCAAAATAAAAAAATGTCAGAAACATTATAATAACATAAATTATATAGTGTAGCACTATATAATATATATATATATATATATATATATATATATATATATTATATATTGTACTACAGTTACTTAAAAAGTTAACTGGCGAATAACCTACTTCACACTTTAATTTGAGATGATGAAAGAGGCCCTTAGTAAATGCTGTTGTTTGATCTTTGCACTTTATATACCTACCTAAAACTCGTATTCATTTGATACATAACTTCTTGTTAATGACATTGACGTCATTAGTTATTATGACATCCAATGAATGCTTTATTAAGAAAACTTGCTGCAGAAAAAAAAAGTGGCAGCACTCGTAATATCATTTTACTTCGTCTGATTAAAGGTGGACTTGCTTAGGGAAGCGCGGAAAAGCTTATTACAAATAAACTAAATAATTGAAGTTTAATTATGTAATATTTTAGTTAATTGCCGATAACTGAATGCTTCTTAACTAATATTATGATTCAAGGAGATTCAGTAGTATCGGGACCAATAAATCTTCGAGGTATAAAAATGAATACGTTCGTGTTCTCGAGGATTAAACTTCGCTTGCGCGATTTAAAACTCCCTGCATCACAACATCATTGATCACAGCTGTCAGTCCTACAAAACTTAAAAAAAACACAAAAGTGGATCAACGCCTTCTAGCGAACTAAAGGAAGTAACTTTGTCTCTCTGCCTGATGCCCGTCTTGATGTTTGTCGCTTTATCACGGCTAAACGGCTGATCGGATCTTGATAAAGTTTGATAAGGAGTTACTGTATATCACAAAACAGACATAGGATACTTTTTTTATGTCCATGCGAACGAAGTCGCCGGTAGCAACTAGTAAAAACTAAGGCTTATGCTACTGGGCTCGGAGGATGAACCTGCCGTCGCAGGAGTGGCGCTTGGATGCTATAGGGCGTGGGCGCTTCCAGCGAAAGGCGCTTGGGGGACAATAAAGATAGCGTGCTCGAGTGGTGCTGGTGACGTAACTATAGGTATTCACCAACACTCGTTCACGTAAACAAGGAAATAGTACACAAGGGCCCTTATTCTCTATCGCACATGAGATAACTTGCCAATACCGCGTGACGTCATAACATGCTCTAAACTTAAAAGCGGCTCCTAATCGTGAAGAATCGCGCGTTTAAGAAACTTAGAGAATACCGTTTCATGCGACTAACACGGAGTGAACTTAACATGGCGCGTAACAAGCTAGCTATGGCAATAGAGTATGAGGGCCCAGGATTGGAAAATAATGCAATGACGCGACATCTACGTTCCCTGACAAAACTCCAATCTTATTATTTTGTAGTAAATATGTATTTTATATCTATCTACTTCATTATACATATTTCTAGGTACTTAACTTAATTAACATTTACCAGTATGTACTGATCTTTGTGCTGTTTTCTTATATACGTACTTGTAAGTAAGGCATAGCTTAGTATATGCAAAATTATGCATTATGTATGCATTTATAATAAGCATTTGTAATTTCATGTATAAAAAAAGAATGAGAAGTAAAATGAGTGATGCCCTAGAGGATAACATTTTAAAAATACTGTTGTAGTGTAATCCAAACCTAAATATACAAACTAAAATTAAAATATTTATTATTATTTATTTATTTATATGTATGTTAATTAAATGTCACATATCATATTTTATATTAATTCAAATATACCAATGTTGTATTGTAATCATAACATAATAGGCATGTTATTTTTTTTATACTGGGAGGAAATCGTTGCATCGTCATCGCCGTCGTCGGGAATCAATCAGATTGCTTTGGGATGTTACCAGATTATTGCACCCACTAAACCACTCTATAATCACTTGCACTTCAAAGTAAGCCTTTTTTTTATTTACTGTGTTGTATGTATTTCACATAAAGGTAGAATTCAACATAGGTAGAATTTCACGTAACCGCAAACGCAACCCGTAAACAGAAAAAATAATAATATTACCCTATTTTACCGATTTCTAAAAAAAAGAAGGAGGCTCTCAAGCCGACTGAATTTTTTAATTATTTCCAGTCACTTTTTACTGTCTTTGACTATTAAAAAAAGTATACTTTTGAGAGTTAGAAAATTAGGCGTTAAGTAGTTTAAGACCACGAAGAGATTTTTTTTTTAAATATCTTTCTCTTTTCAGTTTTTAAGACCTTACGCAGTTTTCTCAGAATTCTCTACATTATGTTCAAAACGCAAACCCAATCTCAATTCATTTCAATAAATTTGGTCACGCATCAAATCTATTCTAAATTCAATAGAAATTACAGGCGGGTGCTAGATAACGATAAATAATTGAATTTCGGTGACTACCTTCGACGATAAACTGGTAATAAATGAGCAATAATAGAATGATAAGGAAATAGAGCAATGTTGCAACTACAACTAAGCGCCCTTGGGTTGGTTCATTAGTACTATAACTGGGCTATAGGTACCTACTGGTAAACGGAGCAATGATATGCATGTACCGGAGTGGTCTTGTTTAGAGTAATTGTAGGAAGTGGGTCGATGACTTTAGGTACTTCATCGGCTTTTAGAATTAAATTGTAAAAAACAAGTTTTATGCATCACGACAAGAACTAATTAGCCGATACTCGTGACTTGTAGGCGGCGTCCGACCTTCAGCCTCGCAGGTGTAGGGCTAGGGAACGATGCCCGGTCTTTGGCCTCCCACGTGTAGGACTAATAGGGACCGATGCTCGGTCTTCGGCCTCGCAGGTTTGGGGCTAGGAACCGATGCCTGGTCTTCGGCCTCGCTGGTTTAGAGTTAGGGACCGATGCCTGGTCTTCAGCCTCGCAGGTTTGAGGCTAGGGACTGATGCCCGGTCTTCGGATTCGCAGCTTTGGGGCTAGGGACCGATGCCTGGTCTTCAGCCTCGCAGGCTTGGGGCTAGGGACCGATGACTGGTCTACAGTCTCGCAGGTTTCTGGCTAGGGACCGATGCCTGGTCTTCAGAATCGCAGGTTTGAGGCTAGGGACCGATGCCTGGTCTTCAGCCTCGCAGGTGTGAGGCAAGGGACTGATGCCCTGTCTTCAGATTCGCAGGTTTAGGTCCAGGGACCACACCTAGTCTTCTCGCAGGTACGGAGCTGAGGACCGATGCAACAATAACTCGGCTATAATACACCCATATTCAGAGAACATTTCCACCTATTATATATTAGGTATATAAGGCCGCAATCTATAAGGTTTGAAATATAGGCTTTTAAAGATAGGACGGATGGGCAGATATACGTAACAGACGGCGTAGACTTAGTAGTAGGACACCCTCCGCGTACAAAACACTAGAAATAACGAATTTCCATTAAAACTTTACTTTGGAATTCTAACGCTAATTTTCATACTTCTAATTCCACTCGTTGTGCCTTGTCTGTCGGTCTATTGTTAGATTTTAAGTAGTGGCATTTATGATGGGGGATAGTAACTATGTTTGTTATTGTTAGGACAAAATAGGACTGGCGTCGATTCTTTTTCGTCACTCACTAAACTTAACTAATCTGACAGGACCAATATCCCTTTTCATTTCCGTGAGAAAACGATGGCTACAATTTTAGAGCTGTCAAACTTAATTTAGTTAGGAAAATGATTTAACAGGATCAAAGTCATTGTTGTTCCCATTTTGAGACCTATAAGTAAACTTATAAGCAGTGTCGACTGTAACGTAACTGTGAGATCAAATCGGAATAAATTAGCAATATTAAATAAGCTAGAACATTAATTACATATCTCTGCGAGGAAAACATTTTAATCATGATTCAAAGTCCAGCTTCAACTGTACGCGTAGGATGTTTTGTAATCCGTTATTATAATATGCTCCAAGTTATTGTTAGGTACGGTAAAACTATAATAGTCATGCCATAGTAACAACGTAAGTAACTATCGCAAAATAATCATGCAGCAAGTGACTACGAACATTTTTGATTTAGATATCTTACCTAAATCAATAGGAAAACAACATGAAAATGCTTACATAAAATAAATGAGGTACTAAAGAGGGAAGTCCCGAAGTTTTGGCGTAGTAGGTATAATCTCCTTCCGCAGAAATAAAATAAATTTCTAGACTTTTTTACTAATAATTAAAAAATCCCAAAAAATAAAATAAAATAAATGGCTCAGGGCATTTCTGGATTTTCTGAATTCTGTGTAAGCTAGTAAAAGCCAGAATGAATAATCAATACAAAAATAATTAATTTGAACCTTCTATTTGCTAGTGTTACCATTTATAATTTTTTTATTTTTTTCACTTCAGGACAAAATAATATGGGGTTGGACTTTTGGCAGAAGCGCGATAAAAACATGTTAGCACATTGTAATATTTTCCATGTTTCAAGTTCAAGTTTCAAGTTTCAATGTTCCAAGTTTCCATGCTATAATCATGGTTATAACACGAAAAAACGCAACACAATTAACAACGACGAGGCGGCATGTCCATGATGGCTTTAGCCTGCCCAACGGGTGAAAAATAAATAAAAAATTACGTTTCTGATTCGGCCGGCAAATGCATTTTTTTTTACTTATCTTTTGGCTCCACACTTCGCTCTTAAGCTCTTTGATTTCGTTTTATTTTCATACGACCTGGACTGCCTTTGCACTTTACGGATATTGATTTTCTTCTGTGTGACTACTGCGTGCCCAAGAATTCCAGTTTAGCTAACGATTTCGTGCTGTTTTCGGTTTTCATTCAGTTGATAACAGTATCATAACCTACAAAACTTTGAAGCCTAATTCCAATTTTTCCTGATTTCCTCGTTAAAAAAATCATAGACTAAAAATGTTATCAGCGATATCTTTGATCTACAGACGCCGTGTATTTTACTGACATTAGTTTAATGTCAGTAAAATACACGGCGTCTGTATACATGTCTGGGAGTTCGCCATTGTTCTTTGATTTATGTGACAGCTAATCTAAGATTTCGAAGTGACTATGAAGTGACTACATTGTTGATATAATTATCACAAAGACATAAATTTATAAGGAGAATTCTGTGAATTATCATTACTAAAAAAAATATAAACTGCTGGATAAAATAGCAATTTTATTCTTACCGGGCTATTTAATGACTCTTGTACAAAAAAAACACCAAGTTTTGTTTTAATAAAACGGGAATACTCACGTTAAATTGAGTCGGTTCGGTTCTTTATCAAGGAATGCTCAGCGAGACACGCGCGCGTCTCGCTGAGCATTCCTTGATAAAGGTCACCGAATGTGATCGAAACTATAGTCGGAATAACCGACTCAATTTAACGTGAGTATTCCCGTTTTATTAAAACAAAATGTATCAATACCACGTCAGTTTTCATAGTAAAACACCAAGTTCTTTGTTTTGCACTGAGATCTTAAGAAAAGCTTTAGACGCAATACTTCGGAGTAAATTTTTATCGGTTACAGATTCGGTCACATTACGATACGGTACACACGTTAAACTGTAGCGTTTTAAAAAGATGTTCTATACAAACGCCTCCGGGCTGGCAGAGCATTGAAAACGCAGCTAGTGATGCTGCAGATGTTTATAGGTGACGGTTACTGCTTACCCTCAGGTGGACTGTCTGCTTGTTTGCCGCTCGAGCGCAGAGCATCGTTAATTCGTATCCGCAGTAATATGTATCCGCAGATCATGCATTACCGCAAAAGGTTTTGAATTGTTTGAGTTCAAAATTCTAGGTGGCACTGAACTGCTATGTGCAAGCGTGGCGCTTACCATCAGGCAAGTGACTTTCCCGTCTTGTCACTCGGTGGTATAAAAAATTTGTACATGGATTATATATATCTCTTTATTTATTACATTATGCAGTTATACAAATTTCAAGCATTTCAGTTTTGGGTCAATTAATGATTTATTTATTAATTACTAGTTGTTACCCGCGACTTTGATCGCATGGACATAAAAAAAGTATCCTAAGTATGTCCGTTGTTGTGATATACAGTAACTCGAACTTGACGGCGTGTTTGTTTTGTAGGTTAGGTTAGTTTTTATTTATATTTTGTTATTGCTACATTAGATTATAACAAACTTTATCTATTAAATAAATTCAAAAATGTTTTTTCAACATATCCTTTATTATATCTGTTAACAAGTTTTAGTTTAATTAGTAACTCCTTATCAAATTTTTACAAGATATGTTCAGCCGTTTAGCCGTGATAACGCGACAAACGTCCCGACAGAGAGACAAAGTTACTCCCTATATTTCGTTGTATGGACTGACAGTTGAAATGTAGGGAGTTCTAAATCGCGCAAGCGAAGTTTTTTCCTCAAGACGAACGTGTTCATTGTTATACCTCGAAGGTTTATTGGTCCTGATACGACTGCGGCTATATTCCAGTGAATATAATATAAGCTAAGATTTATATATTTAATGGTAAGGTATGTCAAGTCCAGTGACTGCTGATATAAAGGGTGTTTTAGAGTAACTTACATAGTAAAGTGTAGAATCACATCGTACGTAATCCAGCCAGTAGTCATAGTTTACAGAGCTCATATGTTATGGTTAATATGCACGTGGACTATTGTTATGAAATTGTATTAAAATATATCTATTGAGTAAAGTGTAGAATCACATCGTACGTAATCCAGCCAGTAGCCATAGTTTACAGAGCTCATATGTTATGGTTAATATGCACGTGTACTATTGTTATGAAATTGTATTAAAATATATCTATTGTTCACGTTATGACATAAGTCAGATAGATCACGGCTGAACGGATCGACCTGAATTTTTGCATAAGTAAATATAGATACTTTTTAGTAATAAGTGTTTTTTCTTTTTTTAGTACAGTAATTATTAGTTCATCAATAAAAGTCTGAATACTTTTCCAAGCGTACATACCTAACAGGAAACTGAAATATTGGAATATTGTCTGAAAAAAAAAAACGCAATACACTACCCTTAAAGCCCGCGGGCGACAGCTAGTAAGTAATAAATAGAGAATATTCTTAGGCTCTCCTGCTTAAGGATATTGATATGATACCTTTTTAGGCTCTTATCGACTCACATCTCGATAACTACAAAGATGCATTTTAGTATCGGAAGCCTATTTAGTATATGAAGATGTCTTGAGTCTTTGTGATGTGAACTGGATCACATAACGACAATAAAATTAATTTAATTAAAATATTTTATAATCCCTCATATTTACATTTCGACCTTCAGAGTGCATTTAAATAGGTACATTTAATTAGATCCTGGTCCGATCGATCAGGTCACGGCTCCATATCAGCATTTCTATTTACAATAGATAACAGAGACAAACATCTTTCTGCTTATCAGTGTCGTATAGTTCAGTAATGTGATGAGCTAAAGAAGGTGCTCGCTAATTAGCAATATCATTTAATTGAATGACACCAATGAGTTCTTTGGAACTTACGTATGGATATACTACAGGCTCTTCTGTGAAGGAAAACATAGTGAGGAAACCTGCATATTTCCAGAGAAGAAATTCGATGCCCGAACTGGGTCAGCGTGGTGGAAATGGCTTAATAACCCTTCAAAGGTAGGCCGATATCCCAGCAGTGTCAGTTCAAAGGTTGATGCAGAAGATATATTATAAGTACTATAGGTAAATACATCATATTCACTACTGGATGAAGCCTCCCCCTAATCGGTGGTTGCCATAAAACCCACGCTTGACAGGCGGCTTGGATATCTCAGAATGTTCACCGTGTACTAGGAGGACGCTGCTGCCCGTCCTTCGGTGGTTCTGGTCACAGTATTAGGACTATCCATAGGTAGGTTCAGTAAAATATAATTATCTCAAAAATATTCTATAGACAAAAAATATATATAAAAGATCTTTCTCTATTGTTTTGGAGGATTTATAGAAACTGCATAATTATGATTTGAGCGTCTTGAAACGAAAATTATATGGGTACTAAAACTAAACTTGTAGCAAACCCCTTAAAATAAAAAACGAAAGTAAGTAATAGTACGTATAGGCTGAGTGGTTAGCCCCGATGTCAGTTTTAGGTCGCCTGAAGGAAAAATATTACCAGGACACGGCTTGGTGGTAAAAATATATGTAGATTAATTTAATTAATTAATTAGAACATAATTTATTTACCGATTCTTTTCTTCCCGTCTTTTCGTTGTTGAAAATCCAGCTGACCAACTACGATGTTACAGTGCGACACAGCTGACAATCCGAGGTATTAAAAAAGCTAATATTCAAAATATTTTTAAATAAATATTGGTGGACGATTTTCACACAAATCGCCAACTAACCTCCAACTAAGCAAGTTTGTACTATGAGAACCAGATAACTGATAGAATACATACATTCTTTTTTTTGTTGTAAATACATAGAAAAAAAACCAGACAAAGAACAAACAAGTATCTTTGCTAAAAACATAGTGATTGCTTGCTCATTGTTTACCATCAAGTAGACTGACCTTGATTGATAGACGGCTATCATATTATCACACTATCACACTAAATGATATAAATGCGAAAGTTTGTGTGTAAGTGGTAAGTAGGTAAGTAGGTAAGTATGTAAGTAGGTAAGTATGTAAGTAGGAAAGTATGTAAGTGTGTTTGGTCCCGTTCAACTCTGTAACGGCTGAACGGATTTGAATGAAATTTGGTATGGAGGTCTCTTACAACCTGGATTAACACATAGGCTTTTTATCCCGGAAAAACATTCGGTTTCTGTAAAATAGCGGGTGGAACTGCGGGGCGCAGCTATTATTTACTGATTCTTTACAACATAAAAACCCAAATGGACTAAAAGGACAAAATCCTTTTGTTATTTTATTCCTGGAGAATTAGGTCCAAGTAGATATGCATAAAAGGCAGGAGGATATATAAGGTTTATTTTAGGCAAAGAAACCTATGCGGAATTGACGTATACGCGTTAAATACGTAGCAAAATATAAGTGGTATCGAAAACCTTGAAGCACATCGCAGTGTCAATAGGTAAGTTGGCAATAATTTTAAATGTTTTTAAATGTTGTTTATGACATCAATAAAATTATGTTTTTTATCATAACAGAAATCCAATTGATCCTTTCGCGTTTTAGTTAATCGTTAAATCGTAGATTATACACGTGTAAACGAGCTAGATTAAGCACGTGTTTGGTTTGACACATATTTTAAAAATTATTTAGTGTTTTGGGCACCATTTATGGTAGAGCAGCTTCACAGACCTGTAGCAGCATGTACGGGTTTGTTAAGCTTGTGAATATAAAAGTTCATGTGTTGGAAAATTGAGGGACCATGCCTGGAATTCCCGAAATAAATAATAATGCTTTTTGCGGGTTTTGTCATCCGTCTTTAACGTCACACGTCTTCAGATCTGCCATAAAGTGCGGGTTCCCGCTTTTTTGTTCCGTTTGACAGCGAACAATACTTAAACAAAAAGCTTTCAGTAAAATAGTGGTAATAACGTTGCTGTAGCGTGACTTAGACTGGACAGGGACTGAATTTTTTGACTTAGACTATGACTGAGACTTTTTTCATTGTGATATACTTGAAAAGGAGATCCTTCGTTCGCACGATTGTTTATATTATTTGACGTTTCAAATAATGATTATCATCAATCGTGCTAATAGAGTCTTAGCAAAGGTTAAAATTAAAGGCGTCTAGATAGTATAAACCCAATATAAAGACCATGGTTAAAGCCTACTCTCGGGCAGGCCGTCTGTAAAATATAACAACATTATTGTTATATGTGTATAGTATATCTCTATTTTGCACCCATAGACTCGATAAACGCAACTCGATTACAGAAATTAGCTCTCAATTGCCTCATCCTTTTGTTTCGAGAGGGTCAGTCTGTCTCCAAACTCTGTGGAGGTTGAATGAACTCCACATTGCTTTGGGGTTTTGCACATCCACATAGGGTGCTTATTTTTATAAAATAATAATTAGGAATTACTGCGATGATATTTCTATGGAGTTTTGGCGGGAACTTGAACAAGTCATTGCGCGTCATTGTATTATTTTCCAAAACCTGTGTTACTTCGAGAGTTGATGTCTGTTTTGCTGGTGTATGGATATGCACGAGTTGTTGAATTAATTTAATGTGATGAAAAGTCGGGTTTAATCCAAAACTATACAGAATCCTCTAGTAAAGTCACCAACAATTTACTGAGGGCTTTACTTTTAAAAAACACGGAGGACAAGGCGGTATTAATTGCTCTACAACGCACGTAGGGTGAAAAACACAAAAAAAAGCGTTTTGCCCGGTCTGAAAACGAACTTGGCTACTCGAACTATGAGTACGAACTTGCATCATTATTTTGCATAAATGTAATGAAATGAAATGAAATGTTTATTTGTAGCAAAGTTACAAGTCGGTCAGGAAATAAGGTAGAATGAATAAAGTTAAAACCATATTAACAATAAATTAATATTAAATAAAATAAATTGTAATTGTGTAATTATTGTATGTATTTCTATGTAAGTATTAGGATTATGCATGTATTTTCATATATTATATTATATATATTTTATGTAGATATTCACACCACCGACCGTAGTGTTTTTCATACATAATTCTGTCCATCCCAAGATTGTCTGGAAGAAATCGCTTTAGGCGATAAGGCCGCCCATTATACTACCGGTTTTCTATTATTGTTTATATTTAAGTTTTATTGTCTTTTGGTGTGTAATAAAGTTATATTGTATTGTATTGTATTAATCGCGCGAAAAAAAAAACTTACAATCATATTCGTAAAGGTTATAAAATGGATGGTCTAACAACCAGTTTAAAATAAAATAACTCAGTGGAAGCTGCGCCCTATATTTCGTTGAGCAATTTGTTGTAAATAGAGGGCATAAACTTCGTACCTTTTATAAGAAATTATCGTTTCTATTGTTCAAAGGTTGAAATCTCCTGATAGGTGCAGTACCAGTTAACAATGTCTAATCATTTTTGAATGATATCATTGGCACGTGTTATCTGATAAGCGATAGGACTATCTGACATCCGGGAGAACCAACTGGTAAATGTAAAGTTAGGCAAGTAGATAATGTTTAATTCTTTAATGCTTGTGTAGATAGTTATCATTGATCAAGTAGAGAGTGAGACATGCCTTTCTTTTTTTTAAACTTTTATTTTACGCTTAGTGCAAAACAGAGTTTCATTGGCTTAGCATGAACGTTTTTATTTCCATACAAACTTTGGGTGCCCCCATTTTATTCCGTTAAAGGTGGAATTTCGCGAAATCCGTTCGTATTGATCTAGATTCTAGACAATTTGAGGTATACTGGGTCTAAATTTCACGTCTCTATCATAAAGGGTTTGGTCTGTGCTTGATCCCTAGAAAAAAATCTTGTTCTTTTATATACATACTAGCTGCGCCCCTCGAATATTTTTCCGGGATAAAAACTAGCCTATGTGTTGATCCAGAGAATATCCTACCTCCATACCAAATTTCATCCAAATTCGTTCAGACGTTACATATTTGAACGGGAACAAACACACTTACACACAAACTTTCGCATTTATAATATTAGTGTGATATTAATATCTATCGTAAATCAAAACCAACATTATGCCAAAACATATTATGCGTGCTTAAGAACAACAAGTCCAAAGTTCCATTAACTCACGTGTAGAAATTGGGGATCAAGATTGAATAACCGCGGAATTCTGAAACGTTTGTTAACTTTGACAACAGATTAAGTCTATTCCTGTCTTTGTCATTTGCTTAGTGCCAGACAAAGGCAGCATTAGAATTAATCTGTTGTCAGAGTTAAGAAACGTTTCAAGATCCCGAGGTAAATGTGTCAAAACACTGCTAGGTTTTTTAATAAAGTCCATATTTTGCATGTCTTTTATATTTCTAACTATTTTTTATACATAACTAGCGATCCGCCCCGGGTTCGCATGGGTCCTACACCCAAAATCGGTTAGGCTAGTCAGAAGATTCCCTGAAAATTTCATCATAATCGGTCCGGCCGTTGGTGTCTATATGGAATATACATACATACATCGCCTTTTATATATGAAGAAAGATTATTAGCTCATGTGAATTTGTCAGAAGTGAATAAAAACGTATTACTTTTTCTCGGCACTGAACTGTTATGGGCCAGCGTGACGCTTAAATTCAGGTGAGCGACTTGCTCGTCTCGTTACCAAGTAATATATATAAAAAAAAAGGTGATTGGGCCATATTCACCACTCGGGCTCAGTACAGGTTGGCGGATTCACATACCTACGCCACCGAATTCCTTCTCTGAATATATATATATATATATATATATATAATATATACCCCATCTTTATATATATATATATAAATAAAGATGGGGTATATATCCGAACTCAAGTTCCAAAGAACTCATTGGTACGGGCCCGCCCGGGTTCGAACCCATGACCCACGTATGTGAAGCGAGGGTGCTCCCACTGAGCTACCACGGCCTTTGAATTACTTTTTACCACCGCACAAATATAAAATGGTTTGTTTTTTTCACTCCTTATACCGATAATAATAATAATAATAAGTATCTGGGACATTTTTGCACACACGGTCATCTGACCCCAAACTAAGTAAAGCTTGTAATATGGCTGCCAGAGACTGATATACGTACATAGATATTTCTTTAAATACATACTTATATAGATATTAACACCCAGACATATAACAAACACAAATGTTCATCACATGAATGTTTGTCCTAGATGGGAATCGAACCCACGCCCCCAAGCACAGAAGGTAGGTTCACTACCAACTGAGCCACCGGGGCATAATACAAAATTAAGTAGGCAAATATCAACTTGCACTTACAATACAAAGAACGCAGTTAGTCAGCCGACCTTAAAACAAGTCAGATAATATAATTACGTATGCGTTCACTTTACACAACGAAATTATGAAATTTCGACCTAATCTTTATAATCCTTTACATCGGATTTCTTGTATCAATTCGGTATCTCGCATTTTGTTACATGTGCGATATGTAGATAAAGCATTTTTAAGGAAGGATAGAATATTTTAATATTCTAAACTATTATCAAGCTTTATTATTAGGAAAGTGTATGCTATGCCGAAAGGGGCTCAGAGTACTCATTATTATGAACAACTTTTAAATTTTTTACTTTTCTGTAATCGAAAAAAAAAAACATCTGTTCCATAGAAAATATGTCAATGACATTCTACAAAATTTATGGAACAGCTGTTTTTTTTTTCTCGATTTCAGTATTGTTCCCATTGTAAAAGTAATTTAAAATCATGAATGATCCCCTTTCGGCTTAGCCTACCCTTTCCTTATAACCCTGTATGTAAAACAACAAGCTCTTTTCTAAGAATCAACGCACAGACCAAATCGATAATGATAGAGACGTGTTTTTACTCCTCAAAAGGTGGTGAGCAATAAGAACAGATGTGCGGAATTTCACTTCTAAAGAAGTAAAATGGACCCACATGTCCATGATTCCGATGAGTTTTTATGGAAATAAAATCATGCTAAGCCAATGAAACTCGGTTTGTGTACTAAGCATAAAAAAATATAGAAAGGCATGTCTCAGGATTTTTTGAAACCATCAAGCGAGCGACACTCCCATCACAACATAACCATACAAAAATAAGTACAGGACAAAAATACTATACAATTAAATTTAACCAAACATAATTATAAATTCATCATCTTCCTGCCCTTATCCCACTCCAGATGGGGTCGGCCTGTGGGGTCGGCACAGCACGATTTCTTTCTCCACTTCACTCTGTCAGCCGTCATTTATGTCCATTTTCACTAACGAATCCTAACTCTAAGGGATCCCTTAAATACAGGGCAAAATAACCCTTAAATCCAATAAATAACCCCTTATGGTAATCGCGGAGATCCCTTTAAAGTTAAAAGTTCGCATGTGAAAACGGGAATTACTGCCCTCTCACGCATATCCCAACTTACATTAAAAGGCCTAAACATATTACTTAATATGTAGTTAAAAATAAATCGTGAAACTATAGAATTAAAACCTGGCTGCTACAGTCAAGCTTGAAGTTAATATTATTTGTTAATCATACCCAAAAGGAAATTCATGTCGAGGTTGCCAATGCAACTGTTATTGCCCAAAAAGATGGAATTCCCATAATGCCAAATTTTATTTTGCTAGCTATAGCGCTACTAAAATGCTCATAAGCGTTTTAATTTTTACCATAGGTAGGTTAAGTAGTTTAAGTAGTTGTGTTTGTATGTATTCTATTGACTTAATAATTGTATTCTTTTGACATTTTTTGTAAAGTTATTGTCGGTAAAGTTTATTCAATTTTTTAACATTTATTAAGTAACGATTTCTATGGAAATATTACATTTCAAACTTTAACACCCTGCTTACCTGCGTTCTGGCAAATAAAGACTCATTTCATTTCATTTCATTTTGCTTAGTTAATAAAGGCACTTGCCCGATTTTATTTTTTTATTATTAGCAGATATTAGGAATTATTTATGTATAATTGTATATTTTTTGTGTCGAAATATATTTAAATCGGTTGACAGAGGATGTTACTTAAGTAAACATAGAACAATGGTCAGTTAAGATAAATTAACTGTAACATCAATTGAAAGATTTTGTTAGTATCACGTTTTTCAAACAGATTCTCAACGTTGGATCGATAAGGCACGATTTGTACAGAGACCACACTTTTTGTGAAGGCGATAGATAATCAGAACTTCACTTCACATCAGGTCCTTCCTCCTCCCATGTCGGGGAGGTAGGGTGTCGGATTCTAGGCAACCCTCATTTCCGAGTCTGGACGCCGGGGCAACCCCCGGGAACGGTGGTGGGTACGAGCATCCTATCCAGCGCGAGCCGGGCGGTGCATAGAGAACCCTCGTGGTCGAGATGACCAGGTTGGCCATATATTTTATTTTTTTCACGAGGTAGAGAGCACAGTTTTTGTACAAATGTAATAATTTTGGCAAGAATTGAGATTTAGGAAAATAAAATCTTTTGCAAATGTTTTATATCAAGTAGCTCATATTTATTTAATCTGTTCAATTTTCAAAATAAAATACATGTAATCTAATTCATTAACATACATAGCCTACTATTGTAAAAGCAGGTTTATCCAAAGGTCTAGAGAGAAACGAAATTCCCCTTAGTAACGGAATGGCTGTTGCGGATTAGCATTGCTTGTGAGCTATTTTGCTTACTGTAATATAACGACAAATAGATAAATATTCGTAGTAATTAATATGTTTATCGCTACATTAAAATTATTTTAATCATACTATCTGCAGTTGCGTAGCCTATTGCAGATAATTATGATGTAGGGCAGGAGGGTATCATCTTAATATAATTATTTTCCTCAAATCAAGGGCAATTATTCTAGAATCTGGAGTTATACCTAACACTGTTTGACTTTCGCGGTGGTTAACGAAAAAACCTTATCAAAATTCAAGTCGTAGTAAATATACCGTTCGTAATTTTAGAAGACAGTCTGTTAAAATCTTAACAACTTTCCAGATTCTAGAAAGGCTTTCGTTCTGAGAGAAATTTGTGAAGATGCGTCGGAGGGAACTACAAAACTTAGGGATTCAAAGACGCGGGCTTGATGAAAAATAATTTTATTATAAACACATTTTTTTACATTGTAGTAATGGCTTTTTAAGAAAGCTCATAAACAAAATTTCTTAATTGAAACATTGCACTACTGCAAAAGCATTATGGAATGAGCTAAAAGAAGCATACGCCAGTAAGGGACCTGCACGAAAAGCGTCTCTACTAAAATACCTCATATTAAGTAAACTAGATGGACAAGATGTACGAACTCGTCTAGATAAGTATATGGATACTGTTGATAAAATGGCAGACATAGAATTGCTGAACGCAAGAACCGTACCCTCGTAGAAAAATCGAGAGCAATGATGATTGAAGGACGGTCACCATTAAAATTCTAGGGTACGTATTCTAGGGTATGAATCCTCATTCATAGATTTTTTTCATCGTCGGCGATTATTGATTGGATTTTTGAGTTTGAGTGGAATGGCATTTCCCCAAAAAAGAGGGGAAATTTGTTGCGGTGCCATTTACCGGTAGAAACATTTGGTACTCCATTGTAAACAAGTATTTTGATTATTATCAAAATCGTTCAAGAGGTCGTGCGGAACAATTATTATTGAGATTGTGAAAAAAAGTTTGTGCTCGCGAGGTCTGCTGTTCGCAAAAGTAGTAGTTATATAATTATTATTATACTTAATAGTGACGCCAGAAATAATAATATCATTATGATGTCGCATAAATATTTTAGTTGTTATTATCAAAGAGAATATAGATACTACGTAAGGATTTAGATGTTAATTTTTTTATTAACCGATTAAGTACCAACCTTGACCCAGACCTTACTCTAACTAACTCTTCAGCGTCATTTATGCAAAAAGGCGATTCATGTGAGGCGCGAGCTCGAAGGTAATTTTGTAATAGGACCGGTTTCAATAAATAGGCAAGCAAAGGCCACAGCTAAAGCCCTCCTTCTAGCTCAGCTCACGCAAATTCACAAACCCATAATTTTATAGTTTTTTATTTATTATAAGGTTGGAGCTATCAAAACCTGAAAGTGGTCACGTAGTTATACTACTTCTACTTCTTAATTACTACTTCTAGTGGGGTTAGCATAGAGTATTCTTTAAAGCCATTTTTTTTGAATCAAAATTGAAAAATTTAAATTAAATAAAAATAAAATAAATATTTTTTGTTGTGGTTAATATCCACTTTTACACGGTTCGACGCTCCGTGGTTTCACGTATTTTTTACGCATTCTGTGAAAAGTATCGCTTGCTGCCCCCGTAGAATTACAACCGTAGGCAGAGAAAGCAATAGATACATGTTTCTTTCCCACAGAACTTAAGAAAAAAAAACAAAGTTATAATATTTCTATCCCATATCGTATTTTCAGTTTTATCAAGGGTCTGCAATGCCACCGCATCCTGATTGGTCGAAAATCGGTAATGGACGATATTTCGCAGGAGCATGCGCCGTGTTCAACGGCAGACGGGTACAAAATCGAGGCACTAATCCCATTAGTACAAATTACACGAACACGAATAACTTGGTAAGAGCATGTCAGGCCGTGCTTAGTAGGGTTCCTTCTCATGATACTCACAATTTCAACAGAAACAGAAACAGCGATATTTTTTAAAGGACTGTCCAAGAAGGTGGGTAATGCTATTGGAGAGTATGGGAGTATGTGAGTATGTAAGTACTTTTGTGTGTTCCTACATTGTCGTTGGACTCCCCTATACGTCCGGAGTGACATAGGCTACAATTTGCAGTCAGTTTTTTTTTTAAATAATATTATTTGGTATTTTATGTAATTGATCTGAAGTGTAAGTTTGTGATAGGGTATCTACCTGTGATGATAGGTAAGTAATGTACCTACAACCATGGCCTTACATTTTTGTGGCAGTCGATTTGAACAGTATCTATATCTATCTATGTATACTATGTTGAGTATTAATCGTATGAATATTATGTAACCCTAGGACCAATGCTAATCTCACATAATAAAATTGTATTAAATAAATAATTATGACAAACTGAATTCTGTATTAAGTATCTTATTTTCATAATCGCAGCTGATAATCATGTTGCCAGCGTGTGATAGATGCTCGTATAATACCTAATCATAAGTAAGTACGATACCAACGTTTCCAAGTACACAGTATTTGCTTAGACTGTCAGTTTAATAATTTACAGCTGTTCGACGCAATGCGATATGTAGATAAGTCAGTCTTAATGCTATATAGGGTTACAAGGTACGGGTATGCTTAGCCGAAAGTAACTCATAGTATCGTGATTGTGAACAACTTATACTATGGGACCAACACTGAAATCGGGAAAAAACAGCTGATCCATACACTTGTCGAGTGTCATTGACATTTTTCTATAGAACAGTTCTTTTTTTCTTGATTTCAGGTTTGGTCCCATAGTAAAAGTTGTTCAAAATGATGAGTACTGTGAGCCCTTTTCGGCTTAGCATACTCTTAAAATATATAAAAACAACTTTTGATCGCATTATAACGAAATATTACTTATGTAAAAAACCACGACATTTAATTATATTTTTTACATGAATTATAACTTAGTGGAATCAATCTGGAATTTCATTTGAAGACTAATTTCAATTATTCAATTAAGTCGTTTTAAACATTTAAAACTGTCGACATTTTGAAGATCGCGAGTAACCGGTGGATGAAAGTTGCAAAGTTCGTTCAGGGTAGCGGTCTTAGGCAGAGGCTTTTGTTCAGCAGTGGACGTATTCAGGGTCTTGATGATAATGAAACATTTTAAATATTGAATAAACAAACTATTGCAATAAAATATGGTTTACGCTAAATTGCATATTTAGCTAGCGTAGACGTCTGTGGCTTAAATGTGTGAACTAAATTATTTAGTGTTAATATTGAAATAGTGCGAGACTCGTTTTAACACTCTTAGATGGAAGAAGGAACTCACAATATACTACTTATTATAATATATGTCCTGTGACTAACGTCGGGATTCCGAAACGTTTCTTAACTTTGACGACAGATTAAATCTATGGCAGTATTAGGTACTGTTTTTGTCATTTGATAAGTGCCAGACAAAGGCAGCATTAGAATTAATCTGTTGTCAAAGTTAACAAACGTTAAGAATCCCGAGGTAAGTGCCAAAATGTGTAGTAGACAGGCTTTTCTTTTGTTTACGTACTGATAAACTATGAACTCTTGACAACGCGAACGGCGTAAAATTAGGTCACTTGATATATTGTTTTGGCAAAATGACTTGCTGAGTAGATTATATGTAAAAAGTAGATACTTAGCTAATCATTACATTATAATAAACTCAATTTAATCTGCCCTAAATTATTATAAAACTAACAACTTACAATTAAATCTTAATAAAAAAATCATTAAGTAATAATTATTTCCTTCCTTTATTACTGCATGAATTATATACACATAAAAAATATAGGTTTCTTCCATTAATATTATCTTCCCAAACCTCTACTCAATGATTAAACTAAAAAAAAACTACACGAAGGCTTTAAAAATAAATACAGCGTATAACAGAGGGATGGATCAGCGGGATATACCTCTAGGTAATAGAGGCCCATAGATATTCATAAGTTCAAAAGTTTTCAGGAGTGTCCTAATTCTCTAGGAAAAATCCGACTGTTGGCTGAATTTCATAAATAAACCTAAATTATTAGATATAGGTTCGTGACTATTTCAGGCAAACCTGAAACAGTCTCTCGTTTAATAAACTTGATTTGAGTAATTGCTTTACCAAAATCAAATGTGAAAAATACATAATAATTATGTATTAATAAAATACATAATAAAAAAAAATATACATAATAATTATGTATTTTATTTATTTTATAAGATGTATTCAACCTTGCAGTGCACAAATACACATAAACTCTTTGTTTCACAAAGCAACGTAACTGAACCAAAGTTCAATGACTTATATCTATGTACTTTAAAAAAATGGCTTCATGAAAGTAAGCAGTATTTTTTTTTTCTTTGGGATTTGTTATAATGTTTTCGCATACATTTTATCATAGTTAATTTGCAGAAGATTTCATCCTGTCGCCGGAAAACTGAAAACCCCTTTCAGGCTTACCTTTGTTGAAGCCCAGTTTGACTGTACATGTAATGTTTGAAAAACTTATGTCCACAGGATCAGTGGTGGGTATCCTCGCCAAGCCCTGTGTCTCTGTGACAGCTGGGGGATGCTGTGAAGGAGCTGGGACTGCTACGGGCGCCAGTGAGGTTACAGGACCCAAGGGCACAGACACTGCACCCCCCGGGGTGTAAGCCACACTTTTTTCCACAATTTGCGCGCCTGCCAGCATCATTTTGAAAAGTTTGTACACTGTTGTTCGAATAAAGCGCGTGCGTATTTCCGTATCGCGCGATTGAATGCGCGCGCGCCGTACCTCGTCTCACTCACGACTGGACTATCGCTTCGAACCCTTTGTCCTCGCGTGGCAAATAAATTGCACTCATAACATAATACGCATACAATTGAATTTTGCCGCGGTGATTTTAGGATGAGAAATTGTATGTAAAAGTCACAGATTATGTATTGGTAGGTATTTGGGTTGTACCGAAGTACGAGGAATTGTTGGTCTGCTTGTTTGTTGCACTTTAATTCGTACGTCCAGTATTGGGTGACACTCTTGCTGTGTCAATGTAAGCGTGCAAGGAAACAATACCCTTTATGTGCCTTTATTCTGTTTCGTGAGACAAAGATATCACTCATTCCGGTAATTATGCGCGTCGGTGCAAACGTTACAAGAAACAAAAGGATAGTTTCTCTTTCGAATGTCAAACAAATGTTAATCAGCTCATAATGATGATCTGTTTCATAGTCTTTAGGAACACTATTATACCTAATAGTGTTTTGCGTACTTGTGTGTTTTTACCCGACTGCCCAAGAATGAGAATAAGCCGGTCCGAATATCCGAAGTCGCAGGCGAGTTTTTTACCGACTTCCATAGAAAAAAAGGAGAAGGTTCTCAAGTAAACTGAATTTTTGTTTTTCTTTTCATAATCATACCTACTTGTCATTCTAAATGAGTTCCTTAATGATTTCAATAAAATTCCGTAATCATATTCAAACGTTGCTGGTCATTTGATAAATTGTTTGTCTCATTAATTTAAGAACATAGGTTATTATGGTATTCTTGTTATCACCTATAAATGTACCTAGCAACCCCATTTGTTTATAAGAATAAATATAATGTTTCCTGCACGCAAGGTAATAATATTCTGATGTGCGAGGGCATGGCATCTATCTAGATAGAGACGCTAGAGGAGCCAGGCATCTCCATCCCGCAGAGGAGCCGCGAGCGAGCGCAAAACGCGCGGAGAATATTATTTTTTGAATGAAGTTTTATTCAGTTCTCGAGCAATCCGACCGAGCACTTGCCTATTGACTCTGACATTAAAATCTACGACCATAACCAGTCAATCGTGACGTAGGTACGACTTGCTCCACATAATATCTGAAGAAAGTGGTAATATGCTGACATGCAAACAAGTCTTCGTTTCTCAGGCAGGAGACAGCGCAAGACCGGAACCAATTATTATATTAATCCATGCTTAGGTATGTCTGAGATATGTATCCACTTTGGGTCGTCGTGCCAGATGCAGAGTAATATGTATCTATGTAAAAAGTAAGTAGTATAAATCAAATAGAAGAAAAAAATTGTCAGTTGTATTTGAGTAATCAAAACTTGTTTGAAACAATACGATATAATCACATACTAAGTGTGGTTTAAACAATATTTTTAAAATTTAAAAGTGCTAGTAATTTAAAATCGTTTTAAAAACTGAATGTGAGAGTAAAAGAGCTCGTATAGCGTAAAAAAAATAATTAATAAGATATTTGGGTACTTGTTGAATAGTGTAGTAGGTAAAGGTAGAAATGTGTAGATACGACTATTACCTAGTTCATAGACGTTCAGAATTACTGTGAAACATAGAAAAATGACACGAGAAGAATGACAATCTCATACAAATAAGTGTCCAAAAAAACAGCATAAAACTAGATGGCGCTTACGTATTTAGTCAGCTAATGTTCAAACCGCTATAAAATCCGATGAATATAAAATATGAAATAAAATAACAAAAACCCTTGTGCAGTACAGAAACACAGTGCTAGTGTGTGTTTGATATATTGGTATACAAGGTGTTCACTAAAGGTGGAATAATACTGAAAGGTACTCATCATTATGAACAAGTTTCACTATTGGACTGGCGCTGAAATTGCGAAAAAAAATATCTATCGAAATCTAAATCTACTGTTCCATAGAAAGATGTCAACGACACTCGTCAAAATGTATGGAATATTTTTTTTCGCGATATCAGGGTTGGTCCAATAACATACATAAGTCCTTTAGTAGTAGTCCTGCAGTCCTTTCACACCTTTTGTATACACCATAAGGTGTATACAAATAAATATACATTATATATTTAAAGTTTAGATCAAAATCGATTGCAAATTACGACGTAAAAATATGTTTTCAACGCCATCTCTAGAGAACCTAGCGTGGTTTGCAAATAAAATCTAAAATTAATAGTTTTACTGATATTTTATTTTATACCATTACGAATGAGTTAGCTTGGGTTTCTATTTCAAGACAAGCAGAATTTGTGACGATTATGTCGCAGTTTAAAGCACTAGCAAAATCTTACGACCTTATCAGTTACCACAGCCAGGTTACGCATTTTTCTATTGCCATTAACATTCTTCTCTGTATAATTTCTCTGTATTGTGAAGCAAGTTCATGCTAATCGTACATGTGCATCGTACATCGTACATGCCCTCCACACCGCCGGATGTCATTTACAGCGTTATTATACGGTCTTGCCTCGCGGCGAATGTGCAGAATGCCATTCATACTGGAATTAGAGTGATGCTGACATATGTATAACACGTCATTATATGTATACATAATTTACCAGTGAGCGAATCGAACAAAGCCTCTGCACCAACTAGCAAAATTTGCTTTCATCTTTCCGTATGGTACTCACGTAACAGCTCGTATTTTTCAACCAGTCTTGAAGAAACTTGGTTAAAGGTGATTTTCTAGATTTTTTTAGTCGTCGACGATTTTTGATTGGAGTGGTATTGCCCAAAAATGAAAAAAAAACACTAATCCAATAAGCCGCTACCAGCAGGCATTGTGCCGATTTTTTGCCCAAAATGCTGGACGAGTTGCCGCATCCAGCATGCAGCTCATCCGTTGACTATCAGCATCACACTAATATTATAAATTCGAAAGTTTGTGTGTAAGTGTGTAAGAATGTAAGTGTTTTTGTTCCCGTTCAACTCAGGAACGGCTGAATGGATTTAGATGAAATTTGATATGGAGGTAGCTTATTCCCTGTATAAACAAATAGGCTACTTTTTATCCCGGAAAAATATTCGGTTTCTGTATAATAGCGGGTGAAACCATGTGGCGCAGCTAGTATACCTATAAACGTGACTGTGAAATAACGCAAAACCTCTTGAATACGCCTTCCTTACATCATATTTTTACCCTCTTCAAAAGAAGGAGGTTTTCAATTCGACGGTATGTTTGCGATATTATGTTTGTTACCCGATTACTCGGCCAATTGTGAATTGATTTGGGTAATTATTTTTTTGTTTGATAGGACATACTTACTTCAGAGGTGTTCCCATATATATATTATCGTAATCGGTTTTGGCTTTTTCGATAAAGTCGGTTTTTGTTGTCTTCTTTAAAAAAATAGCTATGTACCTAATTAACGATTTCCAGTTTCTTGCAGGCCTAATTAATTCATTTAACCAGATGTAAAAGCCTTTTACCAATATTTCTTAAAAAATATTTCATGTAATCATTATAACTGTATGGTTATGTATTCTAACCATATTAACCATAAATAATAATGTCTTCCACTTCATTTTCCAGGCTAACAGAATTAATAATAATTGTATTTATGTTTTTCAAAAAGCTCGTGTATAATCATTATCTTTCTTCGTGTTAATTGGTACGTAAGTATATATATTGTTATTTATAGTTTGTATATAGTATTATTTCGTGTATTTCTATTGTATGTACGTATATCATATTTATTGTATTTATTTATTTATTTATACTTATTATGTAGTAATTTAGTAGATAGGTACTTACCTGAATTTATGTACACCACCGACCGTATTTCTCATAAAAATTCTGTCCATGCTAAGGTTGCCTGGAAGAAATCGCTTTAGGCGATAAGGCCGCCCATTATACTGCCGTATATATAATTATTGTTTAATTTTAATTTTAATTGTATTTTCGGTGTTTAATAAAGTTATATTGTATTGTATATAGGATAAATACAGTAAATAACCCATTACAAAATGCTACTAGCGCCATCTATAGCATAATCATTACACCACGATCACTTTTGCTTGCATACAATCAATGTACTTCATAACAATGTAGTAATTTGGCGATCACTTATGTCGGTAGTTTAAAGAGAGAGAGAGAGCCCTCAGAGATGGCACTAGTAAATAACGGCAAATATTATTAGAATTATAAAAAACACATAACTCAATGATGCCAAAGAAGTTAAAATAATAAATAGGTAACGATAATTATAGTCAGTACAAAACATACTTTAGCTGCTAGAGATTGTTTTACATAAGTTAGTCTAGACCCGGGTATGTTCTAACTGCGACCAAAACCACAGGAGGACGCGCAGCAGCATCCTCTTAATAAACGGTGAATATTCTGCGATTTCCAAGCCGCCTGCGAAGCTTGGAGATTATACATGAATCTATGTAAATTGTACTATCTAACCGTCTTCTGGAATAATTGCTATTATAATTATATCGGGCGCTAATGTACAGAAATTTACAATGTTATTGTGTGATTGTGTGTAGTGTAGTAGTGTGAGTTAACACATATCACCCCTAGATTCCGCACGCAGGACAATCGAAGTACACCGTGTGGTGTACTTCGATCATTCGATATTGGTCTTCGGTATTACTTCGATATTGGTCAAACTACATCAATACAATTCACTTCGCTTGGTCGGAGTCCCCTCAACTTGCGCTTTCCTCCAACATTGCTGAGTTTTTTTCATAATGCGGTATATATATTATAACTTTCTCAAAATAGGCCGTAAAGGGCTCGTAGTACCTACTCATCATTATGAACAACTTTTACTATAGGACTAAACCTGAAAAAAAACAGCTTTTCACACTGGTAAATGCACGCCAAACTCAAACGCGGACGCCAAAATCCTAATACGAGGGAAGAAGAAAAAATAAAGGTCCAGTCCAAGTCATATTTCAGTAAAATGGTGGAAACTAAACGGAAAGACGTTTTACATTGTTATTAACTACGGTGTCATCTCTAAAACGTAGCAGATACATAATAAATAATAATAATCAGTGCAAGGCAAGACGAGGTCGCGCGCGTGTCTCGCTGAGCATTCCTTGATAAAGGTCACCGAATGTGATCGAAACTATGGTCGGAATAACCGACTCAATTTAACGTGAGTATTCCTTTTTATTAAAATAAAATATATCAAAACCACGTCAGTTTTCATAGAAATATAGGTACATAATAGTTCAATAATGATGCAAGCTTCCTTCGCTAGCTGTAGTAATTAACTCAAATTAAACTTTATAATGATATTTTTTTCCGTTTGCTTAGTCAAATTAAAAATAATAACATGATATTTGTTATAAAACAATAGCAATACTATTCTAAAGTTCCACGAGATTTTGGCCATATTAGCGTTTCGAGGGTAGTCTGTTATCACCCCTTAAGTCTTACACCATCTTTTGTTTTTTGGTGTCAATAGCTTGGTGTTTATCTAAGCCGATATATTTCGTATTTTCAAAAAAAAAAATATTCTAACAACAACTGTCATCGTCGTATTTTCGCCGCAAAAAAATGTCACTATTATTAATATTACTATTTTTTTTTTCCTCTTAAATTTTGGCTTCACACGTTGTGTATTTAGCCAGTATCAAGTTTTGTAATATTTGAAGTGATTTGATTTTGTATTTCACAAATAAAACAAGCCTCAGTCATAGTCTAAGTCAAGTAAAGTAAGTCACGGTCATGTCCAAGTCATACCCCAGTAAAGTGGTGGAGACTTTACAAAAGGTTTCTGTGGAGTTTTGGAAATAACACGAAAAGACACGTTTCACGACAATATACTATTCACCAACACTCGTGCACGGTCACGAACACTTAATTAATAAAAATCCACCATTTTTACACATTAACACTCAAAATAACACAAGTTTTGGAAAATAATATAACGACGCGACATGACTTCTTCACGTTCCCGCCAAAACTGAATATTACTATTGTGCCTATAGAAACGAAGATATTACGAAATTAAAAAAAAAAATACAAAAAAAACATACAAGCATAGACAACATACAAAAAAAACATCGAAATCGAATAACGTTATTTTTTTTTCTCTTTCCTCCTAAGAGGATTTTGGTGTCGCACGTCTTATGCATTTGCCAGTGTCAAGTATACTTACCTATATATTGTCAAGTTTTGTTAAATAATATCAAACAAGTCATAGTCACAGTCAAAGGCGAGCAAAGCAAGACACGGTCAAGTCTAAGTCATGCCCCAGTAAAGTGATGAAAACTTTACTAGAGCCTTCTATGGAGTTTTGGAAACAACACGAAAATTCAAGTTTCACATTATACCATGTTTTTACACATTAACAGTAGTTTTGGAAAATAATATAATGACACGACATGATTTCTTCACGTTCCCGCCAAAAAAACCTCGGATAACGTTTAGGGGTGGGTTTAAGACTACGCTTTTTGTATGGACAAGACGGCGGGCGATATACAAGACATTTCTTAACATATTTTTTTTAAATTTCTTTGTTATTTTTTAATAAAAATGTTGATACATTGCGAATGAGATAGCGAGATTACTACTATTATAATCCCCACTCTTGGCAGGCGGCTTGGGGGTCCCATATCATTCATCGTAAGCTAAAATGCTTACAAACATACCAAACACCGACTTTATATAATTCCTAATAATCTAGCCCAATTACGTAGCCTTTCCAGTAACGAATCGGTGACGTCGGTCTTAACCTTCAAACTATTTTATTTATAGGAAGTTTTATAACAAACTGCAAAAAATATTTAAATGACTATGAAGCGTTGGCTAAAACATTGCGCAACTCGGTACCGGCCCGCACGGTCCAGACGGCCGGAGGTCTGTGTTGCTCTAAGGCTAAAAACGTTTTAATTTCGGTTGAACAACTAGGACCCGTTTTTACTCCTATGAATTAGGTACTTATATGTCATGGAGACTTCGAGAAGCAAGGAATTTATAGTTACGTATTATATAAATTCAATGTCATCCAATTAAGTAATAATCAAAGCATGGAGTAGATGAGACAACTTTGTTTTTTTCTTCTTATATTTTGGCTCCGCACAAAAAAACGCATTAAGCCACTGTCATTTTTTGTAATGTTTCCAGCTAAATAAGATATTTCACAATAAAAATAAGTCTTAGCCATAATCTACAACTTAATGAATAAACATTTACACATTGACACTCGAAATAATACAAGTTTTGGTAAAATAATACAATGACGCGACATGACTTCTTCAAGTTCCCTCCAAAACTGTCATTGGACTCTACAGTAACTATATAGAACCTCACTGTCAGGTAGTTTGCTCCTCACCTCGCATCCTGCAAAAAATCCAGAAATCCCTTTAGCCATTTATTTTATTTAGGCGGAAGGGGATTATTTGGCAAAAAGTCTGGAAATCCCCTCAACCATTTATTTCATTTTGGTGGATGAAGAAGATTGGTCAAAAACCTGAAATCCACGTAACCACCACTTATTCTATTTTTAAAATTAAATAAAAATAACTTATATTTATTTCATAAATTATATATTTAAAAAAAATATATTAATTTAATTAAGATATACATGTTATAATGCACAAGCCGTGCGACGCCAAAGTCCGGAAAGGACAAAAAAAAATATACATTTTATTCACATTATATATTTAAAACAAGTGTCACAGACATTAAAATATCACAAAAAACACATTTTACAGTAATCCTAAAAATACTATACATCACAGAATAAAGAGGACCAAAATAACCAATAAATTAACAAACAGATTTTCGCATTTAAGGGATTCAAAAAGTATACGGCTATGATGAATACACATAGCAAGGCAATTTTCGGTTTTCGTGGGTACGTGGGTACGAACCAATAATGTACTTCAAATATACATTTTCAGTAATAGATTTTCATATATAGTTTCTGTCCCTACCAATTTTCAAAATACCTACTCTTATTTTCTTTAACTTTTTTTCCGAAACGACCAAAAATTGCGTCACAAAATAGCTTGACTTGCCCGAACGTATGATACCATACCACTAAGTATTCGCTACTGACTACGCTTGTAAGCCGGTTATATAAGGAAAAAATGAAGGCACCTTGGAAAACTTTAATGATAAGTAACATTTATGTCAATGGCACTCATGATATGAAACTACGTAATAGGCAATAGATTACAAAAATAGGTGACGAACTGATAAGTAAATGAAGTTATAATAGCGTTTATTTGGCGCAAACAATAAGTTTCGTACAGAATCTATACGAAAGAACAAGCCTTTTTCTAGGGATCAACGCACAGATCAAACCCCTTATGATAGAGACATGAAATTTGGAAATTTGGTTCTCCTGAAATACTTTAGGTGAACAATAAGAACGATTTTGCAAAAATTCCACCCCTAAAGAGGTAAAATGGACCCCCAAAGTTTGTATGGAAATAAAATATTTTTCATGCTAAGCCAATGAAACTCGGTTTGTATAAGCATAAAAAATAAAGAAAGACATGTCTCAGGATTTTTCGATAATAAACCCATAAAGAGGTGAAATGGGGTATTTTATTTACTGTAGCCTCTGCGAGCGTATATGTATAAGAGATCCCTTTGTTTCGCATAAGTTTGTTATATAAGTATGTTTAAAGAGTTAGGCATAATTTTAATGGCATACAATTTTTTTAAATATATTTTCGGCTAATTTCGTTTGGTTTGTTTGAGTCGCATAAAAGTTAGTACTTAGGCATATTATGTTTATTGTATTTTTTTTTTGTTTTGCTACAGATATTAATAATGACAGTAGTAAATATTAATGTACTTAACATGTGTTTTATTTTTTATTAAAACTCGAAAATCTTTCCGTTCAGATAACAGTAGATTTTAACCGTCTCTGAAAACGGTAGGATAAAGTTTTTTTTTTTTAGTTTATAGGTTGCACTTGTTCGCACACAACTACATCGTACAGCGTGACGTCACCTGATGGCCCCAACAGAATACCAGCGATGGTTGTTTACAAACAGCTTATGCTGCGTAGGGGTCGGTGTCTTGATAAATATATAGGTACATTTCCGTCTATTACTTTTATTTTTAATTCCTTATTATGTATATTTCGTGTTTTTTTTTTTTTTGTTACGAAATAAATATTTCTGTTTGTTTAAATGTAGGACGACCTGCGGCTCACCATAATGGGTTTTTGTTTTGGTTTTTATGTTGTCTTTCCATCATTTTTCATTTAAGTTTAGTTTTAATTTGATCACAAGACTCAGTCATTCTACCTATGATACCATATACCAGATCCAGATAGGATACCAGTTCATGCTGTGCCTTTTTTGTAATTAAATAATTATTGCAGACAAGTTTGACTATGATGGTATGGAGCAAGATTTGCATATTGAATAAATGGAAAATCAACACACAGCTATTGAGTTATTATTTACGTAGTCATTAATAGCTCTATGCAGGTACCTACCGGCGTGAACTCACTCTCGTGAGCTCTGATGTATTGAAGTGATGCAAACATTTATTATTATTATTTTCTTTACTGACTCTTTCTTTCTCTTTACATCTTAATTTATGAGTATTATTATTATTATTATTTATCATATTTTATTATTTTGTTATTTGTATGGCCGGTGCTTACCTCGGCCAGAGAATTAGCATTGCTATTCAACGAGGTAACGTCACCAGCCTTTTGGGTACCCTGCCCGCGGATACTGACCGAGCTCTGTGTTTTATCTGTAATTAATTTTAATAATTTTGGTTGTAATTTTAGCTCTTTTATTTAAGTTTAGATTGTATTGATTTTGTTCATTCTTGTATGTGATTGACATAAAGAAACACTAAGTTTATACTATTAGTATAAAGTTTGTAAAGTAGTGTGTAGTAAAGTATAAACTTTATACTAATAGTATAAAGTTTGGTGTCGTTTGTCCGTTTATAATTTTTTTATAATTATATTATTTTATTATAAAGGTAATGTTTTTGGGGTGTATGTATGTAAGTATGTTTGTGTGTTCCTATAATATGACGTCCGGCTAGACCGATTTTGACAAGCGAGGTATCGTTCGATTCCTCTCTATTTCCGGAGTGTCATAAGGCTACGTATTATACTAATAATAATAATACATCGCTCACAAAATCTTAGATTTTGTTCTAATATATTCAAGTTAATTATACGCATATATATGTGTTATTTTCAAAGTTTAATAAGGTAATTAAAAGAAAAAAGAAAATGATCTGTCTTTCGGTTATGCCATTATTATCATTTTTTCATATAAAAAATAAACAGTAATGCAAGCGATCACCGTGACCGCTGTCAGGTAGTAGTGTAACACAAAAACACGTTACGTGCTAAGGGTATGTGTATTTAATTATCATGCAGACGGTTTTTTTTTTTTATGATTTTAATTTCCTTACCTCAAAGGAAAAAAGGAACCTTTAAATACCCTTTTTTTTAAAACCTTGACCTTAAGTTATCTGAAGTGGCGTAACGAACGCGGCCCGTACCGTGAAGTCCTTATCGCGATTATAGGTACAGCCGCCGATGCATCGCGACCACAAGTCATATCGCTGCGCAGTAAGGTTCACGGTCGCGTAGCACAGGCGGCTGTTACAGGATCAAATAAATTGTTATGCACTAAGCATGCCGATGATACACAGAAATATAGCTTTAACGAACCTGAATACTACGGACAGTGGACCAACGATAGAAGAGGAATATATATTTTTCTCTCGTTTGTGAGACGGCGATCCAGTCGTACCGAATCAACAGGTCAGCTTTATTCGGACCAGTCCTGGACAAGGATAATTCCAACCTTAATTGACCGAAGCGAAGGTCTCAGAGTTTACTGGGACAAATCGGCTTTTATATGTATGTTTGTATGTTTGTGTGTATATTTGTCCGACGATAACTTGTGAACCGTTGATCCGATCTTCATGAAATTTTGTAGGCAAGTAGCTCATTTCAATACAATTTTTAAGTTCGAATATGAGCTGAATCGGTCCAGGGGTTGTGAAGATATAGGGATCGCGAGGTCTCAGTTCGCCGCGACCTACTAGCTTTTTGTGTATTGATCTTATACTTAATAACGAAATATATGGTATTGACAAATTCTCGATAAAGAAAAGGTGTCTTGCATGAAAACGGCTAAACTAAACGCACACGCTAAACAAGACCTAATAAACGTTTCTGAAAAAATTACCGTTAGTGTGGAAATATTATTTCTACAATCGCTATTGCTCGTGATATAGATACCTAGTTAGGTAAGAGTTTACATGTCACGACCTTTTTTGATAACGAATTAAAAGTGGTTCATTCGTTTTCAACCATATACATAGAATACTTTTCAACGGTGCAGCACTTATGCCCGTCTGCACTAAACTTTGACAGCTCCTAAGTTCATACCATTAACTCATCACTTCATTAACTCTCTTGGACGTACCTTACGATGAAAAATGCGTTGCGCCAAACTTAGAAGGTTGCCTAAATGCGTAAGACATGTCCTTTCCTTTGACATGCCTAAGTCCGACTTAGTTTTATTTTCTCTTTCCTCCTAAGAGGATTTTGGCGTCGCACGTCTTATGCATTTGCCAGTGTCAAGTATACATATATATTTTCAAGTTTTGTTAGATATTATCAAACAAGTCACAGTCTCAGTCAAATTCGAGCAAAGCAAGTCACGGTCAAGTGGTGAAAACTTTACTAGAGCTTTCTATGGAGTTTTGGAAACAACACGAAAATTCACGTTTCTCGATATTATACCATTCACCAACACTCGTGCATGTTCACAAACACTTAACGGGTAAAAATTCACCGTTTTTACACATTCACACTCGAAATAACACAAGTTTTGGAAAATAATAAAATGACGCGACATGAATTCTTCACGTTCCCGCCAAAACTCCCATAACACAAGTTCTGAAAAATAATAAAATGCCGGGACATGAATTCTTCACGTTCCCGACAAAAACTCTCCGACTTAGTTTAGGTGATGCTTAGCTAAATTTTAACTTTGTTCACTTTAGTGCAGAAGGGCATTAGTAGCATAGAAAAATCATGGTAAGTAGTAGTAAGGATGTACTTCTTACCAGCAAATTTTATGAGACAAAACGATTTAAACGGAAAAATGGTACAAACGTAGTCGACTACACTAGCGCCACACTAGGGACGGTCAACGTATTAGCGGGATTTCATATTGATTTTTGCATTCTTGTTATCGATATGTATATGATTCAATAAATATACAGGGTTATAGGGAAAGGGTCTGCTAAGCCGAAAGGGGCTCATAGTACTCGTGATTGTAAAAAACTTTTACTATTGGACCAACCATGAAATCGAGAAAAAATTATCTGCTGTTCCATACATTTTATCGAGAGTCATTGACATTTTTCTATGGAACTGCTGGTTTTTTTTCTCGTTTTCAGGGTTGGTCCCATAGTAAAAGTTGTTCATATTGATGAGTACTATGAGCTGTTTTCGAATTAGCATATTCTTTTCTTATGACACTGTATGTGGATATTCAGTATAAAACATAATTGTGAGAAATTAATTAATTATTTATGGTTTTAGTTTTTAGTTAGTATTTTTAAGTTTTATTTAATTGTCTCTTTTATAAGTTGTGCATAATAAATGATTTTTAGTAGATAATGTAAAATAATTGTGAGAAATTATTTTGAACTTAGTAGTCAGGTTATTTTTTAGAAATAAGATGGAGGATGGATTGAACAACAAGACGAAGTGAACGTTTATAATAGTTTATTTGTTGCGGAAAGTTACAATAAAAATCAATAATTAGTGTGAACGTTTGGACTTTGATTCTGATTAAGCATTGGCAACGGTATAATAAAAATAAATTAACATTCTTAACAACTACTTACATAAGTATGTATATTTTTTATCTCCACCTATTAGTTTTTATTATAAAATGTTGAAAAAGTGCGAACGAGATAGCTGTATTAGAGCAGCAAGCCCTTAGAGCAGGAAACCAATCGTTAGAAGGCAACAATTAGAATCAGGAGGGCAGCACAAAAAGTTATCGAAGTCGAATCATCCGCTTTACACAATGCTTAGCGATACTTAGAGCGGAAGTTTTACCTAGATTTTATTTTAATATGTAAAGTGTTTGCACTTTAAGGCCTCGCTACATGGCCTGACCTGACACCGTGTGAAAGGGACAGCTAGACATGAATTTCACGGTTATAGTTTCTCCCTTTCGCTCCCCCAGAAACTTATATATATAGAAAATATAAGACAGAAAAACCTCAAGGTACATCTAACGCCATCTATTGGGTACTTTTATTACCAGGATTTCTTTTTTTTTTGAAAACGCCTCATTGTGTAAATAACTTTTTCAGGCTAGCAACGCCTCTGTAAGTCTTTTAAAAACTAAGGACAAATCCAACTAACTAACTATCAATTCACCTAAGCAGGTTTTTTTTTCGGATTAGAAGAAACACTTTTTGTTTTCGTATTAGTTCAATGATATTTTACTCTAAATACGACTTTAGCACACTTAAAAATTACCCCGCAAATTTGTCCGTTCGGACAGATTTCATTACAGCTACCTCTTTTACTCTTTAACTTTTCACATCTTCTTTCCCACTCTTTGGCGGCTGTAAAGACTGCAGCGGAGCCGAATTCAGAGCGCCATTTGAACCTATATTTAGTAAAATATCATTGGATTAAGGCCTCGCTACATGGCCTGACCTGACATCGTTTGAAAGAGATGGCTATATATAAGTTTCTTGGGGAGCGAAAGGGAGAAGCTATAACCTTAATAGTTTGTTTCTTTTGCTCCCGTCAAATTCAAATCTAGCTGTCCCTTTCACACGATGTCAGGACAGGCCATGTGTAGACACCCTTAGCCCCTTAAGTTAGTAAGTTGCCGCGGCCATTTTTGTTGTACAACACAATAAAAAGACAATGAAAAGTTTTATTTTTCCTTACCCACGCAGCTTATTTTTATCCAAGCAGTAAGTAGTAATACCTACGTGGTGAGACTCTCAAACAAAAAATCCCTCTAAATATTTTTGTATCACACTAATATTATAAATGCGAAAGTTTGTAAGTATGTATGTTCCCGTTCAACTCTGTAACGGCTGAGCGGATTTGGATGAAATTCGGTATGGAGGTAGCTTATTCCCTAGATTAACACATTGACTACTTCTTATCCCGATTTTTTAAACCGTTCCTGTAGAATAGCGGGAGAAACCGCAGGGCACAGCTAGTTTCGTATGTTAAATAGTCTACATCCTTGTTTGACAACAATCTGGTATGAAGATTTAAAACATAACAAACAATAAAACACTTTAAACCTTATGTTGCGCAAAAAAAAAACTCTTAAACCCCTTTAAAGCAAAGTTTTATTATTTTCATACGACAAAGAATTAAAACGTAAAATAATCATAACTGGCAAATCTCTGTGAACAATCTCAACTTGAAAATTCGCCAAACTGCCTGACCTATGATCGCTGCTGTAGATAACCTCATTAGACCAGTAGTCGTTCCGGGCAAAAGGACGCACTTTCGGTTCGTTTGACAAGTTGTGACATATTATAAGGAGAATTCAGAGGTTGTGACATACATTATTGTAGATGAATTTATACGCTATCGGTTAAGGCATTGCTACATAGCCTGACCTGACATCGTTTGAAAGAGATGGCTATATATAAGTTTCTGGGGGAGCGAAAGGGAGAAGCTATAACCTTAATAGTTTGTTTCTTTTGCTCCCGTAAAATTTAAATCTAGCTGTCCCTTTCACAGGATATCAGGTCAGGCCATGCTTAGACACCCAGGCTTTAGGCTTTTTTAGGCTCATGAATGAGGCGTTTCCAAAAAAAATAATATAGTTCTAAAATACTTACTAGATGGCGTAATAGACCTACCGTTTTACCTTTCAATGTCATTTCTGTCGAAATATTTTATGTTTATTTTTTAAATCGTAAATTTTGGCTCCACACGTTGTGTATTTAGCCAGTGTCAACTATTGCAATATTTCAAATGAAGTCAAATACTTAGTTATATTATTTGAAATTGTCTAAATACACATGTGGAGCCAAAAAACACGAGAGAAAAAAAAGGCACACGTACATTTTTTTGTCTTTCATGTCTTTCATTCTTTCATGACAAAAAACCTCAAGGTACATCTAACGCCATCTATTGGGTATTTTTATTACCAAGATTTCTTTTTTTTTGGAAAACGCCTCATTACAAACAATTTGACCATAATAACGTACGTTTAAGTTTTAAGCCGGTGCCCTTATTAAACACGTTCGGGATTCTGATTGTGATAATGCTATCACAATCAGAATCCCGAACGCTCATTCCAACGTAATCGCACTATGCGCGGTCCCGCTCGCGCACTATCACTCATCAGGAGCATCCATGATAAGGGGGCTGGTTGCACTATCTACTACAGACATAACTGCAGCTAAACAGAAAAACCCGTGAAGCATAAAAATGCGTTGCACCTTTTTAACTATGGTCAAAATGACGGATAACACATGGTTAATCAAATTAACAATCATGGTTAAGGTTGAAGTTATAGTTAATTTAACTACATCAGTAATTTAAACAGTAATCCAGTTTTATATGTAAAAGTAAAGTATAAAAAGTCAGAATGTAAAAAGTATTTTACCCCGAATTTAGGGAATAAAATTGAACTAATCATCAAGATACTCTTTAGGTATATAGCTGTCTGCGGGTAAGGTGGCCAAAAAGCTGACGATATTACCTGGTTAAATAGCTAAATAATAGCCTTTAGTCGAGTTAGAGCCAGCTCTTTGGTCAACCGTGACTTCGACGAGGTCGACGACTTCGACAACCCCATATAGTCTCAACCCCCAACGAAAAATATATGTATTTCTCGGCGAGCGATTCATATATCCTTCGTTTGAGGTTTTCCGCCGCTTCCGTAGCGGCACCACGCACTCTTAAAGTGCTTTAGAGGTGAGAGGGCACCAAAGTATCCAGGGCACCACGACTCCAGGGAACTAAATTCATGCCATCAGGGCCCGACGGACGTGGTTCAAAGCAGCGTGGCCCGTACCGTGATGTGATTATTGCAATTACGTGCGACCATGTGTGTTACACGTTATCACACGGCGATACGATTCATGGTCGCGCAGCGTTATCGTCTCAAACTAACAACCATCGCAATAAGCACCTCACAGTACACATGCCTCGGCAAGATAGGCTATTGCGGCTGAAAAACTGGTATTGTCTTAAATCTAATGCTTTTTAAAGATCTAGAAAAAACAAGCGCATGCGTTTTGCTTTTGGTCTAATAGTACTAGCAGCGCCCTGCGGTTTCACCTAATAAATTTCCGGGATAAAAAGTGGCCATTCAACTCTGTAACGGCTGAACGGATTTGGATGAAATTTGGTATGGAGGTTGCTTATACGCTGAACTAAGAGATAGCACATAGGCTAGTTTTTATCCCGGAAAGCATTCGGTTTCCGTAGAATAGCGAGTGAAACCGCGGGGCCCTGCTAGTTTTTATACCTACTGTTAGTAGGATTACTTATTTACAACTTTGATGAATTTTATTGTGAAAAGGCAACTCAAAAGCAAGGTTCGTTGACATTATATGCAAAACATGTTGGACTGGTCCTCGCATAAATATGTACCAAGTTAAGGATATTTCGAGAGAAAGATACATACCGCTCTATACTTTCGCGTGCAGGTGAAAAGAGATGATTTTAGCGCGCGCTAGTCAAAAAAACAGATAATTGCTAAATTACCTCTGAACCAGGAAATCAATCGAATCTGCTATCATAAATAATATTATTACCTCACTATATTAGTGTAATAGTCACTTGAATATACACTAGGGGTCACCGAATAATGTGCGTAAATCGAAGTCTTTTTAATTGAGAAAATATTACGTAATCATGTTTTCCCGCCCTAGATGACAAAACCAAAAAACATATATCCAAAAATAAGATTTTTTATTTACGTAACTAATGAAGAATACTAAATAGAAAAATCATATTTTTATTAAAGTAGGCCGTTAATGTGGTCAAGTGATATTCCTTATTACTAAATGTACTCTACCTATTGGTTTAAAAAATTCAAAATCTTATTTTTTTCTAATGTGCTTTGACATATTTTAATTATATAATATAATATAATTTTCTTCTTCAGTAACGTTCAAGTTCAAGTCATGCCCCAGTAAAGTAGTGAAAACTTTACTAGAACATTCTATGGAGTTTTGGAAACAACACGAAAATTCACGTTTCACGACATTATACCATTCGCCAGCACTCGTGCATGTTCACGAACACTTAACGGGTAAAAATTCGCCGTTTTTACACATTAACACTCGAAATAACACAAGTTTTTGAAAATAATAAAATGACGCGACATGAATTCTTCACGTTCCCGCCAAAACTTCAATATATCCGTCATTTCTTAAGTTTATACAAAAAGAAAAAAATTTGGCTGTGAAAAAAATAAAAAGGTTTAACTATTAGTGGTTCAGAGGTTCATCTAGTAGGTATGGAACGCTCAACGATCGAATTTGACTTGCGTTATGATTTATTTTTATTTTATCTCAATTCCACAGAATTATCTTTATAATGTCTTTGCTCAATTTGTTAATCACTCTGTACAGTCAGCCTCGCACTAGAATAATAAATAAACGCAAAAAATGTAGCGAGGTAAAGCATTGAAAGATTGATAACATATAATAAATCATTATAATTGTATTAACGTTGTGAACATAAACAGGTCTAGTGAATAAATCACTAGAAAAAAAAAAAAAAAAATTGGTGGACAGTTTTCACATACAGCGCCATCTAACCCTAAACTATTTATTTATTTATTTATATAACTAACACGGTGGCACCAATTACATTAGCTAATCAAATCAAATCAAACTAAGCAAGCTATTGGTACCAGATAACTGATAGAATACATAAATACTTTTATAGAGTACATATAAAACACCCAGACAAAGAACAAACATCCATGTTCATTACACAAATGTTTGTCCTGGGTGGGAATCGAACCCACAACCTAGAAACCTCAAGGCTAATCAAAACACTAAAAACAACTTAAACTAAAACAAACAAAAAGATACTACGGAAATAAGACTGCAGTAGTATTTAGTTGCTAGTATTTAGTACTAGTAGTTCACCCCGAACTGAGACCTCGCAATTTTCAGTTTGACAAGCTTTTTATTTCACTTAGCTATAATGTATAGTTGTATGATATGGTGTCCTTCCAAATCAATACTTCTAATTCATTGTTCGATCACTTTCAACGGTTTCGATCGAGTTGAAATGTAACTGGTAGGAAACGTGGTTCTAATGACAGTAAATGATTATGACAACACTGAGCTATTCTGATGCTGATGCCGTTACTGGTTCGGCTCCCAGACAACAAATGTTGCACATCGCCAGCACCTAACCCCTAACACCTGCTGTGGTTTTCAGGTCAAAAGGTTTCCTAGTAGTGCCGTCTGCATTATCAGATTTTATGTAGGTTGCCTTTAGTATATTACATACAAACACACATAAAATACATGATTAAGTACCTACTGAATGCACAAAAGAGATAATCAAAGTCTAGATGCGACACCGCAGTATATTGTAATGTCCCATTCAATTGTGGTCACTTTCCCAAATTACAATCAAACCCGCTAGAAAAAAACCTTATTCGGTTAAATATCGTTTATTCTTATACTCGGGTTGTCTCGTAGCAGATAGGTTCATATCCCGGGCTAATTATACAGCACCACGCATGATCACAAAGCAAGCTCTATTAGCTGTAGTATTAATGACTGACAAGAAGTTAAGAAAACTGACCACAAATAACCGATGATATCGCAATTTAACGCTTCTGGTAAGTACATAGTAGGTAGGTACATAATAGCTCAATGTTCGCCATAATCCTAACTATCCTAATCCTAATTAATATTATAAATGCGAATGTAATCCTGTCTCTCTATCTGTCTCTCTGTCTCTCTACCTGGGTGTTTGTCTCTCTACCTGGGTGTTTGTCTCTCTACCTGGGTGTTTGTCGCGTTATCACGGCTAAACGGCTGAACGGATCAAGCTGAATTTTTGCATAGGTATAGCTTAAGGGTAGGAGAATCTGATATGATGATCGTGTTGCTTAATTTACTACTAAACTTGTTTCATATTTTATTAGGTAAATTTTGCAACTATTTGACAACGCCATCATCGTACAAAAAATCATAAGAATCGGCGTGGTAATACGCAGGTCACACCATCTGGGCGGCCCGGACGCAGCCCTCAGCCACCAATGAAATTTCAACTTTAGCTTCATTATAATACGATACAAAGAATAAAAACAAAGATACAAAGAATCTTATGACGTCAAGCTTAACATCTCGATGTTTGTATCGTATTTTAACGAAGCTAAGATTGAAATTGATTTATTGGATGAGTGCATTTTAGTAATGCCATCTAGGACGTTTTGTTAGAAGCGAATATTTAGTACAGATTTTGTTCTCTGTTCCTTTCGACCCCTATATCTTTGCAACCTCTTGACCGATTATGCTCATACTCGAACTTGAAAATTGTATTATCAGTACTTGGTGAGCGGGCTTATTTCCGCAATTAGGCCGCGTAGCTAGTCCAGCCACCCGGTTTTCTCCAGGAAAGCCAGCAGCTCGCTCACGCCAGCGCAGGCTTCCCAGAGCGTCCTCGGTGAACCGAGCAACGATGTACGTTCTTCTGCCACGCTGCTGCATTCCAGCAGCATATGCGCGGCCGTTTCTTCGGCCTCCATGCAGCCTCTGCATAGAGGGCTGTCTGTAACTCCAATAGTAAAAAGGTGTTTGTTTAGAGAGCAGTGTCCCGTGATCACTCCGACAACTCGCCGGAGTCTATCACGTTTGAGGTTTAGGAGCCGTCGGGAGTATCTCGGGTTTAATTCCGGAAAGGCTTCCCTTGACTGCCTACAGCCCTTATTACCTGCCCAGTATTATTTATGTAGTCTTGACGCATGTGTTCGGATCCAGGATCTGACTTGGCTGAAAGGCAGGGGAATCATTGGTCCAGGTCCTACAGGGCGCCTGTCTGAACCTCTTCTTGCCAGTTCGTCAGCCGCGTCGTTCCCTCTGGATCCACTGTGCCCTTTGATCCATTGGAGTGTAATGTTATTATGTTTACTTACCTCTTCCAGGAGATTGCGACACTGTATGGTTGGTTAGCCCTGAAGAGTGGTCGTATCTCTGTAAATCTGTGCACTGCGAGGCTTCGCTCGAACAATTAACTAGTGGTTCGCGCCGAACTGAGACATCGCGACCTCTATATTCTTCACAACCCCTGGACCGATTCAGCTCATATTCGAACTAACTAATTGTATTGAAATGAACTACTTGCCTACAAAATTTCATGAAATCAGATCAACGGTTCGCAAGTTATCATCAAACAATTAGTACACACAATGTACAAATACACGAAGAGCGTTGTTCTGTTTCTGCGTATACGACACCCTCAGGCTGCTCGTCTAGAAGCACATACAGAATGCTCTGAAGAGAGTAATTTTGACGTCCCTCGAATAAAATGTCCATTCCAACCATTAAATTGAACGGTACCTACCGTTCAATTTAATGGTTGGAATGGTATCCGGACATTTTCCTCTGGTCCGAAAGACTGTGCATTCGCTTTTTTTTTGCGTTCTATAGGCTTCGCTACATGGCCTGACCTGACATCGTTTGAAAGAGATGGCTATATATAAGTTTCTGGGGGAGCGAAAGCTATAACCTTAATAGTTTGTTTCTTTTGCTCCCGTGAAATTCAAATCTAGCTGTCCCTTTCACACGATGTCAGGTCAGGCCATGTATAGACACCCTAAAGCAAACCGTGACACCTCGCGTATATATCACATATTCCTAAAAGCTTAGATGGGCCACAAACCGAGGCAAACAGCAGCACCATGTCGTCAGCGTAGCTAATATTATTGAGACAAACTCCATCAATATGGCAGCCGATACGTGTGCTAATTTGATAATGTACAGACTGATAATTGGTGTACCGTTACATGGAATATCAAGCTGTGCATTTTCGGGTCGTGAAATGTCAAGCCGTACATTATCGGTAAGTGCCTATAATGCACAGCCGATAATGTACAGCCTGATATTCCATGTACTGATACATCAATTATCAGGCTGTACAATATCATGCCGTACATTATTGACACGGCCAATAAAATACGACCCAATAATCTAAAGCCTGATAAAAGACAACCCATCTCTCATTCGCTGAGTCTCTGTGTCTATGACATCTATCAATTCGTGCTTCGTTTGAACGCGATAATAAGAAATAAGCCACAGATTTAAAATATAACGTCTTTTTCTTATGACAACACTGAAATATTTGCTGTGTCAAAACTGGTTAGGTTATTAGTTTTTTTTAAATAAAAGCCCGGAAACCTTCTGCTATGTCTTGTAACATGACAGTTGATTAAGGTATTTTTAATCTGTGCCCTATTTATACTATCGTGTCCAAACGAAGCATGGAATCGAAACACATCATAGACACATCGACCAATAAAAGAGCATCCAAGTCTTTCAGCCAATACGGGCTGGGTCATCTTTTATCAGGCTGTACATTATCGGCCATACATTATCAGCACGTGCCAATAAAGCACGATGGAATTTACAGCCAATAATGTACGACCCGAGAAACCGTGTATTTATACGTGTATGTATGTGTACGCGGATGATGGATGAACATTATTGGTTGTACATTCTTGGTCACGCTTTATTGGCACCTGCTGATACTGTACAACCCGTATTGTACGACCTGATAATTGGCAGCCCAGAACATCAATTATCGGTCGTACATTCCAGGCCGTACATTATCGGGTCGTACATTATTGGTCTGTACATTATAGATCGATCAGACACTCTTGTTTTAAATTTTATGCTATCCATACTTTTTTAGTACTTTTTGTCACGGGACAACATACATGGGGCGAAGACGGAACAACAAGGAACATAACAACCTCTTTAGCTTTCTGAGGGTTCCAGTTTTTTAGTAAATCTGTTTTTACTGTTCTATCTCACTGTTACGCGAATATACCCCATCCTCTTCCAAACTTTGCTCTCACTCTACCTTGGTGCTTAAAGGAGGGCTTCCATCCCATCCAGGTAACGTCCTGGAACCCTCAGCATTGCGCTTCAACTCCTCCCATACAGTCCTACCTCTGATCACCGCCGTGGCTTGAGGTCCCTAACAGTAGGCACTTACTACACTGGTACTCGAGATACCTATACCGTTTTCTAGTCCCCGGTATCAATTTTCAGCCACAAAATATTTAAAAAAAAAGCAATTTTAAAATAAAATCTCGTCTGTCTGCTGGCATCATCTTGATTACACAAAGTCTGAGCGCCATCCTCATTTTGTATTGTTAACACAAGGTCGAACAGATAACCTACATATGCGACATTTTACAAGTTGTCCGTAGGTAATTAAATTTACTTTCGCTTGTCATAACATAGCATCAATATCATTTAATACTTTATTCATAATTATTAGTAACTTATTTACAACGATTAGTATCTAAGTACTTACCTGCCAGACAGAGCTTACGACCCCTTTAGAATTATAATTATATAAGCGTGTATCATAAGTGTTACTTTATGTATATGTTCCTTTGTCTGCTACGGGGGTGGCACAGACACTGAGTGACAAAACTCCTTTAAAAAAATAAAGAATAAAAAAAAAAAGATATGTCGTCAAGTTTTAACCCCTCACACCTTCCACCTCACGCATCACTCGTCGCGACATATACATATATTTAAACTCTTAAACTTCACAGCACCTGTCTTACACGATTACATTATCAGCCAGAAGATGTCCACAGCTGAACAATCGGTCGGTGTGGCGGTCTAAGGGGGAGGCCTTCTCCCTTAGACCGCCACACCACCGACAACGTGCCACTTGTATCCACCAGTTGCCCGCGACTTTCACAATGTCGTCGGCCCACCTAGAAGGAGGCCTGCCTACGTTTCGTCTTCCGGCTAGTGGTCGCCACTCAAGAACCTTTCGTTCCCATCGGTTATCGGTTCTTCGAAAGATGTGGCCTGCCCATTGCCACTTCCGCTTGCAGACTCGTGCGTTGATTTTTTATTTGCATTCTTCTAGTTCCTGAATGTTGGTACTTTTTATTTATTATAATTAAAGAGATTTACCGGTTTTCGATATTGTTTTGTTTCCTGTTATAGTCGCCATTTTTAGAGCCGGGATACTGTAGGTACCTATGCATGTTTATTTTGTAGGTATTTCAGGTCTTCTGTTTTGTTTTGTCGTAGTGTATTACCGATTTACTAATATTTGAACATAAAAATGGTAATTACCTATTGAAATTAACTACTTGACCACAACATTGCATTACGTTAAAATCATAGTGTTAGTGAGCTCACTTTGTGTTATATACAAACATACCTATTATACAAACGCCGCGGACTTGTTTTCGAGACCTTTGTCTCGATCGGTCAAAATAAACTAGTAGATGCTAGGAGTAAAGAATTGAAGAAATCACCAGGATGATAGTCGGAATTTTACATATACTACGCCACCAGCATGCCACAGCTTTGTAGACGATATATTTTCGTCTTGGCTTCTAGGAACAGATTTTACCACGTTTGAAAAATATACGTTTACAATACGGAATACTTTAGGATCAGAGATTCACGCGTCATGTAAAAGTTACTCGGCCAGCGCAAACTTACTTCGTTGCCACATTTATGTGTGTTCGTTGCGTACTGACTCGATAAAGTATCCGCTTTGTATTTAGTGGTATCCGACGCGCGCTTCAGTTTCGTATCCGTTTGCGTGGTATCTGCCTTTTTTTACTTGATCGATGGTTGACTCCTACAACGCAACGTATCAAACGTCGTTATCGTATATTATTATCAATTTGTGGCATTTGAAAAGCGCGCTGACCGCCAGCTAGTATCACATCGACCTCGCGTGGTTTCGCACTCCGCACGGAACACATGCAGGTTGCGTACATATTTACTGAAGCGTAGGAACAATACAACGAAAATTCGTATTTCGATAAAAACACAATTAAAAAGTAAAAAAAAGATAAAGTTTTATTAAAAAGCAAAAACTATCAACTAAAAAAAACAGCCATTTAGATAAAACACGTATACTAAATAAAATAAAATAAACAACTGAATAGATTTAAAAAAAAAACAACAGAAACCAACGTTTGATTTTTCAACATCATTTGCGAATTTGTTTTTATGATGTCGATGCGCGAATAAAGTGAAAAGTTATTGTTAAAAATAAAGAACAATGTCCAAAATAAAGTGCCTGTTCAGCCAGAAGATGGCGAATAAAAAGAATGACTCCAGCGAGTGCAGGATCTTGCAGGTGAACATGCCTGCGAGGCAGATGGTGGACATCGAGTTCACTAACATCAGTATGACTGTCTCTGAAGGACTGACTTCACGCAGTAAGTAATTATTAAAGTAATTTTTACCACTTTTCTTCCACTTAAGCTAAAAGCAAACATTAGAACCTAAAAAAAAAAACATCAAGAAGACTGCTCTGCAATAGCTAAAAAATTAAAATCAGAGCTAATTAAATCGCTACAAAAACTGGGCAGCAACTTGTGGAAGTTAGATTACTAGTAGTTCGCGGCGAACTGAGACCTCGCGACCCCTATATCTTCACAATCCCTGGACCGATTCAGCTCATATTCGAACTTAAAAATTGTATTGAAATGAACTACTTGGCTACTTTTCTAGGTAAGTAGTATGTACTTTCATGAAGATCGGATCAACGGTTCGCAAGTTATCATCGGACAAATATACATACAAACATACATACAAATGCCGATTTGTTCCAGTAAACTCAGAGACCTTCGCTTCGCTCGAACAATAAAATGTATGATAGGTTTTTTTTTCAATATTGTATTATTCGCATTTCTTATTGTTTATTGTATACACAACAAGATTCAAAAATAGAGAACAAAAGTTTTTATATGCACTGGTTCATGGATGTGTGGGAGGACGATTGATATTTGTTACAATCAGTCCTCCCACATATTCAACTAACTGATGATAAAATTAATAATGCTATTCAAATTTGTAATGTACCGAAGCAATGATGTTTATGTTTCATTAAATTGCTTCAGTACACCAAACATTCGGGTTACAAGTTTTTCCCACGAAGCTATGGCTGATTCTTTCGTGATAAGATCATCTAAGACATATGGCGACACTCTTAGAAATCTGGGAATCTGAATCTTGGGCTGTATTATTATTAAGTTTATTTATGCTACCAATTAAGTGTTACATTTTATAATATGGCTGTTTGCTGTTCCTTAATAAATAAAATAAAATAAATGTCTGAAACTGGTGAATTCAGAACACTCTTCAAGAAGATGTTTAACAGTTTGAATTGAGTTGTTATCGCATGGACACCTATCCGAATCAATTATTTTAAAACGATGAAGATATGAGTTGTGGAAGCCATTTCCAGTGATGGCTTGTGTTGGTGTATTTTTGAAATTTGAATAGTTTGTAATAATGAGTGTAAATAGTGGGAAATAAATTGCGCATATGTTGGCCCTGTACAGCGCTTGAAAAACGTGTTTCCCACGTTTCTTTGTTAACTTTATGCAATTTATAGTTTACGTATTTTTGTTTTAATTTATGATAGGTAGAAAATAAAATCGGTAATCTGCCATTTCGTGTCAGGCGACGGTAGAAACTAGTCGACATAGCTCTCAGGGTTTGCAAGCTGAAGTGGCAATGGTCAGGCCACATCGCTCGAAGAACCGATAACCGGTCGGGAAGAAAGGTTCTTGAGTAGCAACCACGAGCTGAAAGACGCAGCGTTGGTAGGCCGCCCTCTAGGTGGACTGACGACATTTGAAGGTCGCAGTTAACCGGTGGATGCAAGTTGCAAATTGTCGTTCAGTGTGGCGGTCTAAGGGGGAGGCCTTTGTTCAGCAGTGGACGTCTTCAGGCTGTTGATGATGATGACACTAGAAATATCCTTTCGGACAAAACTGAAGAGTACGTTAATTATTTAAAAAAATACTTTTTTATTATTATTATTTGCTTCTGTAATAATTATACAATACAATCTAGAGCTACATAAAGAGTTTATTTTTTGCTGACAATTATTATTTTCACTGACCACAAATTGGTCTCCAAAACGTATATTTCTGACCATTAAAATCTAGGCGTTTATGTTGTAAAGTAATAGTACTAAAATACCATAGGGAATGAAAAAGCAGGGTTGAAAGAGGATACATTCAAAAGAGCATCAGCATGTTTGCGTTGCTAAAGAAAAAAGTGCTTTCGTAAATACGTCATATCAATACTACAAACAGACATTATTTATAAGGAGAATTCTGTGACTTATTTATAAGGAGAATTCTGTGACTACAAAATAAATCTAAACTAAAATATGCTTTATTTGCTTTAAATGGATAGCAAAGTATATAAGAGTAAAAGTATATCCTATCTAATATTATAAATGCAAATGTAACTCTGTCTCTCTGTCTGGGTGTTTGTCGCGTTTTCACGGTTAATCGGCTGAACGGATGAGCTTATGGGGAAGTCTCTTGTAACAGCTAGTTATTTATAAATCATCATCAGATGCCATCTGCCTATTGAAGTTAGCAGGCAAACAACCGGTGCGCGTTCCTCCGGTGTTAAGTGGGGCCAAGTTCAAGGCGGACCCGACCGTGACCTGACTTTAACACCTGACCTGACCTGACTTTTATAAGTTCAATCCCGCATATAGACCGACTGCTTCCCAAGCCAACCGGGTATCTTGTGAAGTTCTACCCGTTCTCGTTTAAAAACAAAACAAAGGCAAAACTCTTGAGTTCCCATGCTGCGTTGCATGTACCTACATGCCGATTATTAATAAGACCACCTGAAGATTACTTTTATATTGCGAAGATACATTTTTTATACATTCACGAATATTACTTGGTTACCGGTTTAATGTTCAATAAAATACAAGTTATGGAAATTTTTACCAAAGGATACTTTGGTACGAATATATTTCGTGATCGCAGTCATATTATTTGCGCTTGCCGAAAGAGGAACGCGGAACACTTTGGAAATAAAACATTAAAATTAAATTATTAAGCGCCTGCCGCGAGATTTTGGCGCAATAGGTATTTGAAATTTTTATAGCTGTTGCTCAGCAGGCCTAGCATGGGCGCCAGGATAAAATTTTGTCCACCATATTTATCCCGCGAGAACGAGACGGATGTATCCTTATTCTAGCTTTGTCACGTTGGCGCGAAGGCAAAACGGGTGGACATAACTTTATCCCGGCGCCCGTGCTAGGCCTGCTGTTCCCTGTGGAAAAACTGTTATCACCCCATAAATCTAATAAAAATCTTTTGTTTTGTCAATGGTTTGATAAACTATAATCTACGCTGATATGTTTTGCTTTTTCAAAAAACATTTTTGGTATTCTAATAAAAATAACTTGCTTACTCGTCATAATTTACTACGAAGACATTGCGATTACAAAAAAAAAACCTATAAGCATGGCTTGTCACGGTGTATAAAAACGAAAAAGAAAATTATTAAGTCGGATAATATTTAGGGATGTGAAACATTTGGAGTTTTTTGTGGACAAGTAGGCGGTATAACTTTTAAGAGATAAAGATCCTGAAAATACTTATTTTTACAAGCTTTTATCTAACTTGCAATGTTTGTATGTATGTTAATGTCATTGAGTTGAAATTGTACGTGCCTGTCAAGTTCCGATGACAATACAATTATATGACAGCGAGTTAATCTGATGATGGATATGGAAGGTGGAAAACGGAGCTCCTCAATAACTAACAGTAGATTGATGGAGTTTGGACTCATTTTAATCAGCTTACAGTACCAATAACAGATGTTATAAAATCTTAACAAACTGGAACTTGTATAAATAAAATAAAATAGCCTTTTAATTTCCTTCCCTTACAAAACATATACTTCATTATATTAATATTAGTTTATTATTTTTAAACATTTTTTTTTTTTTTTTATTTCTAGTAGTTTTCTAGTAGTTAAGTTTAGTACATTTAATTATTTTTATATACTTAGTTTTTACATTTTACATTTTTAAATACATGTACGGAACAGGTATGTGTAAAAATACTTAAGTACATTATGTGGTAAAATTTGGTGTAAACGCAGTTGGCTCAATCGCAATTGATTACTTATGCATGACATAAGTAGGTAAGGTATTTACCTACCCAGTCTATTGTAACCAAATAATAGTATAACTCGGAGGGACATTGTAGTACTACCAAGTAAACATTATCATAAAACCGTACACCAGTTCACTGCTGCACTGCTGCTGGACAGGCCTCTCCACAGCTAAAATACATTATCTGTGGGCCTCTTCCAAGGCTTGCCATTTAGACCGATCCTCGGCGAATCCCTAATTAATAGTAGACGATGACTACGTAGTAATATAATGTAAGTAATCCTGAAAAATATTTTTTTCTCTTCGATTTTGGCTTCAAGTCTATTTAGCCAGTGGGAACTTTAATAAAATTCAAGTAAAACTAAATATTTCACAGTAAAAATCAGTTAGTCATATTCCGAGTCTTTATAATTCCAGTCACAGTCTAGTCCAAGTCATTGTCTAGTAAAGTGGTGAAAGCTTTACGGGAACCATTTACGGTGTTTTCGAAACAACGGCAGAGTCTGTCAATGAGAATTTAGATAGATACTTAGAATTTATTTTCTCTCTTTCAAAATTATGATAATTGTATCGGGTGAGAGCAATCAAAACTTTTTAGCAAAACGTCAGTTTAGCAAAACGTCCAATATACAAAGTTGATCTAAAAGTCATATTGTAGGCAAAGAATCTTGGACGACATGCAAAGAATACTATTATGTCGTGGTAATTCTACAATATAGTACTTAGAATCCCAGTTCAATACTTAAGAGGATAGTCCTTCCGCGACGTTTTGGTGCATTCGATATTTGAAATTGTATAGCTGTCGCTCTGCTTCTTGTGCGTGCGATAGAGAGAGTTAGTGAATTTTCCTAACTTATTGATGAAATTAGCGTTTCGGGGCTAGTCTGTTATCACCCCTTAAATCTTAACAAAATCTTTTGTTTTCGGTGTCAACAGTTTGGAGAAACTATAATATATGCCGCTATATTTGTTTATTCAAAAAATGTTTACGTTATTCTAACAACAATTACTTTTCTTCGTCGTATTTTCGACGCAAAAACTGTAAAGTAAAAAAACCAGTAAAAACGAAAAAATTGCCAAAAAAAAATACAAGCATAGTTTTTCACGGTGTACAACATATAAAAAAATCATCGAAATCGGATAACGTTTAGTGCTGGGTATCAATCAGACTACGCTTTTTATATGTACGAGACTGCGGTATAAGCTATTCAGTATGTCAACGTGTTTCTGGGTCAACCGCACAACCAGACGCCGTCTTATCATTGTATAGGATTATCCTTTGACCCCAACAAAGAACGACCGCATACGCAGTGTACGTCTACCATCCTAGTTGTATTTTAACGAATAACCATTTTATATTATACTTACTATACAAAATGGCCGTTACGGCCCTTAATCGCGTCCAAAGTTGTCTCGCTGGCGCATTTACATACAATACAATGTAAATTTATAACAAGTATATTATATGTATATATAACTAGTGGACTCGTTTGGGTAGCATAATTTTTTCGACATGTGTAAAAGACATATAAATTTCATAAAAAAAAACTCTATCGCAGCGCCACCTACCGGGCCCAATTGTGAATCTAACACATCCCGAATAGTCATCAATTTATTTATTTATATCAATTAGCAAATACGCAAATGAGAATTGATATTAAAAACATGCAAAACAAATGTCAAATATACTCAAATTACATAAAATCAAATAGAAATATGTCAAGTTAAACTAAAAAAAAAAATGGCCACAGATTAAATGTCAAACAATAAAAAAAAATAAGAAATATAAGAAAAATTTAATTTAATATATGTTACTAGGTTAGAATGCTAAACTGCCTATAACACGTTTTTTCACAATACGTTAAGCATTCTGACAATATAATTATATCTCCACTCCCCCGCAAATATGCTGCAGCGAGGAGGGCATTCAGCGCAGCGAGGGATCGCGGTATCGGGGATGTCTGGTGAGCGACTGTTCTACACCTCAGGCCAATCTAAATCGGTCCAGCGATTTAGGTTAGTGACAACGAATGTATAAAAGAATTATATATTACTAGTGACTTCGTTCGCGTGGACCTAAAAAAAAGGTGCCTATGTACGTCTCCTACCCATAAGCTATACCCATGCAAAGATTCAGGACCATGTTCAGCTACTTAGCCGTGATAACGCGACAAACACCCAGACAGAGAGACAGATATACAGATTTACATTCGCATTTATATTATTAGCAAGGATAAAAAAGGTAAAAATATGTACATATATAAATGTTGTGTCTGTTCTATGTCTATAATATGAGAGAATAGCTAACTATAAGGATCCGGGTATGTATATGTAGTATTATTATATTATGTTACTAAGAACGATTTAATGAAGGAGATTGTATAATAAGTTGTTTTTCTCCGATCTCTGCATCAAAACAAAAGATATCGAAACACTATTACTGATGATAAGATAATGGACAGTAATAACATACGAGTACTTAGAAATTATAATTATCTACAAATCTTGCTAAATTTGCGAGTATGATAGGCGTAGGTGTCGCATATTTAATGTTGATAGTGTTCGTAGACTAACTGTGATTTAATTTTTACTTATAACTAGCTGTGATAATCAACATCCGGCTCTCCGTGGAGCACATTACTTTCTTGTCAACAATAAACATCCGGCTCTCCGTGGAGCACATTACTTTCTTGTCAACAATAAACACCCGGCTCTCCGTGGTGCACATTACTTTCTTGTCAACAATAAACATCCGGCTCTCCGTGGAGCACATTACTTTCTTGTCAACAATAAACACCCGGCTCTCCGTGGTGCACATTACTTTCTTATCAACAATAAACATCCGGCTCTCCGTGGAGCACATTACTTTCTTGTCAACAATAAACACCCGGCTTTCCGTGTTGCACAATACTTTCTTGTCAACAATAAACATCCGGCTCTCCGTGGTGCACATTACTTTCTTGTCAACAATAAACATCCGGCTCTCCGTGGTGCACATTACTTTCTTGTCAACAATAAACATCCGGCTCTCCGTGGTGCACATTACTTTCTTGTCAACAATAAACATCCGGCTCTCCGTGGTGCACATTACTTTCTTGTCAACAATAAACATCTGGCTCTTCGTGGTGCACATTACTTTCTTGTCAACAATAAACATCCGGCTCTCCGTGGTGCACATTACTTTCTTGTCAACAATAAACATCCGGCTCTCCGTGGTGCACATTACTTTCTTGTCAACAATAAACATCCGGCTCTCCGTGGTGCACATTACTTTCTTGTCAACAATAAACATCTGGCTCTTCGTGGTGCACATTACTTTCTTGTCAAAAATTAGGTTTTCTTTTACCCTTTATTCGTGTTTGAGACAACGGGACGGCGAGAGTTCAACCACATTTATGTGATCGATATTTAATAACTACCCCCCTACTTTTAAACGTTGTATCCGTTCAAATTATTGAACAGTATTACAAAGTCGAAGAACCAAAATCACCGACATAGCTTTCAGAGTTTGCAAGCTGAAGTGCCAACGGGCAGGCCACATCACTCGAGGGACCGATAACCGGTGGGGAAGAAAGGTTCTTGAGTGGCGATCACTAACCGGAAGACGCAGCGTAAGCAGGCCTCCCACTAGGTGGACCGACAACATTGTGCAATTCGCGGGCAACCGGTGGATGCAAGTACGTTGTCGGTCGGGGGAGGCTTATGTTCAGCAGTGGACGTCTTCTGGCTGATGATGACGATGAACAATTACAACGAATTTTACTTGTTTCTATTGACTTCTAAAATAGCTGGTAATAGATAACTGAACATGTCCAGCTTTAGACAGCTCGTAACTTCGCCTCTTACGAAAATATAACGCACAAAATGCTACGTAATACCGAAAATTACGAAATGTATAAGAAATTTCGTCGAGGTAAAACCGTTGTATAAAGATTTTCTATGGAACTGCTAGCTGCTAACTGCTGCTGTCAATCTTGGTCCTATGGTAAAAGTTAGTCATAATGATGAGTACAATGACACCTCGTATTTCTGATCATAACTTCCGTTAGGTTTCATCGACCGAGATCGACACAGGCTCTCGAATGGTTTAGAATAAACCAAATTAATCAATGAAATCAAATGGTTTAGAAGCTTTCAGTTGTGGAGTTAAGCAGGGCCGTCTTCCTGGACCTCTTTATTTCCTAGTTTATAAAGTTTTATTATATGACTAGAAAAGTTGTTACCCGCGACATCGTTTGCGTGGACATAAAAAAGTATCCTATGTCCGTCTTTGTTAAACAGTAACTCCTTATGATAATTTATCGGGATCCGTTCAGCCGTTTAGCCGTGATAATGCAACAAACATCCAGAGACACAGAGTTACTTCCTATGTTTCGCTAGATGGCGTTGATCCATTTTTGTGCGTTTTTTGACGTTTTATATGGAGTGATGGTTGTAATGTAGGGAGTTCTGAATCGCGCAAGCGAAGTTTTTACCTCGAGACGAATGTATTCATTTTCATACCCCGAAGTTTTATTGGTCCCGTCCCGATACGATTGCTGGTATATTCCTCAAAATTATAGTTATAGTTATTAGGATTAGGATTTTTATGAGAACAACATTTATGCTGTATTTTGAACCGACTTCCAAAAAAAAGAGGTTCGAGAGTTTTTTTTTTTATATACATTTATACGACCAAGAACATCTCGATATACCTAGGTATACCTATACATTTTTTCGGAGTATTTAATGGAAGTTGTTTTAGTGACATTACAGAAGTAAAGCATAATTGCAACAAAAAAACAGCTCAATTCAAAACGACCGTGAACGTGAATATTGGTGTTAAAATCGAACCTTTCCTCGAGATCACTGACCTTTATATGACTTTAGCGGTCACGACCCAGCCGGACTTATTTATAAAAAAGTGTAAAACTGTAGTTGTTTAAAATTTTTAGGGTTCTGTACCTCAAAAGGAAAATAGGAACCCTTACGGGATTACCGTCATTGTTCAGTTTCTCTTTCCCAGGAACGTGGCGGAGTATCACGCCCCTTGGAGATGTACAAATATCAAGCATATAACATATAACATAACATATATAACATATATAAGTCTACGCAATAATAAAAATCGCAAGTAAATACCTATAGCCACTTTTGGGTACTTCCGGTTGACCTAGAATCATGAAATTTGGCAAACAAGTATAAAGGAATAAATCTGGAAATCATTAATTTTTGATTTGTAGTAATATCGATATTTTAATCCATATGATGGATTCTAAATAAATATATTTCTGAGAAGTAATACGAATCAACACAAAACCTTTCTTATTTTCAAGGCAAATTACGAAAATGTTGATTATCCTTGCGCAAATACAAGGGGAATCAACACCAATGCAACCAAAAAGCAGGCTCTTCTTATCGATTGTGCTAAAAATAATAAGTTAATAAGTTTTTAATAATGAAATAATTTTGAAATAAATAAAATAATAAATATAATTAAATAATGATCATTAAAGCTGTTCTGATAACACCATACTTACAACAATCAAACAACTAACAACTACGAAAACAACTAACATTTATTAATGTTGTTAATGTAATCAACGACTTAGTGAAACAAAACCAGGGGATTCAAATATTTACTTCGTAATTTCGCCCTGGAAAAACGGGCGGCGCGGCCCACGCCTTCGGCTCGGGCTGATAAACGTTTCGGCTAACATGGATCGCTTCATGCACAAGTTGTACAATCTGCTATTGTCATTTGGCAATTATTACAGTTCTACAGATATTACCCTAAATATTGTTATAAAAACTCTTTCGCATTATTACAGACCTACACATTATGTACTAGCTGCGCCCCGTTGTTTCATCCGCTATTGTACAGGAACGGTTGATTTTTTCGGGATTAAATGTAGCCTATGTGTTAATTCAGGGAATAAGCTACCTCCATACCTAATTTCATTCAAATCCGTTCAAATACTGCCTTTGTCTGGCAATAAGCAAATGACATCAGCAATCTGTCGTCAAAGTTAACAAACATTTCAGTATTCGGGGGTTACATATTTACATACTTACCTACTCACACACAAACTTTCGCATTTATAATATTAGTGTGATACTCGTATTACGAAGCAAGGTCTCACAGTCTACAGGAACAACAAAAACCTTATCAGGCTTGATATTAAATTTTACCTCTAATAATAATAATACTTGTTGATAGAACAGGATCTCGAAGGTGAGGTATAATACCACCCGAAGGCTTTCTGTTTTTTGTCATAGATATAATGTCAATAGTAGTTTATATAATATATACAAGCTGTTACCCACGACTTCGTTCGCGTTGACCTACAAAAAAAAGGTAGCCTATGCCGCCTCCGATCCCTAAGCTATAAATATGCAAAAATTCAGGTCGATCCGTTCAGCCAGTTAGCCTTGATAACGCGACAAACACCCAGACAGAGACAGAATTAATTGGCATTTAAAATTTAAGTTTTTAGTTTTTTAATTTATATTTATCTAAATCAATTGCCGTGCGTTAGTCTTGCAAAATCTCGAAAATGGCTCGACCGATTTCAATATTTTATTTTTTTCGCCTCTGTGCTGGCTGGGTGATTTAGGAGAAACGAAACCACGCGGATGAAACCGCGTGGCGCAGCTAGTAATATATAACAGTAGTTTATTTTTCCAACGCACGCTAAGTGGACGTCGTTTCTGTAAAATTTCGCAGCCGCTTTTTTTTTTTTTTTTTGATTATATCATTTGTTATTTAAAAAAATTATCTAATCATAAAAAAAAAATCTTCTAATTTAATATCATCTTATCATATGAAGGCAAATTCCGTATTATTATCACAGTAATCGATTATACGATAGTTATGATAATTTTGACACTCGATAAACGTTAGAAAATAGTTTTTAAATAATCTTATATAATGTCGTAGTATTTAAAAAAATACCTAAAATATACATATTACCATAATATTATATACCTACTCTAACAACATAACATATCATAAGTGCGAAAGTTACTCTGTCTCTTTGTCTGGTTGTTTGTCGCGAAAGTTACTCTGTCTTTTTGTCTGGTTGTCGCGTTATCGCGGCTAAAAGGCTGAACGGCTCAACATGAATTTTTGTATAGATATAGCTTAAGGGTAGGAGATGGACATAGGCAACTTTTATTTGTAGGTAACAGCTAGTACTATATATTTTTATTGTCTACTTAATAAAACTGTAACGGTTGATTGACATACAACACACAGCCTAAGTCGTTATGCAAGATCACAGAAGAGAGAAAAATTTTACTTCTAGATTCTGTGTGCAAGACAAAAGTATAATTTTTTGCGTATATAGGAGTTCCATAAAACGTGTTGTAGAAATAATGTAAAACTTTTCGGAGGCACCTTCCCTACATCAGAGTCAACAACATTTTGTTCTATGTACGTGTTTTTTTTTTAATATTGTATTATTCGCTTTTTTTTTCAATTGTTATACACAACAAGATCCAAGAATAGAGAACATAGTTTTTGTCCAACGAGTATAAGCACGTCCACGTCGTTCGCGTGGACATTATATTATACTATTTCCATCTTTGTGATATACAGTAACTCCGTATAAAAATTTATCAAGATCTATTCGGCCGTTTACCCATGACAACGCGACAAACCTCCAGACAGTGAAACAAAGTTACATTCTATAGTTCGGTAGGTATGGCGTTCATATATTTTTGTGCATTTTTTGACGTTCTGCATGGACTGGCAGATCTAATAAAGTTTTTTGTTAAAAAGTTTTTTGCTCTAGACGAACATATTCATTTTTATACTTCTTTTAATCCCCTCTCGATTTAAAAAACATTAATTTTGAAAAAGGTTTGCTGAACGAATATGCCCCTTCACATACGCGACGAGTTGCGAGGGAAATATGCAGAGACATTATGTAGTCCGGCCATGGCCACGTTACTCGACGTGCTATTCGTCATGCTCTATGCCTTGCCCGCCACTCCCTCTTTTTGAGCGCAAGTCAAAGGACCGGCGAGGTAGATACAGAATTAAAGATAGAGCCAACGACGCCTAATATATGAATAGCGCGATGAGAGACGCAAGTGGAGCAATGTATGCACGCGGGGTTAAATGACAAAAACTCTATCAATGTTGTTCTATCTTGGTATACCCTAAACCAGTGAGCTTATGCCGTAACTCTGAAAGCGATAGCAAGAGTAGCGCGAGCGGGACCGCGCATAGTGTGACTAAGTTGGTACGAGCGAGATGGCATGCTCTCGCAGTCAGAATCACGAACGTTTCAAAGTTAGAGGATAAGCCCGATGGCTAGTTGTCAAGAACTCTTTGGTCTAGCGTGGCTTTAACACTTATATCTGGCTAGAACAACACATTTCTTACATCACTAGCTGACGCTCAAGAATTCTTTCACGGTGCTGTTCTATTCGGCCTCATATACCTATGATATATGTATATGCATGCATGCCTCTTATCCCACAGGTGTGTGTGTATAGACTGCGTCATGTCTATCAGTCGTAGAATCTTAGTAGAAGATTCCTCTGAACTTCTAGGTCACAGATCACACTATATACCGCATTAATAATAATAATAACAATGTTTATTTGAACAAAAAACTAGGATCTAAAGATAAACAGTGTGCACTGGATTCCACACTAGGGTGACCTGTGTCGTGGTCTCCAAGCTCTTCATAATACAGAAAGTACCTACATTACAACAAATTCAAGAAGAAATGATAACATTCTTATTTTAGTAGGGTAGTTTTAAATGAAACTATGAGAGTCGCGGGGAGTGCGACCAAGCGTTCTCATTGGCTATCTCAAGGTTACACCTACTCGCGCCTAACAATCAACCAATCAGACTTATTTCTTATAAGAGTATTTAGACTGATGCGTGATGCGCTTCGAGCGTCCTGAATGCAGAATCTAGGGTGTGATCTGTGTTCTAGATGTAAGTTTATGTAACAGGTCCAGGTGTGTTATTAAGTAACATCACAGTTTTTATGCTGATGAAGGCCACTACAAAGCCGTTAACTCCTCCGTACATATAAAAGGATAATCACACCATTCCTATTTAAACGTTTAATTTGATTTGCCTTTAACGGTAAAATGATGCATCTAATTATGGCTATAGATGTATAGATATAGATCTTGATGGGAAAATGCAAGATGCATGCCAAATGATGTATAAATAGGTATTTGAGCAGATATCTAACGAACCTAGTCAAACATCGCCACGGCGAGCAAAGAGTAATATAATATAGGGAGAGGTCGAGTGACAATCTGCGTAAAGAGGTGAGCCGCAGCCTCGTAACTTTTTGCTTTCACAAATCTCAGACTGAGCTTCATGAAACCTAGTCTAAGCTTCTTGAAGCCCAGTCTGGCTTGCAGAGAGCCAGTCTGGGTATGAAGCCCAGTCTGGCTATGGTCTGGCTTTCAGAGAGCCAGTCTGGGTTTTAGCCCAGTCAAGCTACGGCACTTAGTATGGATTATCCGGACATAAATAATAACATAAATATTACATTGTGATTGGTATAATTTGCTGACGTAGAATCAATATCAAATTAAACAGTCTGGAGGTACGGAACATAGAAAAAGCATTTATGCTTGAGCCATAATACATTATCGTCGCCGAGGACTCACTGCCTTGCTTACGATCGTCATCTGAAATAGACTCTAACATAGCGCAAATAGAGACGATATAGCAAATGTAAAATTTGAGTTTGTTCCGGATAAGCATTTTGTTTAATTATTATACATTAATATGAGAGGTTGGTTCTACAATTATGTACCGGAAAACAAATACCTATTTCTAATTACTTCCGGGTTGAACGCAAAATTGACTGGGCTATTTCTTGAATGCGAAAACTATTACCAGAGAAGTTAGAAGATAAGGGTGCAGGAACTGTATGAAGAGCACTGAATATCTTCAAGTAAATTTAGAAACCAAACATGGAATGGTAAAGAAAAGCTCTGTAAATAAGTAGTGTACGTTAACGTAGACGTGAACTACATTACCCTCCTTTTCGTCAGGTAAGGAATGCATCATCACTCTTGCAAAACTGTCAAATTTTGTAAACTCCATGTTTGTTAATATTCGCCTTGACACCTCAGTCTATGGGTAACCTACTTTTGGTACTTAGAAACCATAGAAAAATTATACGAGAAGAAAGAATGACAATCTCATACAAAAAAGTGTACCGCCAATAATCAGCATAAGTATAGCATAGCGTAGCGTAGCATGGCATAGCATAGCATAGTATAGCATCAGCGTAAGCGTCTAGTTCTAGACGGCGCTTACGTATTTACCGCTATAAAAGTCGATGAAAATGTGAGTAATATATAAACATAGCAATACACATATATTATAGCATATTGGTATAGGTACTTATATACGCAATTTAAGGTTTAGTTCAAATTAGATTGCAATATACGATGTAAAAAATATGTTTTAAAATTTAAGTTTTAAATTCTAACACCATATTTGAGAACCTAGCGTGTTTTGCAAATAAAAAAAAAATACTGATATTAGCTAACACAAAAATATACATTACAAGAAGCGTTTTTTTCTCCGTACCATTACGAATGAGTTAGTTCGTAAAATTGCGACAATCATGTCGCAGTTTGAAGCACTAGCGACATCGCTCATATCCGTCCTTATCAGTTACTGCAATCGAGTTACGAGTTACGCATATTTCTACACTCTTCTTTTTATATTTTCTCTGTGGTAAAAACACAATATTTACACGTTTGATTATTTCCTAATTTTGTCAATTTACCTAACTCTTGGTTACCGAATATTTACCTTTAGGTACGTGGATTGTTTACAATTGGAGTCTTTGAGGGCCCGCAACCCTGAGACAGCTTTATCGTTCGCTTTTTTTCAACATATATCTTAATATAACTAGTAGTTCGCAGAGAACTGTGACCTCGCGACCCCTATATCTTCACAACCCCTGGACCGATTCAGCTCATATTCGAACTTAAGTTATCATCGGACAAATATACACAAACACACATACAAATGCCGATTTGTCCCAGTAAACTCTGAGACCTTCGCTTCGCTCGGTCAAAAATTACTGAGCGTATAATAAAACAAAAACAAGTTTGACATCTCGAGAATATTGGTAATATTTTAACAGTATTATTTTTTATTTCTTATTATTTTTTTATTTCGGCGAAGCGAAACTAACAAAATTGGTTTTTCCTCGTCATTCGCATTACATACTTATTTATTTACATGAAAAAGTGCGAGCGTGATACCTGAATTAGGGCAGGGGCCCATCAATTATCTATTCTGTTCCATAACTACAGAATGTTATAATTGACCGAGCGAAGCGAAGCACATCATTGGCATGTAGTTTGGTTATACAGGGCTATAAGAAAAGGGTATGCTAAGCCGAAAAGAACTCATCATTATGAACAACTTTTACTATGGGACCAACCCTGAAATCGAGAAAAAATAATCAGCTGTTCCATAGAAAAATGTCATTGACACTTAACAAATTGTATGGAATAGCTGTTTCCCCCCTCGATTTCAGGGTTGGTCCCATAGTAAAAGTTGCTCACAATCATGGATACTACTTTCAGCTTAACTTAGGTTTCCTTATAACCCTCTATATTGCGGCAATTTGTTAAACATATTTTTTTTATTGTATATCCCTTGCTTTTGTAGTTTCGTTACTCTGTTAAAAGGTTTATACAGTTCATCATAATTTCGACACTTACGTATGTATACTTGTTTCTGGGTTTACTTAGTTTTTCTTTTTCGTCATAAATTTCTAGAATACCGTTATAGATACTAAAAGAGATGATAATAATCAGTCATAATTTTGTTGTCTTTGAAATGCTGTCTAACTCATGTGACATAACTCTATTCGCCCATGCCAGCTCCGCTGCCCTAAACAGTGCCTAACAGCCAACTAACAGCATACCTTATGCGTGATTGTATATGAGTGTAATATACGGAGAGAATGGCAGTCAAGCAATGGCTTAAGTTTAAGTAGTGTATAGCTAGCACTAGCCAATTGTCTTCACAGTTTTTTAACATGACCACTATGGCTTAAAGTATAATCCGTCGTGTTACCAGGAAAGACATTTTCTTTAAACACTAATCTAATATTTACTCCCATTGGCATTGAACCATTTTTTGAGGATATTCATAGCTTAATTAATTTTAGGGATGAATCTATCTTGGAGTCTGTCTTTGATTCCCACGTGGGTATCATCTGCGAATAAGCTAATTCCAGCCTGGCAAGATGTAAATCAGCGGACATTCGTAGTCAAATGTTATCTAGATTAACATTTTAGCCGTAATTTTTTTTACAACCTATTTATAAGCGCAAAATTGGTTTCAATAAATCCACAATGGGTAAACAACCACGAACTGGAAGACGCAGCGTAGCGTAGCCTCCCACTAGATGGACCGACGACATTGTGAAAGTCGACAGAAGTGGACGTCTTCTGGATGATGATGATAATGACTCACCACAAGCTAACTACTATGTATTTGCTAGATTCCTATTGAAAACATTTGTAGGCACACAAATCCCCGTTAATAACTACACGTTCATTGATTTTAGCGGAAGCAAACACGCTAATGCCAAGGCTTTGTATAAATGAATAATACCAAAGAACATTGTATTATGATAATACTTACTTGCTAAAGATTCACACATTCACATTACTTCACACCATAGATGAAATACAAGTAAATGTTCTTTGCTTCACACCAATATTTAAAACACGAAGTTTGTATGAAGTGTGTTTATTTCAACTCGACTCCGTATAACCGCTAAACGGATCTCAATCATGGATTGTCAATTAAGGTACTTTTAAGGTAGGAAAATCAACAGTTAATTGCTCCGATTCCATCTTTTTTTTCCTCCAAGGAAATAAGCTAATTCATTTGACACATCATTAAAAAAAAAATTTAGACCATGACTTTATCCTATACAGGGCGCCATATTCAAACGTGACGTAGCATATCTTTCACCAGCGGACGATGAAGAAGTTTCCAACTATAACTCAGTTCAGAAGTTATGAAGGAACAGACGCACATACATACTCATACATGGCGTACATTTTGCGTAGCCGGGTAAAAAAAACATTTACTTTCTCAGTGTCAACCAAAAAAGCATGTTGTCCCAGTTGAAAAAAGTTGAGCTCTATATTTTCTATGCGCAATTTTTATTACGTTTTTTTTGTCTGTTTATAAGTCTAGTCGTTATAGGGAATGGAGGACGAACAGCAGTAAGTGTTAGTAGCATGCAGGTAGTTAGTAAGTTTGTGTTTTTGTAGGATGATTCTCAGTAAAAGATGTGCCAGACTGTACTCACAGTCTGGCACATCTTGGCACATCGGTATCACGATACAGTTGGTCAGCAGGTTATCTAAACGGGAGACAATTTCTGACCTTTGAAATAGCTCTTTGGTCTTTTTATATATTTGATAACCGTGTCTTAGCTGCGGCAGGTAGAGTATTATGTAAATTATAACTGTTGTACGTCAAATTGTGACCTTAAGATATGAGAACAATAAAATAATAAATTGCTCGGAGTGAACGCAGCTGTGGCAATATATCTTAATGTTATTTTTTATATTTTAACCTTAAACTACTAGTTTTTAAGAGAAAAAAGTTTATTGTCTTCAATTTTGGCTTCACACATTCTATTATGTACTTATTCGTATTTAGCCATTGTAGTATTTCAAGTGAAAACAAGTCTCAGTTTAAGAAGCTAGGGCCCAGGGGCTCTATTTTTGAATCGCTCGTATGATTTCGCACGAAAATGTCATGCGAAAAGATATATTTTCTATTGATATAAAGCAAATTCGAATGGTTCAAACTACTCGTTGCGTTTGCGACTTATAGGATTATTTAAAAAATGCAACTTTAGTTTGGGATTTCTATCGAAAGTCAGTAATTTCGAATGATACAAGTGATATCATACTAGCGAAGTATCATACGAGCGGTTTAAAAATGGAGTCTCAGTCAGGGGTGGAAGCCTTACTTGAACTTTCTACGGAGTTTTGAAATACGAAAATACACTTATTACCACGCTTTATACTATTTTCCTAAACTCTTGCACGTTCACTACACTACACGTACACTTTTTAATTACACGTTATACTTCAAAACTCAACTTTAGCAAAATAATAGATAGATAGATAAACTCTTTTTTGTTCTTGTTTTGATGCTTAAAAACTAGTGTAACAACTGGCGGCTTTATCGCTGAAACTGATCTCTTCCAGGCAACCTTAGAATGGAGATGATTCATAGAAGGTAGAAGACGGGGTGTGAAATGATGGACATTGTGTGATAAAGCTAATAAACTAAAATAATTATAGACATACAAAGTAATAATAATACATACTAATAGTTGGTTATAAATTGCTTATGATAACGCACTATACTAATAAATAAACAGCAATAAAAACTACAATCAATAAATACATAATTATATGTTTATGCATACTAGGCGCGACTTCGTTCGCGCGCATTTAAAAAAAAAAACAATGTCCGTCTTTGTGATGTTCAGTAACTCCTTGTCAAATTTTATCAAGATTCGTTCAGCCGCTTGGCTTTTATAAGGCGACAAACATTCAGACAGAGAGCCAAAGTTACTTTTTATAGTTCGCTAGATAGCGCTAATCCATTTTTGTGCATTTTTGACGTTTTGTATGGACTGACAGTTGTAGAGTAGTTGCTGGATAGCGCAAGCGAAGTTTTCTCCTAGAGATGAACGTATTTATTTTTTATACCTCGAAGCTATATTCCTCTGAATTATAATATTAGTTAGGATATACATATATATATATATAAAGGATACAGTCGATATCAACGAGGTGGCAAATGCGAAAGGTTTCTTAACGTGATCTTTAAACAGCGAGAGATGGAGCATGTCTAATAGCAAAGAATATTTTTTATCTATGCTAATAGATACAGGAAATTACATTTTACCAAAACGCGTTCCACAACTGGACTGCCTAATACAGAGCGGCAACTAGTTTTATTTTAGCGAAACTACCAGTTTTCCAGGCTTGTAAGTAAGACAAAGACAGGTAAGCCGACACTCGCGCATTTTTTTGCTAATGTGACAGCGCATGGCTGTGGTTGTCGTAGAAGCTAGGTACCTACGCCTAAGGCGATGCACACACCAGACACATTTGTGTACAGTAAGACAGGGAACTCTATCATGTAACTCTGGTGGCAATGGCCATCGCGTGCCGTCCCACTCGCGCCAATATACTCGCACCATGCGAGCGAGCAGGATAGCAAACGAAGACCATCGCCACCAGAGTTAAAGCCCAGGGCCCTGATTCTTGTGATGAAGATAGCTAGACATTTTCATTATAGAAACCATACAAATTACTACAGTTATAAGTTGTTTCTTTTACTTCCGTGAAATTAATTTCTAGGTATCCTTTTCGAAAAAGTTACATCAGGCCCGTACGTAGATTACTTGAACACATTGAGGCTAAAATTACTTTGCGGAGAAATATCGAGCGCGTAAAGTTGTACGCCATGGCATCACTTTATACTATAACTAGATGTTACCCCCACCCTTAAGCTATATCTATGCAAAAATTTAGCTTGATCCGTTCAACCGTTAACCGTGATAACGGGACAAACATCCAGATAGAGAGACAGAGTTACTTTCAAATTTATAATTGACCGAGCGAAGCGAAGGTCTCAGAGTTTACTGGGACAAATCGGCATTTGTATGTACATGTTTGTATGTTTGTGTGTATATTTGTCCGATGATAACTTGCGAACCGTTCATCCGATCTTCATGAAATTTCGTAGTCAAGTAGTTCATTTCAATACAATTTTTAAGTTCGAATATGAGCTGAATCGGTTCAGGAGTTGTGAAGATATAGGGGTCGCGAGGTCTCAGTTCGGTGCGAACTACTAATATTAGTTAGGATATCATTAGCTAAAATTCTTCAAATACTCAATAGATGTGCCAATAAAATATTAGTTTTGCTCTCTTTTCAGCCAGTGCAAACTTCAAACATTCATACATTGGTACTTACTGAAACACATCCATAAATTGATATATCAATGCAATTTAACAATAAATAAAATCATAAAAGAACAGTTACACATGTTATTGTTAAGATATTGCAATTTTATGCCTTTTATACGGTCATTCTACATAATTTATGCAAAATGTAGTTAATTATCTGATCTGCATTTAAGCTCGGCAATTATTTTCCAAGCCCTATTTAAAAGCAATTAGCAAGTGATGTATAAAAATCCAACTCTTTCAATTTAATAATAAGTATAGGTCTACTTACAAACAGAGAATCTCTGTCAGACAACCCTCCTTGAACTCAAATTGTTCCTGTTTTGTTTTCTATTCACCATTTGGTACCAATACTTTTTGAAGCAAGATTTCCGGTGCTAGGTGAAAATTGCAGTTTGTGTTATCGAGTTAACATCACGATGCCCTGAGATTGCACCAATTACTTACTTACCTACCTATACATAAAACATAGGTACTTACATATACCTTAAATATTAAATTTGATCTTATTGTATTTATATATATCTATATGTATTAATTCTATGTATATTGTATTATATATTTGTATATTATTATATATGTTAATAATTTATTTAAATATCTTTCTTACTCTTTTAAAAGCTATAGCAAAAGTGACCGAGCCGCCACCCCCTCCAAGGTATTAGGTATTAGGTAGACGGTTCTCGATTGGTTGATTGTGCGACGCCATCGCCCTCTATGCAAAACGTAAATCTGCAAATCATACTAATTATATATATACATTAAAAAGATATTACACATGGCGATAGTGTATTTCCGCCAAAAATATAGGTGACGCATGATACGACAGCATACGCATGTTTTAAAATTTAGTTGACAGATGTCTAAGTATGGATATCGACCGTATTACATCACCTGTAGTCATCTGTTGTTTGCACTCGTACGCAAAATTATCTGCGTCAACAATTCATAGTTCATATTTACATGGATAATGTTACCAAAAAAATATTTAAAGGTAGCTTAATATTTTACTGACAGTTCTAGCATTAAAATACTCACTGAGTTAAGATATCACGCACTTCCATCAACGAGGTTCAACAACAAAAAAATTGCAAATAAGTTTTTTTGCAATTGTTGCTTGACACACTTATCTCGAATGTTTTGTTTATACGTTTATTGTTTTGTTTACACAAGATTATTTATGCACAACATATTATTGACCGAGCGAAGCGAAGGTCTCAGAGTTTACTGGGACAAATCGGCTTTTGCATGTATGTTTGTATGTTTGTGTGTATATTTGTCCGACGATAACTTGCGAACCCATGATCCGATCTTCATGAAATTTTGTAGGCAAGTAGTTCATTTCAATACAATTTTAAAGTTCGAATATGAGCTGAATCGGTCCAGGAGTTGTGAAGATATAGGGACTGCGAGGTCTCAGTTCGCTGCGAACTACTAGTATTTTAGCGTAGACTTTAAAAAATATCGAAAGTAGACATTATTGCAGTAGTTCTGCGCTGGTCGTGGAGCATCTATTTATCGTTGGAATTTTTGTGGAATAGGCTTTTCACTCTCAATTTTTAAAGTTGGGCTTTTTTTTCTAAATAAATTCTACATTTTGTTTTAATAAAACGGAATACTCACGTTAAATTGAGTCGGTTATTCCGACTATAGTTTCGATCACATTCGACAAGACGAGGTCGCGCCCATGTCTCGCTTAGCATTCCTTGATAAAGGTCACTAAATATGATCGAAACTATAGTCGGAATAACCGACTCAATGTAACGTGAGTATTCCCGTTTTATTAAAACAAAATGTGTCAAAACCACGTCAGTTTTCATAGTGAAGATTCTATATTGTACTTACGGGGTAGGCACTAGATTTTTCTGGTGTATGCCGAGCCTACCCACTTAGATATCCTGCACTATCTAGCTTTTAGCCATTTCTCTCGTGTCCAGTCCAGCATATTAGGTTCAAGTCTGATAACCTGCTATATATTTTAGTGGTATCGTATCTATTTTACCACGGGCATATGTTTGCATTATGAATTTAAATGTCTATTCTGGGTCTGCATGTTACTGAGTATGTGTATTTGTGTGTGTTCCATGGCTTCCTGGATACAGGAAAACCTATGGTCCCCAGAGTGAGTCATGTTATGGTCTCGCCTCGGAGGGTTAAAATGGCCATCATCTCATTGGTCCATTGTTCCGACGAAGATACTCCGTTTTGCAACTGACTGTACCATTATAATCTATTAAAAAATAGCCTATGTCCGTCTCCAAACCTTAAGCAATATCTCAGTCACGCGACGTACTTCGTCTCGAGCGCACGTTGCAAGAGGAATTTACCTACCTATCGCTTATCAGTTGCTTACGTCGATTAGCGCGGGTGCATTCCCGCTTGTAGGTATGGCTAAGACTAAACACGCAAGTGAGGTGACATTACCTGCGACAGTGGATCTACCGCCATCCGATAAAAATAGTAGTGATGGTGAATTAGATTGTGGACAGCAAAGTGTACGAATGGCAGATTGGAGTGTTGAGATGGATTTAGAAGTGACAAACATTGAGAGAATTAGTGAGAAACGACCGAGACCTAGCGAGAAAAGTGACGAAAGTGGTGAAGATGGATTTATTCCGGTTAATCGCCCTAAAAAGAAAACAATGAGAAAGGAGACTTTATTTCCTTCAGCTGTTAGTACCCAAGGCTTATTACCAGAGAATGAAGATACTTGTTTTGAAGTATGTCTATCATCTGTACAGCCGTTGCCGAAGCAAATGGCGCTTGCCAAACTTATGAGGGACGAAAAGATTGAAAATACGAAAACTGTGAGACAACTACGTTCAAGTGTCTTAATTGCAAAGGACCTCATATGGCATTAGACAAAAACTGTCCATTCTTTCTGAAAGAAAAGAAAATACGGGTTATAATGAGCGAGCAAAATATATCATATAAAAAAGCTTTAGATATATATCTTGAAGTAAAGAAAGCTATGAAATATGCTGATATAAACCGAGAATATATTGTGGACTATCCGTCACTAAGCTCAAGAAATTCGACCTCGAATTACAACGTAAATAATAATACAGCTGCACAACCAACCGGAGCCTCGACCTCTGCATCAGTATGGCCGAGTCTTATCGTAGAAGATTTAGAAGAAGAAGAAAGACCCGCGTCTATTATTATACCTATGAAGAGTCAAAGAAAAAGTAACCAAAAAAATGCCAATAAGAAAAAGATTTATAAAGAAATCGTACAAACAGAGACGGAAGATACAAATACAGTTATGGAAACAGTTAATGAGACCAAAAAAATGGTGGAAGAAAAAGGGAGTAAAAACAAGGAATGGAAGGTAGAATGGAAAAAGATTTTTAATAAAATAAAAGAAATTCTGTTTTCAGGACAGCAGCTGGACAAAAAAATTGCGTTGATAGCGAAATTGATCTTATCTGAAATTAAGTCTTTTGTTTTGAGTATGTTCACAGAATGGGATATGCTAAAAAGGTTTTTTAGCATGCATGATGGATAGTACACCAAACAAGGATTTCGTAATCAATATAATACAGTGGAACGCACAAAGCTTAAAACCTAAATTGACTGCTTTTGAATCATTATTAGCACAAGAAAAAATACATATAGCAATTTTATCGGAAACTTGGCTAGATGATAAGGATATTCTAAAAATCAACGGCTATAATGTGTATAGAAAAGATAGAATTGACTCCTGGGGTGGTGTTGCAGTTATTGTACATAAGTCCATTCGCTCATACGTGTGTCCAATCAACATAGTGAATTCAGGGATAGAAGCCCTACAAGTTAAAATTTTAAACTGTAGATACCTAGAAAATATTACATCTATATACTGCACTCAACCGGTAAAAACCTGCGTAAGTGATTGGGATATGCTGTTCACAGCTGGTTCTAGAAATACCTTGATAGCGGGCGACTTCAACGGGCATCACACTAATTGGTCCTATAAGACTGACGCTAGAGGAACACAATTGTTAGATTCGTCGCTGGAAAATGGGTTTATTGCACTCAATAATGGGGATGCGACTAGAGTTAAATTAGTTAGTGACAGGGTACAAAGATCATCTCCTGATATAACCTTTGCTTCATCTGACATAGCGATAATGTTAAATTGGAAAGTTCTAAACGAAAATTTAAATAGTGATCACTTCATTATTAAATCCACTTTGATATATAAAGATAATTTAAATTTTTGCCGGAAACGAAATTTTAAAAAGGCCAATTGGGCGGCTTACAGTGATGAGCTAGTAGACTCATTTTCTAGCGTGGATTACGCTAATTTTGCGAATGTACAAGAATTGTATAACTACCTACAGGAAAAAATTTATAAGTCTGTGGATAAAAATATTCCATTTACAAAATTATGTACAAGCCCTACAACTAAATTTAAACCTAAAGATTATTGGGATTCTTCATTATCCGAAGCAGTGGCACAACGTAGACTAGCCCTTGGGTTGTTTAGAAGGAATCCTACTCCTGGTAATCTCAGAATACTGGAGGAAAAGACCTTGCTTGCACATAATTTAATAAGAAAGGCTAAAACTGACAGTTGGCAGAAATTTTGTAGTAGCATCAATGAAACGACTTCAGTATCTGAGATGTGGAGAAAAATGCGTTGGTACAAGGGATATAGGCAACCTAAACATTACCCTTCTGAATCCAAACAAAAAGAATTGTTATGTAGTCTAGCGCCGGCTTCTGTTTTAAATAATAAGCCCGAGGTCACATCTAAGAACGATTTGTTACAATTACCTTTTACATTACAAGAACTCGAAAATTGCTTGAAGAAAAAAGACACTGCTCCGGGCAATGATGAAATCACTTACTCCATGTTGTACCACTTGCCACGGGTAGGTAAAGAATATCTGATCTATCTTTATAACACTATTTACATTTCTGGTACGATACCACACCAATGGCGGACAATACTAATAGTTCCTATACCTAAAATAAGCAATAATAATAACAATAATGAAGAGCCAAAGATTCGCCCAATATCACTGATTTCGTGTATATGTAAAACGTTTCATAACATGATAGGAAAGAGGCTTGAGTGGTATATAGAAAGAAATAGAATATTGCCGTCCTATGCAACTGGTTTTAGGAGAGGACAATCCTGCTTAGACTCTTTGACTAGATTGGTAGCTAGCATACAAATAGGATTCTCGCTTGACCAACCAACAGCTGCTTGCTTTCTTGATGTTGAGAATGCTTACAACAACGTTTTAATTGAACAAGTTGTCAGTGTACTTGATGAACTTAATGCAGGCACCTACATCTGTAATTACATTTGGGAATTCTTAAGCTCAAGGTGCCTTCAAATAAAAGCTGAAGGTAGTGGTTCAGTTTATAGTAGATGGACAAACAAAGGTCTTGCACAAGGTGATCCCCTAGCTCCGATGCTCTTCAACATAGTAACACATAAGCTATGTAGTGAGATAGCCAATGCAATATCCATAGCGCAATACGCTGATGACTTTGTTTTCTACATAAGTAGTAAAAATTTGAACTATTGTGAATTTCATCTACAAAATGCACTCTACTCTATGATAAGTAAGCTAAACGATATTGGATTGGAGCTTTCAGATGGCAAATCCAAATTAATTCTGTTTAGTAGGGGGCGTAAATGGAATACTATGCAGCTTAAGATCAATAATAAAACTATAAAGTCAGTAACTGACGTGAAATATTTAGGAATATGGCTTGACCAGTCTCTACGATGGAACAAACATATTAATGAATTGTCTGAAAAAACGAACAGGTATTTAAATTTGTTTAAAGTACTTTCAGGCTCCTCATGGGGCATTCACCCAAAATATTTACGAACATTGTATATTTCGTTAATAAGAAGTAGGTTAGACTATGGCTGCTTCTTGTATGACAGCAGTGCAAAAGTACATCTGTATAAACTAGATAAAATACATAATCAGGCATTGAGAATAATAGGCGGGTTTATCAAAAGTACTCCCATTCATGTAATGGAAAGTGAATTATGCATAGTACCTTTATATCTCAGACGTTTGTATCTTTCATATAAATTTTGTTTAAAAAGCCTTGCTAATACTAATAATCAAAATATTAAAATTATTACTGAACTGCAGGAGCGGATCAATTTACCATACTGGCGAAAGAAAAAAAAACCATTGATAGTTTCTGCATTCAGTGACTGTAAAGACCTTGATGTACATGCTTCTGATCCTCTGGAAATGTTTTCATTGCCTATTTGGGTTACTTACATAAAATTAAACGGGATAATAAAATGCAATTTAGAATGCGTTACTGGCTCTAAAATAAGTCATGAGATTACTTCACTAAAATTTGAGATTATTAAGGAAATAAATAATAAATACTTGGGTTATACAAGGTACTTCACGGATGGATCAAAGAATGCAAATGGTCTCGGAGCGGCCTACTGTAACCTTAGAGATAATAATTTAGCCATGTATAAAGCAACTTCTGATCTATCTATTATGACGATGGAGCTCATTGCAATATCAAAAGCTCTCGACCATATTGCTAATTCGAGTCATCGGTTTATCTTAATATTGACAGACAGCAAAAGTGCTCTGCAACATTTGACTCGATGTGCTTCTGGTGTCAGAGGTATTTCTGTAGCGTACGATATTTTGCACAAGATTGGCAATCTTGTTGAGAATGAAATAGAACTGAAGTTGCAGTGGGTTCCATCACACACAGGTATTAGAGGTAATGAGGAGGCTGACAGATTAGCTAAGCTAGCAGTGACTGAAGGAATTGAAGTTTTCACAAAACCAAATTATACAGAAGTACTATACAGATATAAGAAAAAGTGTCAGTCTAAATATAAAGAATATTTTGACGAACGAAGTAAACAAAAAGGCATCTGGTATAAAATAATTCAATGCCAGCCTCCTCCAATACCATGGTTTGTTGCATGTAAGATGAGTAGGCAAATGATTGTTCTAGCGCATAGAATACGATCTGGACACTTTCCATCAAAAAGTTTCGGTTTCCTAATGAAAAAAGAAGAGTCACCGGATTGCGAACTTTGTGGAGCAGTAGAAGACACGTATCACCTACTGATGGAATGTGTCCGGAACAAAACTGAAAGGGATTCATTGATGCTAAACCTACATTTGAACCGCTATGATATGGGTGTGTTCACGCATATATTAGCGGAACCGACGGCTGATGCCGCGATTCTAGTTTATGAGATGTTTAAGCATCAATTATCAACTTCATCTTAGGGGTGTGGTCGGCCCGGCATGGCCTCGTCGCGACCGCGCGGTGGCGGGCTCCAGGCGCTCGGTCACCGTCCGATCGCGCCGGTGATTGCGCGCCAGCTGGTTGCCTGCGCCACCGCGTGCTCGCGGCGAGGTTTATGTAACGACTTTATATTTCCTGTTTGATGTGTGTACAGTTTAAGTTACGATGGGACTGACATGCCAATGTTGGCCAAAGTCCCCAAATAAAAAGAGAATAAAAAAAAAAAAAAAAAAAAAAAGCAATATCTATGAAACAATTCAGCTTGATCCGTTCAGCCGTTTAGCCGTGATAACGCGACAAACACCCAGACAGAGAGACAGATAGAGAGAACAACAGAGTTACATTAGAATTTATAATATTAGATAGGATTATATTAATATTAGCCTACATTGTGAAATATTTTACTTCAGGTGCAACGTTTCGCTCGGCGCGCGAAATTCAAATTTTCTTGCGTTTTTTGTCAATGAGGCGTTTTCCAAAAAAAAAAGTAGTTCTAAAATACTTACTAGATGGCGTAACAGACCTATCGTTTTACCTGTCATTGTCATTTCTGTCGAAATATTTTATGTTTATTTTTTAAATCGTAAATTTTGGCTCCACACGTTGTGTACTTAGCCAGTGTCAACTATTGTAATATTTCAAATGAAGTCAAATACATAGTTACGTTACTTGAAATTGTCGAAATACTCATGTCGAGCCAAAAATCACGAGAAAAAAAAAGGCACACGTACATTTTTATGTCTTTCATGTCTTGACAGTGACAGGAAAAACTTAAGGTACATCTAACGCCATCTATTGGGTACTTTTATAACCAGGATTTCTTTTTTTTTTGGAAAATGCCTCATTACAGCTTAATTACCTACTCATCGTAGGTTCATGAAAACTAATTTTGCGATAATAAATAGATTGTACACCAACCAAAAATTCAAGTTGAAAGCTAATATAAGTACATTTCTCACTAAACCAAAAACAGAGATGAAAATCAGCTTATTGAGATTTGTAGCTAAACCAATGTTATCTAGGTGATCATTTTAACCGATTTTTTTTAAGACAACTTATTTATTGGCGCAAAATTGGTTTCAATAAATCCACGATGAGTAATTAAGCTGTAATTGAGAAAATACGCAAGGAAATATGAATTTCGCGCGATGAGCGAAACATTGCACCTCCATTTGTAATATTATGGTGTCTGCACATGGCCCGACCTGACATCGTGTGAAAGGGACAGTTAGATTTGAATTTCACGGGAGCATAAGAAACAAACTATTAAGGTTATAGCTTCTCCCTTTCGCTTCCCCAGAAATTTATATATAGCCATCTCTTTCAAGCGATGTCGGGTCGGGCCATGTGTAGACACCCTTACAAAATTTGACACTAGATAAATACGCTATGCGTGAAGCCATAATACAAGAAAAAAAAACTGAGTGTTGACACATCTAGATACTTCCGCAATACCTTTGAGTCGTATATCAATAAACACTTTGCTTAAATATGAATAACATTCGTCATTGTTTACAAAAGAACAAAAAAACAAGACTCCTGATCATTGAACCGTGTATCATTGAATAATGTATATATTAATTATAATAATGTAGAATTTATCTATCACAGACATTTAATGTAAGGAGAATTCTGTGTTTCTACTACAGAATTATTTTACCGTTAAGCCAGAAATACATTAAAATTTGAAAAACTAGTTACAGCTAAAGGCGAGGTCCAATCGCAAAACAACAAAAAGCAGCATTTTTCAGCGCTTTGTTGGAAGTGACGAGATTAGTTAATCAGGTGCAAAAAATACTGCAGATAGAAAATAATACTGAAATTACGTTCAACCGAATAACATTTCTAAATGCTGTCATAGTTACAAAATACAAAATCGCAATATGACCCCCTGAAAAACCCTTCTGAAATCAAACGCTCTGAATTTTCAGTGGTAACTACAAATTTTCTTTTAAAAATTAAATATTCAGGCTAGTGGTTTATACGGCGAACCAGATATTTTTTTTATTTGATTTGTATATTGCAGATAATCGGCAAAAAAGCAATGAAAAACTACAATCTACTGTTTTCTCATCAAGTATGATATGCGATTTTCAACTTTAAACCTTAGAACTTTGAGCGTGACAATACTCATTTCAAATCACGATCAGTCCTCGCCTTAAGAAAACGATTTCTTGGTTGAAGCAAGTATGCGTGTATATAATATGTACAATGTAGTAAGATGTTTTGGTCTAAGACGATATATTTATTTTAATTCCAAAAGGATATTAAATTAGACGTTATATAAAAATAACGCTTTCATTTGATTGAATGTAATATAATCTTGATTAAAGATAAAACACTAGTAAAACGATCGTTTCTTACAATCAAAATAACTAAAATCTTGTCCTAAGCTCTGGCGTATGTAGACTAAGGAAATATATTATTTTTGATAACAATTAAAATTCCAAAACTTTTGGATTAAAATAAGTAATCTTGTTTCACATTAGCTGTTATAATGGCCAACGAATTCGAGCGTATCGTTCCCAACGACCACCGGTATACGGGTATAACTTGGCCATTTGACATGATTTTCGTCTTCTCCATGGCCATTTTAAGACCCACTTGTTGAGAAACGCTACAGTACTGAGGTCAAATTCAAATTCAAATTTATTAAGCCTATGGGCCTGGGATATAAAGTTAGTATGGTAAAACAGTTTAGATTCTCCAGATCCCGCTTTATCAGCGTACAAGCGAATCCTTAAAATTATAGATATAAAAACATTAGTGACAGTTATTTACATAGAAATGATGTCAAACTATCTTATAATTATTATGTCGTCGAGCATATTATTGAGGTCCTCTAGCGACTCTGCCATGATTACTATATCATCGGGAAAACGAAGGTGAGTGATGTGTGCGCCACTAATGTTGATGCCCTATCCGTTCCAGTCCAAGTCCAGTCCAATATTACATTATAATAACATTTTATTAATATCGTTAAATTTCATTATAGTTTAAAAATAATTTAATACAGAGCCATATTTTTAAAACAAGAAAATAATAGTATTATTGCAATTACTCAGAATATTTACAGCTAAGTAAGGTTTATTGTATTGGAACAACAAAGATCACTTCAGGTTAAATAAATGTTCCAATTTAATTCAATTTCCTTCCGTATTGTTTTAAAACACATTTGTCTCAAGGAAACATGTTTAAAACAACACATTGTTTTGATGGAAAGAAATCACAACACTTTATCCGAGTAGAACAAAACATAAAGACACGGGGAAACCACAGCTGTTCCATATTATATTATTGACACTTAACCAAATGAATGAAACATCTGTTTTTTTTTCGCGATTACGTGATTGGATTCCATAAAATTGTTCAGAATGATGACATTTTAAACATGTTCTCAGCTCGGACCTTGATGTCAGGACACACTGTATATTAGAAGGACACACTGTACTGTGAATAAAAAGGTCTATTACGATGGTAGAAAACAGCAGACGTCATCGAGTAAAATACGTATATTAGATTGTGATATAAGGGGATAAAATTATCCATTATACAGGGTTATAAGGAAAGTGTAGGCTAGGCCGAAAAGAGCTCATCATTATTAACAACTTTTACTATGAGACCCAACTCAAAATCGTGAAAAACAGCTTGTTAAGAGAATGTCGGGCCATGCTTAGTAGGGTTCCGTATGCGCGTAAGAAGAAGTTTGAAATATTTATCCGTTTTTACCGCATATCAAAAAGTCATTATCACACGTTGCCCGAAATAATTTTAAAATAAAGTTTTTACTAAGATCTATCAACATAGAAGTTAACACGTTTTTGAGATGCATAGTTTAGAAATAGCAGGGGGGGGACATTGTAAGCAACTTTGTCGTCCCATATTTCGCAAGCGGCAATGAGGCGTTTCACAAAAAAAAATAAAAAAACTGAAATACTTACTAGATGGCGTAATAGTCCTATCGTCCTGTCATTATCATTTCTGTCGAAATATTTTATGTTTATTTTTTAAATCGTAAATTTTGGCTCCACACGTTGTGTAATTAGCCAGTGTCAACTATTGTAATATTTCAAATGAAGTCAAATACATAGTTACATTACTTGAAATTGTCTAAATACACATGTGGAGCCAAAAAACACGAGAAAAAAAAGGCACTTGTACATTTTTTTGTCTTTCATGTCTTGACAGTGACAGAAAAACCTCAAGGTACATTTAACGCCATCTATTGGGTACTTTCATTACCAAGTTTTTTTTTTTGGAAAACGCCTCATTGATCCCCATCATTTGGGGAATCGTTGAATACAAATTATTATTTTTATTTAACAGCGAAATAGTTATTTTTACCCCCTCTATACACGCACGGGAGCTACACATATGTTACAAGAAAAAAAAAACATGCATGTAAGTTTATAACTGAAAACTATATGGCTGTTATATGATTCAAGAAAATATGTTCAGTCTTTTGAATATCATCAGCTTTTTTGGTTGGGGTGTTTTAATTTTTTAATAAAAGTTTTTATAATATTAAGCAGACTTATTCAGACTACAGTGTAAATATAACGCATTACCTTTCTCTACATTATCGCCCGTCTTTTTTTTTCTTTTGTAGTTTTGTTGATATTCGCCCATGCCACTCCCATTGTAAACTTATTACATATCTCCGCAATATAATAATGTTCTATAACAGTTACAGAAAATCACTTCTATATCAGCCTTTTAAACATCCCACTGCTGGGATATCAGCCTACCCTCGAAGGGTGATTAGGCCATATCCACCACGCTGGCCCAGTGCGTGTTGGCGGATTCACAGACGCCATAGAATTGCTTCTTCGGAAATATGCAGGTTTCCTCACGATGTTTTCCCTCATCGAAGGTTAGATATGTTATAGTTGTTTTTTTTAAAATTTTACTTTTTTATTATTAACATAAATATCGGGCTAGTAATCATTACAAACCATAAGAGCCAGAATTCGGCCGGTCAAATTCAAAACAAAGAATACTAGGTAACTACTACTAATACTAGGTACTAATAATAGGTATGTATCAAAACGTTGAATCTTTGTTTTTATCTATCTAACTATTTCTATCATGTACCTAAGTCATGTAACCTACCAATTATGTTCTCACTAGACATACCAAAAGTTTGGCAAAGAAATAAATTGCCGACGCACTATTTTTTTGGGACTTATTATTTTAAATTAGACACAGGAACTTTGATTATTTTTCTGAGCACAGAATAGACAATTGGATTAGGCATAGACTTGTATTACTTAGTAAGGAACAGGCCAAGGGAACTTTCTCATCGGTACCAATTCTGTGGTACTTAAGGCACCTCTGTCACGCGGTCGTCCTATTTGCGAGGGGTGCGATGCGACGTAATCGTAGACCAGCGGTTCTCAAACAATTTTGGCGACGGAAAACGAAATATTTGACGAAGCCCTAGAATAATCAAAACTGGTTTTATGTGTATCCTGAGTAATGTTATTAATTATTAACTCGGAGGAATGTAGCCGCAGTCGTATCAGGACCAATATAGCTTCGAGGTATAAAAATGAGTACGTTCGACTTGAGGAAAAAACTTCGCATGCGCGATTCAGAACTCCCAACTCCCAACGGGTGATACCGCGGGGCGCAGCTAGTGCTACATATATCACGACATAGATAGATAGATAACTCTTTATTGTTCACACCAGAAATTACATGCATAATACAAAAATCTATTTAAAACTAGTGTAACAATCGTCGGCCTTATCGTTTAAGGCATAGTCGGTATGTATCCTAATTCAATGACGCAGGTGCTAATCAGTTGAGTAGGATGCGATTCTTTATAGTGTTGTCTGAATAGGCCTTTACAGTTATGCACATAGAATGGCATGTCAGATTACCACGCATGACAGGCCAAGCGTGATTTCAGTAAGATTATGTATTATAATAATTACATATAATTTTTAACCTAAGGTAAGGATACTAGTAATGCCTATCCGAACATTTGTGTCCCAGTAAGTACATATGTCTACTTAGTATTTGAAAATTTAGCATATTTTGGCGAAATGTCTACGACAGCCATACTCAAAGTGTGCCCGCGAAGCCCTAGGGCTTCCCAAAGCCTCTGTCTCCGCGACAATAAAGGTCATAATGAAAAAATATATATTTAATATTTATAATGTAGCTCAGTAAAATAAACGATCTAATAACTAAAAGAGTAGTATAGTGGAATGCGTAATATGAGAGCGCTGTCAATTAATATGATGATTTGTAAAGAACTAGTTGTTACCCGAGACTTCGTTCGCGTGGACATAAAAAAGTATCCTCCGAAGTAAGTCGGTCTTTGTGTTATGCAGTGACTCCTTATCAAATTTTATCAAGGTCCGTTCAGCCGTTTAGCAGTGATAACGCGAAAAACGTCCAGACAGAGAAACAAAGCTAGTTCCTATAGGTCGCTATGATGGCGTTGGTCCATTTACGTGGATTTTTTGACGTTTTGTATGGACCAGCTAGTAAAAGTAGTTCATAATGATGAGTGCTATGAATCCTTTTCGGCTTGGTATACCCTTTCCTTATAACCCTGTTTAGCTAATGATGTGCGATATATTATTACATAGTCTGGAGATACCTGAATGTCCTCATTATCGAATAATAATAGGAAACCACTTTTTCGAGAACAAAAAACTCAATAAAAAAACCTTAATATGGTATCTACCTAATTACTTAACTATATATTATTATTATTTTGGATTAAAAACATAACAAATACAAAATTACATAATAAGTAAACTTATTTAGATAATATAGGAAGTTATAGTAAT